>CM040120.1:360719560-361919560 GCA_022559845.1 Amorphophallus konjac
TAAATGAATAATTGAAATAAATTAAAATATATATATATTACAGTAGTAATACAGATAATAAGAATAGGGTTAATTCGACGAAATAAAACAAAATTAAAATAACGCCTCTCATTAGGGCGTTAATTCAAAAAGAAATGCCTCTATCAAAGGCGTGAATAGAGAAAGGACGCCCACACCTACGGTCGTCAGTTCTCACGCGACCAAATGGGTAAGTAAAAGAAACGCCCCTATCTTGGGCGTGTTTTAAAACACGAAACGCCCTTTTTCAAGGCGCTTTTTAAGAAACGCCCTAAAGCAAGGCGTCAATTAAAGAATACACGCCCTGACCTAAGGCGTTAATTCAGTTCGTGAATCGTTCGAACCCAGAGCTTATCCAGGGAAGATCAACCTAATCTAGTAAGTGTCTATTAGAGTAAGGACTCTATTAGGGATATACTACCCTCAATCAAACCCTACTCTTGTTAGGACTTCAATATCCTATAAATAAGCCTGTTCGATCCAACCCTAAACCTATTTGATCATTCGCCTGCTACGGTAACGAACAGTGAGTTTTTTTTTTTTCTGATAATCTTCTTCCATGATGCATGAAGAATATTGATTATTCTTCTTCTTCTTTTCTACAGTTTAAGAGGCTTGGACGTCGTGAAGAACAACAGTAAGTATTCTTCCTTCGCCTCCAACGACTAAGTACAAAGATGTTGATACCTTTGACGTGCCCGCTATAGGTTTTGCAATCGGGACTCATCTATAACCTTCAGAGTTCTTCTTCTACAATCGAAGCCAACATCTTCTTCCATCATCCAGTAGCCGTTGTCTTCAGGAGCGTAGCAAAGCATCATCTTCTAGTCAAAAACCCCTCACGATTGTCTTCGAATCAAAAGGTAGGATTTTCTCAAGTTATTGTAGCCCAAATAAGAATTAATGCAAGATATCTATACATACGTATATGAGCATGGCATGCATACTGTTTATAAGGTTTTATTACGTTTTCTGCAAAATTTTAAAAGAAACGCCCTTGATTAGGGCGCTAATTTAAAAGAAACGACCATGCTAGTGGTCGTCAATTTAATATTTGACGCCCTCTACGTAGGCGTTAATTTCATAAGAATCGCATGTGATTAATAATTGATCCTGTTTAAAAAATTACAATACATATGAAATATTGATTTTTAATATTTTGCATGACTCTGTGAATTCCTGTAAATTTTACTGCCATGACATGTCTCCTGTCTCTCGAAATATTATTTATTAAAATATCGTAAATTCCTTGAAATTCACGACTTGGACAAAGTCGTTTTCCATATTGTAACGCCCCAGAACAAGGCGTGAATCTGAAAAGTAACGCCCCTTCCTAGGGCGTGTATCTGTTAAAATCCTGAAATTCATATATTCTGTAAAATGGAATTAGAAAGTAACGCCCCTTCCAAGGGCGCGTTTTTGATAAATTTCTGAGAATAATTATATCCTGTCGAATATGTAAATGATGAGACGCCTGCCTCTGCAGTCGTCAACTTTGAAGAAACGCCCCCAGGAAAGGCGTGTTTTTGATAAATTAATGAAATAATGGAAATTCTGCAAATTGGCAATATATGTAAACGCCCTTCTGTTAGGCGTTAATTATTCAATACACGACTTTACTTAAGTCGTTATTTTACTGTAAACTGATTTTATCCTGATTCTATTACCGATGGTTTCATATTATACATATATATATATATATCGGCACTATTCTCCACTCCGTGAGTATAGTCCCACGTTTCATGTTGATTTATCGATCACACTCAACTCTCATTGACATACAAGCTCTCCATTGGACATTCCGTTCCTTTGGACTAGCGAGTTAGTCATAGAGACCTCCGTAAGACTCCTCGTAGCCTTGGATTCCCTCAAGGCCGACTGAGCTGGTTGTACCCTAAAAACCCATTACACAGTTTTTGCCATGTCAATCTAAAGAAACATGGTATACCGGCCCTTATGATTATACAAAGAGTATATCATAAGAAATTCTTAATGGGATGATGATATCATGCCATATCATGTCGTTCTTGTAAACCCCAATTCTATGATAAGAATGAGGGTATCTTGCTTGATCTTATGTTTATGTGGACCTCAATTCTATATAAAGAATGTCCATATTGATTTGTCATGGTACCTAAGTTAAAGGAACCATATTCTACCTAGTTTTATCGATATCGTGATTATACCGTTATGATCGCCATTCTATGTCCTTGTCATATTTTTGGACTCTATTCTGTCAAAGTTGTCATACGTGTCTACAAGCTTGATGATTGAAATTCTATATTGGCTATATAAACAACAGTGGATGTCAAAACACATGATAAATGCCTGCGCATATAGGGCCCGATCTGGTCCTGGGAGGAGCACCCGAAAGTACTTGTGCCCATGGGAGTTAAAATGATAAGGTATCTGGCATTATGCCGAGTACTTGACTTGCTTGATTGGACATTCCACACACATCTTGTACTTGACTCGTACTTGACATGAAATGAAATGTGTGGCCCGAAAAAGGGTAATTTACTTGCTTGATACATGATAGCCAAAGTTCTTGACATGACTTGTTAAATGTACTTGCTTGAATATCTCGAATAAACTTGTTATCTTGTTGGAAGTTCATGACTAAGTTCATCTTATTTTCTTGATATTACAATCTCTCTATCTTGTCGTTTTATGCGAGCATGCATAGCTTTATTGCATTCATGAAAATGTAATTACTTAAACCCCTTGCTAGTACTTGAGATATAATTTCCTACTGAGCGTTCGCTCATTCCGTTTGTCCCTTGTACTTTTCAGGTAAGTCCGACGACGATGGAAGTCAATCGGATGGGAATAGTCAAGAGTGAAAGTGATAGAGCTTCTACAAGTGTCGTCTAGTTGTTTCTATAGTTTTCTCGAGTCAACTATGTACTTTTCTTTTTATTAAACAGAGTATTGGATTTGTAATAGTCTATCCATTATGAAATAAAGGATTGGGTTATCTTGTTATTTTGCGCATCTCTGTCTTTGTGTCGAATACACGACCACTCTGATTGACATGATTGATATAGACACGTCGCGCATCTCCGGGTATCTTCCGCGCTCGGGGCGTGACAAGACCTTTTGAAAATAGAAGATGGAATAGATTTGAAAATTCCTTTACTCCTAAAAGGAAGCCTTTTGGTAAAACTATTTTTCCTCAATGCCTTTATTGTGGAAACCATGGACATGTCATTGAGGATTGCAGGATCATGAAGAATGATGAGATTGTGGCAACGAAAAAGAAGAAAGTGTTTGGTGGTAATGCTACTAACATCCAGGGACCCAAAAAGGCTTGGGTGCCCAAATCCGTTGAATGAATTAGCTTTGATGCAAGTGTGCCTTGAGGTAAATAAAGAATGAAAGGGGTTCCAGTAAAATGGAACAAGGCACACTCATATGGTAAAACCTCAACTTTGCTTCTTCACTGTCAAACTTGATGATTTTGATGTTTTGGAATGAGATCTTGGTGTGTTCTCATGTTATGCTCTAAATTCTTCACAAGCCACATATGTCTTCAATGGATGAATATTTGGTATATCAAATGGTGGTTAGAAAAGGTTGGACTACGTTCAACTGGATACTTCCACTAAGCGTGATGGTGGTCTTCGGACCTATGTTCTCCGCCTTATACCAAAATTCAAAAATTGAATTGTTTGGCTTATAAGGAACCTTGTGTTTTGAAGGAAATCAATTTACCTTTGATTTGCATGTGCTTTCAAATTGAATCTGAAATTCATTCTTGCTTCAAGAAGGTAAAATTTTTGAAATGCAGAATTATTCTTTGACAGATATTGTTTCTGAACTTGATCTGTTGTTCTTGTATTCAGCTATGATGAACATGTCTCATTGGTTGAATGAATCTGAAAATTTTGAGGACCAAACATGATGTCTTTACCTACTGAATACTTTTCAATATGAAGTGCATGAGCATCTGAGTGTATTTGGATATCTGGTATATCAAATGGTGTGTAGTGGAAGGGTGGATTATGTCCACCTAGAAGCTCCCACTATGTGTGAGTTGGATTTTCGAACCTTCACCTCCACCTCATACCAGAACCTGTAAAATCTGTTTGGTTTGTGGATGATACTCTAAGCTATTGAAATGTTATTGAAAATCCATCTCATGCATTCACCTGGTTCATATTTTTCTTATATGCTCAAGTCATTACAAAAACTGAAAACTTGCATAAAAAGAATGCATTGGCATCTTTGCATATCATTCATATACTATGCATATAAAATGACAAAAAGATGCATATTGCATATTCATGCATATAGAGCATATGCATATATTTCATGATAATCGCATATCTTGACTCATGAATGCTTGTATGAATACTTCCATAAATCCTTGCATGCGTGTATGTATTTATCTTATCAAACCTTTCTTGGAAAATTCTAAGACCTCACCTCCTTGATAAATAACAATGCAGTGATTTTATTCATATGTGATACATGTCATATATTAAGGGGGAGGATTTATTTCCGACCGTGCATACATTTAGGGAGAGTCATAGCCGTATCTTGTCAAATTTATTTTATACATGTAAAATAAAAATTTACCCTCACACTCTTGCACATAATGAATTTAATGAATTTCATTGATAAGGATTTAAGAAATTCCTTCCAACACTTTAAAGGGAACTTGAATCTCTACATCGACATTCAAGAGTAATCGTGAGGAAAAAGCTACCTACCCCACAAAAATTCAATAAGTGGAATGTGGATCCGAGTAACCGGGAATCCCCCCTGAAACAAAGGAGGAAACTCGCAACAAAAGGAGAAATAAAAATCCATATGTGTGATGAATCCAAGTAGCCGGGAATCTCCATTGAGACATATGAGGAAACTCGCGCCGAAAAGTGAAGTCCATTAAAAGAACAAAATAGGGGTTGTGCGAAGTTACCGATAGTCGAGAATCTAAAGTGAAAGTGTAGAGAGAAGATTACATTCTAGTGTTCTTTAGAAAATCTAAAAATCCATATGTTTTGAAGCTCATTAGTCATTGCCTCACATTTGACATGGGCATTTCTGTGATATATGTATTTTATGAATTTGCCTACATTCATGGTTTATGTAGTACTCCTAGTTGTGTATGCACAAAACCTCTTAGTTATGCTTCATGTCTTATACTCTTGAATTTGAATCACGTGCTCTTTTCTTAACCCGTGCCTCATTAAGGGGGAGTTACTATATGTAATATTTGTGTGCATGACGATTGTGCTTGTGTGCTTGCATGTTCATGCATTCCCCTTGAGTCTAATTCTGAGCATAAACCTTACATTTGTAGGATATCAGTCATCTTGTGCATCGCTTCATAACTTGCATGATTAGCATTCACATAGTGCATATTCAGTGCTAATTTGCATATTTACATATTTGACATTTTCAGCATGCATATAGGTCATTCATGATATCATCTTGATCAAATCCATACTTTTCAACAATTGGCACCGTTCATTCTGAAATGCATATTCTGAACACTTCATGTTGCATAAATGCCAAAATGAGTTCAACCAACAAATGGTATCATGGTCAACAAATGCTCTATTTGAGGCTCTCTCTCTTCGAGAATTGACATTGTCTATGTTTGTGCCTCTACCTTGATCAACACTTGGTTTCATATGGTTGAGCCCCTACTTAACATCAATTGACATTTAAATTGGAAACTTATCCTTTGGCCTCACATGTTCATTTTATGTCACATACCCTATATCTTTTTGTAGATGACAAAAAGGGGGAAAATGTTTAATGTGTGTGCTCAATGCTCAATGCCTTATACTTGTTGTTGTCTTGGGGAGCATGGAAGAATTGGTGTATGTTTAATGTGTGTGCTCAATGCTCAATGCCTTATACTTGTTGTTGTCTTGGGGAGCATGGAAGAATTGGCGTATGCTCAATGTTTGCCCATGTTTACAAAATCTGTATTATCACACACATCTTTTTGTCATCATCAAAATGGGGGAGATTGTAGCATCCTCTAGTTGATGTTTGGTTTCAATGATATCAAAACGATTGTGTTTGTGTGTGTATGTGGTTCATTGAGCAACATGTGTTATATCTTGAGTTGATGAGTTGATGGAGTTAATGTTCACTCTTGACAGTCATGTGAACACTTGGTTATATTTATGTTGGTTTGTAGGAATATAACTTCATGGCTCATACTTGGAATCTTAAGGAGTCCATCAATGAAGCTCTTCTTCTTAAAGGGAGTTAACTCTGGTCATGTTTGAAAGTTATATGAATGATTTGTATTTAAGGATCTCATGCCTTGAATATTTTGATTTGCAGGATCAAAATCCATGCTCCATGTTTGGAACTCAAAGAAGTGCGTCAATGAAGATCTTATTGAAAAAAGGGGGTTGCCTATCTCATTGCATTGCAATGATTCTTCTACATTTCATTCATTTCATCTAATAGCTTTCAACGTCTTGGTTGGATATTTTCATGCATTTTCTTCATAGTATTTTTGGGCTTGAAATATTCATACAAGACTTCATGAAAGTTGGTTCCATATTGCTCATGCATTGGATGAATGATTGGTCATGTGTACTTTGCTCTAAAAGCTTGAGTTAATGACTTCTGTATGAAAGAATTGCATGAAGATGGCTTTTCTGGAGATGACTTCTTTTGGGTCTTAATCTATGAGATTGTGTTCACTGAACACACATTTCTAATTGACTGATAGTGACATATCATTCAAAGAGTTATTGTGATTTCAATGTGTGCATGAATTTGTGAAACATGCTTGGAAGAATGCACATGCCCTGTACTCAAGAGAATTCATGAGAAAACATGTTTGCATGATTGGTATATACTGATGTGTGAGATGCATGTGAAGACAATGTTCCTCGTGAAAATAAAGCTTCATGAATATTAGTTTTTGTCAACAAGAATGCCATTTGAATGAATGTGGTTCCATGATAATTATGCATGCTTTGTATTTGGCATACTTGTTAACACTTGTGTGATGAAGCATTTTATTGTTGAAGATTTGGTCGCCTTATGTTTGAATGTTGAGCTCCCTTGTAGAGATTATTAATGCTTGATTCATGAGTTTGATTCTCAACTAACCTCTTGGTTTATCATGTTTTTTAGGATGTAAAATCATTGTTGATCTACATGAGATTATGGTAACATTTAATCAATTGTTTCCCTTTGGTTTGATGGAGGTTTTAGTTGTTTTTCAAACTCAAACTATCTTACAGTCTTCACCATTTTCAATCCGACTTTTGGATCTCCCCACTAAAAATTTAATGTTGTAGCTCTGGGAGTCCTCTTTCCAACGCTTCCAGTCTCGCTTCGATCGGAGTTCGGAGCTAGGAGAATTAATTCCTGCCGTCGAAGCGCGCAGAGCTATTTTTGTGTACCCTGCCTGAAAGGGTCGACCCCAGGGGTCGACCCCCACTACAAGGGTCGACCCATGGGGTCGACCCCTGTAATCTTGGCTCATTTTTTGGCCCCGACAGCAACCTGGTTGCCGAGGGTCGACCCCAGGGGTCGACCCGCACTGCAAGGGTCGACCCCAAGGGTCGACCCCTGTAACAGAAGGTGATGTTTTGTGTTTTCCAGCAATCTGTTGCCCGAGGATCGACCCCAAGGGTCGACCCCTTCCGGACAGGACTTACGAAAGTGTTTTAAACTTATTGAAAACCCTATTAAACCATTCTAAAATATACCCTAATGGTTCCTAATCATGTTAGGGTGTTTTAAACTCATTTTAGAAGAGGTATATGGGTCATTTGGTCTGTCTCCTATACATATCAATGTGTTGCTCCAAATTTCAGTAGTGATTAACCCTAATGCACATTTGTTCATTCGTATAGGTGAAGAAAAGGGGAGAACGTGGTGGAGCTCTTGCAAGGAGGAGATCATCTACTTCCGTGAAGATCTGGAGATCGTGGAAGAAGAAGAAAAGGTGCGGATCGAAGAGAGGATCAAGAGGACGCAAGAAACATCTTCATCCGGCTTCTCTCCAACTCGTGGTTCAAGGAACATCATCAATCGGCCTTGAAGAACAAAGGGGGATCACTTCTATGTCTTCTATCAGTTCTTTGTGATATGTTCTATGATCTGTATTTTGGGTTTGAGCATGCTTGAATATTTGTGTTTATTTTCTGAACATTAGAGATATTTGTGTGTGTGACCGTTTGTGTATACGGTCGTGTTTGATAGCCTTCGTGCGATAGTGTTTGTGTCATTGTGCTGCGATTGTTGCAGCGTGTGTGTGTGTGTGTTGTGATCCGGTCATCGGATCGTGTGTGTGTTGTGATCCGGTCGTCAGATCGTGTGTGTGTTTGTGATCCGGTCGTCGGATCGTGTGGGAGACTTCGTCTCCGTATCCGTGTGTGTTTGGAGCTTTGTCTCCGTGTTGGGGATTTTTCCCCGAGTGAAGCCTCACCGGGTTTGGTCAGGGGTGGACGTAGGGAGCCCATTGTGGTCCCGAACCACCTTAAAAATCTCAGTGTCCTATGGTTTGCATTGTTATTTGCCTTGTTATGTTTAATAGCTTAATGTGTTTATCCTAATCGTGTGTGAACGGTGAGATTGAGAGAATTAAATCATCTTGCTTGAGTGTAATCTTCAATCTCGTCAAGGTTGTTAATTCCGCTGTGTGTTTGTTTATGTTTTTAATCGGTCATAGTTTTTAGTAGTAGGATCTATTCACCCCCCCCTCTAGATCCATGTTCCTGCACTATGGGACCCAACAATGCATTCTCAGAATTTCTGGAGTTCTGTCTTAAGAAAAACCAGAAAATTGAAAATATTTTGACTGATCATGGAGGTGAGTTTGAAAACTCACAGTTTGATGAATTCTACAGGTCAAATGGAATTAACCATAGGTTCTCCTCACCAAGGACACCTGAGCAGAATGGAGTTGTGGAGAGAAGGAATAGAACCCTAGTGGAGATGGGTCGTACACTCTTGGTTGAAGGTGGTCTACCAAGAAGGTTTTGGGCTGAAGTAGTAAATACTGCTTGTTATGTAATTAACAGAGCCATGGTAAGACCTTCTACCCAGAAAACACCCTATGAGATCATAAAGGGTAAGAAACCTTCAATTGCTCATTTCAAGGTTTTTGGGTGTAAATGCTTTATACATATAAATGATAAAAGAGACCTTGATAAATTTGAACCTAAAGGTGAACCAGGAATTTTTCTTGGTTATTCTGAAAACACCCGAGCATATAGAGTGTATAATCTGAATTCTAAAACTGTTGAAGAATCTCCACATATAGTTTTTGATGAATCCTTATTAAAGACTAATATTGGTCAATGTAGGAATGAAGACAGTGGTGATATTCTGAATGAAGGAAATTCTGCATACCAATCCAAAAATGAGGAAGGAAATGAAGAGCCTAATGAAGAAGAGCCTACAGTTCAGGGGGGGGGTAAATGAACTTCATGATAATCCAATTGTTAACATTAGATATCTTAAAGATCATCCTGTAGATAATGTAATTGGAAATCTGCATGACCCCCCTAGGACCAGAGGCCACTTAAGGATTCAAAATGAATTGAATGCATATGCATTTGTTTCAAATGTAGAACCCAAGTCCATTGACTATGCTCTCAAAGATGTGCATTGGATTAATGCCATGCATGAGGAGCTCAATCAATTTGACAGGAATAAGGTGTGGCATTTGGTTCCACCTCCTGATCATGAAACAGTCATAGGGACTAAATGGGTGTTCAGAAATAAAACTGATGAATCAGGGAATGTGATTAAAAATAAGGCCAGACTTGTAGCTCAAGGGTATAATCAGAAATTTGAAATAGACTTTGAAGAGTCTTTTGCCCCTGTAGCCAGGTTAGAAACAATCAGAATATTATTGGCTTATGCATGTTCCCTAGGAATAAATCTTCAGCATATGGATATAAAATCTACTTTTCTAAATGGGGAAATCAGTGAGGATGTCTATGTGAGGCAGCCTCCTGGATTTGTATGCTTAGACTTCCCTAATCATGTCTATAAACTTAGAAAAGTTCTCTATGGTTTAAAGCAAGCTCCTAGAGCTTGGTATGACAGGTTGAGCAAATTCCTCACTGATAAGAACTTCACAAGAGGTGTAGTTGATCAAACATTATTTACCAAGGTGAGTCATTCAGATATTCTTATCATTCAAATTTATGTGGATGACATTGTGTTTGGGTCAACTAACCCTAAATTGTGTGAGGAATTCTCTCAAATTATGACTAATGAGTTTGAAATGAGCTCAATGGGTGAGCTCAAACTATTTCTTGGACTGCAGGTTACACAATCAAAGGATGGCACTTTCATCTCTTAGTCCAAGTACATAAGGGATCTATTGAAGAAGTACAAAATGGACAACCTCAAGGAAATAGCTGCTCCAATGGGTACCTTAACCAGTTTGGATGAAGATCCTCAAGGTAAACCAGTGGACCAAA
This sequence comes from Amorphophallus konjac, assembly GCA_022559845.1. Taxonomy (NCBI): domain Eukaryota; kingdom Viridiplantae; phylum Streptophyta; class Magnoliopsida; order Alismatales; family Araceae; genus Amorphophallus; species Amorphophallus konjac. The sequence continues at coordinate 360,730,006 of CM040120.1, forward strand.
GGCTATATAGAGGTATGATCGGATCCCTTCTATATCTTACAGCATCTAGGCCTGACATTCAATTTTCAGTGTGTTTATGCTCTAGATTTCAGGCTAGTCCCAAAGAATCACATCTTAAATCAGTGAAAAGGATTTTTAGATATTTACTAGGTACCCAAGAGCTAGGTCTTTGGTATCCTGCCAAGTGTGAGTTAGAACTTCTAGCTTACACTGATGCAGATTATGCTGGGTGTCGAGTAGATAGAAAAAGCACTAGTGGATATTGTCAATTCCTAGGTGGCTGTCTAGTATCTTGGGCATCTAAGAAGCAACACACTGTAGCTTTGTCTACAGCTGAAGCTAAATATGTTGCAGCTGGTAATTATGCTGCCCAAGTACTATGGATCAAGCACCAACTGGATGATTATCAGATAAAATTGGGATGTATTCCAATGTTACGTGATAATACTAGTGCTATATGCCTTGCTAAAAATCTTGTTCATCATTCTAGGACTAAGCATATAGAGATAAAACACCATTTTCTTAGAGATGTTGTAAATAAAAAGGAAATTGAAATGAACTTCATTGAAACTGAAAAATAAATTGTTGATATTTTTACTAAGCCTCTTGGGAATGAAAGGTTTAAATTTCTTAGAAGAGAACTTGACTTGTGTAAATTTCAGCATAATGAATAAACTCTCTGATGGCTTGAATAAACCTTGTGAATGTTGAATGTTGCAACAGACTCATGATCATGCATGACATTCATTTTTTTTGGCATCACACTCATGATCATCATTGCATATCATAACAGTGGTATTTAATTCTTGTCATTCATATGCAAAACTGCATGCATATAGACAGGGGGAGTATTGTTAAAAATTCAGAGTGGTCATCAACCTTATTGAAATCCAAATTTTTTGACCCTGAATGAGTTGAGTCTGACAATATGGCAATATGTTAGTCAGTTCTGATTCCTAAGCAATAGAAAACAGACTTCTTTTCTTATAAGAATTTTAATTACTTAAAGACTGACTTTGATGGTTTAAATTTTATAAATTTTAAAGTTTAAAGATTGTAATTAGTAAATAAGAAAGCTGAAAATTGATAAAGCTCTCAACCCTTATCTTATTTCATGTCAGACAAAGCTAATCATATCTGAAATCTGAAAACTCATCTGAAATCATGTTAGAGAAGCTAAATATGTGTATTATTCTTAAACAAGTCATTCTGAAACAAATAAAGGACAGCTAAGAAATATATTGAAAAACATTAAAAATTAATTGAAAATAACATTGGCAGAGCAATGACTGGTAAAATACTGAGAAACTAAGTGATCCATCAAAGAAATGGACAATACTTAAGTCATGAGGTGTATCAGTTATCTCTGTATAAAATGATCAAAACAGTAGGGTGGTTTCACTGAGTACCTGGGAGTAACTAGCGTCTGATAAACGTGTACCCTCACATAAAAAGGTGTAAATCAGTTCTATTGAATTTGATCATGGCAGAATGGTCCATCATGTTGAGTATCTAGGGGTATTGGCGTCTGATAAACGTATACCCTTACGTAAAAAGACAAATGGTACCTGAATGCCCTTAATGAACTAATATTGAAAATGATGTTCCTTCAAAAGAAATTTCATGGATGTCAATTTGTTTCATTTCAATACATGACCTGGTAACTCTTAACATTTTTTTACTGAGTCTATGAAAGTAAGATATTTTGAAACTGAATCTCTCATGCAAATGTGATTCTGGTTTATTGTTTTATCATGCACAGAAAACTTATCCATTGATTGTAGTGCATGAACTCAAAATTTTATAGTCTTTAAACCAGAATTCTATCTGAAAGTAGTTTCTAAATTCATATGACTGAACACTCTATGCTTTAGAATGCTTACTCCTGAACTACTTGTTCAGAATGCCAATCAGCTGATCTCTCTTGTTCCTTCCCTTATAATTACTTTTCCTCCTCTTTGTTGATGGCAAAGGGGGATAATATTATATGTTTGATGAACTCTGAATTCATTCCAGGGGGAGTGTATGAATCATGTTATGGCAAAGGGGGAGATCTTGTGAGCATGGAGTTAGTTTTCATTTCAGCATGCATTCATAGCATCTGCATGACAAATCTGACTAACAATTCATGTCTTTCATCAAAATACATCTGTATGACAGGATGTTGCTATTCTATATGATAGGGTGTTGCCATCATCAAAAAGGGGGAGATTGTTGTGACTCCTCTGTGTTGATGATGTTGACAATATGCTTCACTTCATTGGCAACAGCTTGTTTTGATCGATTGGCAACTGGTTATGCTTTGATGAAATTGTTTTTATCAGATTGTCTATGTGTTCTATGCATTTCATAGGTCTACACATTGCACACACACACAAGTCTATACACTCATAGTCTATACATTGTGTTGTGTTTGTGTTGTGTTTGTGCATCGTTGAAAACACAAGTCTATACATCCATTGCTTCAGTTCAATACCTGCTATGTGCATGCATTGCATCGGTGCATTACTTCCTCTGTGCATATACTGCATCAGTGCATCCATCAGGCATGCAGTCTATACACTAATGCATGAGAGGTCCTGTCTGCACGATAATGTCTATACATTGCTGCATTGCTCGCACAGGCTAAGTCTATACATCGTCCGTCTCAGTTGAGCTTCAAAGCCTGTACATCCACCGTCTCACTTGAGCTGTGAAGTCTATACATTGTCCGTCTTACTTAGTGTCTCATGCAGCGTCAGCTCAGTAAGTCTGTACATTGCATTGGCTAAGTCTGTACATTGTCCGTATCACTTAGCGTCTTATGCATTGGGCAAAATACACTGCAGCTCACATAACTAGCAAGTCTATACATTGCATTGTGGTGTTTGTGCTCAAAGTCTATACAGTGCTTGCACTGTCATTCAAAGTCCATACATTGGACTGTAGCATGCACGAAGCTAAGTCCATACATTAGTGAAGTCTGTACAGCGTCATGCATCATTCTTCAAAGTCCATACACTGCACTGTAGCTTGCTCGAGGTGAAGACTGTACATTCACCAGTTGAACATTCAAAGTCTGTACATTCACCGCCCTCTAGATCCACACTTCGTGGAGATAGACTGCGTCCATCTAACATAACACAATTAAATATTACTACCCTTCTAGTAAGGTTATGGTTAGTGGGCAGAATATGACAATTGATTTAGTTTGTATGGACATGAAGGATTATGACGTAATCCTAGGAGCAGATTGGTTGGCTAAATATGAGGCCAATGTCCATTGCAGCACTAGCTCTGTGTCTTTTTCTGGACAACCTGAGCTTTCTTTTACTGGAGTTAGGCGTTCTATATCCGTGCCGCTTATTTTGGCTCTTCGAGCTGAGAAGTTATTAAAGAAAGGATGTCAGGCTTTCCTAAGTTTGGTTTCTTCAACCCTTGAGAAGGAGATTGAGATTAAAGACATTCTTGTTGTTCAAGATTTCCCAGATATATTTATTGAGGATTTGCCAAAACTTCCACTTGAGAGAGAGGTAGTCTTTTTTATTGATCTAATTCCTGGCGCATCCCCTGTTTCTAAGGCACCATATCGTATGTCTCCAGTGGAGTTGAAGGAGTTAAAGCGACAATTAATGGAGTTGCTCGAGAAGGGGTTTATTCGTCCAAGTACATCCCCGTGGGGAGCCCCAGTGTTGTTCGTTTGGAAGAAGGATGGTTCGATGAAGCTATGCATCGATTATCGGCAACTGAACCAGATTACTATCAAGAACAAGTACCCATTGCCAAGGATTGATAAACTATTTGACCAGATAGCAGGAGCACAATATTTTTTTAAGATTGATCTTCGATCAGGATACCATCAGCTGTGGATCAAGGATGAGGATATCTTTAAAACAGCCTTCCGTAGCAGGTATGGGCATTTTGAATTTATAGTAATGTCTTTTGGACTAACAAATGCCCCTGCAGCTTTTATGCAGTTGATGAATAGCATTTTTCGGCCTTATCTTGATCAGTGGGTCGTAGTGTTTATTGATGACATTTTGATATACTCTAAAAGTGAAGAGGAGCATGCTGAACATTTGAGGATGGCATTGCAATTATTAAGGGATCATCAATTATACGCCAAGTTTAGCAAATGTGATTTCTGATTACAGGAAGTGTCTTTTCTAGGACACATTATTACTAAGGAAGGTATTTTTGTTGATCCTTCAAAAGTAGAGGCAGTAAAGAACTGGGATAGACCTGCAAGTGTAACTGAAATAAGAAGTTTTCTAGGTTTGGTAGGTTACTACCAGAGGTTTATCAAGGATTTCTCCAAAATTACGGTACCTTTAACCAAATTAACCCGCAAGGAGAACCAATTTAATTGGTCGAAAGATTGTGAACATAGTTTCCAGACTTTGAAAGAGTGTTTAACCACTGCCCCTGTTTTGGCCTTACCTTCTGGGGAAGAAGCTTTTGTCGTTTACACTGATGTTTCAGGTATTGGCATAGGTTGTGTGCTTATGCAGCATGGGAAGGTGATAGCTTATTCCTCTAGGCAGCTAAGGAAGCACGAAGAGAATTACCATATCCATGATTTGGAGCTAGCAGCTATAGTGTTTGCCTTGAAAATTTAGAGGCACTATTTGTATGGAGAAACATTCACGGTATTTTCAGATCATAAGAGCTTGAAGTGCTTATTTTCTCAGAAGGAGCTTAATGTGAGGCAGAGGAGATGGCTTGAGTATTTAAAGGACTTTAATTTTTTTATAGAGTACCATCCTGGAAAAGGTAATGTGGTGGCAGATGCCTTAAGCCATAAGCCGATAGCAAAATTATCAAGTCTCATGTTGCACGAATGGAGACTGCTGGAATAGTTGGCTAGTTTAGATCTCAATATTAGTAATGATCTGGTCATGATCACATAGATACAGCTTCGTCCAGAGTTATTGATGGAAATCAAGTCCTTCCAAGAAAATGACCTGATGTTAGTGGAATCAAGGAAAGTCTGAGCAATAGACCTGATTTTGATTTAGCTGATGACGGTAGATTGTTATTTCAAAGAAGGACATGTGTACCTGAAGTAGTTGAAGTAGAAAGCAAGATCTTGGAAGAAGCCCATAGCTTCGGGTATACCATTCATCCTGGGGGTACTAAGATGTACCAAGATTTAAAGAGATCCTTTTGGTGGTCGAACTTGAAAAAGGAAGTCACAGAATTTGTAAGTAGATGCTTAGTGTGTCAGCAAGTAAAGGCAGAGCACTTCAGACCTGCTGGGAAGTTGAAGCCACTTGATATACCACAATGGAAATGGGAAAGCATTGGCATGGATTTTATCATGGGTCTACCTAAGACTCCCCGTGGATTTGATGCAATATGGGTCATTGTGGATAGACTGACTAAGTCCGCCCATTTCTTGTCCATTAAGTCTAAATGGACCGTTGACATTTTAGATGCTTTGTATATGAAGGAGATTGTAAGACTTCATGGTATACCGGTAAGTATTGTGTCAGATAGAGACCTAAGGTTCACTTCACATTTTTGGAGAGGATTACAAGAATCCTTGGGAACCCGTCTAAATTTCAGCACTGCCTTTCATCCTCAGACAGACGGGCAGATTGAAAGAACAAATCAGATTGTGGAGGATATGCTAAGAGCTTGCGTGATCGATTTTGGAAGCAGCTGGCATGAGCACTTAGCTTTGATTGAGTTCGCCTACAATAACAGTTACCAGTCCAGTATCCAGATGGCTCCATTTGAAGCTCTTTTTAGAAGAAGCTGTAGATCACCCCTGTGTTGGGTTGAGGTAGGTGAGAAGTAATGGTTGGGACCAGATCTCATCTCAAAATCAACTAAGAGTATTCGTATTATCCGAGATCGTTTGCATGTGGCACAATCAAGGCAGAAAAGTTATGCTGATTGTAGAAGGAGAGCTTTGGAATTTCAAGTCGGCGAGCATGTGATCCTGAAGGTTTCGCCAATGAGAGGAATTCTAAGGTTTGGCATTCGTGGCAAGCTAAGTCCGAGATATGTTGGCCCTTTCGAGATTCTGGAGAGAGTTGGGGAAGTTGCTTACATATTAGCTTTACCACCTCAGTTATCTGGAGTACATAATATTTTCCACATGTCCATGTTACGGAAATATGTTTATGACCCCACTCACATCATTCAACATATGGATCTGGAGTTGAAGGATGATCTGACTTATGATGAAAGACCCATCAAGATTTTAGACCGCAAGCAGCAGCAACTCAGGAATCGTTTCATACCTATGGTCAAGGTTCAGTGGAGCCGACGCGGGATTGAAGAAGCTACTTGGGAATTTGAAGATGCTATTGGGAAGCAGTACCCCGATTTATTCTAAGGTCAGTTATCTCACTCCCCATTATTTATGGCAAGTGCAGTGAATTTGGAGGACCAAATTCCTTAAAGTGGGAGAGGGTGTAGCACCGCGGTGTATTATTAAATTAAATAAAGAGAAAATATAAAAGAAATTCATGGAAATTTCGATAGGTTAAGTTGCAATCAATTTATTAAAATCCAGAAAAATTATAATCGTGTAGAAGGCAAATGGTTTAGATCTTTGTTCTTCTGGGTCTGCCCTTAATTAAAATTCTAAGCCAGCCAAATTAAGGGAATTAGGGCGAAATCCACGTTTTAAGCTATCAGACCTTGGATCATCAAATTCGAACCCAATACCTGACCATTTGAGCTCAGATCAAACCCAAACGGATGACCTAGATGTGTAGATCGTTTCCCCTCTCGTTTCCCGCTGAAACCCTAGCTCAGAAATTCGAATTTTGACGGCGAGCGGCGACGTGACCGGGTCAAGGCGTGAATCTCACGCAACCGGCGTCGTGAACTCTATCCTCTCGATAGATCCCTCTAGAAATCAAGTCATCCTATAAAACTAACCCTAAGGACTCCTAGCATTGACGTTTGGTGGCCGCAACCGACGAGGGGCTTGATCGAGGGAGATTTTAGGCGTGTTCTGGGGTGTTCTTCACGCGACCGACCGGCGACCATCATCTCTCTTCTTTCCTTGGCTAAGGTAGGTTCTAGTAGACCAAACCCTAAGAGTTATATACTGTTGAATTCATCATCAAATCCTCTTTCCAATGAAATAAAAAGCTCTAAATTTCACTATGTATCATGGGAGTATTAGTCGTTTTAGCCAGAGCATGTTAAAATCAGGGTTTATCATGTTGTTCTCGAATTAAGGTTAGGGTAGTAGGCTTCAATGTCCTAATTAATCATCCTATATCATGTAACTTTTTGTTCTCTTTCTAGTGGTATGCTTTTGCCCAATTTCTATGCTCTATATTGTGCGAATTTCTCGTTTTGAGTAGCCTCGTTCGGATGTTCGTCGGACTTCAGAACGACGATTGGGCCACGGTCCTAACAGGAATCGTTTGGCACTAAGCGGCCATGCGATAGACTGATGGGTCCATGGCGCGGTCATAGTTTTGACCGTTTATCATGATTTTGTGTTCAAGACCCTGCAATTGGTAGCAGCCCAACAACAGACCGCTTAGGGATACTAGCGGCCGTTCGATAGACCGCTTAGGGCGTGTGGCTTTCCGGCTTCCATGCATTACGCGGCCCATCGATAGACCGCTAGAGCCCATTGGGCGGCTCTGGATAGACTGTTTACTTCAAGCAGTATCTCTTAGATAATATTTTGAAGCATGATTAGTTCTTATTAATCTAGGCTTGTGAGTAAGATAGTAACCCAAAATTAATTGGTAAATATGAAGACTGATTAATGCTGATTATTACTTCCTTTGTCAATCCTATTCCCTTGCTTTTATTAAATGAATGCATGAACTTTAATTGTGTTATATATATTGGAATAAATTCTTGTTAGGATTGTTTTATAGTCACTTCATCCCGGTGATGTTGACTGACCGTCATATATTCATTTTCTGTTGGTGTATTAGCCCGCAATTTCTTATAATGGTTGGGACTCTCCGCCAGATACTCCTTCCGTCGGACTAGGACCTCCATTATGAGGCCTCCGTAAGCCCCCGCGAGCCTGGGATTCCCACTAGGATGTCGGGCGGATTGTACCCCCAAAACCTGAACCTTTGGACTATCGAACCGCGTGATTTTTTTGCCAAGCCCGGAATTGGGACTATCTTGTTATTAGTGGCCCTTCTGGGACCGTTCTGTCATTAAGTGGTTCACCTTTGACCATTTGTAAGTATGAACAGCCCTTTGGTGACCGTGTAGACCTTCTTTCTGGGTGCGTCGAGCTCAGTTGTGCACGGCCCTTACTGGACCGTTCTATCTATTAAGCGGCCCATTTTAGGACCGTTTAGTTTTCTAACTCTAGGCCTTGTTCTTTCAAACCCAGAGCACCATTCAGCGGTCCATGTTAAATCGTTCAATTGTTGCACGGCCCAATTCAGGACCGTTTATCCTTTGACACCGAACTAGGATTTTCTTTGGCCCCGTTCACTTCCACGGTCCAATATTAGACCGTTTTGATTAAGAGGCCGAAATGTGACTGCGTACCCTCCAGCTTGTGATTTCGCGTGGTTTCTTGTGCGCCTCGATAGTCGGGACAAAATGGATTGTACTACTTATAACCCTTGATTATCCTCCTTATATCTTGATGCTTTCACATCTTCTCTGGCCGAATCCTATGAATGTCTAGACATATCTTGGGATCTTGGATCCACCAAATCAATGCCAACGCATCATAAGGGCCCGGTCTGGTCCTAGGAAGAGCGCCCGAAAAGTACTAGTGCCCCGGGGAGTTGTAATGATATGGTGAGGCATTGCACCGAGTGCATGACTAGCGTGATGTCTACGACAATTCATTTACTTGACTCTTTTTGTTGAATTCAAGGTATTAATTTCCTCCATGGAAATATGTACATGACTTGCGTGTTACATACTTAATAGGCTAGTCCCTGGATATGCTATATTCTTGTTCTTTTAATCTAAGCAATTCATTGTCATTATTCTTTTCTTTTATCGCATAAGATTAATGTAATTGGTTAATTACTTAAACATTGCCTGCTATTTCCTACTAAGCGTTCGCTCACCCAGTTGTTTTCCCCCTTTCAGGTAGCTCAGGTGAGGACTCTCAAACTGATGGGGATGGGCAGGAGTGAAGACCCTGGAGCGAACCAGCTAGAAGGCCTCGTGGAGTCAATTTAGATATTTTGAGTCTAAGTGATGTAGTTGTTCTAAGAGTTGTAATTTTGTTTAAGACAGTGGTTATGTAACTATGTTAAGTTGGTAGATATTGAGATATTTTTGGCATGATTAATGGAGGTTGATCGTGAAACTCATGATGTTTAATTAGTTGGTTATGATGGAGTTATTTATGGCCATGGCATTGAGCTGAATGTATGGATTCGCTAACCCAAGACACAGCATGTCTATAAATTAACATATTTTAACGATTTTTCTACTGCCGCGTTCTGATATTCCGTGTCGGGGCGTGACATTTTGGTGGTATCAGAGCCCAGGTTTTCTAAGGTTCCTAGGTTCCCTAGTGGTGTCTTTGAACCATGACTAGTTAAAAGTTTAAGAACCCAACCCAGTGAGATTGGGTAGAGACCCGGGGTAAGTTAATAAATTTACTCTAGAAAAGTCCTGCTAGGTGGTTCTAATTAATTATTCCATGTATAGGGTTCGTGCAATGGAGACAGAACGTGCACAATGGAGAGACATGCAGCGTACGGTGCAAGGTTTGACTCAATCCCTTCAGCAAGTGGCCCAGGGAGGAGCAGCACACCAGGGAGCTGGTGATCTTCACCGAAATTTTAGAGGCTTGAATGATGTGACACCACTCCTTGGACCTAGATTTGCAAGCAACCGGACCGAACAGCGATCTCTCACAAGCAGTTCACCCGTGTCGCGCACACCCGATTTTGTAGGTGGACCGGCGATGGTGGTGAGGGTCTGAGGTTTGACCTCGAGGTTCCAAGGATATGGCCAGCTAGGGATGGACCCCAATTGGCTAGGGATGCCCAATTTCAAGGGTGGACGGCACGCCGAGGGCATGGGATGTAATGACACTCTCACAACTCACCCGCGGTGGCACTCGATTAGATGGAATGTTGGGACGAGCACTCTCTCACTGCCGATGGCGCAACTAGAGATAATACTAAGCTAAGCAATAGTGAAACCAGCAGAGGATGGGAGCTCAAAGCTCACCTGATCGGTGTGAAGACACCGATCCCGGTCGGAGACGAGGGCGAGCGGGGAAGCGTGGGCTACCCGCACGCCGCGCCGATGACGCTTTAGCCGAAGACCTGCTAGTACAAAACTACGCCCCACACAGGAGGGTGGATCTCGGGGTGGGAGAATGGGCTTACACCAAACACTACCTCCACACAGGGAGGGGCGCTAAGCCGGCCAGGCGGGGAGGGGAGGTTAACTAAGCTAGCGCCGAACGATCTACCCGTTCTGGAGTAACCGGATAGGAAGTCGATGTAGATGACGCCACGCACTCCACCGAACTCAGAATTCAATGAAACTGGCGTTGAAACGTCGCTGACAGACCCAAGAATGCCTTTGAATTTTTGTGGGTGGTCCTGATGTCGTCACTGGCTGGGGAGATCTCTGGAATAGGATCCCAGCGCTCTGGTTTGGACTGGTCCCAGGGTGCAGCAGCAGGTGGAATTAGTCACCACGCCCGCTCCCGATGTCGAAACGCAGCGGGACCAAGACGAGTATGACCGTGGACGAGTCTTCTAAAAGCATCAGCCAGGGGGGACAACAGAAGATGTTGGGGCAGAGAGGGGGAGCCCGTTGAGTGACGAGGGGTATGGACAAGTACTGAGTGGCCTATTCAGCGCACCTGGGGGAGAAAATTCGGAACGGGCAGTCCCGGACTCCGAACGAGGTCCCGTTTGCTGTGTTGGACAGAGGACTTGTGAATCTTTGACCCGGACAAGCGGCGCATCTTGGAACAGAAGGATGAGACCATGGAAGCTTCTGCACTGCAGCTCTAGTCCTGGTTCAGGTCCCGGTTGTGCAGTCAGACAAGAATGAACCCTCCGGACAGCAGGAATGTCGGATGCCGGCGAGACCACCTCGGCTGCGAATCTATCTTGACGACCTTTCCGTTGATGTATGGCACGCCTCCAGAAGATGCCGAATGACCTCGGGGCAGGTTCTATAAGTCGGGCTCCAACTGCTGCCTGCGAACTAAGATGGATAGGGTGATGGAAGGTGATGGGAGACGGAGTAGATGGAGTGGGAAATGGGGTGGATGGGTGTGGGGATGACACCTGACTATGTGGGGGTCTGTTAGGAGGTGATACAAGGTGTGGGAGGGGCAGAAAGGGGGCTGGGAGGTGGTCTAGCAAGTAGAGGAAGGGGGAGCTGTGAATTTGGGTTGGGAAGGAGAGAGGGGGGAGAGAACTCTCCTTTGGTTTGAATGTGGGGTTAATGGAGGGGTTAATAGGGGCCTAGGGAATGGGAAGGGTTGCCTTGGGGAGGGGAAGGGGTGCTTTGGAGAAGGGATTCTCCCTTGGGAAAATGAAAGGTTGTATGGGGAAGGGGAAAGGTTGCTTGGGAGGAGGGAGAGGTGCCTAGGAGAAGGGGATTCCACCTAGGGGTTGGAGGGGAATTAAATGGGAGGTATGGGGAAGGGGGAGGGGTCTTAATGAGAGGTGAATGGGGAGGAGAGAGAGTGAATTTTGAAATTCAGGGTGGGGAGGAGAGATAATGGGGTTCGCCCCCTTTAGAGAGAGAGAGAGAGAAATAGAGAGAGAGCTAGAGAGAGAAGGAGGCACAATTCTTGTGGATAATTTTCACTCAATAATTCATTCATTTATTAGCTTCAAATGGTGGGATTGAGGTCCTATTTATAGGAATCCCACAATTTAACATAAGACTCTGAGTTTTAGACTAGTGACAATAAACTAAGGGAGAAGGGGGTGCCCATGGGCCTAGCCCACTTAATTGGGCCCAACTGACTCATTAACCACTCTAATGCCAATTAACCTAGGTAGATGACACCTTAACCTAGGGACTTGACTCAATAAAAGGAAAATTACATAATAAGAAAATGAAAAATACATCATATGACTCGGAATAAAGTGGCGAACAAGATGTAGCACTGCTGGCGAGCATCAGGATCCTCGAACAAATGAGATCGCCGGTGATGTCCCCATCATTGAATCCCCCGCGTTTTGGTGGATCGGCGGATCCCGATGAAGATGATAACTGGCTGAAGGAGATAGAGCGGGTTTTTCGAGTGATGTAGTGCAATGACCAAGATCGAGTTCTTTTGACGACATTTCAGTTAGAACGGGATGCACGTGCTTGGTGGGAAGCAGTTGAAGCTACACTCGAAAATCGACGTGCAACATGGGACGATTTCAAGGAACACTTTAATAGCAAGTACTTTTCTGATAGGGTGCAAGAGAAGAAGGCGGAGGAGTTCGCTGCTTTGAAGTGGAGGAACCTTTCTGTTGCTGAGTACGAAGCCCAATTTTCAAGGTTGTCTTGCTATGCGACTCATCTAGTGTCTACTGAGAAGATGAAGGCCAAACGATTTCTTAATGGGTTGAAGCTGCATTACATCAACCAATTAGCACCTATGGAGATCCAGACTTATGCCGAGATGGTGAGAAAGGCTCAAGTTCTGGAGGATAACTTGGAGATGATGGAGAAGATCCGAGGGAAAAATCCCAAGAAAGAATAGACCACTAGTTCTGGGAACTTTAAACCTGGTAATGACAAGAAGAGACCCAACGGTGGGTCTAGCTCATGGAAAGGCAAGGTGCCAAAGAATGCCGAGAAGAAGCCTGGCCCGATTCTACCATCCAAGGCCCATTGAAAGTACTGTGACCGTCCAAATTACAAGATAGAGGAATGTTGGCACAAGTTAGGCGCTTGTCTTCACTGCGGAAGCAGGGACCATCGTATTCTCGAGTGTCCCCTCCTGACAGACCAAGCTACACCAACTAAACCACAAGGAGGTCAGAAGCATCAGGGCAAGCTTCAAGCCCTACAGGAAGATGCGATAGGAACCACCGAGGAGGGTGGACTTGTGGAAGGTACACTCATTGTTTGTGATAAGCCAGCTTTTGTTCTATTTGACACGGGAGCAACGCACTCTTTTATTTCTCGAAGTTTTGCTAAATATTTGTCCATGAAACCTGTGTTAATGAATTCTCTACTAGAAATTTCAACCCCCATTGGTTCAAGATCAGCAATTAAATATTACCACCCTTCTAGTAAGGTTATGGTTAGTGGGTAGAATATGACAACTGATTTAGTTTGTATGGACATGAAGGATTATGACGTAATCCTAGGAGCAGATTGGTTGGCTAAATATGAGGCCAATGTCCATTGCAGCACTAGCTCTGTGTCTTTTTCTGGACACCCTGAGCTTTCTTTTACTGGAGTTAGGCGTTCTATATCCGTGCCGCTTATTTTGGCTCTTCGAGCTAAGAAGTTATTAAAGAAAGGATGTCAGGCTTTCCTAAGCTTGGTTTCTTTAACCCTTGAGAAGGAGATTGAGATTAAAGACATTCCTATTGTTCAAGATTTCCCAGATATATTTCCTGAGGATTTGCCAGGACTTCCACCTGAGAGAGAGGTAGTCTTTCCTATTGATTTAATTCCTGGCGTGTCCCCTATTTCTAAGGCTCCGTATCGTATGTCTCATGCGAAGTTGAAGGAGTTAAAGTGACAATTAATGGAGTTGCTCGAGAAGGGGTTTATTCGTCCAAGTATATCCCCGTGGGGAGCCCCCGTGTTGTTCGTTCGGAAGAAGGATGGTTCGATGAGGCTATGCATCGATTATTGGCAATTAAACCAGCTTACTATCAAGAATAAGTACCCATTGCCGAGGATTGATGAACTGTTTGACCAGATAGCAGGAGCACAATATTTTTCTAAGATTGATCTTCGATCAGGATACCATCAGCTGCGGATCAAGGATGAGGATATCTTTAAAACAGTCTTCCGTAGCAAGTATGGGCATTTTAAATTTGTAGTAATGCCTTTTGGACTAACGCCCCTGCAGCTTTTATGCAGTTGATGAATAGCATTTTCCTATCCTATCTTGATCAGTGGGTCGTAGTGTTTATTGATGACATTTTGATATACTCTAAAAGTGAAGAGGAGCATGCTGAACATTTGAGGATGGAATTGCAATTATTAAGAGATCATCAATTATACGCCAAGTTTAACAAATGTGATTTCTGGTTACAGGAAGTGTCTTTTCTAGGACACATTATCACTAAGGAAGGTATTTCTGTTGATCCTTCGAAAGTAGAGGCAGTAGAGAACTGGGATAGACCTGCAAGTTTAACTGAAATAAGAAGTTTTCTAGGTTTTGTAGGTTACTACCAGAGGTTTATCAAGGATTTCTCAAAAATTACGGTACCTTTAACCAGATTAACCAGCATGGAGTACGAATTTAATTGGTCGGAAGATTGTGAACAGAGTTTCCAGACTTTGAGAGAGTGCTTAACCACTGCCCCTGTTTTGGCCTTACCTTATGGGGAAGGAGATTTTGTCGTTTACACTGATGCTTCAGGTATTGGCCTAGGCTGTGTGCTTATGCAGCATGGGAAGGTGATAGCTTATTTCTCTAGACAGTTAAGGAAGCACGAAGAGAATTACCCTGTCCATAATTTGGAGCTAGCAGCTGTAGTGTTTGCCTTGAAAATTTGGAGGCACTATTTGTACGGAGAAACATTCACAGTGTTTTCAGATCATAAGATCTTGAAGTACTTATTTTCTCAGAAGGAGCTTAATATGAGGTAGAGGAGATGGCTTGAGTATTTAAAGGACTTTGATTTTTCTATAGAGTACCATCCTGGAAAAGGTAATGTGGTGGCAGATGCCTTAAGCCGTAAGCCGATAGCAAAATTATCAAGTCTCATGTTGCAAGAATGGAGACTACTGGAACAGTTCGCTAGTTTAGATCTCAATATTAGTAAGGATCGGGTCATGATCACACAGATACAGCTTCATCTAGAGTTATTGATGAAAATCAAGTCCTTGCAAGAAAATGACCCGATGTTAGTGGAAATCAAGGAAAGTCTGAGCAATAGACCTGATTTTGATTTAGCTGATGACGACAGATTGTTATTTCAAGGAAGGACCTGTGTACCTGATGTAGCTGAAGTAAAAAGCAAGATCTTGGAAGAAGCCCATAGGTCCAGGTATACCATTCATCATGGGGGTACTAAGATGTACCGAGATTTAAAGAGATCCTTTTGGTGGCCAAACTTGAAAAAGGAAGTCGCAGAATTTGTAAGTAGATGCTTAGTGTGTCAGCAAGTAAAGGCTAAGCACTTCAGACCTGCTGGGAAGTTGAAGCCACTTGATATACCACAATGGAAATGGGAAAGTATTAGCATAGATTTTATCATGGGTCTACCTAAGACTCGCAGTGGATTTGATGCAATATGGGTCATTGTGGATAGACTGACTAAGTCTGCCCATTTCTTGTCCATTAAGTCTAAATGGACCGTTGACATTTTGGCTACCTTGTATATGAAGGAGATTGTAAGACTTCATGGTATACCGGTAAGTATTGTGTCAGATAGAGACCCAAGGTTCACTTCACATTTTTGGAGAGGATTACAAGAATCCATGGGAACCCGTCTGAATTTCAGCACTGCCTTTCATCCTCAAACAGAAGGGCAGACAGAAAGAACAAATCAGATTGTGGAGGATATGCTAAGAGCTTGCGTGATCGATTTTGGAGGCAGCTGGCATTATCACTTAGCTTTAATTGAGTTCACCTATAATAACAGTTACTAGTCCAGTATCCAGATGGCTCCGTTTGAAGCTCTTTATGGAAGAAGCTGTAGATCACCCATGTGTTGGGATGAGGTAGGTGAGAAGTAATGGTTGTGACCAGATCTCATCTCAGAATCAACTAAGAGTATTCGTATTATCTGAGATCGTTTGCATGTGGCACAATCAAGGCAGAAAAGCTATGCGGATTGTAGAAGGAGAGCTTTGGAAATTCAAGTCGGCGAGCATGTGTTCCTGAAGGTTTTGCCAATGAGAGGAATTTGAAGGTTTGGCATTCGTGGCAAGCTAAGTCTGAGATATGTTGGCCCTTTTGAGATTCTGGAGAGAGTTGGGGAAGTTGCTTAAAGATTAGCTTTACCACCTTAATTATCTGGAGTACACAATGTTTTCCACGTGTCCATGTTACGAAAATATGTTTATGACCCCACTCACATCATTCAGCATATGGATCTTGAGTTGAAGGAAGATCTGACTTATGAAGAAAGACCCATCAAGATTTTAGACTGCAAGCAGCAGTAACTCAGGAATCGTTCCATACCTATGGTCAAGGTTCAGTGGAGCTGACGTAGGACTGAAGAAGCTACTTGGGAATCTAAAGATGCTATTCAGAAGTAGTACCCCGATTTATTCTAAGGTCAGTTATCTCACTCCCCATTATTTATGGCAAGTGCAGTGAATTTGGAGGACAAAATTCCTTAAAGTGGGGGAGGGTGTAGCACCCCGGTGTATTATTAAATTAAATAAAGGGAAATTATAAAAGAAATGCATGGAAATTTCGATAGGTTAAGTTGCAATCAATTTATTAAAATCCAGAAAAATTATAATCGCGTAGAAGGCGAGTGGTTTTGACCTTTGTTCTTCTGGGTCTGACCTTAATTAAAATTCTAAGCCAGCCGAATTAAGGGAATTAGGGTGAAATCCACGTTTTAACCTATCGGACCTAGGATCGTCAAATTCAAACCCAATACCCAACCATTTGAGCTCAGATCAGACCTAAACGGACGGCCTAGATGTGTAGATCGTTTCCCCTCTCGTTCCCCGTTGAAACCCTAGCTCAGAAATTTGAATTTTGAAGGCGAGCGGCGGCATGACCGGGTCAAGGTGCGAATCTCGCGCAACCGGCGTCGTGGACTCTATCCTCTTGATAGATCCCTCTAGAAATCAATTCATCCTATAAAACTAACCCTAAGGACTACTAGCATCGACTTTTGATAGCTGCAGCCGACGAGGGGCTTGATCGTGGGAGAATTTAGGCGTGTTCTGGGGTGTTCTTCACGCGACCGGTCGGCGACCATCGTCGCTCTTCTTCCCTTAGCTAAGGTGGGTTCTAGTGGACCAAACCCTAGGAGTTATATACTACTGAATTCGTCGTCAAATCCTCTTTCCAATGATATAAAAAGCTCTAAATTTCACCTTGTATCATGGGAGTATTAGTCATTTTAGCCAAAGCATGTTAAAATTAGGGTTTATCATGTTGTTCTCGAATTAAGGTTAGGGTATCATGCTTCAATGTCCTAATTAATCATCCTATATCATGTAACTTTTTGTTCTCTTTCTAGTGGTATGCTTTTTCCCAATTTCTATGCTCTATATTGTGTGAATTTCTCGTTTTGAGTAGCCTCGTTCGGATGTTCGCTGGACTTCGGAACGACGATTGGGCCACGGTCCTAACAGGATCCATTTGGCACTAAGCGGCCTCGCGATAGACCGCCGGGTCCATGGCGCGGTCGTAGTTTTGACTGTTTATCATGATTTTGTGTTCAAGACCCCGCGATCGGTAGCGGCCCAACGACAGACCGCTTAGGGATACTAGCGGCCGTTCGATAGACCGCTTAGGGCGTGTGGCTTTCGGGCTTCCATGCATTACGCGTTCCATCGATAGACCGCTAGAGCCTGTTGGGCGGCTTTGGACAGACCCTTTACTTCACGCAGTATATCTTAGATAATATTTTGAAGCATGATTAGTTCTTATTAATCAAGGCCTGTGAGTAAGATAGTAACC
Organism: Amorphophallus konjac; assembly: GCA_022559845.1. Taxonomy (NCBI): domain Eukaryota; kingdom Viridiplantae; phylum Streptophyta; class Magnoliopsida; order Alismatales; family Araceae; genus Amorphophallus; species Amorphophallus konjac. The sequence goes on from CM040120.1 coordinate 360,747,719, forward strand.
CACAATTAATTGGTAAATATGAAGACTGATTAATGCTGCTTATTACTTCCTTTGTCAATCCTATTCCCTTGCTTTTATTAAATGAATGCATGAATTTTAATTGTGTTATATATATTGGAATAAATTCTTGTTAGGATTGTTTTACAGTCACTTCATCCCGGTGATGTTGACTGACCGTCATATATTCATTTTCTGTTGGTGTATTAGCCCTCAATTTCTTATACTGGTTGGGACTCTCCACCGGATACTCCTTCCGTCGGACTAGGACCTCAATTATGAGGCCTCTGTAAGCCCCCGCGAGCCTGGGATTCCAACTAGGATGCCGGGCGGGTTGTACCCCCAAAACCTGAACCTTTGGACTATCGAACCACGTGATTTTTTTGCCAAGCCTGGAATTGGGACTATCTTGTTATTAGCGGCCCTTCTGGGACCATTCTATCATTAAGCGGTTCACGTTTGACCGTTTGTAAGTATGAACGGCCCTTTGGTGACTGTGTAGACCTTCTTTCTGGGTGCGTCGAGCTCAGTTGTACATGGCCCTTACTGGACTGTTCTATCTATTGAGCGGCCCATTTTAGGACCGTTTAGTTTCCTAACTCTAGGCCTTGTTCTTTCAAACCCAGAGCGCCATTCAGCGGTCCATGTTAAACCGTTTAATTGTTGCACGGCCCAATTGTGGAACGTTTATCCTTTGACACCGAACTGGGATTTTCTTTGGCCCCGTTCACTTCCACGGTCCAATATTAGACCGTTTTGATTAAGAGGACGAAATGTGACCGCGTACCCTCCAGCTTGCGATTTCACATGGTTTCTTGTGTGCCTCGATAGTCGGGCCAAGAATGGCTTGTACTACTTATAACCCTTGATTATCCTCCTTATATCTTGGAGCTTTCACATCTTCTCTGGCCGAATCCTGTGAATGTCTAGACATAACTTGGGATCTTGGATCCACCAAATCAATGCCAACGCATCATAAGAGCCCGGTCTGGTCCTGGGAAGAGCGCACGAAAAGTACTAGTGCCCCGGGGAGTTGTAATGACATGGTGAGGCATTGCACCGAGTGCATGACTAGCGTGATGTCTATGACAATTCATTTACTTAACTCTTTTTCTTGAATTCAAGGTATTAATTTCCTCCATGGAAATATGTACATGACTTGCGTGTTACATGCTTAATCGGCCAGTCCCTGGATATGCTATATTCTTATTCTTTTAATCTAAGCAATTCATTGTCATTATTCTTTTCTTTTATCGCATAAGATTAATGTAATTGGTTAATTACTTAAACATTGCCTGCTATTTCCTACTAAGCGTTCGCTCACCCAATTGTTTTCCCCCTTTTAGGTAGCTCAGGTGAGGAATCTCAAAATGATGGGGATGGGCAGGAGTGAAGACCCTGGAGCGAACCAGCTAGAAGGCCTCGTGGAGTCAATTTAGATAGTTTGAGTCTGAGTGATGTAGTTGTTCAAAGAGTTGTAATTTTGTTTAAGATAGTGGTTATGTAACTATGTTAAGTTGATATATTGAGATTTTCTTGGCATGATTAATGGAGGTTGATCGTGAAACTCATGATGTTTAATTAGTTGGTTATGATGGAGTTATTTATGGCCGTGGCATTGAGCTGAATGTATGGATTCGCTAGCCCAAGACATAGCATGTCTGGAAATCAACATATTTCAATGATTTTTCTGCTGCCGCGTTCTGATATTCCGCGTCGGGACGTGACAGGCTAAGCATGCACCTATCGCTAACACTCGGAGCACATAGCAACACCACGCCACTAGACTCAGGACACCCAACTAGACCTACTAACACAACGATCCTTGAGTCACTAGACTCAGGTCAACATCGTCGCACATCATGGCAACACGCCGTTAATCAGCCTAGTCCTTAAGCCAAAAACCATGATAACCACATCATGGAAGTGGCGCAGATCATCTGGATCCATAACAGCAATAATGAAAGTCCTCAGCCCCAAGGCCACTCAACCGACTCACAACTCTGCATGATGAGAACACGGAACATGAGGGATTACCAAAGCCCTTGAACCACATAGGCACGTAAACTGAGGTAAGATGATACCTCCAAGCGTCCAAAACATAGTCTCGATCCTCACGGGATAGCCAAGACACTAACGAGGTCACGTGTCAACCACTGAGTCACAGCCGGGTTGACCAGAAACCATAATGACTCTCGAAACAACATGGCACACTACTCGGTATTACAGCACTTCCGAACACCCTATATCACGATCATAGCCCTCATAGGACGTCCAAGACAGACATCCACGAAACAATGGGCTAACCAAGGGGTTGAAGCCAAGCCGATTGGAAAGCCAAACTGGTGAAAGAAACACCCAGAACAAGTGGTGGTCACCCCTATGGCCGCAAACAGAAGTGGCGGTCATAGCCTGGCAGCTACCTGACAGGCAAATCAAGTGGCAGTCATAGCCTAGCCGCTACCTGACGGGTAAGCAAATGACGGTCTCATCGGGACCGCTAACATAAAGTGACAGTCTCCAAAGGGCCGCCTCCTGAATACGGCGGTCATGGCCGGACCGCCATTTAACAGGAAACCCCAAAATAGAAACAGGGAGAAGACTAGCAGAAATGGGTCTTATGGGGGCCGCAACTTGCATAAGGCGGTCACCCCAGGGATGTCTCTTGGAAGTGGCGGTCATATCCGGACCATCATCTCCAGACTACCTCGAGAAACTTGCGATAAGCTAAACAAGTGGTGGTCCCCTTTTGACCGCAAACTCAAGTTGCGGTCAGTCTCAAGGCCGCTACTTGCGAACTAACATACGAGCCTAACCGACGTAAAAAGACAAATAGCGGTCATTCTTGGGCCGCTACTACCAAGTTACGGCCGGGAGCAAGACCGCTATCCAGAACCGACTTAAAATCTTAAGAAACAAATGACGGGGTACTTGGGACCGTCTCTTACAAATGGCGATCTTCCCATGGCCACCTTATCAAATAGCGGTCTCTGGCACGACCGCTACCTCCTACCGGTGCAAAAACTGTAGGGAAGCACAAAACTCGGTCTTTCCATGCCCCAATCATCCCAGAATGACAGGAAAACTTACATAGACTCGATATCAACCTTCCGCAAGCTGGAAGGGATCCAGAAAACCATGAAACAACAAGAAACGGACGATTTCCACAAATTCACCCAAAATGACTCACATGGACAAACGGCCTCATACCGGCCCCAAACCACGGTCAATTATAGCCAAACTGACGAGAATCGAATCCCGACAAGCCAGGGGTTCAAATTCTACGATTAGAATAAAAAACCATCACTTGGAACGATAATTTCGCATCACACCCCAAAAACATGCTTTTCCATTAAAATCAGAAAACATACTCAAACTCGCGCATATCGGCTTGAAATCACAAGGGAAAGTAGAAAATGGGTAGAGTATCCATCTCCCTACCTCCATTGAAGATCTTACACGCCAAAAACCATCACCTAAACCAGGACGTGCTTCAAATCCATGAATGGGATCGCACCTACGTCACGCTCCATTCCTCGCGCCTTCATGCTCCTGGTCGTCTCCATAGCGTCACCACCTCGTCTACCTCCACCAGGGTCGCGCGCCCCAGGGGAGAGGAGAAGAGAGGAGAGAGAACGGAGGGAGAGAGTGAGAGCATGGTAGGGAGAGAGGAGGTGAGGTGAGGGTTAAAAAAGGAAAAGGAAAATAAATATCGAATATTTCTGAAATCTATTTTTTGGCCCAAAATTCCATAAAATTAAAAAAATGTGAAAAAATAGCTTTCGCGATCCTCGAAATGAGCACAACGCATCTGCAGCGTCCTGGAGTCCAAAATATTAACAGTTCACTCTCCATGGGATTCCGCAGGCTGTACAGTGGAAAAACCTGAGTGAATCATAAAACACGATTCGAGACCCGCAAAAGCACTCCGAAAGCTCCCGAATTCCGATCCGAAGGAACCAGGGTATTACAGCATGTTTTCGGCAATCACCCGAGGGGGCTAGTGTCGAGCCCTTAGACACAATCAGTGCCCGATCCGCATCTTCATGTTATAAATCAAGCTACTTCCACGAGAAATATCAATAATGTAGGCTGATAATATCAAGTTTTAACAATAGTTCATGATAACAACATCAAGGTAAGAATGCACCAAAATATGAATCATGAGAGTTCCAAGGTTGAATTAAGAATAAGGTTACGCCATGGAAGGAATCTGGCAGCATAACGGTACATTCAATAGTTTCCATTATATTATTAATAATTTATTGAATAAGGTGTTAGGTTCTAGACAATCAATAGACCATCTAGGAATCAAAGGAAAATCAACACTTGGGCCATACCTCGGGTTAAGCATACAGAGACAGAATACAGTCATTCCTGGACTGTTTCTTGAAGATTGCGGTCATGCAAGGATCGCTATCATGGAGTGGCGGTCAAGTGCATATCGTTTCTTGACAAAGTCAATGCTAGAACAAGGAAAGAGACGACGTAGTGAGTACTGGAACTAGATTGCAGTCATGGGATGGCCGCTACCAGACGGTTGTGGACTACTGAGGGCCGCTATCTATCCAGGGTACAAAAAATATCGATAAGATAGGTGCTTTCTAATCAATTGGTATTTTAGGGGTACAACCAGGTCGGCGTCATAGTGGGAATCCCAGGCTCGCGGAGACTTACAGAGGCCTTGAAATAAGATCACCTAGTCCGGTGGAAGGAATATCTAACGGAGAGGATCACAAGTCCAAGAGAGTGTTCTTATCAAGTGTAAAGTGTAACTAATGACATCATATCTGAATTCGTGCCATGTACTTAAGAAAGACTTAGGATATGAGTGAAATCGTGTAGAAACAGCGATCAAATCAACAATAGAATAAGTTCATAAAGCATATGAAATGTGACTTTAATACAAGAGTATATGGTTTTGGCATGAAATTAACATAAGATTAAAATAAGTTCACGAATCATGTAGAGCACAAAACTTATCATGATTGATGTACAATATAATCATAATCATGAATATGAAGTCAAAACTAGGAATAATACCTATTTACCTAGGGTTAACATATGATTATTAGGGTAATTCTACATTCTGTTTAGAGTTAACAAAGTGCAGAAAATAGAAACCATAAGGCGGTCAATCAGAGGACCATTTCTATGAGTTAGCAGTCTATTGGGAACCGCTATATGATGATAGTGGTCTCTGTGAGACCGTTTATTTCCTGTAGCAGACAAAGTTAAAAACTGAAGAACAGGCCTAATCTAGGGAAATAGATGCATGTAAATTATATAAAACTAAAAGGTAAAGCATGATGGAACATAATTAAACCAGGAGATGCATGGGTTGCATGGATTAAGCCAAAGTATTCATCTTTTCTATTAAGGTTTTGGGGTATGCATGCAATAAAAACCTAAGTGTGCAATCGTGATAAAACATGACATATGACACATAGGAAGCATGAAATCGCATGAAATCAGAGGGATTTTACTCCTAACTTGATGTTTGTGCCAATCACGAGATAACCTACCTCTGGGTAAGATTCTAAACTTTGAATTCTGGGCTGGAAGTTGATGCTAGCGCCTGGGCGTCCTGCGTGGAACCGTCGATTCCCAGTTGCTCTAACTCTTGATCCTTCCATCCTAAATTCTTGAAATTTAGAGGGTAGGTAGAAGATACAAAGGGTAATAACTTATTCTAAAGGATGGACACGATATTACCTTGATTAGGGCTGCTATCCTTCTGATCTTCCTTTGACGGACACACTATTTTCTGTGCAGACTATAGAGAAACAGCAATTTCGGGGGCTTCTAACTTTCCAACGGCTTCACCTCTTACCACAAGATTTAGAGATGTGTTAGACAAAACTAAGGAGAACAAATTATTCTAAAGGACTAACCTAAGAAGATGTCTCCTTACCTTCGAAATATGTGAGCCAAACAAGGGTTCGCACAGGTCAAATCTAGGCTCTATTTATAGAGTTTGGCTAGGGTTTGAGGATTTAGATCCATCTAAGAGTCCTAATTTGGGGTAGGATCAATCCCCAATAGTCTTAGACTAAGTTCATACGCCAGGTAGCTTCGAATCATAGGGATTAGAATGGGAAAAATCTTAATTTTTTACGTTTCTCCAACTCACGTTTTCAGAAAGCAGTATCGGTCAGCCTTGGACCGCTTCTTGGAAGAGGCGGTCTTGCGATAGACCGCAGTCTAGCATTTAATCTGAATTTTTCAGATTTTTCTTTTATCCCCTATTTATCCCTTTACTTAGCCTATTTAGCCCATTTTAAATCCGTAAATTACCCAATTTATGTTTCTAGTAATGGGCTTAGACCTAAAGGCCTTGGAAATTAGTCCATGGGCCCAATTTAAGTGGGCTTACTTATTTGGTTACTATAAGGCTTTTAAATTCATTTAATTAGCCTATAATTCATTCAATAACCCATTAAGCCTTTTTAAATGTTTAATAATTATATTTAGAGTCTAAAATTTTTTTAGAAAATTCTTGGGCGTTACACCCTCCCCCACTTAAAAAGAATTTAGTCCCCAAATTCTATACATGAGTTTTAGGGAGAGTGTATGTTGACACCTAAAATATGTCAGAAGATATCATAGCAGATTCACAGTTCTGAAGATCAGTCGAGGGCACAGCTCACGTACCATCCCTGGGAGATCTGAGAGTCTGAATAGAAGAAACCCACTACCCCTATCATGTTGTTCGACTAAAGCCGTCTTTGGCTCGGTCGCTGTCCAGTACTGCTGTCATTCAGATAGTCAGGCTGATAAAACTATACCAACATTCAGGCAACCATCTGCCTGCTGAAATCGATGTTCAGACATCTCTTATACTCTTGAAACGAGATGTACTGTGCCTCGCACATGTTTGTGAATGCAAGGTGTAAACAGTCCCGGTGGGGTCTTAATATATATATATCAAGAATCCCATTGTCGAAAGGAGTCCACCAAGTGGATCCTGGGTCGAATGGGCCGAATGACAAGAAAATGGGCCAAGCCCAAATATGAGGTGGGACGCGCCGGAAGGATGATCCTGGCGCGCCGGGAAGCTCATGCCGGAAGGGTGAAGGCCTGGCCTCTATAAGAGGCCTGCCCTTCGAACGAAAGAGTGGTGGGCAAAGAGGCAAAGAAAAAGAAAAGAAGAAAAAGCAGAGCGGGAGAAGGAAGAAAGAAAAAAGAAGAGTGAAAAGGGAGTGCCTAGCCACCGAAGAGAAGGAGGGAGCTCGAGAGCCCTTGAAAGAAGCTGAAGAAAGAAAAAAGGGAGAGAGGCAGAGACTCGAAGAGGGATCCAGGTGGGAGTGCCGGGCAGCTGCAGCTCCTTCTCTTTCCCCTCCCTATCTGTCTGAATATTTCTCTCTGTACTTCTATTTTCTAGCATCTTTGCTTCAATAGCATCGAATGCCAATGTAACCCTGCTTTCAGGGATTAAGCCTAGATTTCTTTCTCTGTTGAGTCAGATTTCTTTCTCTTAAGTAGCATGCGTGTAAGTCGTCTGGATGAAATAAAGAATGAGAGAATGGGTTGAACCCCGCCCTTTCATTACCTTCTTCTTTCTGTCTCTGCATCCGAGGTTCGCTATATGCTAAGGATACTGATAACTAGGCGTGTTTTATCGTTTGGTTTTCTAATTCTGCTGAAGCGTCTTCGCTACCATTATTTATCACCCCCCCTCCAGCCACATTTCGAGGGCCTGAGACAGTCTATCTCATGGCTCCTCGTATGTGAAATAAAGGGGGACGTGGTTCAGGGATTTCCGTCCGTGGTTCTGCTCCCAATGAGGCCCAGAGGAAAGGTGTTCCCCCAAAGTCTTCCCCCTCTGATCATCCAAAACAGTCGAGATTAAACCCCTCTCCTAACAACTCCCGAAACCCTATTCGAAGACCTCCTTAAAATCCCTTCTGAAAGCCTCCCGGCGCCGGTATCCCCCGGCGTGAGTTTCGCGCCGAGGGCTCCCCACGCCGGTTGGACCTCCCCATCATGCCGAGCCTACCTAGTTTCCGTGCCGAAACCACCCCTCTTCTCTGCATTGATACCCTTACGTCGTCTGGCCATCCTGATGCCTTCGTTACCATGGCGAGCCATACAGACCTCGTCCATTATATCCTACCCTCGTGGGTGTGCATTGCCCTTCCCTCTGGCCTCACGGGAGCTATATCAAAGGGGTTAATTCTCCCCCTACATTCTGTAACCCATTAAACCACGGGGTCCTGCCATTGCAGGCTTTCCGATGGATTGCATTAGGGACATTACAACACAGGGGATGAGGTCTTATATGATCCAGACCCTCGAATCACGGGCTACGCCCGGCTCTCATTTAGGTTTCTACTCCGGCACTCGTGAGTAGATAGCCCATAGTATTCTCTTGGCATACTCCCAAAATAAGGGGAGATGCTGCCAAAATTTGCCCGAAGCTTTACTCCATAATATGGCATGATGTTTCATCAGAATCACGTATTCAATCCCCTGATATGGCGAGGGCCCGAGCTGTGTAATCTCATGGCATCTTGACATCACAGGGAATATATCCCGTAACTGGTAATCTCCTTGGAACCCCCCTCGTGAGTGGAGTCACCCTCACCCTCCATTCCTATCCGTTCATCACCCTGAAATTCCCACTGGGCGATGAAAACCTCATAATACCTTTGGCAAGATCAACAAAATACTGCCTCTCGGCGCCACTACTCCCCGGCGCCACCTCCTCCTGGCGTCACTGCCTCCCGGCGCCAAACCCGCGCCGGGTAGAGGGGGCGCCGAATGCCCTTGCCTTGGCGCGGCGAGCTCCCTTCGGGCCGACGACCCCTCAAACCACTGCCGTGCCGATTACCCCCAATCCTCCCATCGCGCCGGGAGCATGCCGTGCCGTTTGGCCTTCGCGCCGACTCCATCGCTGTGCCGTCTCACCTCGGTATTGGTTGTCATCTGAATATCTGATGTCTTCCCCACTTCACCAAACCCAAACATTGCCAAAATTCAATATTTTGTCACTATCAGCTGCCATGTCAACCCCCGTTACCTCACGAGGGGACTAGGGTTCTTCACCCAGGTCCATGGGAGATACATTAATGAGGAGGGTTTCACCCCTACATCACACCGAATACGACGTTTCTTTTGTCACCCCGCTGGCCCTCGGAGTTCTGCCACCGCATGTCCTCCAATGGTTCTTCGAGGGGAATATTAATGAACGGCGCAATGGTGCACAGTGTCCCGTCATATTTGGATCCTTCTCGGACCCAGGGCTACGCCCGACTCTCTTTTGGTTTCCTTTCCGGCTCTCCGTGGATGGATGTCCTATATTCCCATTTGGCATAGTCCAAAGGGAGGGGACATGCTACCGAATTTGCGTTATAACATCGTTATCACACCTCGCATATCACGGTTCCTCGTGCATGTCTGCATCGACCCTCGGGTATATTAAATGGTGTTGACAGAAGGTCGGGTTATGCCCAACCAGAAGTCTCTGCTATGCGCGATGGTGGTCTTCAGACCTACGTCCTCCGCCATGTACCAAGGGTCCATAATTCGATGAACTATGCATCCCATGTATGATAAATAAATGCATCCCGCATGCCTTCGTCTTGGCCACCATGTAGCTCTTTTCATTCTGGCTTTGACAGCCCGCTATCTCAGCAATTAATCAAAGGTGTTCCCTCCTCGTGGGGGATGTAATTAACGCCATAGCCTTTATGGTATGGCGGACTGCTGGTCCCGACCGAACCTCACACTCGCCCAGTATGGGTCAGCATGAGCGCACAATAAGATCATCACTCATGTGACTGGCACGCCCGCGTCGTCAATCGGTAAGTTGACTACCAGTTAATCAAATGGTTGATCGACCAGCGAAACGAAAGACAGGAAAGAGTTCCACGCATCGAACAAGCCTGGCACTCCTAATAAACTAACTAACAAATCAACAAACCATCCAATAAATAAATTAAATTAAAAAAATAAATAAATCCATTCCCACACTGTGGCACGCCCGGTGGGACCAGTGTCACCTTTCATCTCTTTGCCGAGATATTCGGGCTTCGAAGCCCTCTCAAAGGCTACTGTTTATTTCCCTGTTTGTCTTTGCAGGCAGATCAATGACGATCAACGGGATAACTGGCGTCGACTTCGATCATTCGATCGTTGCTAAACACGCGCAAGGGTACCTGGTGGTACCCATGGAATTCGGCAGCTTCCATGCCGCTGTGGGCTTCCCCAACTTTTTGGGGTTAGCCTTCGTCGATATCCTGGAGGTCGAAGCCCCAGAACCTGCCAAGGAAGTCGCAGAGAAAATGGAGCCTCTGAAGGTTCCCTGCTGCGAAGACTTGCCTGAAAGTTCGGCCCCGGCCGCTAGCTGTTTGGTGCACCACGTCATATGTGGGACCCACCCCAATGTCATCAACGAACACCCTGGAGGACGCCAGCGTCGCCAGGCCCGCAAGAATGCTGCTGTAATCATCGGAACCCTATCTTAGTCCGGGAAATCTATGCTAGTTGGAGGCATGCGCGTCTTCCTCGACGGACGCACGGCCCGGGTGACCCCAGACCGAGTCATCCCCAACATTCCTGTCCACAATACCTATCAAGCTCTCGCTGGAAGGAGGGCAGAAAGAGAAGAAACCGGCCCCTATGGCCAAGGAAGCTCGACACTCAGGCCGAAGAAGTTCAAACAGGTGTGGGTTCCCAAGCGGACCCGACCTGCCCACCATCTAACACCCATCCGCTGCCGTCCTATGAACGACGAGGCGGAGGTAAGAAGAGAAAGGGGCTTGCCCCCGAAGAAAGAAGAAGAGGTGGTCGCGGATCCTTCGCGCCACAGAAGTTTCCGGGCTGCTGCCCGCCAAGCCAACGTCCCAGTCACGAGACGAAGATTCCAACATCCGGCCGACAGAGCTCGGCTGGCCTATATCCCTCCTGCTGGAGGTCGACAACTATCCCCCATACTCTATCAAGAGCGGGGTCAGGAGGAGGTAACCTGTCTGATCAGGAACTACTTTCGAGGGCTGGGCAACCCCTCGCTGGGTCAGCAGCGACTAATGCAGACAGTCGCCACTGAGGAAGATTACCGCCCATCAGCGGCGGATGAAGAGGATATGGAAGATAGAATGATGGTGTCGTCAGTCGACGACAATGGATACAACGACGGTTTCGAGATCGAAGTCGATGAAGCCTTCCCCGAGCGGGAAGAAAAAAGAAGAGTTTCTGTGTTCGAGAGGCTGACCTTTCCGCAACAAGCCAGACGGAGGGTCCATCGACAGAGAAGAAGGATGCAGGTCTTTACTTGCAACATGGCTGGTATATCCAGCCGATATGGGGAGCTTCCTGAAGACCCCCAAGAACTGGCTCAATTGGCCGTACGGCCCGGGCCAACTACCCGCAGAACAGAAGCAGCAAGAGAGCTTCTGATGATCATGAGAGGGAAACAACCCCAGGTCTATCCCTGCTGGGATGATAAGGCCCCCGTCTTGACCGCTAATGTGGTGACGACAGAAGAAGAAGAAGACGTCCTCCTCGACATCCTGCCTGAGGGTACGTCCGGGGAAATGACAGAGGGTATCCCCACCACTATAGATCCATCAGTTCTGATGCTACTGTAAAAATATCAACGGGAGATAGACTCTCTGAAGAAACAGCTGATGGAAAAGACTGAGCATTCATCAGCTTCTAAACCACCCGAAGTCCAGGGTGAATCATCCCGGGGAGCGGTTCGTCGTGACGACCCTCCACCGCTCTATACACTGTCCCAGCCGTCAGAGCCAAGCATGGCGACAGCACAACAGCGGCCGCCACAGCCTCAGCCGCTGCTACCTCCGGTGCTCCCCCAGGTGCATCCGACACCCCCGCTGCTGCGTCCTCCACAGGCGACCACCCTGGTCACCCCATACCTTCAGCCAGCACACTTCTATCCGGAGCCAGTCGACCCCACGGTCGTGAACCGGATGATGGTGGAAAGGATGATCGAGCTGAAGCTCGCAGAGAAAAGTGAAGGCGACTACGTCGCATTCGATGCCTATCGGGTGCCCTACCCGCAACACCATGCGGCTAAACGACTTCCCCCAGGGGTCAACAAGCCGCCCAAATTCGACAAATTCAACGGGAAGGGGTCCCCTAAAGAGCATATTGCATATTATATGACCGTTATGGGTGATCTGGCCACCGACGAGTCATATCTGCTGAAGTTCTTTGGGTCCTCGCTGACGGGGCTCGCATTTGAATGGTACTCTAGCCTCTCGGCCGGGTCAATCAGTGATTGATCGGATATGCAGAGAAAATTCAGAGAAAGATTCCATGTCACAGAGAGGGAGGTCACAGTGGCCGAACTCTACTCAAAAAAACAAAGGGCAGATGAGACAGCCCTTGATTACATCAAGAGGTCGAGGAATCTCGGAATGCGGTGCAAGCGGCCCCCGCATCAGGAGGACGCTGTGCAAATATGCAAACAAAATCTCAGGAGGGAGGTCCTGGAAAAGATGATTGGTATGGAAATACGGTCGTTCGACCGGCTGAATAATGTGGTGGCCGAGGTGGAGGCTTTTCTAGCCAAGCCTGTCCTGGCGTCAGCTGCCAGCACAGCCCAGAAAGGCAAGGCTGCGGAACGGCGCCCCACACCTAAAGAAGCGAATGCGCTTGATATCAAGGCGTTCGAACAACAGAAGGAGAAAGGCAAGAAAGCGGCTCCCCCGCAACCTGCGAAAGCTCTAGATGATAAAGAAGGTCCTTCGTTGAGGGACAAAATGAAGAAATCCTATTCCTTTCCAAAAGACAAGACCCGAGTCCTGTTCGACTGGGTAACAGAATACAGCATGGTCACTTTGCCTGAGCCAAGGAGGCCGGAGGACCTGAAAAGAAAAGACAGTCCAAGATTCTGCCCCTACCACCAGATGTTGGGACATCCGATCGAAGACTGTTATGTTTTCAAAGACGTCATCGAAGGAATGGTAAAGAAGAATGAAATAGAGCTGGGAGAGTACAAAGTGGACCCTCCTCAGCCACATGAAGCCCCTTTCAGGAAGGCAGCAGTCAACATGATCTCCCTCTACCATGCATTACCTGAGGAGATCTCCGAAGCAAGCACACGGAGCACCTACGAAATCCATTTCTTGGAGCCCGTAAAAGAACAACAGGGGTGGCAGCAGATCCCTGTAAAGCACAAGAAGAAGAGGGCACCCCGCCCAAAAGAGGGGGCACATATCCGTGGCATTACACCCTGGCCTGCTCCGCCAGTGGTAGCACCCGTATGGGTCACTCCACCTACAGCTGTCAGAATACATACACCTAACAGGAGGAGACAAACTCCGCTGCCAGTAATCAAGGAAACCAATCCTGGAGTCCTTCGACTGCAGCACCTGATTGAAGGGCTAGATGAATATGTGCAGTCCGAATTGAAACCTCTGCTGGTACGGGACCACGTCCCATGGCAAGAACTGGAACAACTCTCACTCAAACAGGTGGAGGAAGCTGAAGCAGCATCCCCTGAAGAGGGCAGCCTGTTCTGGGGGCAGGCACCCACAGAAACCAAAAAGAAGAGAAAGTAAAAGAAGAAGAAAAGAAAGGCCGCTGGGGTCAATAAAACACAGGTTGTCTCCTGCAATACCCTGTCAGCACTCTTCACCCTATCCGGAGGAGAGGAAGAAGAAGAAATTTGCTTCACACCCCATGCTGGGGGAGGCAAAGCCGAGGCCGCAACTGCTGCGCATGCCACTCGGTCGGGCCGAAAATGGGGGCGCCAGCCACCACCCAATCACAACATCATGTTCAGAGGGGAGCAACCCTACAAGACACCTCCGCCGGAGGTTAAGGGAGTCCAAATCCCTCCTCCGTCGGGCCTATACAACAAAAGTGGGGGCAAGGCAGTCCCTTCATTCCTTGAATTTATGAAGATGTCAAAGGGGAAGCAGCCCTGTCAAGAGGCTAACCCTACACCCGGGGCCATTCACCCGCAGCCAGCGTAATCTACTGAGGATGCAAATACAGATGGAGCTTGCCCTACAGTAGCTAATAGAGAAGACCTGACAGTCGGTGCCAGCCAAGAGGGTGCCGAGTCTGAGGAAGATGAAGCAGGTCCGTCTGGACCCACAAATCAAAACCTCCCCAAGCCCAGATGGGCTGAAGAGATGAAGCTCTCCAATGTCTGGGCTGGGAGCCGAATAATGAAGTTGCTCAAGAAGCTCCCCGCTCGATTTACGATTTGGGAAATTCTGTCTTTGAGTGAAGAAACTCGACAGGCGATCATCACTGCTCTGCAGACGCCTGCTCATTTTGAAGCCTGCATAGCTGAGGCTATACCAGAAGCCAGTATGACCTTCTCTCCAGAAGACATGCTGCTACCTACTGCCAGCCACAACAGGCCGCTATATATGAAAGGGCGCCTGAATGGAAGAGAACTGAACCGGATCCTGGTCGATCCTGGTGCAGCAGTCAACATCCTGCCATACAGAATATACGAGAGGTACCACTTTAATGTGCATCTCGAGAAAGTCAGGGATATGTGTATCGCTGGCTTCAACCAAAAATGTGAAGTATCTATGGGAGTGGCAGAGTTCACACTGACCCTGACAGATTTCACTACAACGGTGCAGTTTCATGTCATAGACTCTCGCACCTACTACAAAGCACTGCTCGGCCGCCCATGGCTGCATGAAAATATGGTGGTGCCCTCCACGCTCCACCAATGCATCAAATACAGCCTCCAGGGGAAGGAGGAGAGGATATTTGCTAATATCCACCCATTCGAGGTGTTTGAATGTCACTTAGCGGACGCCAACCTATATACAGGGCCTCCCCGGAAGGTTTCTGAAGCTGAGGCCCCCGCAGGGGCGTCGAAGAATAGATCGGGTGACGGTTGGTATCCACCACCGCCGCGCGGATATGTCAAGCCAAAGGTGGTCTCCCACATCACAGCTTCTGGAAATGTCGGCAGGGTGACACCCCCAGCATTATACCCCAAAGCTAAGGAAGTGCAGGTCGATTGACAGCACGATCGCATCGGAGTCCCGGCCGGCCTCACCAAGCCAGTCTCCGGCCTCAACGACCCCACTGTCGAACCTTTCAAAGCTTGGGAGGTGACACAGGAAGATGGGCCCAGCAGCTTGTTCTATACAGCTGAGGAGCATCCCACTCAGGAAGACACAGACTGCAGCCTCCCTGAAGATCTAGCCAACCCGCGGGTTCCTGTTCAAGGCCTGGCATTTACAACTGATCGAATGGCCAAGATGTTTCAGAACCAACACATCCCTCCCGATCAGTCTCAAAAGCGCAAGGAAGCTTTCCAGAAGATGTGGCATCCTGTAAATCTGGATAAGGAAATGAGACGTGTCTCTCAACATCCAGGGTTGGGCTTCACCCTGGAGGAATATTATTACAGTGGGCGGTACGAGGTGGATACTATCTCCGCCTTCTATCCTACTGAAGATGGCCCTCTGGGGCAACCTTTGATGAGTATCCGGTGGAAGCCGAATATCTCGAACTGGCTCGGTCCGGGAATCAAGAAGCATAAACCTCGGCCCCCTGCCGATGCTGGGAGCAGGTTCATCCTGAAGAAGCGGCCCTTCAAGCCGAATTCGATACGGCTAGCAGCAGCGAAGCCGAAGACATTCAAGAAGTAGGAGTCTCTCCCTCTACAGGGGTCCTACTAATGACAACTTCAACACCCTTTCTGCCAATCAGGGAAGCCTTGGTCAACTCCAATCAAGGGGAGCTAGCTACCAGGAAAGAAAAAGCCACTTCTGCGGAAGATACAACTGTCCCAGAAGGCGAAACATCCTCAACTTCTGCTGCAAAATCAGCATGCTGTTCGGGCCTGGCAGTGAACAGTTACCAGCCCGTCATGGCTGCAATCTCATCTGCAAACACCAAGGCTGCTCTCTCATCCTTGGAAGCTGCGACGGCAATGGATCTGCTAATAGAACAATCCACTCAGCCGCTGGCACAAGAGATCAAGAAACCTCAGGAAGCTCTGGCGGTGTCTGACGAGGAAGTCGAAGTGCTCGACCCTCAAGATGGCGTTCCAGACTTCGTTGACCTCCAACCGGCACCTCCGGAGATAGAAGACGGAGGCCAAGCCACAGTCGATGAACTGATAGAAGTCAACCTGGGAAATGAGAAGGACCCTAGGCCTACCTTCCTCAGTGCCCAACTATCCCCAGAAGAACGGGAGCTGTACATTCAACTACTGCTAGAATACCGGGATTGCTTCGCCTGGACTTACAAAGAGATGCCAGGTCTAAGCCCCGCTGTCTCACAACATGAGCTGGCAATCAACCCTGAAGCCGAGCCGGTGAAGCAACCACCGCGGCGCATGAGGCCAGAGCTCATCACCCAAATTTGTGCTGAAGTCGACAAGCTCATTGACGTGGGATTTGTTGAAGAAAACCAGTACACCACATGGCTGGCGAATATCGTCCCCGTGAAAAAGAAGAATGGACAGATCCGGATATGTGTCGACTTCCGGGATCTAAATAAAGCCTGCCCCAAAGATGACTTCCCGGTGCCGATAACCGAGGTCATGATTGATGCTACAACCGGCCATGAGGCCCTATCATTCATGGACGGGTCTTCCGGCTACAATCAGATTTGGATTGCGGAGCATGACCGAGTCCATACTGCTTTCCGAACTCCTAAGGGCATTTATCATTACAAGAGAATGCCGTTCGGACTAAAGAATGCTGGCGCAACCTATCAGCGCGCAATGACCAAAATCTTTGATGAACTGCTCTACCACAAGGTCGAGTGCTACATAGATGACCTGGTGGTCAAAACCAGAAGAAAAGAAGATCATCTGCAAGACCTCCGAATTGTTTTTCAGAGGCTGAGGCAGCATGAGCTAAAAATGAACCCTATGAAATGTGCGTTCGGAGTGTCGAGCGGAAAATTCTTGGGCTTCATCGTCCGATATCGGGGAATCGAGATAGACCCCGCAAAGATCAAGGCGATTCAGGGGTTACCTCCGCCAAGGAACATCTCCGAGCTGAGATCACTACAGGGCCGTTTGGCTTACATCCGGCGTTTCATTTCCAATTTGTCAGGGCGGTGCCAGCCTTTTCACAAGTTGATGATGAAAGATGTCCCCTTTTATTGGGATGAAGATTGCCAGGCAGCCTTCGACAAGCTAAAAGACTACCTGAAAACTCCTCCAGTGTTGGGCGCACCGGTGAAAGGACGACCATTGATACTGTATATAGCAGCTACACATAATTCTCTAGGGGCAATGCTAGCCCAGAATAATGAAGAAGGGAAAGAACAAGCCCTCTATTACCTCAGTCGGAGACTGGTCAGAACTGAAGAGAAATATACTTATATTGAGAAGATCTGTCTGGCGCTGGTCTTCGCAGTTAAAAAGCTCCGACACTATATGTTGTCGCATGAAATCAGCTTGGTATCCAAAGAGGATCCCCTGAAGTACATTATGTCTCAACCGGCACTCAAAGGCCGCCTGGGCAAATGGGCGGTAATCCTTATGGAGTTTGATATCTCCTACGTGCCGCGCAAGGCCGTCAAGGGCCAAGCTATTGCAGACTTCTTCGCTGAGCACCCAGTGCCCGGGGATTGCCCGTTGGAGCCGGAGCTTCCTGAAGATGAAACCTAGAAGCCGTGCAAGTACAGCCCTCCTTATGGCAACTATACTTTGATGGCGCTTCCAGAATTGACACCTCTGCCACCGGGTCAGCCAGGGTCAGAGCAGGAGCAGGCATAGTCCTGAAATCCCCAGAAGGAGAAGTGGTGCATACATCCTGTTCCATAAACAAGCAATGCACAAACAATGAAGCGGAATATGAAGCCCTGATAATCGGGTTGCAAATTGCTCTGTCCATGGGAATTCAGATGCTGGAAGCATTCGGAGATTCCATGCTAGTTATAAAACAGCTAGAAGGAGAGTTCGATGTACGAAAGCAAGAGCTCCTCCCCTATCACCAGTTGGCAACTCGCCTGATGTCAAAATTTTACTTCATCAGCATTAAGCACATCAATCGAGGCCGGAATGCTCAGGCAGACGCCCTCGCTAAGCTGGCCAGTTCATTGGCGGTCCCGCCAGACACAAGCCTGAATATAACAGTGATCAACCGCCGACAGGTCCCCAGCGTGACAGAGGTCCTGACCGACGAACAAGAGATGGAAGTAGCAGTCATCGAAGGGGTTCAGCAGCCCGATTGGCGAGAGCATCTCCTACGCTGGTTTCAACACCAGCAACTTCCAAAAGAAAAGGAACAGAGAATGAAGCTCCTAAGGATCAAGGATTCTTACGAGATGAGAAGCGGGACCTTGTTCCGAATTATGGCAGATGCCCGAAGGAAAGTCCTACTCCGTTGCTTGTCTTCAGCAGAAGCAGGACAGGTGATGCAGGAGGTCCATGCAGGATCAGCTGGAGCACACCAGGCTGGCCCGAAAATGAAAATTGAGATAAAGAAGCTGGGTTACTATTGGCCCACTATATTTGATGATTGCTGCAAGTTTGCCAAAGCTTGTCAGAAATGTCAAGAACACGCTAATGTGGCAAGGAGACCTCCAGTGCCACTGCATCCCACCCTACCAAGCTGGCCGTTTGCTCAGTGGGGCACGGACGTGGTAGGGCCGCTGCCAGCATCTTCATCAGGGTGCCGATATATCTTAGCAGCTACAGACTACTTCTCCAGATGGGCGGAAGCAGTAGCACTAAGAGATGTGACGGGAGAGCTAGTTGCAAGATTCTTCTGGCAAAATGTAATATTCCGGTTCGGGATCCCCAGCCGAATCATCTCTGATAATGGCAGCCATTTTAGAAATCAGAAGATTTATCGGCTGGCCGACAAATACAAAATCGATTGGAGGACATCATCCCCCTACAACCCTCAAGCTAACGGACTTGTAGAAGCCTTTAACAAGACTCTATGCACATTGCTGGCAAAGACTGTCAAGTCTAATAAAAAAGATTGGGAAGAAAGGATGTACGAAGCACTTTGGGCCTATCGTACTGTCTACAAGACCCCAACCGGCTGTTCACCGTTCTCCCTCGTCTACGGGTCAGAAGCTGTGGTGCCGATTGAACTTGAAGTTCCTTCATTACGAGTTGCCATCCAGCACAGACTAATCGATGCTGAGCAGACCAATGCAGAAAGGAGATTGGAAGAGCTCGTTGAGCTCGAAGGAAAGCGCCTCTGGGCGCAACAGAACATCCAACTCTACCAAGCTCGCATGGCCCGTGCTTTTGACAAGCTGGTCAAGGGTCGAGAATTCAAGAAAGGAGACCTGGTAATGGTCAAAAGAAGAGAAGTAATGGCCTCTAACCCAAAAGGGAAGCTGGTCGAAAACTGGGTCGGGCCATATATCGTCCGCCGAGTATATGAAGGAGGCGCCTACGTCCTGGTAGACCACAAAGGGGTTATCCAGTTCTCTCCCCTCAACGGAAAGCATATTAAGCTGTATCATGCAGCACAGCCAGCATTCCCCGAGTGATCGGTCGGAATACATTTTCCTGGTTTAGTGGCACTCCGCCCTAACCGAGCTACATTTCCCTTGGTTTAGTGGCACTCTGCCCTAACCGAGCTATATTTTCCTTGGTTTAGTGGCACTCCGCCCTAACCGAGCTACATTTCCCTTGGTTTAGTGGCACTCCGCCCTAACCGAGCTACCTTTTCCTTGGTTTAGTGGCACTCCGCCCTAACCGAGCTACCTTTTCCTTGGTTTAGT
Organism: Amorphophallus konjac; assembly: GCA_022559845.1. Taxonomy (NCBI): domain Eukaryota; kingdom Viridiplantae; phylum Streptophyta; class Magnoliopsida; order Alismatales; family Araceae; genus Amorphophallus; species Amorphophallus konjac. The sequence continues at coordinate 360,767,372 of CM040120.1, forward strand.
GACACACCGCCCTAACCGAGCTACATTTTCCTTGGTTTAGTGGCATTCTGCCCTAACCGAGCTACATTTCCCTTGGTTTAGTGGCACTCCGCCCTAACCGAGCTACCTTTTTCTTGGTTTAGTGGCGCTCCGCCCTAACCGAGCTACATTTTCATTGGTTTAGTGGCACTCCGCCCTAACCGAGCTACATTTCCCTTGGTTTAGTGGCACTCCGCCCTAACCGAGCTACCTTTTCCTTGGTTTAGTGGCACTCCGCCCTAACCGAGCTACATTTTCCTTGGTTTAGTGGCATTCCGCCCTAACCGAGCTACCTTTCCCTTGGTTTAGTGGCACTCCGCCCTAACCGATCTACCTTTTTCTTGGTTTAGTGGCGCTCCGCCCTAACCGAGCTACCTTCTCCTTGGTTTAGTGGCACTCCGCCCTAACCGAGCAACATTTCCCTTGGTTTAGTGGCACTCCGCCCTAACCGAGCTACATTTTCCTTAGTTTAGTGGCACTCCGCCCTAATCGAGCTACATTTCCCTTGGTTTAGTGGCACTCCGCCCTAACCGAGCTACATTTTCCTTGGTTCAGTGGCATTCCGCCCTAACCGAGCTACCTTTCCCTTGGTTTAGTGGCACTCCGCCCTAACCGAGCTACCTTTTTCTTGGTTTAGTGGCGCTCCGCCCTAACCGAGCTACCTTCTCCTTGGTTTAGTGGCACTCCGCCCTAACCGAGCTACCTTTCCCTTGGTTTAGTGGCACTCCGCCCTAACCGAGCTACCTTTCCCTTGGTTTAGTGGCACTCCGCCCTAACCGAGCTACCTTCTCCTTGGTTTAGTGGCACTCTGCCCTAACCGAGCTACATTTCCCTTGGTTTGCACTCCGCCCTAACCGAGCTACCTTTTTCTTGGTTTAGTGGCACTCCGCCCTAACCGAGCTACATTTCCCTTGGTTTAGTGGCACTCCGCCCTAATCGAGCTACCTTTTTCTTGGTTTAGTGGCACTCCGCCCTAACCGAGCTACCTTTTCCTTGGTTTAGTGGCACTCCGCCCTAACCGAGCTACATTTTCCTTGGTTTAGTGGCACTCCGCCCTAACCGAGCTACCTCTTTCTTGGTTAATGGCACCTTGCCTTAGCCGAGCTACCCTTCCTCGGTTAGTAGCATTCTGCCCTGACCAAGCTCCCGAAAGAATACACCACGCTGTTGCCATTACCGGCCTTACGCCCGAATCGGCGAGAGATCACTCCTTTGCATTGGCATTCAGCCCTTGCTAACGAATGAACTGTTCTGCTCGGCGCAGGGTCTGATGCTCCGGCCGACAGCCATCTACTGTCAACCAAGGGTCGAACGTCACACTTCGACCTGCCACCCTACACAAATACAAAAAAAAGAAGAAAGGAAAATGGGGTTGAAAATAGAGATACCCCGCCAGACTTGCTCCCATATCGGGACAAGTGTAAAAATGGCTATAACCCAGCTGTGGCGAAAACCCGAAAGGGCGTCGCAGGCAAAATCGGGTACCCCGCCACGTGAAAACCCGAAAGGGCGCGTGGGCAAAAGCAAGAGGGGGCTGGCTTCGGTGAAAACCCGAAAGGGCGCTTGAGTCAGTAAAGTGATAATTTCCAAATGCCTCTCCTATTCTCCACCTAATGAAACTCCAAAAGGGACAATCATCAAAGTCCCACCGGAAATCCTTTAACACAGCCTTTTCGACCCTCGTCATCATCGGCGAGATCGGTCGATCTCTACCCTCAACTTGGACCTTACGTCCCTGTTGACAATCTCATCCTTGTTGCGGCGATAACCCATGCCGACGAACAAACCCTTTTCGACCCTCACCATCATCGGCGAGATCGTTCGATCTTTACCCCCAACTCGGATCCTACATCCTTGTTAATAGACCATACCCCTTTGCTTCGACATCTAGCCGGTGTCGACGAACCAGAGCAAGATTCGATCCTTGTCATCATTGACAAGGTCAGTCAATATTTTCGCGGTCCAGTTCTTCTGCATCCTGAATTTAAAAAAAAGAGAGAAAGAAAAGAAAAATAGGGTTAAAATATAGATACCCTGCCAGACTTGCTCCTATAATGAGGACGAGTGCAAAAATGGCTATAACCCAGCTGTGGCGAAAACCCGAAAGGGCGTCGCAGGCAAAATTGGGTACCCCGCCGCGTGAAAACCCGAAAGGGCGCGCGGGCAAAAGCAAGAGGGGGCTGGCTTCGGCGAAAACCCGAAAGGGCGCTTGGGTCAATAATATGAATAAAAAAAATGATCATGAATGATGAATAGTGATGAACCATCCTCCGTCCAGAAGGCCATTTACGAGGTCGGGGCGAGGGTCTTCATCCGATATCCCACTTATACACATCCAGTGCCTACCCCTTTCGACCCTTGTCACCATCGGAAAGATCGGTCGCTACCCTCCCGGTTCTTGTCACCATCGGCAAGACCGTCTACCTTTTCGACCCTTGTCACCATCGGCAAGATCGGTCGCTACCCTTACCCAGTTTTTGTCATCATCGGCAAGACCGTCTACCTTTTCGACACCATCGGCAAGATCGGTCGCTACCCTTACCCAGTTTTTGTCATCATCGGCAAGACCGTCTACCTTTTCGACCCTTGTCACCATCGGCAAGATCGGTCGCTACCCCTTCCGGTTTTTATCATCATCGGCAAGACCGTCTACCCTTTCGACCCTTGTCACCATCGGCAAGATCGGTCGCTACCCTCCCGATTTTTGTCATCATCGGTAAGACCGTCTACCTTTTCGACCCTTGTCACCATCGGCAAGATCGGTCGCTACCCCTTCCGGTTTTTGTCATCATCGGCAAGACCGTCTACCCTTTCGACCCTTGTCACCATCGGCAAGATCGGTCGCTACCCCTTCCGGTTTTTGTCATCATCGGCAAGACCGTCTACCCTTTCGACCCTTGTCACCATCGGCAAGATCGGTCGCTACCCTTCCGGTCCTTGTCACCATCGGTAAGACCGTCTACCCTTTCGACACTTGTTACCATCGGCAAGATTGGTCGCTACCCCTTGCGGTTTTTGTCATCATCGGCAAGACCGTCTACCCTTTCGACCCTTGTCACCATCGGCAAGATCGGTCGCTACCCTCCTGGTTTTTGTCATCATCAGCAAGACCGCCTACCCCTTCGACACTTGTCACCATCGGCAAGATCGGTCGCTACCCTTACCCGGTTTTTGTCACCATCGGTAAGACCGTCTACCTTTTTGACCCTTGTCACCATCGACAAGATCGGTCGCTACCCTTACCCGGTTTTTGTCATCATCGGCAAGACCGTCTACCCTTTCGACCCTTGTCACCATCGGCAAGATCGGTCGCTACCCTCCCGGTTCTTGTCACCATCGGCAAGACCGTCTACCCCTTTCGACCCTTGTCACCATCGGCAAGATCGGTCGCTACCCTTCCGGTCCTTGTCACCATCGGTAAGACCGTCTACCCTTTCGACCCATGTCACCATCGACAAGGTCAGTCAACATCTCCCCCAATCAGGGTCAATAATGGAATTACCATGAGCAGCCAACAGTCACGGTTTCGACGCCTCTTGTCAGAAAGACCTACGTCTGCGCCAACCTGGCAACCTCTGGAACCCCGTCCCGCGGTGGAGCGAGGCCCCCATCCTTTCCTTGAGAGGGTGGACGCTCTCCTGCGACACGGACATGGAGGTACTTCCAAGCAGGTCGCCAGAATTGCCACAAGACATAACAGAATGTGAGTGTGGATGTGGACACCAAAAAAAAATATAGTGAAGGAAACTTCTATCTTCATTACAAAAAGGGGAAGTGAATACAAAAGGAGCCCTTCTGAGGGGACAGATTACAAAGGCGGATCAGCTAAGGCCGCCTGAAGATATCAGCAAAGTCAATAAGCCCAACATGAGGAGCCGCCCCCAGTTCATGGAGCTGCGCTTCCTCTTCCTGAACCCGAGTCACCTCAGTCTCCAGAGACGCGACTCGGCCCTCCAGCAAAGAAGTTCTTTCGATGCCTTCGACTTCCGCAGCCTCCAGCCGCGGTATCTCGGCTTCTATGGTAGCCAATTCAGCGCGGAGTTCTTCCCGTCGGCTACGTAGAATGTGCGCCTGGGTTACGGAAGCTTCAACCTGAGCCCTGCTCTCCTGAAGATCAGAGATCAGAGACGTCAGCTCCGCCTGACAGTCAACTCTCTGCAGTTTGAGGGCCGCCAGCCGGTCGCCCATCATCTTCTCGAGAAAGTCCCGGCGATTCACAAACTTCAACAAGAAAAGCACCCGCTGGGTCCAGATATCTAGAGGGCAGCCCAGTGCCTGCAGCCCGATCGTCAGTCGCGCAGCCACTTCCTTCAACTGGGAGTAAGACAGCGCTGGCTGAGATTCCACAACCTGACACAGCATCTCTAGATGCTGCCAGACAAATTCCTCCGATGAGGTAATGCCCAGGGAAGCCGCCGGAGACACCTCGAAGGTCACTTCCCTGTCTATGGCAGCCCATAAGCTGGTGTCCGGCTCAGAAGAGGAAGATGGAACGGCCGTCAAAGCCGAAGAAGCAGATACCACGGCAACATGTTCCTGCTCCGTCAGACTCCTGTTAGGGCTTCTTCAACGGAGCCTAGGAGGGATGGAGGTTCTAACTCTAGCTCCGGCACAAATGGAGTTGCAGAATCAGGCGCGATCGTCATTATGGCCGCCGGTACAAAAGCAGACCCCCTTTGCGGGTCAGCCTCAGCCCTCAACTCTCTCATCGGCGCTAGGGCGAGACTCTCCCCCGACTGGCTCGGCTCCGAGGGTAATCCCCCAGCAGCCGCATGTATCCTCACCGGCACGGGGCGGAGTAGGGTGATTGTCCCTGAAGGAGATGCGGTGGCCAGCGGTAGCAGATCCGAGGCCTCTGATGAAACCACAGCAGTACCAGAAGTCGATGCCGGGGAATGAATAGCGGCTTCGGGTTCCTGGAACGAAAATTCATGTAAACACCAAGGTGGCAAAAAAAAAGAGAGAGGGGGATATGCGGCTCTATAAAGGGGCGAACAGAGTTTACTATGATGACGGCATCCATCTCTTCAAGCCCCTGAATAGAAGATTCCAACCCTGCAGATGAAGCAGCAAAAGGAGGGGTTATCTCCACCTCCACGTCCAATCCAGCAAATTCCTTCTGCAACACTCCCTCGGATGATGCCCTCGGCAGCTCGGAGGACTGAAAATCAAAGCATCGCTTGACAGTGTGACGGGAGCCGTTGCCCCTTTGCTGTCTGCTGCAGACACTTGTTCATCACCTTCTAAAGAATGATGGTCAGTCTCTTCGTCAGAAGGGGTGGCAGAGCTACTCGAAGAAATATCTATGCTGATCTCGGGTTGGCCTGCCTCCTCCGTCGCCTGACAGGACGCTGAGCGGGTGAGCACACGCCGCAATGGGATAGCACCCTTCTTCAGCACAGTCTTATGTCCCGCGGGCTGTGAAGGAGCTTCCACAACAGGCGCCTTAACCACCGTGCTGACCACTCCTGCCATCACAACAAAACAAGTGCATAAGGCAGGACGGAAAGCTCAATAAAAAGGGGAACCTAAAGAACCACAATTGTTCAGCTCACCCTCAGCCTCGCTGGCAGGCGTAGGAGAAGGAAGTCTGACATCCTCCTCAATAGCGGGGAGACTCTCCCCTGCAGCTCCAGCTGTCTCAGTCACCCCTACCGGGGCTATGATGGGAGGCCCTATCTCTCCGGCCTCTAGGGCGGCTTCCTCAGCACATGTGGTGTCAGCCGCTCCTTGAGCTGAGGTCACGCAAAGAAGACGTCAAAAGAATGGAAACGTCATGAAAAGAGCACTCCTTTATACCGTACAGGGAAAATGATGTCACCTTCAGCTGCTCGCTGAGTGGCTTCTTTTCGAGCGGCAAACTGTTCAAATGATGGCACCTCGGGCAGGGGAGTCTCAGCCGCGTTAGTCGAAGGCCGCTTTGAAGAAGTTTTCTGAGCTTTCCTCACTCGGCCTATTGCAACTTTCATTGCAGAAGCCGCTCTCTTTTTGCCAGGCGGCAGTGGAGTAGTAGTCGGCGCTGGTGCGGGAACCTCAAAATATTCCGGTTTCTGCCCCTGAGAAAATAATCTTTCTATAAAGTCCCTGCTGCTTGATATCCGGATGGTCTGCCAAACGAAGCACATGCCATTATGAAGGAGCTGAGCAACAAACTAATCTACATGTCAACGGAGGAGCACTTACCTGCCCGGCCATTGTAAAAAGATGAAAGTGGCCAATACTGATAAGCCACCTCCTTACTTCGGGAGGCAGCCTCCCGAACAAGCCAGCATATGTCACCGATCTTTTTGCACTTGTCGACCAGGTCGGCCAAGTCCGCATGCCCGTGGGAAGCTATACAATGATATAAGCCGAGGTGGTCAAAGCCCCAGACATCGGCATAATGAAAAGATACGAATAGAGGCTTGTCCAGAACACTAGCTACAGGGCTCTCAAGGGTCAGCCCGTGGATGCTCATCAGGACGAACAGCCAAGATGTATGCTGATAGTATGTCGGGGTTCTGTCCTCTCTATTAACAAACGCCCGACACGGGCAAAAGCGATCCACCTCGCACTTCCATGAAACTGCTTTGGAGAGCGGCTCCTCGATAGGGAACGGGTACTGCTGAAGCTCCAGGCGGGAACCACCAATCTGGCATAGATGTTCTAAATTCTGCGTGAAAGCATCTTCACTTATGTCAGCAAGCACGGGTATCAGTGGTTCAGCCACTCCCTCCTTGATGGCTTTTCTGCTCGCTATGTATGTCTCTGCCTCCTTCGGGTGGTGGGAAAATAACCTCTTCAGATGGGCTTCGTCAATGTCAAAAACGGGCCCAGGCTGCTGACTCAGAAAGGTGCGCTCAGCCACATCCCAGCATGTCATCCGGGCATTGCGGTAGAAGCTCGTGCGAGCATTCCACCATTTTACGTACTCTGGAGTGACCCGGGGGACTCGGTTCGGCATCGGTACTCTGAAAGTATTGGCGTCCCGGCGGTGAAAATAGTCCCACCAGGAGCGACCTTCGGCCACAATGGTCGAGCCATGCTTTGACCTGCTGTCTAAAGGGAACAGGGCGACCGAAGGCGGAATATGCTGATCGTAGCCGAAATTCCGACCGAACCTGAAGGGATAGTAGGGTTCTAAATAAACTGCGCCCCCCTTTCTGAATACTAAAACACTGGGGCGAATTGATAAAGCCCAGTCAATGAGTTCAGGCTCCAAGACTGGTCGGGTCACGGTGTTGCCCGAAATGAAGTGTGTGAAAGTCTCCACTGCCTCGAGCTTACACTCACGCTGACGGTTCACTAATGGAGATGAATGTGCAGCCAGATTCCAAAAGTGGATAGTCCCCGCTGAATCCATTGGAACCCTTGCCAGTCGGCCACGGATGGAGAAGAGTTGCTGGGACACTGGACCCGGTTCAGCACTTGCAAACTCCAGCATTCTGGGATACAATGTCATTGTCTGCAAAGTCCGGGGAGCTAGCTCCGGAAATAAATTGCACACCCAGGCATTAAAAAAATGAAACGGCCCCACCGTTCGGAAAGAGCGGGGGATCCGATGCCTATGAATATCTCCAATGGATTTGTAAATCAGGCATAGTGCGGCTGGACATATTGCAAGCCGTATGCCCCAAGCCATCTGACAAGCCGGGTATATTGCCTCCGGCCGAATAACTGTCTCATCCCCCTGAGGGAGGGCAAAAGTACACAGCCATAAGGTAAGGTTGGCAGCACAATGGGTAAGGGGATCCACCCCCATCGGATTCGGCCCCCCGCGGCTTATCCCTCGAAGAGAAGCAGGCAGCTCTGACTTGAACTTAGGTGGCCTGCTGGGTTTACCCGCAACAGGAGCTACGTGAGGGAACTCGCTGTACTTCAAAGGGCCCCCGAAGAAATACTGAATCCAATGTCCTGCTCGGACTCTCAATTTACTGCTCTTCTCCCGGGGCTGGTATCCCTTTGAGGATTCCCTATTCAGCATCAGGCAGAGGGAGCGGTATGCCTTCGTCAAGTACCGGTATGAATAGCCGAAGTAATATTCACCTTCGCCGTTTGTTTCGTCCTTGATGAAGTCATGAATGCAGACCTCCTCATAGGGCTCTCCGTTAATCGGCAGGCCCGATAACTGTGATAGGCTCCAAAGATCCAGAGAGGTCTCACCTTCTGTTGTATAGAAAGTGTTGAACTGCGGGCAAAATACTTCGAACATGCCGCAGCACAGCCCCTTTGAAATGGGATACCTGAAGCGGGATGCATACACACTGTGGTACACCCTGGCCCTGACCAGCAGCGGTGCATACTCTTTCAGAACATATTCTGTGAATTCCACTGCCCCTACACGAAAGAGATGAGCATCTGTCACCTTCGTGTCTGCAAACCACCCAGCTGCCAATTGAAATTTGAACTGAACAGCCAAGCAGTTCAGCACAAACGGTTCCTCTCTGTAGCCCCACTTGATGGGCGCCAAGAATAAACCGTAACCGGGTTTCTCCCTGTTAACCCGACCTATGGTGTTGTCCCACCTGGCTGGTGTGAACTCCGGGGCCCGTGTTAGCATCTTCAGCTCTGCCTCCAGCTCTGTTACCCCTAAGACGGCGTCCCACTTGCGCCGCTCCCCCGGAAGGTAGATGGTATCGCCACGATACACAGAACCTTTCAAGCTGTCCCGGTCTAGCAACATGGCCCGCTCCACCATCCGAGCCAGCATGACGTCCCTCTTCCCAGAGACGTTGAAGGTACAAATGAAGGGCGCGAGGTGACGATCCTTCGGGAAGTCCGGACGGTAGTCGTCATCGCGATTGAAGTCCAGTCCTCCCTCGACAGTCACAATGCGAGAGGCGGATACTGTATCTGTTTCGGAGCCAGAGGACTCATCGACTATGGCGATCCTCCCAAGACCCCGGTCCAGCTGTCCAACATTCCTCCAAGTCACAACGGGACCGGAAGCCCTGCCTTGAGGAGAAGAGTCAACATCAGCAGTGCCGGAGGCAACGCGGCTAGAAGAAGAAGCCATTTCCAGCGAGCTGCAGACATAAAACTAAGGAAAAAAGAATAAGAAGGTGATATAAAGAAAAAAAAATTATTAGAAAAGAAATTTTCAGAAGAAAATTTTGACAGCATCTCCCCTTATCCGGAGCATGCCCAGAAGTCAAATGGGAGAACACCCACCAGGAGGGGGTGACTCCGAAATGAAAAGGGACGGAGTCCCGAACAAAAATTCCCCGAAGGGAAGGATTCCACGCCAGTTGCTCTGAGGTGACAGAAGGAGAAAGGGAGGAAGAGAGAGAAAGCTCAAGGAGAAATGAGCTTCTCTCTCCCCCTCTCGGCGCCTATATCGGCCCAGCCAAAAGGCGCGCCGAGAGGGAGGTCGCGCCGATGACCGGACGCGCCAAAAGGCGCGCCGAGACGGCCTCCGCGCCAAAAAGCAAAAGCGCCACCACCGCGCCGAGAAGATCACCGCGCCGAGAAGAGCGTCGCGCCGGGAATTCCATGCCGAGCCCACCTCCGTGCCGAGAAGATAGTGCCGGGAGCGTCCATGGAGCCGATTACCTCACCAGGGGTGATATTATTACCGGACCAAGCCAAAATTGCTGGTGTTCATCCAAATTTGCTTGTAAAGCATGGAAGTCACGCAAAGCAGAATGAAGACTCAGAGTCAAAAGAATAGCCAATGCACAGGAGCAGGCCTGAAGAGACCACGAAGCGTAGTGTGTGAACGTGATGTACACCCGCATGTCCCGTGTCACTCATGCTTCGCTCACGCCACCTACGGGTGGGGGACATTTGTTGACACCTAAAATATGTCAGAAGAGATCATAGCAGATTCACAGTTCTGAAGATCAGTCGAGGGCACAGCTCACGTACCATCCCTGGGAGATCTGAGAGTCTGAATAGAAGAAACCCACTACCCCTATCATGTTGTTCGACTAAAGCCGTCTTTGGCTCGGTCGCTGTCCAGTACTGCTGTCATTCAGATAGTCAGGCTGATAAAACTATACCAACATTCAGGCAACCATCTGCCTGCTGAAACCGATGTTCAGACATCTCTGATACTCCTGAAACGGGATGTACTGTGCCTCGCACATGTTTGTGAATGCAAGGTGTAAACAGTCCCGGTGGGGTCTTAATATATATATATCAAGAATCCCATTGTCGAAAGGAGTCCACCAAGTGGATCCTGGGTCGAATGGGCCGAATGACAAGAAAATGGGCCAAGCCCAAATGTGAAGGGACGCGCCGTGGGCCACGCCGGAAGGACGATCCTGGCGCGCCGGGAAGCTCATGCCGAAAGGATGAGGCCTGGCCTCTATAAGAGGCTGCCCTTCGAACGAAAGAGAGTGGTGGGCAAAGAGGCGATGAAAAAGAAAAGAAGAAAAGCAGAGCGGGAGAAGGAAGAAAGAAAAAAGAAGAGTGAAAAGGGAGTGCCTAGCCACCGAAGAGAAGGAGGGAGCTCGAGAGCCCTTGAAAGAAGCTGAAGAAAGAAAAAAGGGAGAGAGGCAGAGGCTCGAAGAGGGATCCAGGTGGGAGTGCCGGGCAGCTGCAGCTCCTTCTCTTTCCCCTCCCTATCTGTCTGAATATTTCTCTCTGTACTTCTGATTTCTAGCATCTTTGCTTCAATAGCATCGAATGCCAATGTAACCCTGCTTTCAGGGATTAAGCCTAGATTTCTTTCTCTGTTGAGTCAGATTTCTTTCTCTTAAGTAGCATGCGTGTAAGTCGTCTGGATGAAATAAAGAATGAGAGAATGGGTTGAACCCGCCCTTTCATTACCTTCTTCTTTCTGTCTCTGCATCCGAGGTTCGCTATATGCTAAGGATACTGATAACTAGGCGTGTTTTATCGTTTGGTTTTCTAATTCTGCTGAAGCGTCTTCGCTACCATTATTTATCACCCCCCCTCCAGCCACATTTCGAGGGCCTGAGACAGTCTATCTCATGGCTCCTCGTATGTGAAATAAAGGGGGACGTGGTTCAGGGATTTCCGTCCGTGGTTCTGCTCCCAATGAGGCCCAGAGGAAAGGTGTTCCCCCAAAGTCTTCCCCCTCTGATCATCCAAAACAGTCGAGATTAAACCCCTCTCCTAACAACTCCCGAAACCCTGTTCGAAGACCTCCTTAAAATCCCTTCTGAAAGCCTCCCGGCGCCGGTATCTCCCGGCGTGAGTTTCGCGCCGAGGGCTCCCCACGCCGGTTGGACCTCCCCATCGTGCCGAGCCTACCTAGTTTCCGTGCCGAAACCACCCCTCTTCTCTGCATTGATACCCTTACGTCGTCTGGCCATCCTGATGCCTTCGTTACCACGGCGAGCCATACAGACCTCGTCCATTATATCCTACCCTCGTGGGTGTGCATTGCCCTTCCCTCTGGCCTCACGGGAGCTATATCAAAGGGGTTAATTCTCCCCCTACATTCTGTAACCCATTAAACCACGGGGTCCTGCCATTGCAGGCTTTCCGATGGATTGCATTGGGGACATTACAACACAGGGGATGAGGTCTTATATGATCCAGACCCTCGAATCACGGGCTACGCCCGGCTCTCATTTAGGTTTCTACTCCGGCACTCGTGAGTGGATAGCCCATAGTATTCTCTTGGCATACTCCCAAAATAAGGGGAGATGCTGCCAAAATTTGCCCGAAGCTTTACTCCATAATATGGCACGATGTTTCATTGGAATCACGTATTTAATCCCCTGATATGGCGAGGGCCCGAGCTGTGTAATCTCATGGCATCTTGACATCACAGGGAATATATCCCGTAACTGGTAATCTCCTTGGAACCCCCCTCGTGAGTGGAGTCACCCTCACCCTCCATTCCTATCCGTTCATCACCCTGAAATTCCCACTGGGCGAGGAAAACCTCATAATACCTTTGGCAAGATCAACAAAATACTGCCTCTCGGCGCCACTACTCCCCGGCGCCACCTCCTCCCGACGCCACTGCCTCCCGGCGCCAAACCCGCGCCGGGTGGAGGGGGCGCCGAATGCCCTTGCCTTGGCGCGCCGAGCTCCTTTCGGGCCGACTACCCCTCAAACCACTACCGTGCCGATTACCCCCAATCCTCCCATCGCGCCGGGAGCATGCCGTGCCGTTTGGCCTTCGCGCCGACTCCATCGCTGTGCCGTCTCACCTCGGTATTGGTTGTCATCTGAATATCTGATGTCTTCCCCACTTCACCAAACCCAAACATAGCCTAAATTCAATATTTTGTCACTATCAGCTGCCATGTCAACCCCCGTTACCTCACGAGGGGACTAGGGTTCTTCACCCAGGTCCATGGGAGATACATTAATGAGGAGGGTTTCACCCCTACATCACACCGAATACGACGTTTCTTATGTCACCCCGCTGGCCCTCGGAGTTCTGCCACCGCATGTCCTCCAATGGTTCTTCGAGGGGAATATTAATGAACGGCGCAATGGTGCACACTGTCCCGTCATATTTGGATCCTTCTCGGACCCAGGGCTACGCCCGACTCTCTTTTGGTTTCCATTCCGGCTCTCCGTGGATGGATGTCCTATATTCCCATTTGGCATAGTCCAAAGGGAGGGGACATGCTGCCGAATTTGCGTTATAACATCGTTATCACACCTCGCATATCACGGTTCCTCGTGCATGTCTGCATCGACCCTCGGGTATATTAAATGGTGTTGACAGAAGGTCGGGTTATGCCCAACCAGAAGTCTCCGCTATGCGCGATGGTGCTCTTCGGACCTACGTCCTCCGCCACGTACCAAGGGTCCATAATTCGATGAACTATGCATCCCCTGTATGATAAATAAATGCATCCCGCATGCCTTCGTCTTGGCCACCATGTAGCTCTTTTCATTCTGGCTTTGACAGCCCGCTATCTCGACAATTAATCAAAGGTGTTCCCTCCTCGTGGGGGATGTAATTAACACCATAGCCTTTATGGTATGGCGGACTGCTGGTCCCAACCGAACCTCACACTCGCCCAGTATGGGTCAGCATGTGCGCACAATAAGATCGTCACTCATGTGACTGGCACGCCCGCGTCGTCAATCGGTCAGTTGACTACCAGTTAGTCAAATGGTTGATCGACCCGCGAAACGAAAGACAGGAAAGAGTTCCACGCATCGAACAAGCCTGGCACTCCTAATAAACTAACTAACAAATCAACAAACCATCCAATAAATAAATTAAATTAAAAAAAATAAATAAATCCATTCCCACAGTGTACTTACAATCAAATAATTCTGGGAATTTCTCGCGCATAACTTCTTCTGTCTCCCATGTTGCATCTTGGTCTGAACCTTTATTCCACCAGATTTTTACCATGGGAATAGTTTTTATTCTGAAGCTGACGTACCTCTCGATCAAAGATTTTTATTGCCTTTTGCTCGTACGTCAAATCCTTTTGAATTTCCTAGTTGTCATGACTTATAATATGGAAAGGGTCGTAGACATACCTTTTAAGCATCAAGACATGACATACATCATGGACTCTAGCTAATTGAGGGGGCAAGGCAACCCGATAAGTGACCACGCCAACCGTTTCAAGAATTTCAAAAGGGCCGATGAATCTCGGAGTAAGCTTGCCTTTAATGCCGAACCTTCGAATACCTCGACCCGGAGAAACCTTGAGAAATACATAATCTCCCACATGAAATTCTAGGTCGTGCCTCCGATTATCTACATATGACTTCTGTCTATCTTGAGCCATTTGGAGTCTTTCTCGAATGAGTTTTACCTTTTTGGTAGTATCCTTGATGATTTCAAGGATTAGAAGTTGTCTTTCTCCAACTTCATTCCAGCACACAGGTGAGCGGTAGCTTCTTCCATATAATACCTCAAATGGTGCCATTTGAATAATAGCTTGGTAACTATTTTTGTAGACAAATTCAACTAGGGGCAAGTGATCGTGCCAACTTTCACCAAAATTGATGACACATGCTGTGAGCATATCTTCTATCACCTGGTTGGTCCTTTCAGTCTGACCATCGATTTATGGATGAAAAGCAGTGCTGAAATTGACTCGAGTCCCTAAAGAATGTTGTAGACCCTTCCAGAATTGAGATGTGAACCGAGGGTCTCGATCATAAATAATGGTGACTGGGACGCCATGTAACTTGACAATTTCTTTCATGTATAATGCTGCCAATATATCCATAGACCATCGACTTTTAATTGGTAGAAAATGTGCAGATTTAGTCAATCGGTCTATGATCACCCATATACCATCATGTCTACCTCTTATCTTTGACAGACCCATGATGAAATCCATCCCTATACTATCCCACTTCCATTCGGGAATTTCTAAGGAATGTAATTTACCAGCGGGCTTTAGATGTTCCGCCTTAACTTGCTGACAAGTGAGGCAGCGAGATACAAAGTCTGCTATCTCTCTCTTCATATTGGGCCACCAAAAATTCCTTTTTAAATCTTGATACATCTTGGTAGCACTAGGGTCAATGACATAGCTTGATTTATGAGCTTCTTCCATGATCATCTTCTTAGTGTCGACATGATCCGGCACGTAGATTCGATCTTTGAATAATAACCTCCCATCGGTCAAAATAGAGAATTCCGACCGTTGATCAATATTGGTTTTGATCTCCATCAGTGTAGGGTCATTATCTTGCAACTTGACTAGGTCTTCAATTAATGTGGGTTACGACCGGATATTAGCAATAATACCCTTTTCTTCATCTGTAACCACATCAAGATTTAAATGAGTAAAATCCTCTATAAGAAAAGTCATACTGGTGCGGACACACGCTGCAATACGCATTGGTGGCCGAGGATACACCGGGGCCCGCTTAGCTCACGGAGGACAGAGACGCCAAGTCAAGCAACTTATCTTCATTTTATGCCTTTAAGCCATGTTGGGCCCTATTTAGAACATATTGACAATTATTGGGTTGTACTATTGTAATAATGTTCGGTCTCCTCTCGAGTTGATCAGCAATGTGTATACTACTGTGTGTTGATGTGTTTTGAATGATTGGCAACAGTAGAGTTGATCTGGTTGACTATAAGAGTTGACTTTGGTGACTTTATTTTGACCATGATAATATTGTGTATTTTGATGAATCTTTATCTGTCAGATCCTTACATGATACATGTCTGCACCTTCATACTATAACAAGTCATTTCATCAAACAGGTTGCATGCATTACATAAGGTCTGTGGACATGCCATATATACACTATTCAGGTCTGTGCATACATTATTCTGATCTGTGCATATGCTATTCAGGTTTGAGCACGTTACTGTTGACGCACATAGTAAGTCGATGCTAGTTTTGCATTTGGCAAACTAAGGTCGATGCCTGTTTGCATCTACGCTAGACAGGTCCGTGCATATCACTGTACACATGCACTCAAGGTCTGTGCAGAGTGTGTGTTAGCCTAGTTAGAGTCAGTGCATATTTCTACAAGGTTACATATGAGGTCTATGCAGATACTGTAGAATGCATATAAAGTCTATACACGACTTGTATGTTTATATACAAGGTCGGTGCAAGTCTTTGTAGAAACCCTCACAAGGTCGGTGTAAATTCCTGTTGAACTGCACACATGGTCGGTGCATGTCACTGATTATATGCTTTTATTTAGGTTGATGCAATTTTTGTTCTGCATATAATAAGGTTGGTGCAATGTTTGTTTTGCACATGTTAAAGTCGTTGCAATTCTCTGTTCAATGTCGATCCTAGTTTTGCTTTCTTGCATACTAGAGTCGATGCAGGTTTGCATTATGCGTAGAATGGGTCGGTGCATTCAGTAGAAGGTCAGTGCACTTTGTGTGTGGTTTGCATATAGGGTCGGTGCAATCTTATTACTCGCACATGCAAGGTCTGTGCACCTTACGCTCATGGCATATAAGGTCTTAAGTCTGTGTATGTTTTCATGTCTGAGCATGCTAGCCATAAATCGTCATAAGAGTTTAACTATGTTTGGCTTATGAACAGTCTAAGTCCTTGCACATTTGCTCAAGTGCTTTATTGAGTATGTGCAATTCTTACATTTGTCTGACTATCTTATGCTGACTAAGGGTTTGACTTATTGACAGGACAACTATTTGTGAACCTTAAGGAGGGCACGTGATCCAAGGTAGAAAGGATAGCTATGCTCGTGACACGTGGAAAGCCAACAAGCCCAGATGATGCCACGTGGCCAGTGCTACTTAGATATGGATGAAAGTTTGGGCGGGAAACGTGGTTTCCACATCCCCATCTCTCTGCTGCATATAAATAGAGGCTATTCGCTCAGAAAAAGTAAGATGGTAATCGTGAAAAAGAAATAGAGGCTGAAGATTGAAGAAGAGAGAAGTAGACAGAAAAGAAGAATGAAGAGGAGAGCTGCCAGAGAGAAGAAAAAGAAGAAAGAGAAGGAGAGCTTTCAGAGAAAGAGAAAAAGAGTGAGGAGTTCGTGAGTGTGAAGATAGAAGAGGTTCAAGAGATCTGAAGATCTATTTTCACTGTGTCGTTTAGATCAGATCCAAGGCACAACGCTCTTGTGTGAGCAATATTATTTTGCGCCTATTTCCAGCTTTCAGTTGCTGAGTCTACAGTTTTTATATTTTTTTATCTCTTAACTTCAAGCTATTTGTCAGCAGTGCAAGATGTGATGCACAACAACGAGGAGGTGTTCCTCGATGTTCAGCAAGCTGTCATGCTCAGTGGGATGGCAAGCTGTGAGGCCCAGCGGATGTAAGCAAGCTATGATGCTCAGCGGTTCAAGCTGTTAGGCAGCAGTAAGCGACACTCAGGTCTGAGTGTGGGGTGGATGTAGGTCTGGAGGACCAAACCACCTAAAAACCTTTTGTGTAGTGTGGTTTGATTTCTATCCGTCATCCGTTAGATGTATGTTAGGCACGATTTCATTCATAGTTCTGATTGACTGGTTTTTGAGTACGCACACTTAACTAGATTCAATCTATCCTTCCGCATAGCTTTTATATTTGCTGTTCGAGTTCCAAAAATTGAACAAGTTTTTAAAGGGGATTCATTATCCCCCCCCTCTGAATCCGTGTGTGCACCATTGCACCTAGTCTTCACAGACTAACAATTGGTATCAGAGTGGTCTCTGACTTTCAGATCCAATGATCTGCAAAGGATCCTGCTAATTCTGTTTCGGTGCATTTGTCATCTTGTATTCAGGTTTTTAGATCTAAATTTACTCAGTTATTTTTCAATGGCATATCCTATTTTTTTTATGGTTCTAACTTCAGCACATGGTTGGGCGGCCTATGTATTTACATGAATTCCATCGACTCTAATCTATGGAATTTAGTTTCTAAAGGCCCACATAAATTATCTCGAGATCAGACCAAATGGTCTAGTGAGGACAGACTGAAGAACCGTGATAATATCACAGTTCTTAATATCTTGAAGACTTCAATAGATACTGATATGCTTCCTTTTGTTTGCAAGTGTTCTTCTGGAGAGGAAATTCTGGAGACAGTCATTGCTATCCATGAGAAGAAGGAATAGAAAGAACAATTCTTGATGGCCAACCGAAGAGATCAAATTGAAGATGCAACATCACAGGCAAGCACAGAATCAGGTAATGTCACTTTCGATGAATTGGTAGATATGTATGATAAATTGTATGATGAGTTTAAGAAGATCAAATCTGAGAATAAAAAATTGAAGAAAAAGATTAATCAAGATAAACCTGACCTAACTTGTGAAATCTGTCCAAAACTGAGACAATCATATGATACATGTTTGGCATATATTTATAAGCAAAAGGAACATATGGTTATGATGAAAAATGAGAATGATGAATTATATTCAAAGATTTCTTAATTAGAGGATAAATTCAACTCATCTGATAATCATCAGACTTTGAATTCTGTGGATAATGAGAAATTGGAAAAAGAGCTTGATCATGTCAATCTGAAATTGAATGAACTGAAGTCTGAAATTGATATATACAAAAGATAGATTGTAGACAATCAAGAAGAATTAAAAAGACTTCAAGGTGATAATAGTCTTATGTCTGAAAAACTGAAGATCTATAAAGCTAAAAATGAAAAACTCCAAAAGAATCTGAATGAGGCCAAAATAGATCTGAAACAAGGAATAAATGAATATAGTCATATTCTAATAAATGAACTTGTGCAAAATGAAAACCTGATGAATGAAAATTAAAATTTGAAGCAACTGAACACAGCTATTTCTGAGAGGCTTTTAATGCTTGAAAAAGGGAAGAGTTCATCTGAAAATGAATGTGAGAGAGTAGGTGCATTAATGGAAGAGATTGACAGCTACAAAACCATTAATGTCATGCTTAATAAAAAGATAACAGATTCTGATTTGCTCATTTCCTCTCTCAGAAATAAAATCACTGAATTGAACAAATCTCTGTCTGATTCGGTTAAGAATAAAGAAAATCTGAAAGCTGCGTCTAAAAAGAAAGTTTCTAATGAAGGCAGTAAGCAAGAAGTGAGAAAAAGACTGTACACAACCTTTGTGCGTAGCTCTGAGTTAGCTAGCACTTCAGCTTCTTCTTCAAATCTGCCTGCCAATCAGAAAGAAAAATAGAAAATAGAAAAAGAAAAGAAAACTCAGAAAAAGAAAACAAAACAGAATAAGAATCTGTATGCTGATGCTTCTCAGGCCAAACTGTCTTTTGTTAAAAGAAAGAATGTGAAATGTTTTTACTGTGGTAATTTCAGCCATGAGATGCATGATTGTTCTGTCATGAGAAAGGATGAGAAGAAACCTGATAAAATTCATGCCAAAAATTCTAAAATGAAGAGACCTACTCATGTTCAAAACAATAGAATAAAATGCTTTTACTGTCATAAAGCAGGTCATCTCATGCATGAATGCAAATCAATAGAATTAGATGACCTTGTTGCTATTAATACTCAGAATGTTCATGTTGTTCAGAGAAAGAAAACTGAATGTTCTTGCTGTGGGAAATTAGGACACATCTCTGCACAATGCTGGCATGCTAGAGAAAGTAGGTCTAATTTCAAACCTGTAAAATTTCCTGCTCCCAATACTGCTGGCAGAAATAATTTTGTTGATATCAAGAAAAATGTTTTATGTTTTGAATGTGGAAAGCATGGCCATACAGTCAAGGATTGTTGGCATGCTCAGGGAAATAGAATGAATTTTGAACTTGGTACATTCCCTGTAAACAAAAATGTTTTTGGTAGAAATAAGTTGGTTGATAAACAGAAAAATTCTTCATGCTTCAATTGTGGAAACCCAGGCCATAGGGCTCCAACCTGTTGGTTAGAAGTCTATCATAAACAGACAGGCTTTGTTAAACAGAATATTCATTCTGTTAAAAGGAATTTTCATGATAATGCTCATAGATTCTACATTCATAGTAATGTGCATGAAAAGAACTTGAAATATTCTGCATCATGCCATTACTGTGGTCAGATAGGTCATTCTATGTATAACTGCTATATGATGAGACTTGATGACCTTCATGCATAAAAATTGTTTAGAGCACCAGTCAAAGGTGCCACTATCATTTCAGGATCCAAGGCATCTTGGGTACCTGTATGTGCAAAATAAATTATGTTTTGCAGGTGTGCCTTTGGGGTGAAGAATAAAGGGGTAATAAACCAGGGCACCTGAAATGACCCATTTCTAAGTTTTCCAGGTAAATTCTCTGCATTCTCTGTTCTTAGATTCATTGCTTAATCTGTCAGTAAAATTGATTGATTGCGTAGCATGTTAAATTTGGTTCAGCATTATCTGCATTACATATTCTTGAAAATCTGTTAGGACTGCATGTAACTCATGGTCTTACTAGACCTAATCATCATAGGTCATTAGCACATAAGGCAGTCTACTCAATGCATTGGTTACAATTATTTCTTTAGCATAACTCATGATTTTCATTGCACAAAGTTCCATGCATTTGTGGCATTTTCAATTATGTTTGATACTGCATATAGACAGGGGGAGCATTTCAAATTCTTCAGTTTATTAGTGTCTAAATCCTTCCTATATTTCAATTGATTCCTCGTGTCATATCTATCATGCTAGTGACTCTATCATCTAATTGATCTTTGTTGATTGATCTCAAATTGACTGTCATCTGAGTTCTGAATCTGAAACTTCTGTTCAATCTCAACTTCATATCTCCTGGCTACACATTTTGAAATGTCTGTTAGCTTGCTGCTCTTTAACTAAGCTACCTGAAAATCTGTCTGATTCTCTTTAACAAACTCTGTAACAAGCATGAGTTTTTGAATTCATCAATCTATGCATGATTGTTTATACTTTTGCTGCCTGCTGGTTTCAAAATAACTGAACTAAAAATTGAAGTAAACCTTCAGTCTGAATACCGCTTCATAAATGTTAAAACATCTTTAATGTGGAATCTTCCATTATACAGGTTTAAGAATATTTGTTGATCTGGAAATGATTTAAGTCTAATGTACTCTTAAGTTTGAGCTAAAAGAACTTGAAAATATCTGACTCAACTTTTTAATAAACCTTAACTGCCTGTCTCATGTACATTCATGTATGACTTCCTAAAATCTGAAAAGTTGCAATCATGATTTTCTTTGATTGAGATGCTGAGCGTTAGTATTGTTATTAAACATTTAATTTGTCTGAATATGTTCTAAAGAAAATTATGGACAGAGCAATGACTGTGGTTACCGAGAAACCTATCCAAAGGACTGTGTCATGAAGTACTACAGTTGACTCTGCTGAAAAATCATTGAAAAATTATGAGGAAAATTATATGGCAGAGCAATGGCATGATCAAAGTAGGTAACTTATTCAGACAAAGATGTAACTCTTAAAGTGTCTCCTCATGCCAAAGTGTCTCCTGCAATGGCAGAAAAATTTGTCGAGTAACTGGGGATTCTGGCCTCTGATCAAAGTGTCTCCTCATGCCAAAGATACTTCTAATGCTATCTATGTTCTCTAAAATAGAGAAGCAATACGGTTATCACACTAAGTAACTAGGGATTCTGACCTCTAACCAAGGTGTCTCTTCACGTGAAAAGGTGTTGATCAACCAAAATTGCTCATTAAAAGATTATATTGATGATCAAAAGAAAAATATGAAAAAGTGTGAATCAAAAATTCTGAAAGAACAATAAAATTCAGATGCTTTCACGAGTGTTTACTCTCAATACTACATTATGTAACTCTTAAAGAAGCCATGGAAAGTAAACCGAGTAAGATGGAAGAAGGTTGAACTAGAAATATATATGAGCATTTGGTTCATTTTTATTAAAAAATTGTCTTAGATATGAGTATGGTTTCTTGTTGAAAAACTCTGTTTACATAATTCTTAAACCATATCTGTTAATCAAAGGATTCATAAACATTTATCGTGCAAGACTCTAAAACCTAAATTTTGGTTTATGAAGTTGGTAACTTACTAAAAAAGTCTATATCTCAGGGTATTTTGAAGATTCAATAATACATTTGCTCAATTGTTGATCTCTGTTATCATCATTGTCCTTCTAATTGGTATCCACTCTTCATTTGGTATCAGCAAATTATTCCTAAAAGATCTGTGTTTTGATTGATCTCTGCACATCAGCCTGATTTTTCTCCTGCAATCTCTTTGAGCATCTGTCTTTCTTGTTGGAAGCCTTGTGTGGACGCACTTTTCGACACGCTTACTGTGTTCTTTGTTTATTCGGATGGTTTATTCGTCTGTTAAGTGCGTGGGTGTGCCAGTCACAAAGTGACAATTTATTCGGGCTCCGAAGAACCCATGGTGCGCTCGATCTGACTCGGTCAGACGATTGTGTGGTTCGGGTCGGGACTAAAACCTGCCGCGCCGTAAAGGTCACGACGTCATTTACATCCCCCATACGAGGGAACACCCTTGATTAATCGCCGAGATTCAGGGCCTCATGGCCAAGAAATTAATTGCATAAAAGGTCTATTAGGAGGTATTGAAATCCTCACGCGAGGGCGAGAAGAAAACCATTCACGGTCGTGTCGGTCATTCGCTGACCATTTAATGTTCGGACGAATGTCCGGCTCGAGAAAAGCGCAATCGTCGCGGGAAAACCGGAGCATATGTATGCCGAGGTACGGAAAATTTATTGTTCGGAAGAGCTGAAAAAGTTCGGCTGAGCCTCGGTTGGAGCGGTCAAAAACCAGTAAATCTGTTGGCCCGGTGCAAGAGCAAGCTGCGACCATACTGCGGTGAGCACCCCGCGGTCGAAACAAGACTTGCATGAGCGTCATTAATATTTTTGGTGCCAAGGGGCAACGAGGGAATATCCTTTGAATCGGTTGAAAAGCCCTGTGTCTAGGGAAGCGGAAGTTTGAAACGTGTCGGTCATTCGGGAGACCGTTTAATATTCGGATGGGTGTCCGGCTTGAAAATATCATAATCATCGCAGGAGGACCTGGAACATATGTATGTCGTGATATGGCAAGTACATTATTCTGAGACACTGAAAACATTCTGTTAAACCTCGGTTAGTGTAGCAGGAGACTAGCGAATTTATTGGCCCGGTGCGAGATCGAGTCGGGACCATACCGGGGGCGCCTCCCGCGGTCCAAACGGGGCTTGCGTGGGCATCATTAATGTTCCCAGTGCCGGAGGGCAACGGGGAAGAGTCCCGGGACTAGATTCCAAAACCAAAACATGATCGAAGGAAGCGAGCTATAGGCCGAGGGTGTGGGTCAGACGGTGACCATAATCGGGACGGACCCGAGGTCCAAGCACAGCCCACAAAGGCCTTATTGATATTCCCGTGTATAGGGTCCAGGGATGACAGGAGCCATCTCGTTCTATTCAAATTTCTGTCGGTCACTTACGGACCACTTGATATTCGGACAAGGGTCCATATTGAAGGTGCGACGTAGATAGGAACAATCCCGTACAAATATATGCCGAGTTTGCGATAATTTTGATTAAAGGGCGGGAACGAATCCCGATAGAGTGAATCCGATATGACGAGCTATCGGCCCGGAGCAATACTGGGTCACGACCACGTCGGGGTAGGAGCCGTCGGCCATGTTGGTTGCTCACGGGTCTTTTCATATTCAGACACAGGTCCATAATAGAAACACGGCGAAAATCGAGGTGAACCCGTTCAAATGTTTGCCGAACGTGCGGCAATTTTAGTAGTGGCTCGGAAGGGATCCGACCTGAGGAACGAGTCCGGTTTAATCGGAATGTCAACCCGAGGCGAGGTCAGGCCATGGCTATTTCGGGATAATTTCCAAGACTCGGGCCCAACCTGGAAGGGCGACATTGTTGTTCCTTCAGCATCGGGTCACGGGGGAGACGGGGCTGCAACATAGATTTTACCTTTTTTTTATCTAGGCTTTAAATTATGTGCATATATATTTTATTGCTTATTTCCCTTTTATGTATTTATTCTGGATGATTTCTCCATTTTATTTATTATTATTACTATTATATCTTCCCTACCCTTTTTTACTATTATTATTATTATTTCACTTTTTTGTTTATTTCTCATATATATATATATATATATATATATATATATTTAGGTTTATTTGTTTATCATGATTTTTATTAATTTATTATCATTATCATTATCATGACATATTTATATACATATTTATTTTGGGAGGAAAAGTGGGCCGTTGGGGGCAGAAAGGGGTGTACCGGCGAAGGCTGGGAGAGCGTACCGGAGAGGGGCTGGGAGAGTGTACCGGGTAGGTTAGAGGGTGCCAAAGAAGCGCCAAGATAGTATGCCGGGGAGGGAGTTGGCGGGCGTGCCGGGCTAACTCGAAGTCTGTACATCGTCTGCTAGCACACGCGCAGAGTCTGTACATCGTCCATTTACTGCAACTCAAAGTCTGTACACTGGCTACTAGCACACACGAAGTTTGTACGTCCCTCAGCCCAAAGTCTATACATTGGCTGGTCACTGCGACCCGAAGTCTGTACATCATCTGGTTGCTGCATACAAAGTCTGTACATCCTTCAGCTCAAAGTCTGCACATTGCAGCTCAAAGTCTATACATTGGCCAGCCCAAAGTCTGTACGTTGGCCAGCTCAAAGTCTATACACTGGCCAACCCAAAGTCTATACATTGGCCAGCTCAACGTCTGTACGTTGGCCAGCTTAAAGTCTATACATTGCAGCTCAAAGTCTGTACATTGCAGCTCAAAGTATATACATTGTCCATTGGCTGCAGTTCAAAGTCTATACATTGGCCAACCCAAAGTCTGTATGTTGGCCAGCTCAAAGTCTGTACATTGCATCTCAAAGTCTATACATTGTCCATTGGCTGTAATTCAAAGTCTGTACATTGGCCAGCCCAAAGTCTATACGTTGGCCAACTTAAAGTCTATACATTACAGCTCAGAGTCTGTACATTGCCCATTGGCTGCAGTTCGAAGTCTGTACATTGCAGCTCAAAGTCTGTACATCAGCCAACCCAAAGTCTACACATTGGCCATTGGCCGGAGTTCAAAGTCTATACATTGGCCAGCCCAAAGTCTGTACATTTGCCAACATAAAGTCTATACATTACATCTCAAAGTCTGTACATTCCAGCTCAAAGTCTGTACATTGCTGCTCAAAGTCTGTACATTAGCCATTGGCTGGAGTTCAAAGTCTATACATTGGCCAGTCCAAAGTCTGTACATTGGCCAACCCAAAGTCTATACATTGTTCAAAGTCTGTACATTACAGCTCAAAGTCTGTACGTCAGCCAACCCAAAGTCTATACATCGGCCATTGGCTGGAGTTCAAAGTCTATACATTGGCCAACTTGAAGTCTGTACGTTGGCCAACTCGAAGTCTATACATTGCAGCTCAAAGTTTGTACATTACAGCTCAGAGTCAGTACATTGGCCATTGGCTGCAGCTCAAAGTCTATACATTGGCCAACTCAAAGTCTGTACGTTGGCCAACTCGAAGTCTACACATTGCAGCTCAAAGTATGTACATTGCTTGTTGCTGCGTTCGTGCCTCAACCTGCCAAGTCTGTACATTGGTTTCTATTTCTGGGAGACGGTGGAAGAAGAGGTAAGACAGGAGTTAGATGAGGGAGAGACAGAGGGTGTACCGGTGGGGGGAGAGAGTATGATGGTGAGGGAGAGAGTGTACCGGTGAGGGGGTGGGAATGGAGTGTGCCGGTGAGCGGGAGAGTAAGAAAGAGAGTGGGACGGTGAGGAGGTGTGTACCGGTGAGGGAGAGACAGTGGGAGTGTACCGGTGAAGGAGGATGGGAGTGTACCGGTGAGGGGAAGGTTGAAATGGAGGAGGAGTGTGCCGGTGAGGAGCCAAGAAGGTGTGCCGTTGAAGGGCTAATAGGGTGCACCGGTGAAGGCTGGAACAGACGTACCGATGAAGGCCCACTCCCCTGCTACTTGCTTTAAGGATTTTCTTTTCTTCTTTTCTTTGGGTTTTGAGTAGTTTTATACAAGTCTTTCCTCCTTTTCCTCACAGCCTATTCTTTATAATATTTTGTTGTTCCATTTGTTGGTTGCTTCGTTTTATCCTTTTAATATGTTATCGTTTCTAGCAAAAATTCGGCAGCATCTCCCCTTGACCCGAGCGTAAGGGAGATAAAGGTAACGTGCCCACAGGGAGTGGCGGAACCCGTCAACTGGAGGTGGGCGCCCAAAGGCGGCAGCACCTTTAATGAAACTTCAGAAAACCTCAGAGAAAACAACCAGCGGGAGACCTCTAAGACTGGATAGGGTGGACTGGGGGTTAGCCAAGGCGTACCGGCCAAGGACGAGCACATGGTGCTTAAGGGGTGTACTGGACTAGGGAGAGGCCAGGCGTACCGCTAAAGCACCAAGGGGAGGTGTACCGCTGGAGGGCTACTATGGGTGTGCCGGCCAAGGTGCCGGAAGGGTGTGCCGCTGGGGGAAAGTGCAGGTGTGCCGCTGAAGGCGCAGAAGGGTGTGCCGGCCAAGGAGCCAGAAGGTGTACCGCTGGACGGGGGTGCAGGCGCACCGGGCAAGGCCCCCAAAAGGGGCTGGCGTGCTAATGGGGCAGGGGCATTGGGCTGATCAAGCCCACGAGGAAAAGATTTTTGGGAGGTGGCTCAAAGGGCAGGCAAGGGACTTGCAGGTGGGCTTCTACCAGAAGATCACAACGCAGAGGGGCTGTGCACTGGAAAGGCTCACGACCTCATACCACCCAAGGTGGTGCGGTGTCCGGAGGAAACTGTCGGTAGGAGGAGTTAAGGAAAACACCGGGAAGAGGGGGCGGAAGGACGATCAAGCACACGGCGGCACAAATCAATCAAGATGACGAGAAAACCCATCAAAGGGGACAATACTCATTCATGGGGGAACAAAAGGCCGTGGCCAGCCATACACATTACCAATCATGCCCAAGCTAAGGCTACGAACAAGAAATAAAACGGAAGAACAAAAGAACGGAGAAGAAGAAGAAGAAAAGGGGGGAAGTGTTGGGGATCGGAGCAGGGTGACCACCCATTGCCCCTTTCCCCCACTTCCCCCTACTACATCGAGCTCCCTCTCTCTCTCTTACTATCTCTTGCTCGGTGGTCGTCGGAGAAACCCCACGCCGGAGCCCTCCTTCTTCTCTTCTCTCTTTTTCTTCTTTCTTCTCTTTTCTGGCGATGGCTTTCTCTTGTCGCTGGTTCTACGTCTGTCTTCTCTCTTTGTGTATCCTTCCCTCTCTCTGCCTCTCTTTTTCGTCAGAGCGAGGGGTTCTTATACCCCTGGTCAGGCCGACACAAACTGAGGACGGGAGTAGGTGGGGCGAGGACAACCCAGCAAGGTGCAGGCATGGGCCTGCCATGCTTTCGCTGCGCACCGAGAGCTACGAGCGTTGACCGGCGTGGATGGGCTGAACGATGTGCCGCTGGGGGCTGAGGAAGGCGTGCCGCTGGAGAGCCTCGCAGGTGTGCCGCTTAAGGCCAACACCCAAG
Source organism: Amorphophallus konjac (assembly GCA_022559845.1). Lineage (NCBI taxonomy): Eukaryota > Viridiplantae > Streptophyta > Magnoliopsida > Alismatales > Araceae > Amorphophallus > Amorphophallus konjac. The sequence goes on from CM040120.1 coordinate 360,794,183, forward strand.
AAGTGTGCCGCTGAAGGCTTGAAATAGTGTGCCGTTGAAGGCTTAAAATAGTGTGCCGTGGAAGGCTTAGAATAGTGTGCCGTTGAAGGGCTAGAAGGGGTGTGCCGCTGAAGGGCCCAAAGGGCGTGCCGCTGAAGGGCCCAGGGGCATACCACTGGAGGGCCAAGGGCTGTGCCGCTGAAGGGCCCAGGGGCGTGCCGCCGAAGGGCCCAGGGGCGTGCTGCTGAAGGGCCAAGGGCTGTGCCGCTGAAGGGCCCAGGGGCGTGACGCTAAAGGCCTAAATGGGCAGTTATGAGCCGTTGTGAGCGCGAGTTATGGCTTATTTGATTTTTTTCGAGGCCCATGGATTGTGGGGCTCTCGAGGGTTGAGTTCTCTTCACTGTCGTGACCCCGGAGATAGCTCCACGACAGTGTATGTGCGTTCGGGGAGTCCGGACGGCCCTGCTTTTCCACAGCTTCTTCGGTTGAAGTTGTTATTGGTGCTGGACTAGTTGGGATGTATGGGTGTGCAATTTTGCACGTCCACACCTTGTCATGATAAAATTTGTGATATTTTGCTTCAGCATGGCAAATTTACATGGATGACAACCACTAGTGTTTTCCATGTTTTCACCTCTATTGTGTCACTGGATTCCACTACCATATTTCTTTTGGCTAGCAAATTCTGATTGTTCTTTGGACCTTTCACCTATATTTTTATGACCATATAATGTGAGGTACCACTCATTATTACCTTGTTCACTTGCAGCCTTCTGAACTTCAGAATCCTTATAGTGGTAGATTCCAGATTGATTCATTGGATAACCCGAGTTCATCCCTGTAGGTTCACTCTGTGCATTGACATCATAGGCTATAAGGGGGAGAATATACAAAGGGGGAGAGTGTGCATCTTTGATGACAGGTCATGCATTGGTTCCATGTCTGATCCCTACACTTCCATTCCCATAGCAGGTATGCATTTTCTTTGAAAAGCATAAAGGAAGAACAGTGTGCCACATTGTTTGCATCTGTGAATTAATAAAAGTACTCCACTTTCTGCCATGTCAAAGGGGGAGTATTTGTAGAGTCATATAGTTCTATTTGTTGCATTTGCATGTCTGCATTTGAATCACTATTTTTGAACTCAACCCTCCTTGGAATCAATTGTTTCAATCTACATCATTCATATCCATTTCTATCATTTGGTGCCATTTTCATTCCTTGATATCATTTGGATCATGTTTGCTTCTTGTATGAACTGATGGTTTAATCTTAATAATCATCCCTTGTTTGCTGATGTCAAAGGGGGAGAGAAAAAGGAAATTTTGATTAAGGGGGGGAGACCAGTGGTAGAGTCACTCACTTAGGGGGAGAGTTTATCATTTCATCAAATTGTTAAGGTCTGCATATATGCATTCGTCTGCTGCATTACATTTGACTGAGTTTAAAGTGTCATCAAAATACATCATACTTTTGGATGTTGCCATCATCAAAAAGGGGGAGAATGCTGGGTCACCTCTGGAGTTGATCAGTAGTGTGTATACTGTTGTGTACTAAATGTGTTTTCATGATTGGCAACAGTAGAGTTGATCTGGTTGATTATAAGAGTTGACTTTGGTGACTTTATTTTGACCATGATAATATTGTGTATTTTGATGAATCTTTATCTGTCAGATCCTTACATGATACATGTCTGCACCTTCATACTATAACAAGTCATTTCATCAAATAGGTTGCTTGCATTACATAAGGTCTGTGGACATGTCATATATACACTATTCAGGTCTGTGTTGACACCTTGAAAATGAGCAAGGGCAGAAACAGAATTGAAAGGAAGATCAGACCAATAGTGAAAGATCAATGACAAAGTTCGTCAACCATCTACCCGGCTGAAGCCTTTTCCCGGGCCAAGCTGATGTCCGATGCCATTGTCAGTCAGACAACGGCACTGATGAAATAGCAGTCACCTGGTTGAAGTCTTTTCAGGCTAAAGCTGATGTCCGGTCTTGTCACCGTTCAGGTGACGATACCGATGAGATGATGTCCGACTTTGTCGTCAGTCAGATGGCAATGCCGATGAAACCCCAGTCTACCGACTGATGAAAATCTATGAATGATCTCAATAGAAGCTGTGTCACCAGTGGAGGGCCTTCTCGGGTTCTGATACATTTGAAGGACCAATAAAGGCCGAAGTCTATGTGAGGTCTTAAAAGCCCTAAATGGGCCTATAAAAGTGGCGCCGGGATCCCCTTGTCGAAGCCCAGAAGCGGAGCCGAAAAGCTTGAGTCTCACGCGCCGGGAGCTCTGCCTACAATTGAGGCGCGCCGGGACGAGCCTGCCGGGAGGACAACAACGAGGGATATAAAATCCCCTTTATTCGATGAAAGAGAGGGACATCTCTTGGAGGCAACAGAGAGTTAGAGCAGATAAAAAAAAGCGGGGGGGGGGGGGGGGGCAACAGAGAGCCTGAACAGATAGCCACAAACAAAAACAAGGAGAGGAGAGTGGAGCCTGCAATCTGACCCGAGATAGGAAGAGGCGGAAGGAAAAAAGAAGAAAGGAGTCTTGAAGCCTGATCGAAGGTGGGCAACGGGGAGGGAGAGGAGTCAATGCTCCGCCCTCCCCTCCCCATTTTCTGTAGTTTACTCTTCTAATTTTTGATTGCTTCTGCCTCTTCCCCCTTTTGATGTATGCTGTGATATCACAGCCGATTTTACTCTGCTAGGGCAAGGCATAGTCTGCCTATACCTTCTTTTATGTATTGCCCCTGATGTGCGAGTGTAATCGTGATGTTCGAATGAATGAAAACTACAGGCTCCCGTTGAGGCCTGCTGTCTATTTCTCCGAAACCCTATTGCTATCTCCCCATGTTTTCTGTTTCTTCTTAAGACTCAATAGCATGCTATCCCCCCCCAGTTCGATCGATCGCCTGTTTATTCGCCCGTTTCTCGAACGCTCCTCATGCTTGCTTCCGAGCCAGGGACAGACTATCCCTTGGCCTCTGAAGCAAAGCATAGATACATAGCAACCATCGCTCGGTTTTAGATGTTGCATTCATGCTCATCGGCTTTGCCGAAGTCATCCCCGGGGCCAGAGACAGTCATCTCCTGGCCCCCAGATGATGAAAAGTATACCAAAATCATCCTCACGGATCATCAAGAACGCTGGTGACAGAGATACCCTAAACCGTGTTTCCCCCAAATCACTCTCCGCCTCCGGCCTTCCCTTTGAAATCCAAGCCAAAGTCAGTTGTAGTCTGATGAATTGAGCTCTTTGATTTCCCAAGACCTGTCTATCTTGGCCCGAATCACCAGGAAAATCCCTGAATCCTCAACAGACCCAAGAACAGGGTACTGTAAAGCTCTGTTTCTCATCCCGGCGCCCTCACACCTCTCGGCCCCGCATACAGTAAATCAGATGAACAGCTCTCGGCGCTATCCTTCAGGCGCCGGGAACTGTCCTGGCCTTCTAACCTCTGCGCCGGGAACCCCTGGCCTCTTCCCCTCCGCGCTGGGAACCCCTGGTTGCTTTGCCATCGCGCCGGGAAGTCTATTCCCTGGCCTCTTCCCCGCCGCACCGAGAATCACCCCTGGTCGCTTTGCCATCGTGCCGGGAAGCTGGACTTCTCCCCTGCGCGCCGGGAACCCCCCCTTGAGCGATTCCTCTTCACGCCGACAACCCCCTTTGGCCATTTGGCCCTTGCGCCGAGAGCCTACTTCCTAGCCTCTTCCCCGTCGTGCCGGAAACCCTCCATATTGAACCCGCCGAGAACCCTCACCCTCTGGCATCCTTCTGGCGCCGAGAGCCCTAATTACTTGGCCTCCTTGCCTGCCGGGAGCCTAACACCTTCACCCTTCTGCCCTGGGGCCGTAAGACCCCTTTGCTTTCCTGCTTGTCTGCGCCGAGAACTCCACTAATGCCAGCTTCCCGGCGCCCCAAATAGTGCCTTGCAAAGAACTCTTCTCGGCGCGGTGGTCTTCACGCCGGGAACTCATATACCCATTCAAATCCATGCCGAGAGGCTGCCCTGCCACCCAATGAGCCTCCGACTCCTCTATCAAACCCACCTAGGGATGTCCATGAGTCACCAGAACTGTCCCGAGGATAAAATTAAAGGGAGTCAGACTCCCTTATGTCTCACTGATCCGTACCGGGTTTATGAGCAACCCCTTTAGCTAAGGTGAGCTCTGCCACGGCACGAGTGTCACCGGCTTCTATAAGGGAAGAGTCAAACAATGCCCCAGGGCATACATGTACAGTTGGGGGGTTTGCTCCCCACTTTTTTCTCGGCTTTCATCCCGGCACTCCGTGGGTGATAGCCTATTCTCCCCTGGGCATAATCCAGATTATGGGGAGATGCTGTCGATAGATGTTTTAACCCCGATAAGTCCCGGGAAGTGCCCATCATACACCTCCCGTCTGGCTCGATTTTTCGGGGAATATGAATACTGCGAGGCCTTTGGCTGGATGAGGAACATGAAAGGGGATATGTCCCCGATGACTGTCCAGGTTCCGCCCTGCCGCTGCGTGGACGGTGTCCTATCTCCACCCGGCACGACCTACACAAGGGGGGGTCATGTTGATTTAATAAACTATCGTTCGTTCAATTACCTTCTCAGAATAATAATATCTTCAATATCACGCACTGTTATTTTTCTTTTATTATCGCCCCGAGTGGCCTCCTATTTTGGCGTTTAATCAAGGGTTGTCCTTCTTAGGAAGGGCGTAATTAACATCATAGCCTTTATGGTATGGCGGACTTTTGGTCCCGACTCGGACTTCACAATCGACTGACCAAGTCAAGTCGAGCGCACAATGAAATCATCACACATGTGACTGGCACGCCTAACAAACTAAACAAAATAAATAAATAATAATAATAATAACTAAGGATAATAATAAAAATCCCGCGTCCACAAGTCTGGCATGCCCGGTGGGACTTAGTCTCCCTTCATCTCTACGCCAAGATAGGAGGCCCAGTGGGCCCCCCCTCAAATTTCTGATTTTCTGTGCTTTCTCTTTTTTCAGGAAGCTACCATGACGGCGGGAATCATGTCCGTTTGCTTTGATCAACAAGCTGTCGATGCCCATGTTCGAGAAGACTACCTGGCGGTACCTCTTTCGTTCGGATCGATGCCGCCTGCTGTCGGGATGCCCAACTGCCTGGGCCTTATCTTCACGGACTTGCTCGAGATCGACGACCAGGAGCAAAGGACTGTTGTCGAGACATTGCCGCAAGCTACCAGCCCCAAGATGAGCCAGGTGATGCAGGATACTCCTAAGGTCGTGTCCTGCTTCGTCCATCACGAGGTGAAAAGGGGCGCATCCTCTCACTACCAGAAAAAGCGGGATTTCAGACGGAATTTTCAGACGGAAATTTCAGACGGAAATTTCCGTCTGAAATTTGTGACGGATTTTTTTCCGTCGGAAATCCCGTCTGAAATTTGCAATTACACACCGAATTTCAGACGGAAATTGTGACGGAAAATATTCCGTCACAAATTTCAGACGGAATTTGGGACGGAAAATTTAATATGTCAGAAATTTATGACCAAGAATTTGTGACGGCCACATTTGTGACGGATCCGTCTGACAATCCGTCACAAATGTGTCTTCTCACGGATTTTCAGACGGAAATTAATCCGTCACAAAATTTTTGCGCCCCCAATCCGTCGCAAATGTGCCTTTGCGACGGATTGGGGGCACAAACATTTTGTGACGGATTAATTTCCGTCTGAAAATCCGTGAGAAGACACATTTGTGACGGATTGTCAGACGGATCCGTCACAAATGTGGCCGTCACAAATTCTTGGTCATAAATTTCTGACAGATTAAATTTTTCCGTCCCAAATTCCGTCTGAAATTTGTGACGGAATATTTTCCGTCACAATTTCCGTCTGAAATTCGGTGTGTAATTGCAAATTTCAGACGGGATTTCCGACGGAAAAAAATCCGTCACAAATTTCAGACGGAAATTTCCGTCTAAAAATTCCATCTGAAATCCCGCTTTTTCTGGTAGTGTCTGTTGCTAGAAGAAGGAGGAGATCCGACAGGAGATCCCAATCCACTGCTGCGGGTCGTCGAATCTCCAACTCAGGAAAGACAATGCTGATTGGAGAGGTCCGGGCAAACCTCAATGGTTGCCCAAGGGCGGTCAAGCCGGACGTGATCATCCCGATGGTGCCTACTACCAACAGGTTCCGGGTACTAGCTACCAGGAGGGCCGACATGAAAGAGGAGGATAGAAGGCCACTGGCGCCGAAGCCGCCCAAGTTCAGGCAGATCTGGCGACCGAAGAAAATCCAGAGTTGGGTCCCAGCTCGAGAGGAAGAAAACATTGTTAATACCACTATTGCCCGCTTCAAGGTAGGAAGCAGAAGAGAAGAAGGAAGAGACATAAGAAATGTTGTTGCTGTTCACACCAGGGCTCAGGGTAGGAGAGATGGGAAAGGGAATGAAGGAAGAAATTTGACTACTATTCGCCCCAGGATGAGGGGCAGAAGATATCAGCAGAAGGAAGACCTCACGGTCACCCACCCCATGGCTGGGGGCAAAAGATGGGAAAGGAAGAATTATGCTGCTACTGCCAACTGTTGCCAGGATGGGAGTAGAAGGTTCAGGGAGGAAGAGGAAATGAGAATAAGCGAACCAGTCGCTGCTGTCACTCTAAGAAGACCAAGAGCCTGTGCCAGATAGGCCGATATATTCAAATACTGCAGAGCCGAGCACTTGACTGCTCAGGTGGAGAGACTGGCTTATCAGCAGAAGAGCCAGGAAAGATTGATGCTCCAACCAAAGCCACGAAGGCACAATCAAGAGGAGATGAAACAAGTGGCTCAAGACTACTTTCACTACCTGGGGAACTCCGCCCTCGGGCAGCAAAGATTATCCCGTGCCTTGGGCACCATGGATGAAGAAGAAGAAGAAACCCTTCAAGAAGTGATGCTCGGAGTCTCCTCCTCCGATTCCAATGATTATGAAGAAGGCCACAGAGCCGGGTATGGGAAAGAAGACCTGCATAGGGAAGAAGCTAGAGAAAGAATATCAGTCTTTGACCGGCTCAAATACCCCGATCAGGTGAGAAGGAAAGTCTACAGGCAGAGGGAAAAGATGCAGATCTTTGCCTGCAATATGGCCGGGCTTGTCAGAGGGCAGGATATGCTGCCAACACAGCCAGATGAACTGCTCAGACTAGCAACCAGACCAGGCCCCGTCACAAGAAGAGGCCAGGCGGCAAAAGATAAGATGAAGACTAATGATAAACCCTGCAAGATCACCACTATGACAGTTAATGTGGTGACAGTGGAAGATGAAGATAATCCCTTCGTCGATGATGCTGAAGGGACTTAAGAAGATCTACAGATCCCGTCAACCCTGGATCCCATGATCCAGATGATGTTTAGAAGATATCAATAAGAGATCAATGCTCTCAGAAGACAGCTAAATGAGAGGCATGAAGCTACACCGGTCTCCAAGCAAGCCGAGCCTGTGGGGCAGACTACCAGCTCAACAGAAATGGCTATCCCAGCTAATCCTCTCCCGGCTGATAAGGGCAAAGTGCCGAGCCAACCTGTTCTGCAGCAGACGGTAGCTCAGCCCTCTGTATCTCAGACGCAGCCTGCCGCGCCGGCCTTGCGCGCAACTGTGATGACAACTCCTTACGGTCAGCAACAAGCTCACTTCTTCCCGGAAAACATAGATCCAGCCATAGCCCAGAAGCTGATGATTGAAAAGATTGTGGAGATGAAGCTGTCTGAAAAGACTGGTGATGATGCTAGTACCTACGATGTGTACAGGGTACCGTATCCTCCTCAGTATGCTGCTAAGAGACTACCGCCAGGTGTCAGTAAGCCGCCGAAGTTTGAGAAATTTAATGGCCAGGGCTCTCCTAGGGAGCACATAGCTTACTATACCACAATTATGGGTGACTTGGCAGCTGATGAAGCTTATATGCTTAAGTTCTTCGGCTCATCCCTCACCGGGATAGCCTTTGAATGGTATTCAAGCCTGCCGGCTGGGTCAGTGACCGATTGGCCTGATATGCAAAGAAAGTTTTACGACAGATTTCACGTCACGGAAAGAGAAATTACAATAGCAGAACTATATGCAACCAGGCAAAAGCAAGATGAAACAGCACTGGACTACATCAAAAGGTGGAGGAACTTAGCTATGAGATGCAGAAGACCTCCTCATCAAGAAGATGCAGTGCAAATATGTAAGTAGAGCCTCAGGAGAGAGGTACTGGAAAAGATGATTGGTGCGGATGTCAAAACATTTGACCGGCTAAACAATATAGTGGCGGAGGTCGAGACGTTCCTGTCCAAGCGTCTGACGGTCAATGCTCCAACTGTGCCGAAAGGGAAATCTAATGATCGACGACCATCGCACTCTGAGGCTAACACCGTCGATTTCAGAACCTTCGAGCAACAGAAAGGGAAGAAGGGGGCAGATGAAGCTCCCCCGCCAGCAGACACAGCAGAAAGAAAAGATAAGGTCTCTCTGAGAAACAAAATGAGAAAGCCATACTCTTTCCCGAAAGATAAGACAGCCGCACTATTCAACTGGGCATACAAGTTCAACAAGGTAACATTGCTTGAGCCAAAGAGACCCGATGACGCGGCAAAGAAAGGTGATCCACTGTTCTGCCCGTATCACCAGGCGCTGGGGCACGCAATTGAAGATTGTTACGTCTTCAAAGATATTATGGAAGGCATGGTCAAAAAGGGCGAGCTACAGCTGGGAGATTACCAAGTAGAGCCCCCTCATCCACATGAGCCTCCGGCCTTAAAAATGGCCGCCAATATGATTTCAATCTACCAACAGCTACCTAAGGAAGCCGTCGAGGAATGCACCAGGCATACTTATGAAGCTTACTTCCTCACCCCACTGAAGGATCAAGAAGGGTGGCAGATGAAGCCAATAAAGAATAGAAAGAAAACTCCCCCAGCCAATACCAATGGAGCAGTTATCCGTGGTGTCACACCAAGACCTGAACCACCTCCAGTAAAGCCAGTATGGCGCACTGCTGAGACAGGGCCAGTCATCCGGATCCCCACTCATAACCGGAGAAGACAAGTTCCCCTACCTGCACATAGGGAAGTAAGTCCTGCAGCCAGGCGTTTACAGCAGTATATTAATGGGCTCGATGAATATGAACAGAAAAAGCCCGGGCACCTGCTGGTGAAAGACTGTATACTCTGGGAACAGCTTGAAGAATTGAAAATTAAAGAGCAGTCAGAGGCAGAACAAGAAAAGGCTGAGACTGAACCCTTCTGGGGGCAGGGGCTAATAAAGCCAAATTCCCAGAAAAAGAAGAGACGGCCCAAGTCCAAGAAGGGAAAGAGGGTAGTAACAGTATAATGTAACACCCTGTCGGCACTCTTTACCTCGCCCGGGGAGAATGATGAGGATGAAACATCAAGTGCCCTGCTAGAAGCCAACCATGCCGAGGCCTCAACCTCAGCACATGCAACACGCTCCAGAAGAAGGTGGGGGCGCCCACCACCAGCTAATCATAACATTATGTTCAGAGGGGAACAGCCCTACCAGATTCCCGAACCGGAGGTACGAGGTGTCCAGGTTCCTCCCCCTGCCAGCTTGTACCAAGAAAAGAAGAAAGGAGGTCAAACTCCAACATTTCTGGAATTTCTGTCCAGTCTGGAAAAGGGGCAGTCGATACAGGTTGTGCCAGATAAAGGCAAGAGACCTCAGCAATCGGCATCTGTAGCCTACAAACAGAATGAGAAAAAAGAGGATAACTCTCCGACGGCACCAGGGGCCGTTGCTATAGAAGAACCCCCCCAAGTAATCAGTCCAGAGGATGAAACCAGCACTGGGCAGCAGAGGCCACGGGCACCACATGAACCTCCAAAACCCCGATGGGCGGAAGAAATGAGACTGTCTAATGTCAGGGTGGGCAGCCGGATCATGAAAATGCTAAAGAAGCTCCCTACCAGATTCTCTATCTGGGAGATTCTCTCTCTGAGTGAAGAGGCTCGCCAAGCAATTGTTGATGCCTTGCAGTCGCCGGCACAATATGAAGCACTCTTGACAGAAGTGAATTTTGGGCCATCAGTTACATTCACAGAGGATGACATGCTGATTCTGAATTCCTGCCATAACAGACCGCTGTATATGAGGAGCTCCCTGAACTGTCAGCCACTGAGCAGGATACTGATAGATCCCGGGGCTGCCGTGAACATTCTCCCATACCGCATCTACCAAAAATATTACTTTGATCTGCAGCTTACCAAGGTCAGAGACATGAAAATTGCAGGATTCAACCAGAAATGTGAGACGCCCCTTGGGGTGGCTGATTTTAACCTCACATTGGGGGATCTCACTACCGTGGTACGACTCTATGTAATCGACTCCAACACCACATATAAGGCCCTGCTGGGGAGACTGTGGCTGCATGAATATCAGATAGTGACGTCCACGCTGCATCAGTGCATTAAATACTGCCATGAAGGAAAAGAAGAGAGGGTGTTTGCGGATCTACACCCCTTCGAAGTATTCGAGTGTCATATGCTCGATGCATCCTACTACACCGAGGTGTCGCAAAATTGCAAGGAGAGGGAGGCTGTGGTCAGCCAGAAAAAGTCGGCAACAAAGGCAAGAAACTGGTCTCCCCCGCCACCAAAGGGCTATATTAAAAAGCATGAGGTATCTCACATCTCTTATGATGGTGACTTTGCTCAGATCACCCCTCCTAGCATTCACCCGGATGATATCGATGAAGAAATGAAAGAAAAGTACACACAGGTGGAGGTTTCGCAGGGTTTAGTTAAACCCATCGCCAGCCTAGAGTACCAGACGGTGCTACCACTGAAGACTATGGAAATCCCTCGCTTCTGCGAGCCTCCTACCATATTCTACACCAGGGAGCCAGTCGAGGAAGATGATCAAGACTGCATGGTCCCTGAAGAGGCTGCAAACCGGATGGTCCCGATTACAGGCTTGGATTATACTACCCAACGGGTTTCGCAGATGTTCTCTAAGATGCATATGCCATCACTACAACCTGTTGCCCAAAAGAAGGCGTTCCAGGAGCTATGGGATCCGCCTCGGGATAATAAAGAACTGAGGAAGATCACTCAGCACCCGGGATTGGGTTATACCCTTCAAGAATACTGTGAAGCTGAGGTGGACGTCATCTCTGTCTCCTACCAGCATGAAGACCCTCCCGAGGTGGGATATGACAAGTACCCCTCGGAAGATGAAGAAATCATTTATCAATCCGTAATGAACAATGAAGCCCCAGACAGTCAGCCAGAGACGGGGACATCTGATGAAACAAAGAAAGATTGGTGCTGGGAAGACCTACCCTGCAAAGAGGATCTGTTCCATGCTGAAGCAAAGTTTGATACGGGAACCCCGGATGAAGGCCAAATAGCCAAAGAGCTGAGGGAGTGCCTAGAGTTTGAGCGCATCCTGTAAGAAGTCTGGGCTCTACAGAATGATGATCTCTCAAGGGCATCTGCATCAGAAGAGCCTCTAAGGGCGGCAGACTCCATTTTTGAGTTTTCTGCTAAGCCAGTCACGTCCTCGGGGCAGACTGAACAGAATCCAACAATATTGGCCGTATATGACGGGTCAGCACCCGCTGATGACCAGTATGACGAAACAGATAGTCATGAAACTGAAGAAGATTATATCCCGGGAGGCTTCATTGACTTGCAAGAAGCCCCGCCCGAGGTCGAAGATGGAGGTCAGGCCACCATCGATGAGCTTGTGGAAATAAATCTGGGGACCGCAAATGAGCCAAGGCCGACATTCCTCAGTGCATTGCTGGAGCCAGCTGCCAGGGAACAGTATGTACAGTTCTTGAAAGAATTCCGAGACTGCTTTGCATGGACATATGATGAAATGCCGGGACTGAGTTCTGATGTGGCACAGCACCGATTAGCAATAAGCCCAGAGGCTAGCCCTATAAAGTAGCCTTCCAGGAGAATGCGCCCTGAATTAATAAATCAGATTAACAAAGAGGTTGACAAGCTGATTGATGTAGGCTTTGTTGAAGAAAATCAGTATACTACGTGGCTGGCAAACATAGTGCCCGTAAAGAAGAAAAATGGGCAGATCAGAATATGTGTTGATTTTCGGGACCTTAATAAGGCTTGCCCGAAAGATGACTTCCCAGTGCCAATCACTGAAGTGATGATCGATGTGACTACTGGTCATGAGGCCCTATCATTTATGGATGGGTCATCCGGATACAACCAAATCTGGATTGCTGAGGAAGACAGAGTGCACACCGCATTCCGCACTCCGAAGGGGATATTCCACTACAAAAGGATGCCGTTTGATCTTAAGAATGCCGGCGCTACCTATCAAAGAGCTATGACCAAGATCTTTGATGATTTGCTCTTCAAGAAAGTAGAGTGCTACATTGATGATTTGGTAGTAAAAACTAAAAGAAGATAAGACCATTTGCAAGACCTGAGGGTAGTATTCCAGAGGCTGCGCAAATATGAACTCAAGATGAATCCCATGAAATGAGCCTTCGGCGTGTCCAGTGAAAAATTCCTCGGGTTTATTGTCCGTCATAGGGGCATTGAAATCGACCCATCCAATATTAGGGCTATCCAAGAGCTCCCTCCACCAAGGAATCTGCCCGAACTGAGATCTCTGCAAGGGCGTCTGGCCTATATCCGACGATTTATATCAAATCTGTCGGGAAGATGCCACCCCTTTCACAAGCTCATGATGAAAGATGTGCCGTTCCTCTGGGACGATGGCTGTCAGGAAGCCTTTGAGAAGCTGAAAGAATATCTCAAGACCCCTCCAGTGCTGGGGGCACCCGTTAAGGGCAGGCCCTTAATACTATACATCGCAGCCACACACTGTTCCCTGGGGGCAATGCTGGCACAGTTAAATGAAGAAGGCAAAGAACAAGCCTTGTACTACCTAAGTAGGAGGCTGATTAGAACTGAAGAAAGCTACAGCTACATAGAAAAGACCTGCTTGGCGCTAGTCTTTGCTGTCAAAAAGCTCCGACACTATATGTTGTCACATGAAGTCAGATTCATATCTGCAGTAGATCCGCTCAAATACATATTGACTCAGCCAGTACTGAAGGGCCGGTTGGGCAAATGGGCAGTGATCCTGATGGAATTCGATATTACCTATACACCCCAGCGGGCGATAAAAGGACAGGCCGTGGCTGATTTCTTCGCAGAGCATCCTGTGCCGAAAAATGATATGCTAGGGACTGAGTTACCCGATGATGAGACACTCGAGGCCTGCCAGACCCAGTTAGTTATGTGGCAACTATTCTTTGATGGAACATCCAGAACAGAGACAGACTCCGATGGAAAGACCAGAATATGGGCTGGAGCCGGTATTGTGCTGAAATCACCAGAAGGGGAGGTCGTTCATACTTCCTGTTCTATAAACAAGCCCTGCACCAATAATGAGGCCGAGTATGAAGCTCTGATAATCGGGCTATATATCAGCCTCAACATGGGTATCCAAATGCTTCAAGTATTCGGCGATTCGATGTTGATAATAAAATAGATCCAAGGGGAGTTCGAAGTGCGAAAGCCAGAACTGAATCCCTACCACCAAAAAGCTGTGCGCCTCATGGCGAAATTCTACCATATTGAGCTCAAGCATGTGGGCCGTGGACACAATGCCCAGGCTGATGCACTGGCGAAGCTGGCCAGCTCACTAGCAGTCCCACCAAATAAGACACTGAACATCGTCGTTATGAACCGGCGGCAAGTCCCCAGTATGCTAGAAGAGTGCCCCGAAGGAGACGAGGTTGCCACCATCAGCACAGAAGAAGCGTCTGATTGGAGACAACACTTGCTGCAGTGGTTTCTACACCAACAACTGTCGCAGAAAAGAGAAGAAAAGATGAAACTCCTAAGAATCAAAGATTCTTATGAACTCAAGAATGGAATTTTGTTCCAAATAATGGCAGATGCACGCAAGAATATTCTACTCCGCTGTCTATCCACTGAGGATGCCTGGCAAGTGATGAAAGAAACACATGCTGGGACAGCAGGTGCCCACCAGGCTGGTCCCAAGATGAAGATAGAAATCAAGAAGCTGGGCTACTATTGGCCCACCATGTTTGAAGACTGCTGTAAATTTGTAAAATCATGCCAGAAATGCCAGGAGCATGCTACTGTGCCTAGAAGGCCTCCTACGACTTTGCACCCTACAGTTCCCAGCTGGCCATTTGCACAATGGGGAACTGATGTAGTCGGGCCACTGCCGACTTCCTCGGCCGGACATAAGTATATACTGGCCATAACAGATTACTTCTCCCGATGGGTGGAGGCTATAGCATTAAGAGAAGTGACTGGTGAATTGGTCACCAGATTCATCAAACAGAACATTATCTTCCGGTTCGGGATCCCCAGCCGAATAATATCCGACAATGGAAGTCATTTCAGAAATCAGAAGGTCTATCGGCTTGCTGAGAAGTATAAGATCGAATGGAGGACCTCCACTCCTTAAAATCCACAGACAAACGGATTGGCAGAAGCTTTTAACAAGACTCTCTGCACCTTGCTGGCCAAGGTCATCAGTTCTAATAAGAAGGACTGGGAGGAGAAAATGTACGAAGCTCTGTGGGCATACCAGACTGTTTTCAAGACACCTAGAGGGTGCTCACCATACTCGCTGGTATACGGCTCAGAGGCAGTGGTTCCGCTAGAGCTGGAAGTCCCGTCACTCAGAGTGGCAGTCCAATATGGCCTGGCCCGTGGCGAACAGACCAATGCAGAAAGAAGACTAGAAGAACTGACTGAATTGGAAGGGAAGCGCCTCCGAGCTCAGAAGAGTATCCAAATGTATCAGGCCCGCATGGCCACTGCATTCAACAAACTCGTAAGAGGATGAGAATTCAAGAAAGGTGACCTCGTCATGGTCAAGAAAAAAGAAGTCATGGCGTCCAACCCAAAGGGAAAGCTGAATGCTAATTGGGAAGGTCCATATGTGATACAGAGGGTCTACGAAGGAGGGGCCTACGTGGTTGTTAACCATCGAGGGGAAATCCAATTCTCGCCACTCAACGGAAGACATCTGAAGTTGTATCATACAGCACAACCAACATTCCCCGAGTAATCGGGCAAAATCTACCCTTTTCTTAGTATAGCGGTGCTCCGCCCTAGCCAAGCTACACCCTTTTCCTGGTCTAGCGGCACTCCGCCCTAGCCGAGCTACCCTTTCCTTGGTCTAGCAGCACTCCGCCCTAGCCAAGCTACCCTTTCTTCGTCTAGCGGCACTCCGCCCTAGCCGAGCTACACCCTTTTCCCGGTCTAGCGGCACTCCGCCCTAGCCGAGCTACCCTTTCCTTGGTCTAGCGGCACTCCGCCCTAGTCAAGCTACCCTTTCTTCATCTAGCGGCACTCCGCCCTAGCCAAGCTACCCATTTCTTGGTCTAGCGGCACTCCGCCCTAGCCAAGCTACCCTTTCTTGGTCTAGCGGCACTCCGCCCTAACCAAGCTACACCCTTTTCCCGGTCTAGCGGCACTCCGTCCTAGCCGAGCTACCCTTTTCTTGGT
Organism: Amorphophallus konjac; assembly: GCA_022559845.1. Classification (NCBI taxonomy): domain Eukaryota; kingdom Viridiplantae; phylum Streptophyta; class Magnoliopsida; order Alismatales; family Araceae; genus Amorphophallus; species Amorphophallus konjac. The sequence continues at coordinate 360,809,680 of CM040120.1, forward strand.
CTAGCGGCACTCCGCCCTACCCAAGCTACACCCTTTTCCCGGTCTAGCGGCACTCCACCCTAGCCGAGCTACCCTTTTCTTGGTCTAGCGGCACTCCGCCCTAGCCAAGCTGCACCCTTTTCCCGGTCTAGCGGCACTCCCCCCTAGCCGAGCTACCCTTTCCTTGGTCTAGCAGCACTCCGCCCTAGCCAAGCTACCCTTTCTTCGTCTAGCGGCACTCCGCCCTAGCCGAGCTACCCATTTCTTGGTCTAGTGGCACTCCGCCCTAACCAAGCTACCCTCATCTTGAGCTGGTGGCATTCCGACCTGTCACCCTCTAAAAAAAAAAAGAGGAAGGAAGAAGAAAGAACAAAAAAAATGGGGTTAAAAATAGAGATACCCCGCCGGACTTACTCCTATATTAGGGACAAGTGTAAAAATGGCCCAAAACCCAGCTGTGGTGAAAACCCGAAAGGGCACTGCAGGCAAAATCGGGTACCCCGCCACGTGAAAACCTGAAAGGGCGCGTGGGCAAAAGCAAGAGGGGGCTGGCTCCGGCGAAAACCCGAAAGGGCGCCTGGGTCGGTAATGTGGTGATTCTAAAGAAAGCCTCACCTCCCGCCATAAAACTCCTCGTCGATCGACCTGCGCCTTGCCCGATCAACGATTAAACCCATACGGAATGGACCTTACGTCTATTCTATTGAAGCCTTCATGCATTGCTCAAGAAAAATTCCCTCGATAATAAGCCCACCTCGGGATAGACCTTCCGTCTGTTCTGATAAAACACTTCCACTTGTTTCTGTCTAAGACCCACCACGATGAAACCTGCCCGGTTTAGACCTTACGTCTATCCCGATGAAACCTATTCTACGTCCCGCCGTGATGAAACCTGCTGTTGATCGATTGGCACACTGCCCGATCTATGATGAAATCTATCCAGTTTAGACCTTCCGTCTATCCTCATGAAATCCATGAACTCCTTGCATTGGTATAAATCCAATACCAATGATGAAACCCGCCATTGATCGATTGGCACCTCGCCTAATATCAATGATAAAACCCTACTCAGTTTAGACCCTACGTCTATCCTGATGAAGCATATGAAATCCTTGCATTGGTATGAGCCAATACCAATGATGAAACCTACTATCGATCGGTTGGCACGCTGCCTGATCGACGCTAAAACCCATCCAGGGTAGACCTTCCGTCCGCTCTGACATAGCACAACACTGCTCTTTGAATCGATTCAGACCCTCCGTCTGGATGGATCATGAAACTCTATTCCTTTGCGTTAATGTTAAACCCCACATTAACGATGAAACTCATATTTTCAGCAAACGGCCTCGTGCCCGAGCTGCTATCTATATCCTCTAAATCAATTCGGACCTTTCGTCTAGATAGATCATGAAACCCTACTTCCCTTTGCATTGATGTTGACACCCACATCAATGATCGTGTGTCCACAATAAACATATGGCGCCATGGTCCATAGGATGAAAGTTCTGGTCCCAGAAAAGACAATGAAAAGGAAAAGAGAAAGAAAACGACAAAAAGTACATATATAGAAATGGGGTTGAAAATAGAGATACCCCGCCAGACTTGTTCAGGCATTCTGGACAAGGGCAAAAATGGCTAAAACCCAGCTATGGTGAAAACCCGAAAGGGCACTGCAAGCAAAATCAGGTACCCCGCCACGTGAAAATCTGAAAGGACGCGTGGGCAAAAGCAAGAGGGGGCTGGCTCCGGCGAAAACCCGAAAGGGCGCTTGGGTCGGTAATGTGGTAATTCAGAAGTTCCATGCCAACCGGCACGTTGCTTTCACCTCCCCTTCACTGATGAGACCTTCCGTCGGTCATCTGGCTCTATGTCCCACCGATGATAAAGCCTTTCCGGGGTAGATCTTACGTCTACCCTGATGAAATCTACATACCCTCTTTCACATGTCCCACCGACAATAAAACCCGTCATCATTCTGATAAAGCCTGGCCAGTTCAGACCTTACGTCTGTCCTGATCAAACTCCTAAACCTTCCCTTGATCGATCGGCTCCTTGCCCGGTCAACGATAAAACCCTGCCAGGATAGACCCTACGCCTAGCCTGATGAAACCTACGTATTTCTTGGCAAAGTCCCACCCACCATAAAACCCGCTGGAATAGACTTTACGTCTGTCCTGACGAGACCTACACCTCTACATACGTCCCACCGTTGATCGACCGGCACCTCGCCCGATCAATGATGAAATCCTCTGTCCGGTTTAGACCTTACGTCTATACTGATGAAACCTATGAAACTCTTTGCGTCGATATAAGCCCCATATCGACGATGAAACCAACCACTGATCGACTGGCACCTCGCCCGATCAGTGATGAAACCATGTCCAATTAAAACCCTGCCAGTTTAGGCCTTTTGTCTATTCTGATGAAACTTATAACACTTTCTTTGCATCGATATACACCCAATATCGATGATGAAACTAGCTATTGATCGACCGGCACCTCGCCCGATCAATGATGAAATCCTATCCAGTTCAGACCCTACGTCTGTCCTGATGAAAACCACGCACCCTTCAATGTCCCACCTGCGATAACCTCTACCCAGTCTAGACCTTACGTCTACTCTGATGAAACTTGTAAAACTCTTTTGCATCGATATAAACCCAATATCGATGATGAAATCATGTACTGGTCGATTAGCACATTACCCCGACTAGCTTTGAAACCTGCCCGGGACGGACCATTCGCCCGTTCCGGATAGTGCTCTGAGCCTCTTCGCTCACATTCCTGCAAACCGTCTCCCTTGCGGCACGTATCGCCAAGAAGGACGTTTGCTACCACCAACAGAATTCGGTTTAAAGCACCCCCCCGGAGGCCGTCACGCGGTGGAGCGAGTTCCCCATCCTTTCTCTGAAGGGGTGGACGCTCTCCTGCTAGGTACGGGCTATTCCCATAGGGACCGCTGAAACCGCTGCCAAATCACCGTGAAATATTGACGGTGCGATAAGTTAAGAACAAACCACATATGAGACTGGTATAAAGATTCCTTTCCATTGAATAAAAAAAAGGGAATACAAGAAGGGCCCCTGAGGGGGAATTGTATTACAAAAAGGGGGGAAACAAATATTCACGGGCGCCGGAATATGTCCTCGAAGGCCAGAAGCCCTACATGCGGGGCAGCCCCCAGCTCATGAAGTCGAGTCACCTCCTCCTGTAGCCGAGCAGACTCATCCTGAAAGGATGCCACCTGCCCCTCCAACAGAGCTACTTCCTCCGCAAGCTGCGGCCGAGAAGTTGTTAGCTGAGGCAGTTCATCCCAGAGGTCAAACAGTTCAGCCTCCAGGATGGTTATCCGGCTGCGCACGAACTGCTCCCGCTGCGCCAGAGACTACAGTTGGCATTGGCGCTCCTGAAGAACAGAGTCCGTCTTCTCCAGCTCAGATTTGCACTCCTTCCTTTGCAACTTCAAAGCTGCCAGTCTGTCAGACATAATATGTGCCAAGAAGTCCCAGCGATGTATAAACTTTAACAACAATAGAACCCGCTGGGCCCATATTTCCATGGGACAGCCCATCGCCTATAGACCAGCGGTGAAATGCTCGGCTATCTCCTTCAGCCGCAGATAAGTCAGTCCGGGCTGGGACTCCACCAGCTGGCGCAGCATGTCCAGATTTTGCAAGACGAAACTCTCGGATGAAGCGAAGCCAGGAGAAGGAACTGTAGCTACTTCGAAAGTCACCTCGCCGTCAATGTCAGCCCATAGTGCAACATCCGGCTGAGAGGATGAAGACGGCAAATCCGCTGGAAGAATTAGCCGGTCCCTCTCTGTGCTCTCCGGTTGAGCTGAAGATTCCTCCTCTACCGCTGTCTCGGGGGCTATGGCTTGAACATCCGCGGAGGGAGAACCAATAAATGATGGAGCTATCTCTTCATGAGTCTCCTGAATAAGGGCTTCATCTTCAGCTACTCTTTCTGATAATGGGGACGAGGGGTCCCTAGTTTGTAGAGGCAGAAATCCAGTCTCTATAGCCACTGTGGCAGGGACTGCTGACTCGGGCGCAATCGACATTACGGCAGCCGGTATATAAGCGGAGCTTCTGGCTGGGTCTACTTCGGCTCTAAACTCTGAAGCCCTGACAAGGATGGAAATCTCTCCTGATGATCCCAAGTCCAGTGATGTTAAGGCAGTTGAAGATTGTATTCTTACTGGCATGGGGCGAATAACCTCAGAAATTTCCATGCAAGTTGAAGGTAAAGCATGGATGATGACCAAATCTGCAGATGAGACGTCCATAGAAACTGCGGCCGCGTCTGAGCTGGTAATGACAGGATCCTGAGGACAAAGCAGAATGATCTTCAGCGATGAATGAAAGAAAATAAATAGAGCAAACAAAAAAAAAGAAACTTACCTTTAAAGTGGGGTCTATATCCTCAAAATGAGATAAAAGGGGGGAAAGCTCCGTAGTTGAAGCAACAAATGGAGGGGTTATGTCGACCTCGGTGTCGAGCCCGGTAAACTCCTCTTGCAATTCCTCCTCAGAAGATAGCATCAGCAGCTTAGGAGGCTGAAAAGGCGGAAGGCCTTTTGCAAATATGGGCAAGGCTTCTGATTTTAGGATTTCCTCCTCACTGTCGCTGAAAGTCACTTCCTCCTCATTATCGGGGACGGTCTTAGAGCTGCTCGAGGATACCTCCACACTAGCTATATGCTGCGGGGTCACCTCTAGAGCATGCCGGGATGCAGACCGGGTGATTATGCATCTTGCCGGAATAGGGCTCCGTTTTGTTTGAGTCCTTTCACCTTCCTGTGGCTGAGGCGACTCTCCCGCTGCTATCATGGCCTCAGTCGGCTCCCTGACTGTCACCTCAACAAAAGGGGAACTCTGAGGGATATAATGGAAAAGAATAACAACAAAAGTATAAATAGAAAAGATGAGAAAGCACATTTACCCTCCTCCTCGCCAGCCGGGGTAGGAGAAGGCAGCCTCGTGTCCCTTTCCGCAGGCACTGCAACCTGCTCCGGGGCTGTATCAGATAAAGAGAAGCTCAGTCTCGAAGGACGCCTTAAAAGATCAGTCAAGAAAACAATGAAGATCGCATCTGTAAGATATTTACCGCCACTCTCGGCAGGTTCCTGAGCAGCCTCCCTCTGAGACCTGAACTCGTCAAAAGAGGGGATGTCTGGAAGAGGGGTCCCGGCATCCGTCGCAACTGGAGCTGACTGCTGGACCCGAACAACCTTGGCCCTCTTAGCCTTGACAACTGTAGCTTTCACCACAGAAGGCTTCCTCTTCTTGCCCGGGGGCAAGGGAGTGGTCGTGGGTGCCGCTGCAGGAATTTCAAAGTAAGCAGGCTTCTCAGCTTGAGCAATAATCTTCCTGTAAAGTCCCTGCCATTTTATGTCCGGTCTATCTGTGTAAAACACAAGAAAGGCAGTCAGAGTCGACAGATGCAGAACATAACAATAAAAAAAAGATGCCATCAGCGCACAGGAAGGGTCAAACCTGCTGGGCTGTCATAGAAGGTGGAAAGCGGCCAATACAGATAAGCCACCTCCTTCGAGCGGGAAGCAGCCTCCTTCACGAGCCAGCATACGTCACCAATGGTCTGGCACTTCTCCGTCAAGGCAGCCAAATCTTTATGTCTGTGGAAGTCGAGGCAATGAAACAGGCCGAGATAATCCATGCACTAGCCATCGACATAATGAAAAGAAATAAAAAGCGGCTTATTCAGAATGCCAACTATCGGGTTCTCTACTGACAGCCCGTGAACATTCAGCAGTACAAAAAGCCAAGAAGTGTGCTGATAATATGTCTTGGTGCGGTCTTCCCTCCGCACAAACGTCCTATAAGGGTGAAATCTGTCCACCGGGCCCCTCCAGGGGGCTGCTGTCGGGAGAGGCTCCTCCGGGGGAAATGGATACTGCACCTCCACATGAATACTCCCTATGTGGCCCAACTGCCTCAGGTCCTTTGTAAAAGCATCTTCATTGATCTCAGAAAAGACGGGAGTGGGTATTTCAGAACCTTCCTCTTTTAAGGACCGGCGCCTGGCAATATATGTTTCCGCCTCCTTCGGATGCTGTGAATAGAGCCTTTTCAGATGAACCTCATCAATTTCAAACACAGGCCCTGATTGCCGCTTTAAGAAAGAGCGCTCGGCCACGTCCCAAAAGGCACCTCTGCCATCTTTATAGAAATTGGTACGGGTATTCCACCACTTAATATATTCTGATGTGACACGGGGAATACGATTGGAAACGGTCGGGACCCTGAAAGTTACGCCCTCTCGGCGATGAAAGAAATCCCACCATATACGACCGTCACTGGCAATGGAGGACCCATGCTTGGCACGGCTGTCCAAAGGAAACTGAGCAACTGATGGGGGAATATGCTGATCATAGCCAAAGTTTCTGCTAAAACGGAATGGGTAATAGGGCTCCAAAATGAGCAAGCCTCCCTTCCTGAAGACCAATACACTGGGTTGGATAGCCATAGCCCACCTTACCAGTTCTGGTTCTAATATGGGCCGGGTGGCATTGGCCCCCGAAACAGGATGGACATAAACTTCTACCTCCTCCATTCTGCATTCCCTCTGAGGGTCTACTAAAGGTGCCGAACCTGCTGCCAAGCTCCATAAATGAATGCTGCCAGGAGCATCTACAGGCACTTTTGTCAACCTGCCCCTTATCTTAAACAGCTGCTCTGAGAAAAGACCGGGTTCGGCGCTAGCAAACTCAATCATCCGAGGGAGCAGTGTGTCTGACTACAAAGTTCTCGGGGCCAGCTCGGGGAAAATGCTGCAAACCCAAGCATTGAAGAAATGAAATGGACCTACAGTCTGTAAGGAACAGGGAACCCGATGTCTATGCAAATCTCCCAACGATTTGTAAACTAAACACAAAGCCGCCGGGCACAGAGACAGTCTCATCCCCCAGGCCATCTGACAGGCCGGATATATAGCCTCCGGTCTGATAGTCATCTCGTCCCCTTGGGGGAGAGCGAAAGTCCACAGCCAGAAGGTCAGATAAGCTGCACAATGAGTAATGGGGTCAACCCCTGCTGGGTTCGGGCCATCTACACCTGCTCGGCGCAGTGAAGCCGGCAATGCTGATTTGTAACGAGGGGCCCTGATCTGCTTACCGGGAGTCGGTCCCACGGAAGGGAAGTCTGTATACTTCAAGGGACCCCCGAAGAAGTACTGTATCCACTGTCCTACACGGACTCTCAATCTGCTGCTCTTTTCCCGGGGTTGATATCCTTTGGAAGATCCCCTGCTGTAGGCCAGACAGATGGAGCGATAAGCCTTCATCAAGTACCGGTATGCGTAGCCAAAAGAATATCTGCCCTCTCCATCAGAGGCGTCCTTTACAGAGTCGTCTAGACAGACCTCCTTGTATGGCTCCCCATCTATAGGCATGCCTGAAAGCTGCGCAAGACTCCAAAGATCGAGAGAAGTCTCGCCTTCTGCTGTATAGAACGTATTAAACTGTGGGTAGAACACTTCAAGCATGCCACAACATAATCCCCGAGAGATGGGATAGCGGAACCTGGAGGTAAATACACTATGATATACCCCAGCTCTAATCAGTAAAGGGGCGTATTCCTTCAAGACAAATTCTGTAAACTCCACTGCTCCTACCCTGAAGAGATGGGCGTCTGTCACTTTAGCATCTCCAAACCAGCCGGCAGCTAGCTGATATTTAAATTGAACGGCCAGACAGTTCAGAATAAATGGCTCGTCCCTGTAACCCCACTTCACAAGAGCTAGAAAAAGTCCAAAGTTGGGCTTCTCCCGATGGACGCGACCGACTGCATGGTCCCACCTTGCCGGGGTAAACTCTGGAGCCCGGGTCAGCATCTTCTTTTCCGGCTCTAATTCAGAAATGCCCAGCACGGCATTCCAGTCCTTCTGCTCACCTGGGAGATATATAGCTCGGGTGCGATAAACAGAACCCTTCATGCTGTCTCTGTCAGCAAGTATTGCCGCTTCCATAGACCGAGCAAGCAGGAAATCCTTCATTCCGCCTATGGTGAAGGTCCGGATAAATCAATACCTTCTGTGGAAGAATAGACTTCGGAAGACGGCACTGTGTCAGTCTCGGAATCAGAGGACTCGTCGACAGTGGTGATCTGGTTATAGCCAAAGCTCAGACTATTCACATTCAGCCAGTTGACTGAAGCCCGAGATATGTCCGGCTGAGCCGATGAACTCGCTCCCACAGTCATGGAAGCCGCAGCAGAAGAGTCGGAAGCCATGTCAGTGACTGCAATCAAGAAAAGATGAAAATAAGCATCGGAAAGATGAATGAACATGTGATGATTAAATAAATAAGTCCAGTTAAATTTCGGCAGCATCTCCTCTTGTCCGGGGTCTGCCCAAGAAAAATAGGGAGTCACCCACCAAGAGGGAGTGATCCCGAACATAAAATGGGACTCAATCCTGTATCATGAACCTACCCGAGAATGAATGGGTCAAAAAGGGGGGGATGCGACGAGGCTCTCGGAGGGGGGGGAGCTCACCGCCGCCGCCGAGATGAAGAGAGAGAAGGGAGAGGTAAGAAATGAGGTAAAAACCCTCTCGGGGGGGTTAAAAAGAAGAAGAAAGAGGGACTTCTCGGCACGAAGAAAAGTGCGCCGAGAGCCCCCCGTCGGCCGGAAGAAAAGGGGGCGCGTCGAGACGCCCGCGCCGAGAAGCCCGCCGAAGACGCCCGCGCCGAGAATGCCACGCCGAGATGCCCGCACTGATAACAGGCCTCGCCGAGAAGCACTCGCGCCGAGAAGGGTCCTACCTCGCGCCGAGAAGCCCAAGGCAGGGCCAAGAAGGCTCCAAAGTGCTGACAATAAAATCAGAAGATATGGAGATGAAAAACATGAAAATGAAAGATACATGTGCATAATATTGCTACAGCAACATGATTAAGCCGAAGAACAATGTCAAAGAGAAATGGAGGAAGATACCCTCGAATGATGAAAGGCACCTGCAGACCCCGTGCCGCTTATTATGCGCTTACGCCGCCCGCAGGTGGGGGGCATTTATTGACACCTTGAAAATGAGCAAGGGCAGAAACAGAATTGAAAGGAAGATCAGACCAATAGTGAAAGATCAATGACGAAGTTCGTCAACCATCTACCCGGCTGAAGCCTTTTCCCGGGCCAAGCTGATGTCCGATGCCATTGTCAGTCAGACGACGGCACTGATGAAATAGCAGTCACCTGGCTGAAGTCTTTTCAGGCTAAAGCTGATGTCCGGTCTTGTCACCGTTCAGGTGACGATACCGATGAGATGATGTCCGACTTTGTCGTCAGTCAGATGGCAATGCCGATGAAACCCCAGTCTACCGACTGATGAAAATCTATGAATGATCTCAATAGAAGCTGTGTCACCAGTGGAGGGCCTTCTCGGGTTCTGAAACATTTGAAGGACCAATAAAGGCCGAAGTCTATGTGAGGTCTTAAAAGCCCTAAATGGGCCTATAAAAGTGGCGCCGGGATCCCCTTGTCGAAGCCCAGAAGCGGCGCCGAGAAGCTTGAGTCTCACGCGCCGGGAGCTCTGCCTACAATTGAGGCGCGCCGGGACGAGCCTGCCGGGAGGACACCAACGAGGGATATAAAATCCCCTCATTCGAAGAAAGAGAGGGACATCTCTTGGAGGCAACAGAGAGTTAGAGCAGATAAAAAAAAGGGGGGGGCAACAGAGAGCCTGAACAGATAGCCACAAACAAAAACAAGGAGAGGAGAGTGGAGCCTGCAATCTGATCCGAGATAGGAAGAGGCGGAAGGAAAAAAGAAGAAAGGAGTCTCGAAGCCTGATCGAAGGTGGGCAACGGGGAGGGAGAGGAGTCAATGCTCCGCCCTCCCCTCCCCATTTTCTGTAGTTTACTTTTCTAATTTTCGATTGCTTCTGCCTCTTCCCCCTTTTGATGTATGCTGTGATATCACAGCCGATTTTACTCTGCTAGGGCAAGGCATAGTCTGCCTATACCTTCTTTTATGTATTGCCCCTGATGTGCGAGTGTAATCGTGATGTTCGAATGAATGAAAACTACAGGCTCCCGTTGAGGCCTGCTGTCTATTTCTTCGAAACCCTATTGCTATCTCCCCATGTTTTCTGTTTCTTCTTAAGACTCAATAGCATGCTATCCCCCCCCCAGTTCGATCGATCGCCTGTTTATTCGCCCGTTTCTCGAACGCTCCTCATGCTTGCTTCCGAGCCAGGGACAGACTATCCCTTGGCCTCTGAAGCAAAGCATAGATACATAGCAACCATCGCTCGGTTTTAGATGTTGCATTCATGCTCATCGGCTTTGCCGAAGTCATCCCCGGGGCCAGAGATAGTCATCTCTTGGCCCCCAGATGATGAAAAGTATACCAAAATCATCCTCACGGATCATCAGGAACGCTCGTGACAGAGATACCCTAAACCGTGTTTCCCCCAAATCACTCTCCGCCTCAGGCCTTCCCTTTGAAATCCAAGCCAAAGTCAGTTGTAGTTTGATGAATTGAGCTCTTAGATTTCCCAAGGCCCATCTATCTTGGCCCGAATCACCAGGAAAATCCATGAATCCTCAACAGACCCAAGAACAGGGTACTGTAAAGCTCTGTTTCTCATCCCGGCGCCCTCACACCTCTCGGCCCCGCATACAGTAAATCAGATGAACAGCTCTCGGCGCTATCCTTCAGGTGCCGAGAACTGTCCTGGCCTTCTGACCTCCGCGTTGGGAACCCCTGGCCTCTTCCCCTCCGCGCCGGGAACCCCTGGTTGCTTTGCCATCGCGCCGGGAAGTCTATTCCCTGGCCTCTTCCCCGCCGCGCCGAGAATCACCCCTGGCCGCTTTGCCATTGCGCCGGGAAGTTGGACTTCTCCCCTGCGCGCCGGGAACCCCCCCTTGAGTGATTCCTCTTCACGCCGACAACCCCCTTTGGCCATTTGGCCCTTGCGCCGAGAGCCTACTTCCTAGCCTCTTCCCCGTCGCGCCGGGAACCCTCCATATTGAACCCGCCGAGAACCCTCACCCTCTGGCATCCTTCTGGCGCCGAGAGCCCTAATTACTTGGCCTCCTTGCCTGCCGGGAGCCTAACACCTTCACCCTTCTGCCCTGGCGCCGTAAGACCCTTTTGCTTTCCTGCTTGTCTGCGCCGAGAACTCCACTAACGCCAGCTTCCTGGCGCCCCAAATAGTGCCTTGCAAAGAACTCTTCTCGGCGCGGTGGTCTTCACGCCGGGAACTCATATACCCATTCAAATCCATGCCGAGAGGCAGCCCTGCCACCCAATGAGCCTCCGACTCCTCTATCAAACCCACCTAGGGATGTCCATGAGTCACCAGAACTGTCCCGAGGATAAAATTAAAGGGAGTCAGACTCCCTTATGTCTCACTGATCCGTACCGGGTTTATGAGCAACCCCTTTAGCTAAGGTGAGCTCTGCCACGGCACGAGTGTCACTGGCTTCTATAAGGGAAGAGTCAAACATTGCCCCAGGGCATACATGTACAGTGTGGGGGGTTTGCTCCCCCCTTTTTTCTCGGCTTTCATCCCGACACTCCGTGGGTGATAGCCTATTCTCCCCTGGGCATAATCCAGATTATGGGGAGATGCTGTCGAAATGTCGAAAGATGTTTTAACCCCGATAAGTCCCGGGAAGTGCCCATCATACACCTCCCGTCTGGCTCAATTTTTCGGGGAATATGAATACTGCGAGGCCTTTGGCTGGATGAGGAACATGAAAGGGGATATGTCCCCGATGACTGTCCAGGCTCCGCCCCGCCGCTGCGTGGACAGTGTCCTATCTCCACCCGGCACGACCTACACAAGGGGGGGGTCATGCTGATTTAATAAACTATCGTTCGCTCAATTACCTTCTCAGAATAATAATATCTTCAATATCACGCACTGTTATTTTTCTTTAATTATCGCCCCGAGTGGCCTCCTATTTTGGCGTTTAATCAAGGGTTGTCCTTCTTAGGAATGGCGTAATTAACGTCATAGCCTTTATGGTATGGCAGACTTTTGGTCCCGACTCGGACTTCACAATCGACTGACCAAGTCAAGTCGAGCGCACAATGAAATCGTCACACATGTGACTGGCACGCCTAACAAACTAAACAAAATAAATAAATAAAAATAATAATAACTAAGGATAATAATAAAAATCCCACGTCCACAGTCTGTGCATACATTATTCAGATCTGTGCATATGCTATTCAGGTCTGAGCACGTTACAGTTCACGCACATAGTAAGTCGATGCTAGTTTTGCATTTGGCAAACTAAGGTCGATGCTTGTTTGCATCTGTGCTAGACAAGTCCGTGCATATCACTGTACACATGCACTCAAGGTCTATGCAGAGTGTGTGTTAGCCTTGTTAGAGTCAGTGCATATTTCTAGAAGGTTACATATGAGGTATGTGCAGATACTGTAGAATGCATATAAAGTCTGTACGTGACCTGTATGTTTATATACAAGGTCGGTGCAAGTCTTTGCAGAAACCCTCACAAGGTCGGTGTAAATTTCGATTGAACTGCACACATGGTCGGTGCATGTCACTATTTATATGCTTTCATTTAGGTCGATGCAATTTTCGTTCTGCATATAATAAGGTTGGTGCAATATTTGTTTTGCACATGTTAAAGTCGGTGCAATTCTCTATTCAACGTCGATGCTAGTTTTGCTTTCTTGCATACTAGAGTCGGTGCAGGTTTGCATTATGCGTAGAATGGGTCAGTGCATTCAGTAGAAGGTCAGTGCACTTTGTGTGTGGTTTGCATATAGGGTCAGTGCAATCTTATTACTCGCACATGCAAGGTCTGTGCACCTTACGCTCATGGCATATAAGGTCTTAAGTCTGTGTATGTTTTCATGTCTGAGCATGCTAGCCATAAATCGTCATAAGAGTTTAACCATGTTTGGCTTATGAATAGTCTAAGTCTGTGCACATTTGCTCAAGTGCTTTATTGAGTCTGTGCAATTCTTACATTTGTCTGACTATCTTATGTTGACTAAGCATTTGACTTATTGACAGGACAACTGTTCGTGAACCTTAAGGAGGGCACGTGATTCAAGGTAGAAAGGATAGCTATGCTCGTGACACGTGGAAAGCCAACAAGCCCAGATGATGCCACGTGGCCAGTGCTACTCAGATCAGGATGAAAGTTTGGGCGGGAAACGTGGTTTCCACGTGCCCATCTCTCTACTGCATATAAATAGAGGATGTTCGCTCAGAAAAAGTAAGATGGTAATCGTGAAAAAGAAATAGAGGTTGAAGATAGAAGAAGAGAGAAGTAGACAGAAAAGAAGAGTGAAGAGGAGAGCCGCCAGAGAGAAGAAAAAGAAGAAAGAGAAGGAGAGCTTTCAGAGAAAGTGAAAAAGAGTGAGGAGTTCGTGAGTGTGAAGATAGAAGAAGGTTCAAGAGACCTGAAGATCTATTTTCACTGTGTCCTTTGGATCAGATCCAAGGCACAGTGCTCATGTGTGAGCAATATTATTTTATGCTTATTTCCAGCTTTCAGTTGCTGAGTTTACAGTTTTTATTTTCTTTTATCTCTTAACTTCAAGCTGTTTGTCAGCAGTGCATGCTGTGATGCACAGCAGCGAGGAGGTGTTCCTCGGTGTTCAGCAAGCTGTGATGCTCAGTGGGATGGCAAGCTGTGAGGCCCAGCGGATGTAAGCAAGCTGTGATGCTCAGCGGTTCAAGCTGTTAGGCAGCAGTAAGCCACACTCAGGTCTGAGTGTGGGGTGGATGTAGGTCTGGAGGATCGAACCACCTAAAAACCTTTTGTGTAGTGTGGTTTGATTTCTATCAGTCATCCGTTGATGTATTTTAGGCACGATTTCATTCATATTTCTGATTGACTGGTTTTTGAGTACGCACACTTAACTGGATTTAATCTATCCTTCCGCATAGCTTTTATATTTGCTGATCGAGTTCCAAAAATTGAACAAGTTTTTGAAGGGGATTCATTCACCCCCCCTCTGAATCCGTGTGTGCACCATTGCACCTAGTCTTCACAGACTAACAAATAAGGCTAATGGGCCTATGGTCTTGTAATGGGCTAGAATAGTGATCTAGAGTTATTGGGCTTTTAAATGGGCCAAGCCCATGGGATAGTGTGAAAGGGGCTTGGTGGCTTGTAGGCTTCTAGAAGGGGAGCCCCCTTTCTTGGTCCAAGGTAGGCAACCTACAAAACTTGGACTTCCTTCCTTTGAAAATTCAAAGGAAAGAAGCTTCCTTGGCCCCCCCTTGGTCCCCCTCCCTGTCCCACTTGGCTCCCATGAGATTCCCAGCCCCTCCCCTTGCCATTCTCTATTTAAGGGTGTGTATAGTGTCATTTGTGAATTTAATGAAGAATTATTGAATGAATTTTGAGAAAAATTGCCCAAGAGGCCATTTGCCCCCCTGCCTCTCTCCTATCTCCCCTTGCAGCTATGAGAGCTCAGATCTCTGAGGTGTGATACCTCCCAATCCATCCCCTTTTGAGTGTGAAACTCATCTCCACCGCCACCGCCGCCATCGAGCCGTCGTCGCGCCGCCACCGCCACTTCTTCGGTGTTCTGTCCACTCTGGACAGAAGTTGAGTCCACGATTTTTAGCTCTCAATCATGAGCTCAGATCATAATGAAATTTGAAGGGTGAGTTCCCCACGTCCACCCCAGCCTCCACAAAAAATTTAGGTTATTTACCCTTCGTTTACCATTTTTCCCAACCTATTCTTTCCACCCTAGTAATCTGCCTCCTATGCAAATCCACCAACCAGCAAGTCACTTCTTCATCTTTTTCACCCACTTTTCCTTTTCTGAATGAGCTGAAAATTTCACTGGGAGTTCTGTCCACTGAAACCCCTTTCCACAAATGTTCTTGGGATTTTTGGAGTTCTTTTACTATTTTGAAAAAAACCATTGTCTTTTCCCAAATCTGTTATGTCCTGTGCAGTCCAGATCCGACCACTTCCACCATAAAATCTCTTTCCCCACCCAAATCACCTCCAAATTTTACCAAAAAATTATCCACATGTTCCTCACATCCCCACCTACCAGTCATAAAAATTTCAGATCCAAATTCCCCCGTTTGATCTTCGGTCAAACCGAGTTCTCAGGAAAATCCATTTCTATCCTGACTGTTCTAAATCTGTGAACCAGCCAATTATAAATTCTACCACAAAAATTCCAGAGCCAGTAAAATTACTGTAACAACAGGTGTTTGAAGATCTCTGAGTCAGCTTCGTAACGGCGCTAGTTTCGCGTCGATCTGACGTCCATATTGATCGCAATAATTTTTCTCGCCGAGTCACGCAATGCTAACAACAGCAGAATCAGTTCAGGAAGGCAAGCTGCCGCCCGAGTAGCCGTGTACCAGAACTGACGGAGCTGTCCGACACGCTGCTCGTCAACCCAAGATCGGTCCTCCCGGGCTCACTTATAGCCCTTTACCTCCCTACGTGGAGTGGGCAGTAAATTCATTTATGTAATTATTGTAATATTTTTACCGGGAGTTGCCGTACTTGGCCGGGATCGTCTTTCCCACGCCCGGAGCGTAGAGGTACACTCGCCACCCTCCTCGTGGGCATTTGCTTTACTCGTATAATTTTGAATGTCGCTGCTAGAGTGATAGGAACGTAGCTCGTTATACTTTTATCACCGCTGCGAGAGTGAGTGAGTGAACCCATCCCGTGACTCAATCCGAGTACATGCAGAAGAGCCGACTACCCGACTCATTGCCGGTTCCTCAACCGCGCATGATCTCGTGTTTCCCTCGCTTAGGGATGACTTGCGAGCTAGAGTCCCAGGTCGCGTGTCCGTCCCGCATCAAATTGGTATCAGAGCGGAAGGTTGAGTCTAGGGTAGTCTTTGTGTAAAAATAAAAAAAAGTGTCATTTAAGTCCGTCCAAGGTTGCATTTGCATACCTTTATTCGTTATATCAAAAGGTGTTACCCGAACGTTAGGTTACGCCTATCAGGAAGGTGATTCACTTGCGTGAACGCGATCTTTGGATCAAACCTCCCCCTAGTACCGGATATTGGTTGAGTCTAGGTGTGTAGTCGAGTCAGCATTCCAAACTTTGCATTGTTGTCTTAGAGTCGTGTCTAGTCCAATAAAGAGTCAGCTGGTCTTGTCCCGTGTGTATGCATGTCTAACTACCCATCCGCCCATGGCCGTTCCCCGAGACCATGCGTCCGAATGGTCATCCCTGGTGGCCCAATTCAATGCTTTCATGGCCCGACCCCCGGGTTTCACCCCTATCATTTCTACTGCCACTCTACCCAATGGGTCCACAACGGAACTAGATTTCATCTACATGGAGTCAAATAATTGGGTTTCTCTGGATATCGTTGAGTCACTCTCCAAGATTGGCGAGATTTTCCGCGAGGGTGATTTAGCCTTTATCGAGTTCCAAAGGATGAACGGTTCCGATCTTGTGCATGGTGCAAAACCGGTACACTTGCTGGCCCATGCATCATTTTAGGGCAATATTGGTTGGAAGAAAGGAGAGCGACCTTTGACCGGGATAGGAGGGCCTTCACCTTATACCCACCTCACCTACCCGGCGAGTTTGTCTTCCACGACGACAGTCAGCCGACCACCTCCATGTCACCAACCACCCAGCCCCAACGGCCCGTTTCGCCTCCAGACTCACGCCCACCACCTCTCCCGGAGCCCACCCATGTGGCCCCCTATAGTGGGATTAGCCATTTCTCCGACCCGTGTCCTTCACATTTTCTTACCATAGAGGACATCCATTCGGAGGATGCCTCACCCGGGCCTATTCTAGTGAGTTATGAGGCTGACCAAGAGTTGGCCGAGGAGTACCTCGCTGATGTTTTGGGGTTAGAGAGTGATCCAATAGAGGGCCAGGGACTGTTAGTCACCCCAATATCACCGGTCATCCCGGACCTGTCTGTCCCGCCCACTTTGTCCTCCGAGGACCCCACCATCCCACTTATACCCGTCTCTCCTATGGTAGCACAACCGTTATTGACTACCGGACCATTGTCGACACCTTTTGTAGACAAGGTATGGTTCGATTTCTTCCATGCGTACGAGAGACCACATCCGGACTTCCTTCTTGTCGTACTTCACATCAAACGTCTGGATTACATTCCCATCACCCGCCTCTTGATCCTCCCGCACTTTCATACCCGAGGGTGAGTCTTCTCAAACCGGGGACGGTTGACGAGAAATGAAACTCACGGCATCAAGTTGTGGGTCAGCTTATCATTACACTTGGTATATGCAGACAGTGTCCATCATTTTTACCGAGTCTTCCTTAGTATTTCCCTTATGTTGGTGTTTCTTTGTCGTCAATCATAGTAGTACTATGAGTGTCTAGGTTTGCCTAGGGTCATTTATGGCCTAGGGTCATGTGTGTTAGTCTTTGTTTCGTACAGTCTGTGAGAGTCTACATGTGTCGAGTCAAGTCAGTCAAAGGTCAGCTCGCGATGTTAGTCCCTTCGAGTGCGAGGCAAGTCGGATCCAATGTGCATGTTGTAGGCTTGCCAGAATTTGGGTTCAGCTCTATCTATATGTCGGGTCTTGTCACATATAGGAATTCAGTGGTGATTCCTAGTGAGTCATTGAGCCGTCTCCTTCCTTTGAGAGTGACCCCACCCCGGAGTGTCCACCTCTAGCCTCATTTCCACAGCAGCGTGTGCATATCGAATATATACGGGATAAGCAGGTGACGATTGCTTGGAGTGGAGCGTACTCTACTCTACTAGGTCGGTGACAGATCCGCCGGAGCCATGCGAGCAGCCACACCCCTTACTCGACGGGGTCGAGTTCCTCCCACCCAGGGAGAATTGGTGTGGACACACGCCGTAATACACATTGGTGGCCGAGGATACGTCGGGACCCGCTTAGCTCACGGAGGACAGAGACGCCAAGTAAAGCAACTTTTCTTCATTTTATGCCTTTAAGCTTTGTTGGGTTCTATTTAGAACATATGGACAATTATTGGGTTGTACTATTGTAATAAGGCTAATGGGCCTATGGTCTTGTAATGGGCTAGAATAGTGATCTAGAGTTATTGGGCTTTTAAATGGGCCAAGCCCATGGGATAGTGTGAAAGGGGCTTGGTGGCTTGTAGGCTTCTAGAAGGGGAGCCCCCTTTCTTGGTCCAAGGTAGGCAACCTACAAAACTTGGACTTCCTTCCTTTGAAAATTCAAAGGAAAGAAGCTTCCTTGGCCCCCCCTTGGTCCCCCTCCCTGTCCCACTTGGCTCCCACGAGATTCCCAGCCCCTCCCTTTGCCATTCTCTATTTAAGGGTGTGTATAGTGTCATTTGTGAATTTAATGAAGAATTATTGAATGAATTTTGAGAAAAATTGCCCAAGAGGCCATTTGCCCCCCTGCCTCTCTCCTATCTCCCCTTGCAGCTATGAGAGCTCAGATCTCTGAGGTGTGATACCTCCCAATCCATCCCCTTTTGAGTGTGAAACTCATCTCCACCGCCACCGCCGCCATCGAGCCGTCGTCACGCCGCCACCGCCACTTCTTCGGTGTTCTGTCCACTCTGGACAGAAGTTGAGTCCATGATTTTTAGCTCTCAATCATGAGCTCAGATCATAACGAAATTTGAAGGGTGAGTTCCCCACGTCCACCCCAGCCTCCAAAAAAAAGTTAGGTTATTTACCCTTCATTTACCATTTTTCCCAACCTATTCTTTCCACCCTAGTAATCTGCCTCCTATGCAGATCCACCAACCAGCAAGTCACTACTTCATCTTTTTCACCCACTTTTCCTTTTCTGAATGAGTTGAAAATTTCACTAGGAGTTCTGTCCACTGAAACCCCTTTCCACAAATGTTCTTGGGATTTTTTGAGTTCTTTTACTATTTTTAAAAAAACCATTGTCTTTTCCCAAATCTGTTCTGTCCTGTGCAGTCCAGATCCGACCACTTCCACCATAAAATACTTTTCCCCACCCAAATCACCTCCAAATTTTACAAAAAATTATCCACGTGTTCCTCACATCCCCACCTACCTATCATAAAAATTTCAGATCCAAATTCTCCCGTTTGATCTTCGGTCGAACCGAGTTCTTAAGAAAATCCATGTCTATCCTGACTGTTCTAGATATGTGAACCAGCCAATTATAAATTCCACCACGACAATTCCGTAGCCAGCAAAATTACTGTAACAACTGGTGTTTGAAGATCTCTGAGTCAGCTTCGCAACGGAGCTGGTTTCGCGTCGATCCAACGTCCGTGTTGATCGCAACAATTTTTCTCGCCGAGTCGCGCAGTGTTGATAGCAGCAAAATCAGTTCGGGACAGCAAGCTGCTGCCCGAGTAGCTGTGTACCAAAACCGACGGAGCTGTCCAACACGCTGCCCATCAACCCAAGATCGGTCCTCCCGGGCCCACTTGTAGCCCTTTACCTCCCTGCATGGAGTGGGCAGTAATTTCATTTCTGTAATTATTGTAATATTTCTACCAGGAGTTACCGTACTTGGCCGAGATCGTCTTCCCCACGCCCAGAGCGTGGAGGTACACTCGCCACCCTCCTCATAGGCATTTGCTTTACTTGTATAATTTTGAATGCCGCTGCTAGAGTGATAGGAATGTAGCTCGTTATAATTTTATCACCGCTGCGAGAGTGAGTGAGTGAACCCGTCCCGTGACTCAATCCGAGTACACGCGGAAGAGCCGACTACCCGACTCAATGCCGATTCCTTAACCGTGCACGATCCCTCGTTTCCCTCGCTTAGGGACAAGTTACGAGCTAGAGTCCCAGGTCGCGTGTCCGTCCCGCCTCACATACCTTTCATGAGGCTTGCTAGAGTTGCCAACGGTCTCCTGCTGAGAGCGTCCGCTATAGCATTTGCTTTGCCTGGGTGATATTGGATAGAAAAGTCGAAGTCCTTGAGATACTCCAACCATCTTCGTTGCCTCGTGTTTAACTCCTTTTGGGTGAAAAGATATTTCAGACTTTTGTGATCTGAAAATATGCTGAACTACTACCCATAAAGGTAATGTCGCCAGATTTTCAAGGTGAAAATAACAGTAGCCAATTCTAGATCATGTATGGGATAGTTCTCTTCATGACGCTTCAATTGCCTAGAGGTATAACAAATCACCTTTCCATGTTGCATAAGGACACATCTAAGGCCAATGCCAGACGCATCCGTATAGACTTCAAATCCACCACCTTCAACAGGTAGGGCTAAGATAGGAGCAGTAGTGACATGATCTTTAAGAGTTATGAAACTCTTTTCGCAGTCCTTTGACCATACAAAGGGATTCTCCTTTCTTGTAAGCCTAGTAAAAGGGACAACAATCTTGGAAAAATCCTTGATGAATCGCCTATAATAGCCAGCCAAACTGATAAAACTCCTAACTTCGGATACGGTCGCTAGTCGGCTCTAGTTCTTGATAGCTTCAATTTTCGAAGGATCCATAGTGATACCTTTCTTTGAGATGATAATGCCAAGGAAAGAAACCTCCATTAGCTAGAACTTACACTTGCTGAGCTTTGCATAGAGTTGATGCTCTCTTAGGTTTGTAAAGCTATTCTTAGATGCTCTTCCTTAGTCTTAGAATATACAAGGATATCATCAATAAATACGACCACAAATCGGTTGAGATAGGGCTGAAGATATTGTTCATAAGTTGCATAAATGCTGCAGGGTTGTTAGTTAACTCGAACGACATTGCAACGAATTCATAGTGCCCATATCTACTTCGGAAAGTAGACTTGTAGATGTCTGTTGAAGTCTGAAAAATTCACAAACAAGAGAAGTCAAAGAAAGCTGTAAGCAAATGGCCAGAGCCCTGAAGATCGGCCAAAGATGTGGCTCTAATGGTATTCCTTGAAGTCACAAAACTATGATAGAAGGAAGATCTGTCACAAATAATACCCTATACGGCTAAAGCCTCTTTGGAAAAGCTGCTCTCCGGAACGATTGTCATTTTGACGATCGGGCCAATTAAATCCCGTTAAGTTCCGGGCAATCATCTGCCTGTTGAAAAAAGGTCTCCAGAATATCATGGTGTTGATAGAGCGGGATACACATCATCTGCCGAAGAATGTGAGTGCAGTGCAGCAAAGAATCACAAAATAATATATGCAATTGTTTGATAAATGGGTCATGTGGGCCTTAAAGGCCCATACGCATATGAGAGGCGCCGAGGCCAAGCTGAATATGGCCGAAGCCCATGGAAGAAGGCGCCCCGAAATGAGGGCTGCCGATAAGCGAAGAGGCGCCCTGGCCAAGGAGACGCGCTGATGCTTTCAAAGGGTTTTAGAACCATTATAAAAGCTGAGGTTCGACGAAGAAGAAAAAGAAGGAAGGGAGAAGAGAAGAGGGGGCATAAAAAAAGAAGAGAAACAGAGAAGAGGCAGAGGGTCAATAAGAGAGATCTGGTCGTCAAGAGAAGAAGTCCAGAGAAAGAAAGGGAGAGCAGGAGCCTGAGCAGGGAGAGATTAAAGGTGGGAGCGTCCGTCTGTCAAATGCCCTTTGGGGCTACATTCTCCCCCTTCCCATTCTCTGGTCTGATATTTCTGTCATTTTCATATGTGTACTATTTTCACTTGATGTTAAGCATCGATGCAATACTGTAGATCTTTAAGGGCTGTCAGCTTATATGTAACATTGCTGCTCTTATGTTGAATACGTATATACATTCTACTGAATGAGATGAAGTAGTAGATTCTAGGATTTTCTCTCTCTCCCTATCTCTCTTGTCTGCAATTCTGGATATGTGACGTCTATGAAGATAGCTTTGCAGCACAAAGCACACACATGCTGTAACTCGTGTGAATTCTCCTGTTATCTTCTCTGCTGTTTTCCCAACCTCACATTCATGATGAGGGCCCGAGACCGCCTATCTCATGGCCTCTCATTTGTGAAATGGTGAGGGATATAATCAAATCACCGTCTATGTGTTTCAAGGATTAATCGGCTCCCGATGATTATTTTGTGTGAAACCCCTTGCTCCCCTCTGATGACCTACATAAAACCAATTTGTAGCACCTTTTATGCCCCTTTAAAACCTCTAGATGAAGCTTCAAAGCCCCCAAATCCTCAAGCCTTCCCCATCGGCACCTCAATTAAGCTCTAGGTGCAGTGCTATTTTGGCACTCCCCTGCGCCGATTATCAGGCGCGCCGAAGCGCGATCCCCGACTGATGACCTCGAAGTTCCTTTCCGCACCGACCACCTCACTTCCCGGTGCCGGTTTGCCTTCGCGCCGATTCCATCCATGCCAGTTCATCTTCGTGCCGACTACCCTTTGCGCCGAACTCATTGCCTCAAATTAAGCCCTGCTACCTTCTCAAATTCATCCAAGTTACCATACCTCCCAGCAGCCCCTAACAAACCTTAAATCCCAGCACCTCAGCCTTAGTAGCCCCATTCAAACCTATGTGATCCCGGGGAGCAGTCATGGTTCTCCACCCGAACCACCCGAACTCATGAGAGCTAAATTAACGGGGTATTACCCCTACATTTTGCTAACCGACCGCTATATTTTTATCCTAACCCTACTGGCCCATGGAGTTCTACCATTGCATGTTCTCCGATGGTTCCTTCCAGGGAATATCAATAAACCCCATGATGGTGGACATTGTCCCGTCTTATCCCGATCCTCTTGGATCTCAGGTTAGATATGCCCGCCTTTCTTTGGCTTCCATATTGGCACTCCGTGGATGGATGTCATATACTACTCCGGGCACGATCCGAAATAAGGGGAAATGCTATCCAAATGAATTCCGATCTCTGCTATATCGAACCATTCTCATTTCTAAACCCCATGGGATCTAAAGAGGTATGCCTCTGCATGTCCTCTATTGATTCTCTCTCGGGGAATAATAATATCAAAATGCCGTGGTGGGCGAATACCGACCCGGTTTAGTCCCACCTCGTGATATTCGGGCATTGATATGCTCCGATCTTTTGTGGATTCTGTCCCGGCTCTGTATGGACAGTTTCCTATTCCTACTTGGCACAGTCCAAGATAAGGGGATATGCTACCGGATTTATTCTGTATACTTCTGTAAAATCGCTAAATGAGCATGTAGTGCAATAGTCAAATTAATGCCGTAGATTCTGGTTATTCCGTTCTTATGCTCGTTTAACTCTATGAAGAGCGATGCCTCATTCCCGTGCAACCGCTTACATCATGATTAATAAGAATCCAATGTCCACTCCCTGTTCTCCTGATATATCAAATGGTGTGTGGCTGAAAGTCGGCTTATGCCCGACTGGAAGTCATCATTATGCGTGATGGTGGTCCTCGGACCTGGGTTCTCCGCCAGGTTTCGGGAATCGGCCTAATAAGCCGTAATAAGCTACAAAGTGCATAATCGCATACAAACATCTTTTATCCTACATAAAAATAAGCACAAAAGTCATATATCATTCTGCCCCCGGGACCCTTCTACTTTGGCGAATAATCAAGGGTTACCCTTCTTTGGAGGGGTGTAATTAACGTCATAGCCTTTATGGTATGACGGACTTTCGGTTCCGACCCGAATCTTACAATCGACTGACTAAGTCAGATTGAGCGCACGATGAAAATTGTCACTTTGATGCGGGACGGACACGCGACCTGGGACTCTAGCTCGCCATCGCCCCTAAGCGAGGGAAGATGTGGGACCGTGGGCCGTTGAGAAACCGGCAAAGACTCTCGGGTATCGGCTTTTCCGCGTTAACTCGGATTGAGTCACGGTACAGTCACTCACTCACTCTCGCAGCGGTGATACAAATGATATAACGGGCTAATAACCTATCACATGCAGAGACATTCAAAAATATACAGGTAAAGCAAATGCCTACGAGGAGGGTAGTGAGTTTACCTTTACGCTCCGGGTGTGGGGAAGACGACCCCGGCCAGTTACAGTAACTCCCGGTACAATGGTAAAAACTCAATTACAACAGTGAATTTTATTGCCCACTCCACGCAGGGAGGTAAAGGGCTACAAGTGGGCCCGGGAGGACCGACCCTGGGTTGACGGGCAGCAAGTTGGACGGGCGTTTGGGGCGAACTCGGCCTGCTGGTCCGACTCGGTCCAGCGCCGACTCGGTGCCGCGCCGACTCGATTCTGACTCGCTGGACAGCAAGCCATGGCCTCCAAAGGAACGTCGCCTTCCTGAGATCTTCTGAAGGCGCCGCTTGGCTGGAACGTTGGAAGGACGTCCCTGGTCGACTCCTGGGAGCGGCGGTCGCGGAAGTTGACTTTTGGTATTTATTTGTGAACTTCTCCCGGACTGCAATTCCGGACCTGCACAGGGAACCGATCTGCGCGTCTCGGCGGCAAAAATTAATTCTCTCAGATCCGAAATCGGATCGAGGTGAGACTAGCGGCGTTGGAAAGAGGACTCCAAGATCTACAACATATAAATTTAGTAGGTCGATCGAACGAAGAGATGAGAAATGGGAGGCTCTAAAACTCTATATTTTTTCTGTGGACCTGTTGACAGACACTCAGGATAGAAGGAGATCTGCCTGAAACTGACCTTGGACCAAGGGGTAAATGATTTTTCCAGGGGCTAACAAAATTATGGGAGGTAAGGGGGAACATGAGGAACACTGAGGAAGTTTTGTGGATTTTGTGCAAATTTTCAAGGGGGTGGTAAAAATACGAACAGGTGACACTGTCCCGTGGATCTGCATAATGGCATATTACAAGGGGGGAAACAAGAAATAAGGGGAAAATACCAAACGAAAGCCAAATGGCACGAAATTTAAACTGGAGACTAGGGGTGACAGGTAGAACAATCCCTCAAAGTTTGGGCTTGATCAGATAATAATAACAAAAGATAAAATTCTGGAGCTGAGGTTCTGTCCTGATTTGGACAGAATTCTGAAGCGGTGCGATGGCGGCGCCTGCGCGACAGCGGTGCGATGGCGGCGGCGGCAGAAATAGAACTCAGAGGATGAGAGGGGGAGGTAGAATGGGTCTCACACCCTGGAATGCTGGAGGAAGAAGAGAGAAACCAGAGAGAGAGGGGAGAGGGGCGCACCCTCGTTGGAGGTTCCAACCAATTTCACTCAATTTTCATTCATTAATTATACTAAAAATGTGAAATACAAGCATTTTATAAGAAATGTAAAAAGACTCTAAATAACCCTAGATCTAGAATTGGGAGGGGTAAAAGAGGGAGTTGAAATGTTATTCTCCCATGTGGTTTGGAACCACAATAAACAAGTAATTAAGTGGGGCGCCCCTTGGACTTCATGGTGAGCATCTTGGACTTTTAATACCACTTATCCCCTTTAAATGGTCCAACCATCTAGAAGCCACCTAGGATAGTTGACCAGCCCCACATGGATCACTATGGCTTACGTGGACCAATGGGGAAGGAGTGAGGGCCCCCTTGCTGGTCCTACTGATATTTTGCACAAAAACCCAAAGAATCCTAGGGAATGACAAGTTGACTCATAAAGTCTTACAATTGTAAACATACTTTCCTAAGGATATAAAAGTAAATTAAAAGGACACAAATGCAAATTAAAAATGTCAGTGCTTGGCGCCGATTCCCATCAATTCTCCTCGGGTGGGAAGAACTCGACCCCGTCGAGTAAGGGGTGCGGCTGCTCGAGTAGCTTCGGCGGATGGGTCACCGAACCTGGAAGCGCAGAGTATGCTCCACTCCAAGTAATCGACACATGCTCATCCCGTATAGATTCGATATGCACACGCTGTTGGGGAGTGAGGCTAGAGGTGGACACTCCGGGGTGGGGTCACTCTCAAAGGAAGGGAGACGGCTCAAAGGCTCACTAGGAATCAGCGCTTATCCCTTATGTGACTAGATCCGATATGTGAAGTAGAACCGATCCCAAAGTTCAACAAGTCTCATACTCGAAAGGGACTAACAACGCGAGCGTACAGAACTGACTCAACTCGATGTATGCACTCGACAGACAAATGGCACGAAACAAAGACTGACACACGACCCTAAACAAACCTACGGTTAGTCTGACTCATGCATATGCAAAGGTGGACTAGGACACCGAATATGTGCCATGCATGCATGTTATGCAACCGGAGGTTGGTGGCATGGGGAACACCTAGACGTCCAAGTATGACCCAGTCATGCATTGTCTTTCTATGGGATTTGGGAGGCTTGGAAGGGCTAGGAGAGTCGGATGTAGGAGTATCGTGAACGGGCTTGGTGGGTGTAGATGGCCCGACCCGTGGGGAAAGGGGGTGATAGTGATCTCCCTCAAAGAAGTAGAGTGAATATGATAGCTTGGGAGGTTCACTAGTGAAGGGGTCAAAAGGGTCAAAGAAGGTATGACCCCATGAGATGGGCTCCCATATGACACGGTCCCAATTGTGAAATTCTTGAAGGTGTGGGTGGTCACCTTCATCCGTCATGGTGAATGGGACGGTAGTCATGTGAAAAAAATAAGATTCCTCCCTTGGACAAAAGGGAATGAAGTCGGGCTCGGCTGGCATAGGGAGGAATAGAAGAATCTTCGTGGTGACATAACCCACGGTGCACACGGAGGTAATGGACCCTAAGGCCGGATGGGTGAAGCTAAGACTAGTGGGTTGGTCGAAGCCTCGGGCTAATGAGTGCATCAACTTCCATTGTGAGTCTAATCCCATAACAAGGTCATCCAAGGTATCAACATGGTGACTAGACCGAAAGGTACTGTGGTAGGAGTTGACGGGCACTAATGATAAGGTGGGGTCATTAAACCATGGATGGGTAAAGAGGTGGGACCAAGCCATCCTTGAGCCAGCTAAGAAGTGGCTCGGCTATGAAAAGCGTACCCGTTAGAAACACGGGTGGCTCGGACTTTGGTGGCTCCAAATAAGATGGCTCTGGATGAGGGTCGGAAGTGGAGGGTAGCAATGGAGCACTCACGGGTGGTGAAAGAGCATGTGTCCTTTCAATCCTATCCAACCGGTCCGTAAACATTTTCAAGAGTTCGGCAAAGGTGTGGGTTGGAATAAGGGCCTCGTGGTGGACTCGCTCTTCATCTCTCGGCCTGGGTGTGGACCTAGGTGATGGCGAGAAAACACACGTCGTTACTACGCCCCGCTACCAAATTTAAATATCCGGCCCACAAATTAAATAGAATAGTTAAGTGATGAGACCGAGTCGAATCCACAGAGAGGTTTAGATTTGAGAGTTGAAGACCTTGTATTTTTAAGTTTGAAAATCAAGAGAATTGAATTGAAACCACCTTAGGGAGATTTGGATGCAATTTAGAAGGGGTGGAATGGATAGCAGAACACATGAAAAATTATAATGAAAATAGGGTGAGATAATGAGAGAAATAACTTTAAAACTATATAGATTTAGAAGAAGTGACAGAAGAGAAAGTTGAAGATCGGAAGGTTAGGAAAAAGTTTAATAAAGAGTGCAGAGACAGAAAATGAGAGGAAGATAGTGAAAAACATGAAACACTGGCATCTATCGGCGCGGATGAACAGTAAACTCGTAAAAGATAGAACTGTGGAAAAATAAAAATAACTTAAAACCGAAGAAGAATTAGAGGGAGTGGTAGAAGAATAAAATTTATATTTACAAGAGAGGAACAACTTTTATGAAGAACTCATAAATAAAAAAAGATTGGAAGGGCATGAAAACGGAGGAAGAAAAGAAACTAGTAACTCGGATGAATAGTAATGTGCCAGGACAGCAAGTGGAAAAACGTGTAATAACTTAAAAATGAAGAAGAATTAAAGAAAATGGTAGAAAGAGAAAATGTAGAGAACTTAAATATGAATAACTTTGAAGAAGACAATAAATTTAAATGAAGATCATAAAAGCATGTAAATGACTAAGCAATGACTAAAATCTTAAGAACTTACAATAACAACCACTTAAACTTACAAAATCCAAAGCTTTTAATAATTTAAATAGATAACAAGAGTGAAAGAAATTGTTACATGAAGGGGCCTCTTGCCTCTCTCTCTCCTTGTTTCTTCAAAAACACCAAAAACTAACAGACTCTCTCACAAGAATAGAAGAACTAAAAATTGCATTACAAGAGCTTATTCCCCCTAAACCACTCCCCAGCTCCTTTTATAGTTTCTAAACTATCTCGGTTCTCTGCTCTGTTCTATGCTCTCTGCGTGAGGGGCTGCTGCCAAATCCCATGTGAAACTGCCGAAGCCGCTGTGTGAATGGCCGCAATGGTGTGAAGCCGAAGACCCGTGTGTGAGGCGCGTTTGCACTTCATGTGAAAGCCGCTGGCCATTGAAGAAGCTGGGCGTGTGAATGGCCGCTGTGCTTTGGCAGCTTCCACCTGCCATCTTCATCGCGTGGACCTCGTGTGCCTGCCGACGTTGAATACCCTTCATAGATGAAACCTGCATCACTTTGCATATTTATATAGTGAAAGTGAAGAAGGCCACGTGAGGGGGCCATGTTGCCTGCCAAAGCCCCACCACATGCAGGGCACTTGAATGGCCTTTTCAATGTGAAGACATGAAGGGCCCATGTTCCATGCGTTGATGGCTAGCCACTTGATGCATTTGCATGCTTTATATATGTATATTATATAATCTAGTTCCCTTACGTGAAAGCCATCATGCTTTACACATATAGGTTGTAGCTAAATGTATATAATATATGTATATATGTGTTATATATATGTGTGTGTATAGTCATATATATATATCATTATATCTATATCTATATATCTACATATATTAAATATATATATAGCATATATATCTAATATATATATAGCATATATATCTAATATATATATATCATATATATCTATATCATATATAAAGAATTATTTTGCTTTTCTTCTTCTTCTTTTTTTTCCTTTTCTTTATTTGAAGTATAAAAATATATATAGTAGGATGATATATATATATATATATATGAATAGATAGATAGAGATATATATAAATAGATATATATATATATATTATTTAAACATAGAATATATACATAAGTATATCTATTTATAGTTTTCTTTTTCTTTTGAATTAAGATTGGGCTTGGTCGGCCATGGGCTTTGGCTCATTTTTGCGCAGACTTGTGAAGTTCTTGCCGAGTGCCAGTAAAATAATATATTTACTGATCAAATTATAATAATTTCATCAAACTAAGTATTTTGATCAAAATTTGATATTAAGTGTGATAAGTGCATAATTACTAACATTAAAGCTCATAAAAATGTGTAAATATCATAAATTAACTCATACAAATGCACACTTATCTCTAGGCTCGGCTATAAGTGGGGCTTCCACTTGGTTGGAGGTGCTTGGGTGGGATGGGACGGAGGTGCCAAGGGGAGGTTGGTTGGAGGCGACTGGGGGGCCACTTGATTGGGAGTACTTTGGTGGGCTTGGATGGGGGTGAAGGAGCGGGGTTGGTTGGAGGTGTGGACCACTTGATTGTGGGTGAGTTGGTGGGGTTGGCTAGTGGTATGACCCCCGAGGTTGGAGGTAGGTGGGCGGGGAACGTAGACCCTCCTAAGCGCTCTCTTCATATCCCACCATGACTCGATGGGCCTTAGCCTCCTATCTTCCTAGAAGTATTTGATGTCCCTCCAAGTTTCGGCGGCTTCATAAAATAGTCACATTTTGGCAAAGTCCACTTGCATGGGACCGGACATAATGTAACACTCAAAGTAATCATCCATAACGGCTTCCCACTCTAGATAGTCACTCGGGTTATCGGATCCATAGAAGTCCCGGGCTACGGGTCTACGGGGCTGGTCCGGGTGGTTTTCCCATCTTAGGTAGTATCGCCACCATGGATAAGATCCGGGCGTTTGGTAATCCATGGGACACGGGGAAGCTAGTGGATGGCCATGCCGACACTTGGACAAGACACTAGACACGACCCTAACTACTGCAAAGTTGGAATGATCCTCGACTACACACCTAGACACGACCAAGATCCGGTACCTAGCGGAGTCTGGGGATCTAAAGATCCTCTCACGTGAGTGAATCTCCTCTCCGATAGACGTAACCTAACGGTCGGGCGACACCTTTTTATATATCGAACAATGGTATGCAAATGCAACCTTAGACCGACTTAGACCATGACTAGTCTTAAACGTCTCTTTTGTGTGTGTTTTTAGACACGACTACCCTAGACTCAAACCGACTCTCTGATACCAAATTGATGCGGGACGGACACGCGACCTGGGACTCTAGCTCGCGATCGCCCCTAAGCGAGGCAAGACGTGGGACCGTGCGCGGTTGAGAAACCAACAAAGAGTCTCGGGTATCGGCTTTTCCGCGTTAACTCTGATTGAGTAACTGGACGGTCACTCACTCACTCTCACAGCGGTGATACAAATGATATAACGGGCTAATAACCTATCACATGCAGCGGCATTCAAAAATATACAGGTAAAGAAAATGCCTACGAGGAGGGTTGCGAGTTTACCGCCACGCTTCGGGCGTGGGGAAGATGACCCCAGCCAGTTACGGTAACTCCCGGTACAATGGTAAAAACTCAATTACAATAGTGAATTTTATTACCCACTCCACGCAGGGAGGTAAAGGGCTACAAGTGGACCCGGAAGGACCGACCCTGGGTTGACGGGCAGCAAGTTGGACGGGCGTTTGAGGCGAACTCGGCCTACTGGTCCGACTCGGTGCTGCGCCGACTCGGTTCTGACTCGCTGGACAGCAAGCCGTGGTGGTGCGGACACCCGAGCAGTTGAGCGGCGTGATACGCCGAGCCACCAGTACCGCACACGGAGCACGACTCGAGCCACCTCAGCGTCCATCTGGCTCGGAGACAGCCTGAAGACTCCACCTTGAGCCTCCCCATTTATCATATTTAGTTAGACTTTATGTGTGTGTAATTTGTGTTTATTACGTTGTATTCGGTTTGCTATTTTGATTGTAAGAGGGGCTTATGTACAATTTGGACCCCGTGGGCCCCACGGGCCCCCCAGGCCACTCCCATTGATCCACCTCAGCCATAGGGCCCCATGTGGGGTTGGTCAATATCCTATGTGGACATCTAGAAGCCTTGGACTAGTCAATTGTCCACATGGGGGACAAGGGACCAAAATGGTCAACAATTCCACCAACCTTCCACCTACCATGTCCCCCTTGCCACCAAAGTCAATAGGGCGCCCCCTTCCTTGTATTTTTTTATTTTAATTTGTGTGGATGGTCACATGCTATCCCAGCCCTCCATCTCACACCCCTAGATCCAACGGTTGTGGGTTGATTAGACATATGACCTATATATGCTTGTATTTTCCCATTTTCTTGGATTAATGCATTTGAATTGGAAGAAAATCCCTTGAACAAGGCTTAGGCCGCCCCTCCCTCTCTCCTTGAAGCTGTGAAGGCTTCCTTCTGATGGTGAGACTCCACCCTATCAGTTCCGGTCGCCGCCGCCGCCGCCACGAGCCGCCACCGCACCGCCATCGTCTTCATCGGAGTTCTGCCCGTGCAGTACCATAGCAACTTCCACGAAATTCCCAACTCCGTATAGAGCTCTGATCGACCTGGGGATTTTACTGGAGGTTCCATAGGTGTCAAGGATATCCCATAAAATTTGGTTTGTCATTCAGATCCCGTTTCATAATTTTTGATTTTCGTCCACCCTTCCACTTCGGTTCTGCCAAAATTCTGTCCAGGTTCCCATCCGCCCTAGATTGCAAGTCTTAGGTCCCTTTTTTGATTTTCTTTGGTTAGCCCAATTTAAATGGGTGTTCCTTACATCCATCCCTTCATCCACCATTTTTTTTAATTTTTGGTTCGTCCATTTCATATTTTCTAAAAATCATTCTCAGTCCTAGCTACAGTTCTGTCCCCCAGTTCCCAGATCCGACCACCATCCACTCCAAAAATCATATCAAATCGCCACCACCTCCAAATCCAATTCTAAAAATATCCCCAGTTCCGTGGTTTTATCTCCTACAATTTTTAAGAAGAACTCAAGAGCTGAATCAGAGGTTTACTAGGCGGTCAACGGTGGTTCTCAGACAAGTACCCTGTAAATATGATGTTTCGGTTACTGTACAACAGGGATTTGTAAATTCATTAAAGTCTAGATCCGGCTAGATCCATCAGATCTCTTTGAGTTTAGATTGAAGCATTTGAAGAGAGCTTTCCAACGATAGCTCATGCGTCCCGATCCGACGTCGGGATTGACCGCAGCGGCCGTTTTCGCCGGAGCGCGCGCCGGAAAACAGAAATCAAAATCCGTGGGCAGCTAGTTCAACAATTGGGAATCGGGGCCGATCGACCCCCGATCGGTGTTCCCGGCCGACCGCCGTCCGTGGAGGCGCGCCACCAGGGGTCCCCATCACAGTGGGTCCCACCCCCGCAGACCCGGAGGACAGCGCCACCCGTGGGCCCCGCGGGCCCGCAGAACCCGCCGTTCGGAAAGCACGAAAACGCGGAGTTCGGCACCGTCGGGCGACATCAAGATGCTGCCCGTCAACCCAATTTGCGTGATTCTCGGGCCCCGCATGTGACCTATTACCTCCCTGTGTGGAGTGGGTCAAATTATTGTATTTCTGAAAATTGTGTTAACCGGGAGTCCGTGATTGGCCGGGGTTGTCTTCGCCACGCCGGGTGCGTGGAGGTAAAGTCTTAACTCCTTGGTGTTACATTGCTTAGCTAGTATACGGTCTTAGGCCGCTGCCGAGAGTGTAGGTACTAGCCCGTGTGTCCATGTCACCGCTGTGAGAGTGAGTGTGACCCGTCCCGCGACTCGATCCGAGTCCGGAAGTTGAGTCGGACTACCCTTGACCTCCGCCGGTTCCTTAACCGCGCACGGTCCGCGCTTTCCCTCGCTTGGGACGACGAGTGAGCTTCACTTCTGTTAGCGATGTTTTGCCACTAGGAGCTCGTAGTGTCGGGCTTAGTGTCTCCCTGGTGTGTGCTGCTGGTCGCGTCTTCATCTAGAGTCCGAGGGTGGCACCTAATAGTGTCGTCTCCCGTGTCCGTCCCGCATCACGTGGCCTCCAAAGGAACGTCACCTTCCTGAGATTTTCTGAAGGCGCCGCTTGGCTGAAACGTTGGCAGGACGTCCCTGGTCGACTCCTGGGAGCAGCAGTCGCGGAAGTTGACTTTTGGTATTTATTTGTGAATTTCTCCCGGACTGTAATTTCGAACCTGCACAGGGAACAGATCTGCGCGTTCGGCGGCAAGAATTAATTCTCTCAGATTTGAAATCGGATCGAGGTGAGACCAGCGGCGTTGGAAAGAGAACTCCAATATCTACAACATATAAAGTTAGTAGGTCGATCCAACGAAGAGATGAGAAATGGGAGGCTCTAAAACCCTGTGTTTTTTTCTATGGACCTGTTGACAGACACTCAGGACAGAAGGGGATCTGCCTGAAACTGACCTTTGACCGAGGGATAAATGATTTTCCAGGGGCTGACAAAATTATGGGAGGTAGGGGGAAACATGAGGAACACTGAGGAAGTTTTGTGGATTTTCTGAAAATTTTTAAGGGGGTGGTAAAAATACGAACATGTGATACTGTCCCGTGGATCTGCAGAATGGCAGATTTCAGGGGGGAAACAAGAAAGAAGGGAAAAATACCAAACGAAAGGCAAATGACACGAAATTTAAACTGGAGACTAGGGGTGATAGGTAGAACAAGCCCTCAAAGTTTGGGCTTGATCAGATAACAATAACAAAAGATAAAATTCTAGAGCTGAGGTTTTGTCCTGATTTGGACAGAATTCCGACGATGGTGGCGGCGGCGCGACGGCGGTGCGATGGCGGCGGCGGCAGAAATAGAACTCAGAGGATGAGAGGGGGAGGTAGAATGGGTCTCACACCCTGGAATGCTGGAGGAAGAAGAGAGAAACCAGAGAGAGAGGGGAGAGGGGCGCACCCTCCTTGGAGGTTCCAACCAATTTCACTCAATTTTCATTCATTAATTCTACTAAAAATGTGAAATACAAGCATTTTATAAGAAATGTAAAAAGACTCTAAATAACCCTAGATCTAGAATTGGGAGGGGTAAAAGAGGGAGTTCAAATGTTATTCTCCCATGTGGTTTGGAACCACAATAAACAAGTAATTAAGGGGGGGCGCCCCTTGGACTTCATGGTGAGCATCTTGGACTTTTAATACCACTTGTCCCCTTTGAATGGTCCAACCATCTAGAAGCCACCTAGGATAGTTGAGCAGCCCCACATGGACCCCTATGGCTTAGGTGGACCAATGGGGAAGGAGTGAGGGCCCCCTTGCTAGTCCTACTGACATTTTGCACAAAAACCCAAAGAATCCTAGGGAATGACAAATTGGCTTATAAAGCCTTACAATTGTAAACATACTTTCCCAAGGATATAAAAGCAAACTAAAAGGACACAAATGCAAATTAAAAATGTCAGTGCTTGGCGTCGATTCCCATCACACTTCGATGGCTGGCACGCCTAAATAAATAATTAATAGTAAAAATAAAATAATAAAAAAATCATTCCACAAAGCAGGCACGCCCGGTGGGACCGAGTCTCCCTTCATCTTTTTGCCAAAGTAGGAGGCCTGGCGGCCTCCCCCAAAGTTCTGACTGTGTGCTGGTCTTATTTGCAGGAACTCAAATGGAGACTGCATTTGTTTCTCTTAAGTTTGGCCAACAGATCATTGACAACCATGTTCGTGATGGGTACCTGGCGGTACCAACTATGTTCGGATCCATGCCGCCGGTAGTGGGCTTCCCGAATTGTTTGGGGCTCGCATTCGTCGACCTGCTTCAGGTTGATAATGAAGCTGAAAAGGCTACTGCGGTAGAAGCTGTGAATGCACTGAAGAAGGAGAAGCCACAGGAGCATGTCGTCTCCTACACTATCTTCCCATGCTATGTCCACCATGTGGATAGGAAGCCCACTGTTCCCGCTGCTGCTGGTGGGAGGAGGAAAAAGAATTATAGAAAAGACCAAACTACTGCACCCCGAGGGTGCCTGTCCGCCTCAGGGAAGTCTATGTTGATTGGAGGAGTACGGGTGTACCTCAATGGTCGCCCGGCTGAGGCATTACCTTATCGCATCATTTCAGCGGTCCCCACTCATAATAAATTCCAAGTGCTGGCTACCAGGAGGGCCAACGCAGAAAGAGAAGAGAAGAAGCCGCTGGCTCCTAGGCCAGCAAAGTCCAAACAAATGTGAGTGCCCAAGAAGGCTCGGGGCCCAGCACCAGCCCCGAAAAAGAAAGAAATTGTTACCATGCGCCCCAGGAGAGGGGGCAAGGAAGTTCAGATGGAAGAAGAAGAAGTGGAGGTGGTCACCCCAGTGGCTGCTCCGCCCATGCGAAGAGCCTGCGCCAGGCAGGCAGATATATTTCGATACCCTCGGAAGATGTACCAGACTACTCAGATGTCAAGGTTGGCTTGCCATCCAACGACTCGAAACTACCTGTAGCCTCAAGCTATTTCCCCGAGGCGCGGTCAAGAAGAGATGGGCAAAGTAGTCCAAGATTATTTCCACTGCCTGGGGAATTCATCCCTAGGGCAACAAAGATTGCTTCGCGCCTTGGGAGCCGAGGAATGAGAGAATGATAAAGAAGAAATTATGTCAGGAGCCTCATGCACAGATTCCAATGAGTTTGAAGATGGCCGAAGGGGCAGATATTTAAAAGATACCCAATAAGAGGAAGAGAAAAAATGAACAGTGTCTGTATTCGATCGTTTGATCTTCCCTGGTCACGCTCGGAGAAACGTTTGGAGACAAAGAAGAAAACTACATATCTTTGCCTGCAACATGATAGGAGTGATTGGCAGGTATGATGCTCTGCCCGACCAATCTGAAGATGTGATCAGAATAGCTCAGAGGCCCAGACCCATAACAAGGCGAGGCCAGGCAGCAAAAGAAAAGCTTGCAACAATTGATGATTTGCCGGAGATCACCACCTTGACTGTAAATGTGGTGACTTCAGAAGAAGAAAATGTGCCACTAATGATCCCGGCTAAAGGGACATCTAGTCAAATGACAGAAGAGATGCCTATGGCTACGGCTCTGGATCCATCTATCTCGATGATGTTTAGAAGGTACCAACAAGAGATTGAATCTCTTAAAAGGCAATTGAATGAGAAAAACGAGCAAACCCCTATCTCCATGCATGCTAGACCAGCGAAGGAGATTTCTAGTTCGGCTGAGGTCGTGATACCTACCGTTTCCCACCAAGCAAGTCACGGGAAAGCTCCATGTCAGCCCTTCCCACAACAGCCAACAGTGCAGCCTTCAGTATCCCAAGTGCAACCCTCACTGTCAGGAGTGCAGCCAAGTTTACATGCCACTGTCATGACGACTCCCTTTACACAACAACAGGCGCACTTCTACCCAGAGCCTGTGCATCCTACTGTAGTGAATAAGCTGATGATTGAAAAAATGATAGAAATGAAGCTGTCCGAGAAAGGTGATGGTGATTTCGGTACTTTTGATGTCTACCGGGTGCCGTACCCTCCACAGTATGCTGCAAAGAGACTGCCCCCAGGCGTCAGCAAACCACCAAAGTTCACGAAATTCATGGGAAAGGCTCCCCCAAGGAACATATTGCTTATTATACAACAGTCATGGGAGACTTGGCTGCTGATGAAGCATATCTGCTAAAATTCTTTGGCTCATCCCTTATAGGGTTGGCCTTTGAATGGTATTCTAGCATCCCGACCGAGTCTGTAGCTGATTAGCCCGATATGCAGTGGAAGTTCTGAGAAAGATTCCATGTCACAAAAAGAGAAATTACAGTGGCAGAATTGTACTATACCAGGTAGAGGCAAGATGAGACAGCCCTGGATTATATCAAGAGATGGAGGAATCTAGCCATGAGATGCAGGCGGCCTCTACATCAAGAGGATGCTGTTCAAATATGCAAGCAAAACCTCAGAAGGGAAGTGCTTGAAAAGATGATTGGAGCAGACATCAGGACGTTCGACCACCTGGACAATGTGGTGGCAGAGGGCAAGACCTTCCTATCCAAACGTCCTGCAACCAACGTTCTTGCTGTTCAGAAAGGGAAGGCTGTTGAGCGGCGATCAGCGCCAATTGAAGCAAACACTGTTGACTTCAAGACCTTTGATCAACAAAAAGAAAAGGCCAAAGTAGCAGTTACCCCTCCGCCAGCAGAGGTAATGGAGAAAAGAGAGGGTGTCTCTTTGAGAAACAAAATGAAGAAATCATACTCGTTTCCCAAAGAAAAGACACGGGCATTGTTCGAATGGGCATATAAATACAATAAGATAACATTGCCTGAGCCAAAGAGACCCGCTGATGCAGTAAAGAAGGATGACCCCCTGTTCTGTCCATATCACCGGGCCCTTGGACATGTCATTGAGGACTGTTATGTCTTCAACGATGTCATGGAAAGCATGATCAAGAAAGATGAGGTACAACTAGGGGAGCACCAGGTGGTTCCTCCACGCCCCCATGAGCCCTCAGTGATGAGGCAAGCTGTCAATATGATTTCCTTGTACTAGCAACTGCCTAAAGAGGCTGTTGAAGCTTGCACACAGCATACATATGAAACATGCTTCTTTACTCCCATCAATGATCAGGTGGGATGGCAGACAATACCAGCTAAGACTAAAAGAAGGCCATCGGGCTCTGGAATATTAGATGCCTCTATTCGAGGTATTACCCCAAAACAAACCTCGCATCCAATGAACCCTATATGGCACGCTACGGAGTCACCACCTGTCATCCGAATATTTACTCACAATCGGAGGAAGCAAACTCCGCTACCAGCTCATGAGAAGATAAGCCCCGAGGTAAAGCGTTTGCAGCAATACATTAACTAGCTTGATGAATATGAATAGCCCAAGTTGAAGCCGATATTGGTGAAAGATCATGTCCTCTGGGAACAGCTGGAGGAATTAACCATCAAAGAGTAACCAGAAAAGGAGCAAGAAGAAGCTGAAGCTGATCTCTTCTGGGGGCACAAGCCGGCTGAGTCAAGATGCCAGAAGAAGAATAAACCAAAAGGCAAAAGGGAAACAATCACAGTGCAGTGTAATACTCTATCAGCACTATTCACCCTGCTAGGGGAAGAGGATGAAGGGGAGCCTTCCACTCCATCACTGGAAGCAAATCAAGTTGAGGCTTCAACCTTAATGCATGCTACCCTCTCTGGGAGAAAGTGGGGGTGCCAGCCTCCAGCTAACCATAACATTATTTTTAGGGGTGAACAACCCTACCAGATACCAGAGCCAGAAGTCCGAGGTATTGAAATTCCTTTCCCGTCAGGCCTCTACGTGAAAGCAAAAGGGGGTGATGAAGCTTTGTCATTCATTGAATTCTTGTCCATCTTGGAGAGTAAATGGCCGACTCAGAATACTACTACTGAAGACAAAGATCCCCGATAACCATCTGCCACAATGCTAAAAAAGAAAGATAAAACAAGCATCGACCTTCCCTTAACACCGGAGATGACCTCCCCAATGGAGACTCCCCGACAGTCCCCTCAAAAGAAGGAAGCAAGAGAGGGGCAAGCCATTCCACAGGCACCCCATGAGCCTCCAAGACCCCGTTGGATGGAGGAGATGCGATTGTCCAACGTTCGAGTGGGCAGTCAAATTATGAAGATGCTGAAGAAACTCCCTACAAGATTTTCTATATGGGAAATTCTTTCCTTGAGCGAAGAAGCTCACCAAGCTATTATCGATGCTTTGCAGTCGCCAGCTAAGTATGAAGCACTCTTGACAGAGGTTAACTCCGGGCCAGCTGTTACATTCACAGAGGATGACATGTTAATTCCTGACCCCAATCATAACAGGCCTCCATATATGAGGGGGTATGTCAACTGTCAGCCATTAAGTCAAATTCTGATAGATCCGGGAGCTGTTGTAAACATCCTACCCTACCGCATCCATCAAAAGCACTATTTTGATCTGCACCTCACCAAAGTGAAAGATATGAGGATCGCTGGCTTCAATCAGAAGTGTGAAACCCCACTCGGGGTAGCCGAATTCAACCTTACATTCGGTGATTTCACCACCACAATGCAGTTCTATGTCATAAATTCTAATACTACGTGCAAAGCCTTACTGGGATGGCCTTGGCTGCATAGATACCAGATAGTGCCCTCCACATTACACCAATGTATCAAGTACTGCCACAATGGCAAAGAAGAAAGGGTGTTTGCAGACTTGCATCCCTTTGAAGTATACGAGTGTTACATGCTGATGCACCGTTCAACACAGAGGTCTCCCGAGGGGCAAAGAAGAAAGAAATTCCTGCAAACCAGAAGAAAGCAATGTCAAGAACAGACGACTGGTTCCCTTCACCGCCTCCAGGCTACATGGAACAACACGCGGTCTCCCATGTGATGGGAATCAACACCGGGCACTAACATTTTATTTTTGCATTTGTATCCTTTTGTTCACATTTATATCCTTGGCTAATTGGGTTTGTAATTGTAAGGCATTATAAGCCGAAGGGTTAGTCATTAGAAATCTTTGGGTTTCTTTGTAAAAAGTCCTTTGGGTTTCAATGTAAAATGTCAGTAGGTCTAGCAGAGCCCCCACCCTCTTTCCCATTGGTCCACCTAGGATCTAGGGACCATGTGGGGCTAGTTCAAAGTCCAAGATTGGACTTGGACCAAGGGGGGGACAAGGTGGAAGAAAATTCAAACTTAGACCAAGCAAAGTCCAAGATGCTCCCCCCTTTAATATAGTTTATTCATGTTGTATTTTATTTAATTTGGTCATTTGACCACATGGGGGATTAATTATCCTATCCCTAGTTTACCCCTCCCTAACCCTAGATCTGAGGGTAGTTTATGTCTTTTTTCTATTTTTATATAACCCATGTATTTTGTGAATTCCTTAACAATTAATGAAGAAAAATCCCATTTGTTGCTCAATTTGCCCAAGGGCACCCTCTCTCCCCCTTGGAGCTGTGATAGCTCCATATTTTCAGAGGTGTGAAGCCTCCCCACCACCCCCTCTCTGAGTGAGAAGCTTAGCACCGCCGCCGCCGCCGCCATCGAGTCGTCGCCACACCATCGCCTCGTCGGAGTTCTGTCCACTCCTGGACAGAAGCTTGAAGCTGAAATGTTATCTCCCAATCAGAAGATCTGTTCGAGATCCAATTTTTAGAGTTTGTTCCTCGTATCATCCCCCAACCCCAGTTCAAATTTTGTGTCATTTCGCCTTCGTTTAGTATTTTTCCCGTAATTTTATTTTCACCCCTGACAGTCTACCGATCAGCAGATCTGCGGAATAGTGTCCTGTTGTCGTATTTTTTCCCCACCCTTAGCCATCTCTAAAAATTCCCCAAAAAAATCATACGTGTTCCTCACATCCCCCTCTTCCACCCATAATTTTCTCAGAGTCTACATCCATCATTTTTGTGTCGGTCAAAATTCATTTTCAGGTAGAACTTGTTCTATCCTAACTGTCTGTAATCTGAGTCAGTAAAAAAATTCTTGGGAACATTCATTTTCATTTCTAATCCGTCTACTGGATGGATCTGAAACAATTATATGTTGTAGCCCCTTGAGTCCTCTATCCATCTGTACCAATTTTGGTTCGTCTGACACCGGATCTGGGCGCAGACATTCTTTTCGTGGAGGCGCGCATTTTTGATCCGAGAGCAAGCCAGCAGATCAGTCCACCGGTTAATCCCGGTAAAATACGTCGGGATAGCTTCGGCGACTGCCACTCCCGAACATTGATCGGCAACCCATCAGCTGCGTCCCAGCCAGCTGCCGCAGCAAGGAGACGCCCGGGTACCGCCGTCCCAGCAGCCGGACCCACCTACTGTCTCGCGGGCCCCGCAGAACCGAGTAGGACCAGCAGCCCGTCTCCGGCCCGGGAGCGTTCCAAATTGCTGCTCGTCAACCCAAGCTTGGTATTCCCAGCTTATTATTGTCGCCCTTTACCTCCCTACGTGGAGTGGGCCATAAAATTGTCGTTGTAATTATTTATTTATTGTGTACTAGGAGTAAGAGTTTCGGCCGGGGTCGTCTTTCCTACGCCCGGAGCGTGGAGGTATTGTTTCCGCTCCCCTCTTGGCATTTGCTTTACTCGTATATTTTTGAATGCCGCAGCTAGAGTGATAGGATAACTAGCTCGTCAAAATTTTATCACTGCTGTGAGAGAGAGTGAGCGTGACCCGTCCCGTGACTCAATCCGAGTACACACAGAAAGGCCGATACCCGAGACTCATTGTCGGTTTCTCAACCGCGCACATGCGCACGCTTCCCTCACATAGGGACGTCCGCGAGCTAGAGTCTCAGGTTCATGTCCTGTCCCCCATCAAATTGGTATCAGAGACAAGTCGAGTCTAGGGTAGTCGGTTAGTCAGTCCCAGGTGTCGCATTGCATTCCTTTACCCAGTATGTCAAAAGGTGTTCCCGGAACGATAGGTTACGCCCATTGGGAAGGTAACACACTTGCGTGAGTTCGGTGTTCGGATCATACCTCCGCCACGTACCGGATACTGGTTGAGTCTCAGTTTATAGTCGAGTCTGCATTTCAACTTTGCATTATCATTTTAGGGTCGTGTCTAGTCGATTTATCTTGCACCAAGTTTCGGCATGGCCATCCTATAGCTCTCCGTGTCCCATGGATCCCCAAAACCCACGTCATATGAATGGTGGCGACACACCCAAGGATGGGGAACCCAACCCTACCACCTCCGTAGGCCCGAAGCCCCGGACTTCTATGGCTCCAAAGTCCCGAGTGACTACCTAGAATGGGAAGCCGCTATGGACAAATACTTTGAGTGTTACATTATGTCCGAAGCCATGGAAGTTGATTTTGCCATAAAGCGGCTTTTTCACGAAGCTACCGAAAAATGGGAGGACATTGAATGCATGAGGGAAGTTAGGAGGCAATGGCCTATAGAATCATGGCGTGGGATGAAGGGCGAGCTTAGAACGGTCTACCTAGCCGACCCAGTCACCTCCACCCGACCCCACCCAGTCACCTCCAACCAAGTGGGTCGTAATTGGAGGCAGCGAGCCCCGCATGTAGACGAGCCTAGACCCAAGACTAGGCTAATTGAATATAAGTAAACCCACTAAGATGCCCCTAGTCCAAACCGCACCTTAGACGATCTCTTGCAAATGTTTATGGACCGGATGGATAGGATAGATGGGATGTGGGCACGACTCCTGCCCGAGCCTATGGAGGTAG
Organism: Amorphophallus konjac; assembly: GCA_022559845.1. Taxonomy (NCBI): domain Eukaryota; kingdom Viridiplantae; phylum Streptophyta; class Magnoliopsida; order Alismatales; family Araceae; genus Amorphophallus; species Amorphophallus konjac. The sequence continues at coordinate 360,851,637 of CM040120.1, forward strand.
TAGCTGGTAGCCTGAACACGGTGCTGTCTACGGAGTCCCCAAGTCCTCTCCCCATCATGGAGGAAGTCCCTTCCCCAATTGAGAGAGATGTCGTGCTAGAACCTTCACCCTTCGAACTTCAGCCAGAGCCATACCTACTTACTAAGGGTGAGATTGTCATTATAGAGTCACTTCTTAGCTGGCTCAAGCAAGGCGTAGTCCCTAAAGCCTTTTTCTACCCACCCGTGGACCCCGCACTACAAATAGTGCCTGTCAACTCATTTCACACAATTTTTTGGTCTTGTCACCATGTTGATACATTGGATGACCTTCTTAAGTGATTAGACTGGCAATGGAAGTTGACGAACATGTTGGCCCCAGGTTGTGACCAACTCCATAGTCGTAGCTTCATACATCCGGCATTGGGATCCATTACCTCCGTGTGCACCATGGGTCATGTCACAACGGAGATCCTTTTGCTCCTCCCCATTCCTGATGAGCCTAATCTCATTACACTTATCCCGAGGGAGGAACCATATTTTCTACATATGACAGTCGTCCCACCTACCACAAAGGATGAAGGTGATCATTTACACCTTCAAGAATTTCAAACTTGGGACCGTGTCATGTGGGAACCCATCTCGAGGGGTCACACATTCTTTGATCCCTTCGACCCCTTCCCTAGTAAACCCCTAGACCCACCATATCTACGCCACTTCTACAGGGACGTTCACTATCACACCACTACCCCACCGGCCAGTCCGCCTACACTCCGCAAGGAGCCCGTTCATTGGGGTACGGAAGACGGTGCATTCAACCCTCCTGGCCCACCAAAACCCCCCAAAGGGCCGCCCGTGCATGAGTGGTGCACTTTGGGATATCTAGGAGTCCATGATTCTACCGACATTTGGTTGCGTCTTGTGTATGCATGGCACACATTCAGATGTCCTGGTCCACCATTGCATATGTAAGGGTCGGTCTAACAGTAGGTTTGTTTAGGGTCTTGTGTGAGTCTGTGTTTTTTCTTTCTTTGTTCCGAGTCTATACATACATGTGTCGAGCATATTAGGAGTCGCATAGTCAGTCTCATGTCAGCTCGCGATGTCAGTCCCTTTCGAGTGTGAGGCAAGTCAGGTCTACTGCGTACATTGTAGACTTGCTGGAATTTGGGATCGGCTCTACTCAATATCTCGGATCCAGTCACATACAAGGACCCAGCGGTGATTCCTAGTGAGTCATTGAGCCGTCTTCTTCCTTTGAGAGTGACCCCACCCCGGAGTGTCCACCACTAGCCTCATTCCCACAGCAGCATGCGCATTTCGAATATATACGGGATGAGCAGGTGACAATTACTTGGAGTGGAGCATACTCCTCGTTACCTGGTCGGTGACAGATGCGCAGAAGCCACACGAGCAGCCGCACCCCTTACTCGACGGGGTCGATTTATTCCCACCCGGAGAGAATTGATGGGAATCAACACCGGGCACTAACATTTTATTTTTACATTTGTGTCCTTTTGTTTACATTTATATCCTTGGCTAATTGGGTTTACAATTGTAAGGCATTATAAGCCAAAGGGTTAGTCATTAGAAATCTTTGGGTTTCTTTGCAAAAAGGCCTTTGGGTTTCTATGTAAAATATCAGTAGGTCAAGCAGAGCCCCCACCCTCTTTCCCATTGGTCCACCTAGGATCTAGGACCCATGTGGGGCTAGTTCAAAGTCCGAGATTAGACTTGGACCAAGGGGGGACAAGGTGGAAGAAAATTCAAATTTGGACCAAGCAAAGTCCAAGATGCTTCCCCCTTTAATATAGTTTATTCATGTTGTATTTTATTTAATTTGGTCATTTGACCACATGGAAGATTAATTATCCTATCCCTAGTTTACCCCTCCCTAACCCTAGATCTGAGGGTAGTTTATGCCTTTTTTCATTTCTATATAACCCATGTATTTTGTGAATTCCTTAGCAATTAATGAAGAAAAATCTCATTTGTTGCTCAATTTGCCCAAGGGCACCCTCTCTCCCCCTTGGAGCTGTGATAGCTCCGAATTTTTAGAGCTGTGAAGCCTCCCCACCACCCCCTCTTTGAGTGAGAAGCTCAGCACCGTCGCCGCCGCCATCGAGCCGCCATTGCACCACCATCGCCGCCTCGTCGAAGTTCTGTCCACTCTTGGACAAGAGCTTGAAGCCAAAATTTTATTTCCCAATTAGGAGATCTGTTCAAGCTCCAATTTTTAGGGTTTGTTCCCCGTATCATCCCCCAACCCCAGTTCAAATTTCGTGTCATTTCGCCTTCGTTTAGTATTTTTCCCGTAATTTTATTTCCACCCCTAACAGTCTACCCATCAGCAGATTTGCGGGATAGTGTCCTGTTGTCGTATTTTTCCCCCACCCTTAGCCATCTTTAAGAATTCTCAGAAAAATCATACGTGTTCCTCACATCCCCCTCTTCCACCCATTATTTTTTTAGAGTCTAGATCCATCGTTTTTATGTCGGTCAAAATTCATTTTCAGTCAGAACTTGTTCTGTCCTGACTGTTTGTAATCCGAGTCAGTAAAAAAAATCTTGGGAATAGTCATTTTCATTTCTAATCGTCTACTGGATGGATCTGAAATAATTATATGTTGTATCCCTTTGAGTCCTCTATCCATCAGTACCAATTTTACTTCGATCCGACACCGGATCTGGGCGCAGAAATTCTTTTCGTGGAGGTGCGCATTTTTGATCCGAGAACAGGCCAGCAGATCAGTCCACCGGTTAATCCCGATAAAATGCGCCGGGATAGCTTCGGCGACCGCCGCTCTCGGACATTGATCGGAAACCCATCAGCAGCGTCCCAGGCACCCGCCGTAGCAAGGAGACACCCGGGTACCATTGTCCTAGCAGCCAGACCCACCTACTATCCCACGGGCCCCTTAGAACCGAGTCGGACCAGCAGCCGGTCTCCGGCCCGGGAGCGTTCCAAATTACTGCCCGTCAACCCAAGCTTGGTATTCTCGGGTTATTGTTGTCGCCCTTTACCTCCCTGCGTGGAGTGGGCCATAAAATTACCGCTGTAATTATTTATTTACTATGTACCGGGAGTACGAGTTTTGGCCGGGGTCGTCTTCCCCACGCCCGAGCGTGGAGGTATCGTTTCCGCTCCCCTCTTGGCATTTGCTTTACTCGTATATTTTTGAATGCCACTGCTAGAGTGATAGGATAACTAGCTCGTCAAAATTTTATCACCGCTGTGAGAGAGAGTGAGCGTGACCCGTCCCGTGACTCAATCCTAGTACACGCGGAAAGGCCGATACCCGAGACTCATTGCCGGTTTCTCAACCGCTCACATCCGCACGCTTCCCTCGCATAGGGACGTCCGTGAGCTAGAGTCCCAGGTTCGCGTCCCGTCCCGCATCACCATGTCTCTCAAACTGGAGACTTTGCTCAAGCTGCACCACCAACCATATATCCTGGGGAAGCTGATGATGACGTGGAGGAAAAGTTCACGCACATCAAAATCCCACAAGGATTATTCAAACCCATTCCGAGCTTGGAATGCCAGACAGTGCAACCACTGAAGACTATGGAGGTCCCTCGTCTCTGCAAGACTCCTATAATATTCTACTCCGGGGAGCCTACTAATGAAGATGATCAAGACTGTATGGTCCCCGAAGAAGCAACAAACCGGATGTTGCTAATAGCGGCCTGGATTACACCACACAATGGGTCTCACAGATGTTCACCAGGATGCAGATGCCTTCACTGCAATCCGCTGGCCAGAGGGAGGCATTCTAGAAGCTCTGAGATCCGCCCTGTAACAACAAGGAGTTGTTGAAAATTACCCATCACCCGGGGCTGGGCTACACCTTACAAGAATATTATGAAGCAGAGGTGGATGTTATCTCTACCTTCTTCACCCACAAAGACCCTTTCGAGGTTGGTCATGTTGAATACCCTCTGGGGGATGAAGAGATTATATGCCACTCCACTATTGGTAGTGAACCCCTCAACAGTCAGTAAAATACAAAAGGATGAGATGAAGCAACACTATATCGATGTTGGGAAGAGCTATTCCCCAAGGAATATTTGTTCCAAGCTGAAGCAAAATTCGATATAGGATCGCCTGATGAAGATCAGACCTCTGATGAAGCAAAGGAGCACTCGGAATTCGAGCGTATCCTGGAGGAAGTTCGAGCTATGCAGCAACTGGTAGATCCAGCAAAGGAGCTTATACCTGCAGACCCTCAGGAGGAAGGAGTATGTGCATCGCGACCACAAGAAAAGATGGCAAGACAGTAAAGCCATCCCAAACAACACCTGATGGAGAGCCAAGTGGCTCGATATTGCAGCAAAGACAATAATGGGAAAATCCCTCTGGTTTCAAGAAACCAATCTGAAGAGAATCAACAAGCCATTATTAACTTCAAAGGTTCACCATCAACTTATACTTCACTTGAAGAGCTGGAAGTCTTGGAGGATGAAGAAAATTATATGAATGGGGGCATTGTCGACCTACAAGAAGCTCCACCTGAGGTCAAAGATGGCGGTCAAGCTACCGTTGATGAAGTAGTAGAGGTGAATCTGGGCACCGAAGAGGAACCAAGACCAACCTTTCTCAGCGCCCTGCTGACACCAGAAGTGCAAGAACAGTATATACAGTTCTTAAAAGAGTTCAGGGATTGCTTTGCCTGGACATATGATGAAATGCCAGGGTTAAGTCCCCCTATGGCATAGCATCTGTTAGCAATTGATCTAAAGGCAGAACCAGTAAAGCAGCGTCCCAGATGGATGCGTCTTGAGCTAATTAATCAAATTAATAAAGAAGTCGACAAACTCATTGATGCGGGGTTTGTTGAAGAAAATCAATATACAACTTGGCTGGCAAACATAGTGCCTGTGAAGAATAAAAATGGGCAGATAAGAATATATGTCGACTTTCGGGACCTCAACAAAGCATGCCCGAAAGATGATTTTCCTATGCCAATCACTGAGGTAATGATCGACGCCACCACAGGCCATGAAACTCTCTCATTTATAGATGGGTCATCTGGATACAACCAAATTTGGATTGCTAAGCAAGACAGGATCCATATTGCATTCTACACTCCAAAAGGAATATTTCACTATAAGAGGATGCCGTTCGGCCTTAAGAATGCCAGCGCTACATATCAAAGAGCCATGATGAAGATATTCGATGACCTACTCTACAAAAAGGTGGAGTGCTATATTGATGACCTGGTGGTGAAGACCAAGAGAAAAGAGGACCATCTGCAAAATTTGAGGGTGGTGTTTCAAAGGCTGCGCCAATATGAGCTAAAAATGAACCCTATGAAATGCGCTTTCGGCGTGTCCAGCGGGAAATTCATTGGATTCATTGTCCAACACAGAGGCATTTAGATTGATCCATCCAAGATTAAAGCTATTCAAAAGCTTCCTCCACCGAAGAATCTATCAGAGCTGCGGTCCTTGCAAGGCCGACTGGCATATATTCGCCGATTTATTTCAAATCTGTCAGGTCGATGTCACCCTTTTCACAAGCTCATGATAAAAGATGTGACCTTCTTCTGGGATGATGAATGCCAATCAGCTTTTGAGAAGTTGAAAGAATATCTGAAGACCCCTCCGATGTTGGGAGCGCCGATTAAAGGAAGACCTCTGATTCTCTACATAGCGGCCACTCACTGTTCCCTGGGGGCAATGCTAGCTCAAGTGAATGAAGAAAGAAAAGAGCAAGCCCTTTACTACCTCAGCAGAAGGTTAGTAAGGACTGAAGAGAAATACACTTTTATAGAAAAGACTTACCTGGCGCTGGTCTTCGCTGTCAAGAAGCTCCGACATTACATGCTATCCCATGAAATCAAAAATTATATCTGGAGCGGACCCGCTCAAGTACATATTATCCCAGCCAGCACTCAAAGGCCGACTCGGCAAATGGGCCATGATCCTGATGGAATTTGATATTTCATATGTACCCCAGAGAGCTATAAAAGGTCCGGCCATAGCTGACTTTTTCGCAGCACATCCTGCGCCAGAAAATACCCCACTGGGGACTGAACTTCCTGATGATGAAATGCTGGAGGCATGTCAGGCTCAGCCGGTTATATGGCAACTCTACTTTGATGGGGCATCAAGAACAGAAGCTACATTAACTGGACAAGTCAGAGTCCGAGCATGAGCCGGTATTATCCTGAAGTCACCTGAAGGGGAAGTGGTTCACACTTCATGTTCAATAAACAAGTCTTGAACCAATAATGAAGCTGAGTATGAAGATTTGATAATCGGTCTGCAAATTTCCCTTAGCATGGGAATTCAAATGCTCCAAGTGTTTGGCGACTCTGTGTTGATAATCAAACAAATGCAAGGGGAGTTTGATGTTCGAAAGCCAGAGCTCACCCCCTACCATCAAAAAGCATTGTGCCTTATGGTGAGTTTCTACCACATTGAACTTAATCATGTGGGCCGGGGACACAATGCGCAGGCTGATGCTCTAGCAAAGCTAGCCAGTTCATTAGCAGTCCCACCAGATGAAACAATCAACATTGTTGTGATAAATCGATGATAGGTTCCCAGTGTGCTAGAATCATGTCCAGAGGTATGTGAGGCTAACACAGCCGAAGAAGTGCAGGAGCCCGATTGGAGACAGCATCTGATACAATGGTTCCTCCACCGGCAGCTGCCCAAGGAGAGAGAAGAAAGGATAAGGCTCCTCCAGATTAAAGATTCCTATGAATTCAGAAGCGGGACATTGTTCAGAGTCATGGCTGATGCCCGTAAAAAGATTCTACTCCGCGACCTGTCCACAGAGGAGGCTTGGCAAGTGATGAAAGAAATACATGCCGGAATAGCTGGGGCACACCAAGCTGGACCGAAGATGAAAATTGAAATCAAGAAATTAGGCTATTACTGGCCTGCTATGTTTGAAGATTGCTGCCAATTCGTAAAATCATGTCAGAAATGCCAAGAACATGCTGATGTGCCCAGGAGGCCCCCTATACCCCTACACCCAACAATTCCAAGCTGGCCCTTCGCTCAATGAGGAACCGATGTGGTTGGACCTCTTCCAACTTCCTCAGCCGGACACAAGTATATCTTGGCAATAACAGATTACTTTTCTAGCTGGGTAGAGGCTATAGCACTCAAAGAGGTGACTGGTGAACTGGTCACCAGATTCATCAAACAAAATATTTTTTTTCGATTTGGTGTTCCCAACTGAATAATTTCTGACAACGGAAGCCACTTCAAGAATCAAAAAATATATCGGCTTGCCGAGAAGTATAAAATTGATTGAAGGACCTCCACCCCTTACAATCTGCAAGCAAACGGATTGGCTGAAGCATTTAACAAAACCCTATGCACACTCCTTACCAAGATCGTCAGCTCCCACAAAAGGGACTGGGGGGAGAATATGTACGAAGCATTGTGGACATATCGTACTATCTACAAGACTCCTACAGGTTGCTCACCCTTCTCCTTAGTATATGGCTCCAAGGCTGTGGTCCCCGTGGAGCTAGAAGTACCGTCGCTCAGGGTTGCCATTCATTACGGTTTAGCCCACGATGAACAAATAAATGCTGAAAGAAGAGTCGAAGAATTGGCTGAGCTGGAGGGGAAGCGCCTTCAGGCACAGAAGAATATCCAAGTATATCAGGCTCGCATGGTGAATGCCTTCAACAAGCTCGTCAAAGGATGAGAATTCAAGAAAGGTGACCTAGTCATGGTCAAGAAGAAAGAAGTCATGACTTCAAACCCAAAGGGCAAGCTTGCTGCTAACTGGTTGGGTTCATATGTGGTCCAAAGAGTCTACGAGAGTGGAGCCTACGTTGTTGTCAACTATCGGGGGGAAGTTCAGTTCCTGCCACTCAACGGGAAGCATCTGAAGCTCTATCATGCTGTACCACTACCCTTTGAGGGAGTGGCAAATGATTGAACAAGCATTCTCAACATCAAAAGTGGATAAAGCTTCACAACCTTGCGAGATGAGTTTGCAAGCGTGAAGAGAAGAAATAATAGTAGGGTGTTTTCTATGTTTGATTCCAAGAAAAGAAAATCTTGGAAGATCGAGTTTTCGAAAAGAAATTCTCCTATTGCAACAATTTATATAGGCGTCATGGTCAACAAGCCAATCAACGCCTAAGATAGCATCGTAGCTTTCCATATCAAGGCAAACGAGGTTTGCGGGAAGATTATGACCTTCAATTGTTACTTCACTATCTGGGTAGTGGGTGGTAAGTTTAGTTCTAGGACCTAAAAGTGTTGTGATGGCTAGGTCCGAAGGTAGAGGAACAGGTGAAATTGGTAAAGCTTTTGCAAAGGCAGTAAATATAAAAGAATGAGAGACACCAGTATCAAATAACATGAATGCAAGATGCGAATAAATTTGAATGGTATCTTCCATTAGCCCATCATCCTTGGGCGCTTCTTCATCTATTATGCCATTAAGATGAGCTTGGCACCTACGTCCGCCATTAGAAGATTGTTCCTTCATAAGAGGGCAATCGGGCATACGGTGCTCCCGACTTCCACATCGTAAACAAGCGCCAAGGCACTTCCAGCATTCCTCGGCCAAGTGGCCGAATTTCTCACAAAATGAGCAAGCCGTCGTGACTTGCGTTTCCTCCTTCTTTACCTTCTTGTTCTTGCCATTCCCGTGACCATTACAGGACCCCTTCTTGTTATCACAGGATTTATAGGTGCACGTGATGTTGAACTTCTCTTCCCTTCGCCCTTACTTTTCAAACTTGCGGCTTGACTCCTTGTTCTTGCCTTTGAACTTCTCGACCTTCTCCAAGGTCCTTTCGCATAAATGAGCCCGTTGGACCATCTCCGGATATGGGCGGATATTTTGAGATCCAAGTTGTTGAATAAAGCTGGGCCTTAGGCCGTCCATGAATCGGTTAGCCTTTAATAGATCGGTACCAACCAGTGAGGAGCATAAGGAGCCAGATGGGAGAATTGAAGCTCATACTCCACCATGTACATCATTCCTTGCCTTAAGGAGGTAAACTCTGTAGCCTTTCTCTCCTTGACGTGCTTGGAGAAGTATTTAGCACAGAAGAGTGTAAAGAATTCCTCCCATGTAGGTTGAGCATTTTGTGGCTGCGCCGAAGTGGCTTTCCACCACATACGCGCATCTTTGTTTAGTTGGAAGGTGGTACAATAGACCTTCTCTTAGTCGGAACATTGCATGACGTCGAATATCCTATTCATCTCATAGATCCAATTCTCCGCCTCGTCGGGGTTGGAGGATCCAATGAATCTCAGAGGGTTCATACTCCAGAAATTCCCGTGCAAATTACTCACGCCAGCCCTTACGCTAGCTTGGGCCACAGTTTGTAGGGCCTGGGTAAGACCCGCAACTGTTTGTTGCATCGCTTCCCAATTAGCACGACTAGCGACACATTCAACGGACATTGTAAGAGTGAGGTGCCTGAAAGAACTAAATAATTAGTTATTTCTTGGGATTTGGAAATATTTACCTAAAGATCAAATTCAAAATAACTATCTCATCCCAGGTTCTACGCAATCTCTCGTGGGTTCGGAAATTTCTTTCCTAGTTCATAGGTATGGGTCCTTAATTCTTGGACTTAGCCTATGACAAGATATTTCCTAGGACTTACTTATGCCTAGGCTCTGATACCACTTTAACTATCATGTCCCGAGATATGTGTACATCGGAAGTAATATCGGGGACATGAACAGCCGGCAAGATATGCCTCAAGCGAGCAATATATCAGAGCACAAATCATTCACACATAAGATGAATGGACATAATGTGAAGTACTCAGAATTTCACTTTATTAAATAATAATCCAAGTTTATAATAGAGACTATGACTTGACTCCTTGACACACTTGACTCAATAAAAAAAACAAAAATTACATAATATGACTCAATAAAGTAAAAATTACATGATATGACTCCAAACTAACGTAAGGACTCATGACACTCTAAGTCTTCTCTCGGGCCTTTAATCATCACTCTCGGATCCATCATCGGAATACTCGGAATCCGATCTACTAGAGTTTCTTGGAAAGATTGGAAAAGTAGGGTAATGAGCACACTTGCCCAATAGGTATCTTCGTATCAACATGAAAGCAAGTTTAAATAATTAACATTTTAGCTCTATGATGTAAGATAAGTGAAATGTGGTAAATCATACGAATGAAACCAAAGTAATAATGCATGTATCAAGATATCACTCATGAAGATGTGAAGGTTCATGTAGAATGAGAGAATGATCTAGCAAGAATATAATGTAGCCTTTATGTAACAAGAATGTACTAGCATGTAACGAGAATGTACTTTTCATAACCATAAAGGCTATGCACTAGAAAGTCATATAACAAGAATGTAAAATTTCATGTAGAGCCTCATGATTTTCACTCGTCTATAAAAAAAGTACTCCCGGCGCAATGTGATGCCAGTGTTCATCATACCCCATGGTTTATAGCATGTTTCCAATAATCAACCGAGGCAGCTAGTGTCAAGCCCTTAGACACAATCAGTGCCCGATCCGCATCTTCATATTATAAATCAAGTTACTTCCACGAGAAATATCAATAATGTAGGCCGATAAGATCAAGTTTCAACAACAGTTCATGATAACAACATCAAGGTAAGAATGCACCAAAATATGAATCATGAGAGTTCCAAGGTCGAATTAAGAAAAAGGTCACGCCACAGAAGGAATCCGGTAGCATAACAGTACATTCAATAATTTTCATAATATTATTAATAATTTATTGAATAATATGTTAGGTTCTAGACAATCAACAGACCATCTAGGAATCATAGGAAAATTAGCCCTTAGGTCAAACGTCAGGTTAAGCACACAGAGTCAGAAGACGGTCATGCCTGGACCGTTTCTTGAAGATTGCGGCCATGCAAGGACCGCTATCATGGAGTGGCGTGAAGTCCCGCGATCAATGACACCCAAGAGGGGGGGTGAATTGGGTGATTACAAATCTTAATAAACTTTTACCCGATTTAAAATACGTATTAAGAACAAGCAACAAATAAGTAGAGATCTGATGGATAACAAATAGAATCTGGCTAAATCAACCCCTACAATAGTTCTTTGGTACCAGGCGGAGTCCGGGAATCCGAAGATTCTCTCACACAAGGTATTTTCCTCCCGACAAGACTAACCTTGTCGATCAGAAACTACCTTTTGATATACCAGAGATCTCTCGTAAAATGTTAATAAAATTAGATCTAAATAAGGAAACTAGATGATGATGCAATATGCAAAAGAGCTAGAGCAAAATGGAGGTAGAAGATAAGGAGGAAACCACACAGAAGACCACGATTTTTAGGTGGTTCGGATGCAACAACTGCAGCCTACGTCCACCCCTCACCGACTGTGAGGATTCACACACTATCTTGTAGAAGGTTACAAGATCAAAGCACACACACACATACACTCGTGTGAGTTCAGAACTCCCACAAAGGTGCACAAGCACTGAATCACAAAGAAATGTGAGGAACAAGGAAATCACACACACACACACACACACACACACACACACACACACACACACACACACACACACACACACACACACACACACACACACACACACACACACACACACACACACACACACACACACACACACACACACACACACACACACACACACACACACACACACACACACACACACACACACACGGATCTGCGTAGATCCACACACACACACAGGTGTTTCAATATTACAAGAATACACAATTAAAGCTCAACAAGAGTGGAATGAGAAGATAGAAAATTAAGAGACAAATTCAAGCTCCCCCTTAGTGGATGAAGCTAGCTCCCAGCTCGATCTTCACTTGAATGGCCTGTAAATTAGCTTGAGAAGCTTACACTTGGATGAAGAACTTCTTGCACGAAACATTGTTCACGAAGCTACAGTGCACCCCTCCTCCTCCTTTGATGGCCTCCCTTGTTCTTGCTTGAATCATCTAGGTTTTTGACCCTAATGAGATTATTTATAGATCTTGGGTGGTCAAGAGACATGCCACAGACCCGATCCACAAATCATGGTGAATCTGGTGACTTTTAAATTAAACAAACCCAGTGAAGAGGGCTTCCCACGTTGTAGAAAACAAAGTCAAAAAGGGCTGCATCGAGACTAGCGGTCGACCGGTATCATGGGGCAGTCGACCAGAATTTTACAAGAAATGGGCCATTCACTTCTGGGAAAACCGGTCGACCGACCTGGCTGGCGGTCGACCGCTGGCTGGATTTCCTGCAAAAAATAAAGAGGTTAGTCGATGCAATACATGAACGAATCAGTTTATGGCTACCTTGTTCCAATCAAGGTGAGTGGCTTTAAGCTTAGCCTGGGTGGTTAGAAACCAAAAATTGATTTATGCATTTGGAAGATATTAAGCATTTAAACATTGCATGATGACATTAGGCTTAAAAGCGTATGAAGGTCGAACTTGATTGTTAATAGATAGCACGTGAGAAAACACATAACCTGGGTTTTGTTATCATCAAAATCACCTGAATATGCTCAACATGGCGGTCAAGTGCAGATCATTTCTTGACAGAGTCGATGCCAGAACAAGGAAAGTGTCGACGTAATGAATACTGGAACCAGATTGCGGTCATGGGATGGCCTCTACCAGACGGTTGCGGTCTCCTGAGGGCCGCTATCTATCCAAGGTACAAAAAACTTTGGTAAGATAGGGGCTTTCTAATCCATTGGGCTTTCTAGGGTACAACCACCTCGCCGTCCTAGTGGGAGTCCTAGGCTCGCGGAAACTTACGGAGACCTTGAAACAAGATCACCTAGTCCAATGGAAGGAATATCTAACGGAGAGGATCACAAGTCCAAGATAGTGTTCCTATCAAGTGTAAAGTGTAACTAGTGATATCATACCAGAATACGTGCCATATATTTAAGAAAGACTTAAGATGAGATTGAAATCGTGTAGAAACAGCGATCAAATCAACAATAGAATAAGTTCATAAAGCATATGAAATGTGACTTTAATACAAGAGTATATGGTTTTGGCATGAAATTAACTTAAGATTAAAATAAGTTCACAAATCATGTAGAGCACAAAACTTATCATGATTGATGTACAATATAACCACAATCATGAATATGAAGTCAAAACTAGGAATAATACCTATTTACCTAGGCTTAACATATGATTATTAGGGCAATTCTACATTCTGTTTAGAGTTAACAAAGTGCAAAAAATAGAAATCATAAGGTGGTCAATCAGAGCACCGTTTCTATGAGTTAGCGATCTATTGGGAACCGCTATATTATGATAGCGGTCTCTGTGAGACCATTTCTTTCCTATAGCAGACAGAGTTAAAAATCGAAGAACATGCCTAATCTAGGGCAATAGATGAATGTAAATTATATAAAACTAAAAGATAAAGCATGATGGAACATAATTAAACTAGAAGATGCATGGGTTGCATGGATTAAGTCAAAGTATTCATCTTTTCTATTATGGTTCAGCGATATGCATGCAATAAAAACCTAAGTGCGCAATCGTGATAAAACATGAAATATGACACGTAGGAAGCATGAAATTGCATGAAATTGGAGGCTTTTACTCCTAACTTGATGTTTGTGCCAATCACAAGATAACCTATCTCTTGGTAAGATTCTAAACTTCGATTTCTGGGCTGGAAGTTGATGCTGGCTCATGTATGTCCTACGTGGAACCGTCGATTCCCAGATGCTCTAACTATTGATCCTCTTGTCCTAAATTCATGAAATTTGGAGTTAGGTAGAAGATACAATGGGAAATAACTTATTCTAAAGGATGGACATGAGATTACCTTGATTAGGGCTGCTATCCTTCTGATCTTCCTTGGATGGACAAACTATTTTCTACGCGGGCTGAAGAGAAATAGTAGTTTCGGGGGCTTCTAACTTTCCAACGGCTTGACCTCATAGCACGAGATTTGGAGAGGTGTTAGACAAAACTAAGGAGAACAAATTATTTTAAAGGACTATCCTGAGAAGATGTCTCCTTACCTTTGAAATAGGTGAGCCAAACAAGGGTTCGCTTAGGTCGAATCTAGGCTCTATTTATAGAGTTTGACTAGGGTTTAAGGATTTAGATCTATCTAAGAGTGCTAATTTTGGGTAGGATCGATCCCCAATAGTCTTAGACTAAGTTCATATGCCAAGTAGCTTCGAATCATAGGGATTGGAATGAGAAAAATCTAAGTTTTCCACGTTTCTCCAACTCACGTTTTCGGAACGAAGTAGCGGTCAGCCTTGGACCACTTCTTGGAAGAGGCGGTCTTGCGATAGACCGCAATCTGGCATTTAATCCAAAAATTTTGAATTTTCCTTTTATCTCCTATTTATCCCTTTACTTAGCCTATTTATTCTATTTTAAATTCATAAATTACCCAATTTATGTTTCTAGTAATGGGCATGGACCTAAAGGCCTTGGAAATTGGTCTATGGGCCTTATTTAAGTGGGCTTACTTATTTAGTTACTATACGGCTTTTAAATTCATTTAATTAGCCCATAATTCATTTAATAACCCATTAAGCATTTTTAAATACTTAATAATTATATTTAGATTCTAAAAATTTTATAGAAAATTCCTGGGCGTTACAAGCTCTCTCTCTTTTCTTCTTTCTCTCAGATATTTTTCAGAAGGCTCAATGCATCTCACTGTGTCACCATACTTCTTCAGGGCGAAAGATTGTATATATAATAGAAAATAGTGGATTATTTTCCATTTCTAGGATAATTCTAATTGGTCCACGTCAAAAGGTAGAATATTCTATCTAGGACCTTTCTAGAAGTCGTGCCATGTGTCCTGGGTATGTGTATCAATCATTGGAGTCTCGCAGCCACGTGTCATCATAAGTGGCTCACGTGCTGTAAGGTAGGGCCAAAGTCAATTAACTGAGATTGCAATTCAGTCGACTGAATTCTTCAATGTCAACTTGACTGTGAGGTGTGTCGACCTAGTTGGCTGGTTGGTTGACTCTGTCTTCTTCAGCTGCAACACATAAGCACTAGTCCAGTCCATTGCGTCGACCCCACAGCTCCATTGCATCGACTCATGTTGTCTGTCATCCAGCTTAGTTGTGTCGACGCCTCTTGCCGTCTTCAACAATATCTATCGACTTCTGGAAATATCAGTTGATTGACTTTGATGTCTGTCGACTGATCAATTGACTGACTTTTCCTTTATTAGTCAACTTAACTGACCAGCCTCTACATCTTTACTTCAGCATGTCCAAAGCCCCTTGCACGTCTTCATTCTTTGGTTGGCTTAAGCTTATTGCTCCATTTCCTTTGACATACTCAGTCCTCCAATTTTTCAGAATGCTCTTGCTTTCCTGCTGATGTCAACTGGGTGGCCTTGCTGCTTCAGAAAGTCTGCTGACCTGCTTGTGCGTCTTCAGATGAGTCGACCCATTTGGCTAGTAGGTCGACTAAAATTTGTGTAGGTCGACTGAGTTTTGATATGCTTCTGTGAACTCTTTTCTTTACACAATCCATCTTCATTTCATCATTTCAGTAGGCCTTAAAGACATTTGCCAGCCTAAGTGAAGCCCTGCATACATTGGCTTCTTCTGTTGAACATACTTGAGTGTGTGTCGACCTGAGACTCTTCTTCTGCTGATGTCTGTCGACCTGATGCCATATCTGTCCACTGAAGTCGGATATCTGTCGACATATCTATCGACTGAGTTCAAATTTAGTCGACTAATATTTTCTTGTTTGTGAACATATCTATCTTGTTTGCTGCACACACTTATGTCCAAATTCATACCTACAAGTAGTCTTAATTAATGAGTAACTAGGCATTCATATTTGCATTAAATGACACACATATGTTTTGTTATCATTAAAACCATTATGCCAAAATCAAAGTGGGAAGCTCAACACTGGAAATTTGTCCCAGGCAATGGGGACGGAGGACCTAGAGGCTCGCCTAGAGGCAGCGCTCTAGAGGGCTAAGGCGAGGGAGGCAGAGCTTGCAGAGACGGTATGACCTATGCACCCTTTTTCCGAAACAGAAAATTTATTCATCTTCCTTTGATGCGACTATGTGTGCTTTTTTTATATCCTTGCAGTAGAGGGAGTTGAAGGGTAGCCTAGCTTCCCATTGAGAGTTAGAGACATAGCTGGGCGAGGTCACTTCCCGCATTGAGGATTTGACACGCTGCTTAGCCGAGGTGGAGACAGATGTGTTGTTACGAGGTCTCCTTGCTGAGCGGAAGGAGAGAGAGGCCGAGGCTCGTGCACGAGAGATGGAGGCGGTGATCCGAGAGCGACGAGCTCTCGATCAACTGGAGGCCTTGTGACGGCTGGTATTGAGGAAGTACCAGGGAAAGGCTACCACAGGTGTGGTCATGGGAGGACGTACTGCCCCTTCAGAGTCGGTGCAGATCGGAGGGTCTTTAGCCTTCTCTTTGAGGGAGCTACTGGGACTCGGTGTTTCTCTTTCTGAGGCACAGTAGCCAGTTCAGCTAGCAACCTCAGGGGCCTCTCAACCTCCTAGGTCAGAGGCGAGAAGTGACTCTAGGAGCCAACCATTGCTTTTGCTTTTGACTACGAGGTATGCACTGGGTCCCCTGAAGTAAAGCGTAGCATCGACGAGATTGCATTCTGTTGGGTAAATGGAGATAGGTCTGCAAAAATCATATGTTGTTCTCCATCCTTAGCATATTTGGTGCATTGATGGAGGGTTGAAGGGATGACCCAATTTTTGTGTAATCGGGGTCAACCCAATAGTACTTTGTAAGACGTGTTGGCGTCGATGATGTAGAATGTCACCTTGGAGGTGAAATCATCGAGCACCATATCGACGTCTACCCGACTGAGGACGTCCTCGATGTTTCGGTTAAAGCAGGATATCTTGACTACTTGAACCTTCTGAAGGTATGGAGTCAAATATAGGGCATTGAAGGTTTTCAGCAGCATGATGTTGACAGTGACACCGGCGTCCACCAGGATCCAGTTCATCTTAAGACCATTGATTTCCCCTCGCATGTAGAGAGGGTGGTTGTGACACGGAGAGGATAGTAACATGTCCTTTTCAGCGAATGTGACAATGGCTATGAAGGCTTCGTATGTTGTTGCTTTCATCTCCGTAGCATGTGCTTCATAGGTTTCTAGCTCCTAAAGTATTTTGATGAGAGTTTCTCGCAGCTCTTTACTCCAGACAATGGCTTCTCAAATTGTGATGATGGCGGGAAACCGTTTCATCTAGTGAAGGACTTTCCAGTCAGCTCAAGCATGAGCGTCCTCCAATGAGGGTAGTATGTCGGGCAGGGTCTTGTGCGAGTTGTCCCGTTGCTCCCCATCAGGGAGTTTCACTGGCTTACCTTTGCCACGGGGATCGGATCAGTCTGGATCACCTATGGGCACCCAAAATAGAGGTGCCAAAGGTGGCTCTTCTGGACGTGTTTGGTGAGCTAGATCATCCTTGTCGGATAGACCTGCTTGATCTTCAATAATGACTAGGGCTGGAGTAGAGATTGGAACACTAGTGGCAGCCTCCTCCATTCCAGAGGGGTCAAAAATGCTGGGGCCATTCCAAATCTCTACCTCTGGGATGGGGGCAGGCTCCTCTCCTCGAAAGAGGATGATTCGTTCTGGGTCAAAGGTGGATTGGTGGAGGGGTTGTTCGATAGTTCTTCTGTCACGCCCCAATGCGGAAAATCAAAACGTAGCTGACGCGGGACGGGGACCGACACGGACTAAGACTCACAAAAGACTCTAACTCAGGCCAGCAGTAGCACGCTCAAGGGTCGCCAAGTGGCTGACCACCGTGATATCCCACAGAATGAGGGACGTCTCTCAACAGAAACTCCGACCTCGGCCGTCCCAAGGAGGGAAGCGCACGTGTCTAGGCGTATAGTCGACCTCCAAAGACAAGGGGAGTCGAGTCCTAGCTCGAAGCTCGGCTAGTGCTAACGGACGGGTGCTCTCACTCACGGTCCGCGGTGATGGCAAAAGTAGCTAGGCGCCTACTCTCTCTCACGCGGCATATTCAATCACATACTAAAAGAGCAAGCAAAGGTGGAGGAGTCGGAGCGCGTACCTCCACGCCTAGGCGTGGGGAAGGAACCCCGGCCGTGGACCAACAACCCGATACACCAGAGCAATAAATTACAACCCCCAATAATGGCCCACTCCTCGCAGGGAGGTAAGAGGCTACAAACAATACGTTCGGGTTGCCGGACACGGGTTGACGGGCCGCACTCGATGACGGGCGCGATGCTGCAGAATCGGTGTCGCGCGCGCCTGGACGGAGACGGGTCCCACGGGTTGATGCGATGTCCGTTCGAGGCACCGTCAGAGAGGACGCGTTGCTGATGGTTGGAGGAACGCTCAGACCAGAGGGGACGCGCTGGATGCGCCGGTGGTGGCCGTGGGCGCTGCCGAAAACCAGATCTGGTTCTGTGGTCGCAGAACCGCGCACGCCGTCGGTAAAATCCGGAACTCGGTCGTCTGGTGCCCGAACAGGTCCGGGCCGGTTGGAGGTGAGAGCTGACTGGCAGAGGTGACCCTCGGCCAAACGGCGTCGGCAGATGATGCCGACACGAGTCGCAGGAGCCGCTGGAAGTTGGGGTTGGTTCGCTGGGCGGACTGTGCAGGCACGCCGGCGCAACCCCACGAGATCGACCGCCACGGATGGTGACGATGTCGAAACGCGACGCCGTCGGCGGCGTTGGAAAGCTGACTCGGAGATCCACGAACCCTGAAGAAACCAGCGCAAAAGACGCAGCGTGGAGGCCTGGGGAAAATCCGCAATCAGGGTCTCCCCGCTGGGCGAGCAGAGAAAGTGGTGCTGGCGCAGGTCGGCGGAGAAAATCGGTACGGGCAGTGCCGATCTCCGATTGATGCAAAACCGGCGCCGACGCGAAGCTGATCCGCAGACGTATCTCCAGAAAATAGATCGTGGCAAAACTCGTCCAAGAAGGGGGCGCGAGCTCTGCTACAAGTCGGGGCAGAAATCTGGAATCACGCACACGAACCGTTGAGGAAGAAGATGAGGATAAGAGGGAACCCCGGAGTCCACCGAGGGCTGAGGCTTCACACCTCGCCGTTCTCCCGTCGCAGGAGAAGAGAAAGAGAGAGAGAGGGGCGCAAATGCCTTGCACAATAATCCATTTTTGTATTCAAATTATGTCTAAAACGAGATCAGTACAAGGAGAAGATTACTTATAGGGGAAGGGGAATTAGGGTTTTCACCCAAGCCAAAGGGAAGGGGGGGGCGCAAAAGGGAGGGGGTAGGGGCGGCCATCCCTCCTCCAAACAGGGGGGGTGCGATCCATCCTCCTCCAATCAAGGAGGAATCCAAGGGGGGGGGGCGCCCAAAGGGGAAAGAGGGGAGAGGAGGAAAGGGGAAAGGAGGGGGGCCTAAAAAGGAAAGAGGAGGGGCAAGAGGGGAAAGGAGGCGCAGCCACCCTAGGTGGGGGGGTTGCGCCCTCCTCTCCAAACCCTAACCCTAACCCTAACCAAGGACCAAGGCTAGGCCCAATAAGGGAGGAAGAAGCCCATTATCCCTACATAGCCTGATAACAATAGGAAAGAAACTAGATAACGTGTCCACGCAGGGACCAAACCTAGGCCCAACATGGCCTAAAGCATAATAAAAGATAACTAGAAGGTGCCGCCGTCGCCGAGCCACAAGGAGGTAGCAGTGTGTCGGGTGCTCCATCGGGGATAGCGTCGCGTGTCCTCACCAATTCTCCCCGGGTGGGAAGAACTCGACCCCGTCGAGTAAGGGTCACGGTCGCTGAGGTACCGCTCCAGCAGGTCCGGATCGATCCGCTCCAGCTCTCCACGTGTAATCCAGGTGTCGTCCGACTCGGGGCGCCCTCTCCAACGCACTAAGAAGCGTTGGTAGGCTCCGCTCCTGGTAGTAGTCACCTGCTCATCCAGTATGCAATCTATATGCTCGCGTGTATGTAATGGGGCTGGAGGAGGTGGACTCTCAGTAGGTGTGTCACTCACAACAGGAGGGTCAGGCCCAAATAACTCACTGGGTATCACCGCAGGATCCCGATAAGCTACCAGATCAGAGACATTGAACGTCGAACTGATCCCGTAGTCGTCTGGTAGCTCGATCTCATACGCGTTCGACCCAATACGCCTCAACACTCTGAATGGTCCTGCACCGCGGTCTTGGAGCTTCTTTACGGCTCCCGAAGGAAACCGTTCCGGTCTAACCCGGACCATGACGTACTCTCCCTCGCGGAACTCACGTGTGCGTCTGTGCGCGTCAGCTAACTCCTTGTAACGTGCGTTGCTGGCCTCAAGGTGGTGATGATGCAGACTCCGAACTAGCTGTGTTGACTCATACCTATGTGAATGCAGTGGTGGTCCTGGACATCCAAACATGGATCTAACATGCCTATGACGTCTACCTGACTTGACAACATGGGGAGGGCCTGGACAACCAAAGTAGAACCTAGCAGGCACATGTGTCCTATGACATATGGTAGACTCAGAAGGATGAATAATCCCAAGTTTACTCATGACATCTCCCCTATATGACGATGGACATGGTGAAACATGGGGAAGAGACATGTGTCCCTGGCCTCCTAAGCTCGGGCATCTGGATGCCTGCACGGTGAGGTGTTGACTAGAAGGCCTAGGTGGTGTATGATAGTGGACCCCCTCGACAAGGTGGGGAAAATAATATGGGTCGAGAGGCTCACTAGGGAGGGGATCGAAAGGGTCAAAGAAATGATGACCCCTCCCGACAGGTCCCTTCACTATACTTGCCCATGTGCGACATTCGCCCAGGTGCAGATAATCACCTTCAGGCACTCTCATGTATGGGGCAAGAGGCTCATAAGGAAGGCAAGGAAGGCTAGGTTCCTCCCTCGGGACCGTGAAACCATAAGCGGGGACAAAATCAACCTCCACGGGTATGGGAAATAATAAAAGGACCTCGGATGTGATATGTCCTATGGTGTAGACCGAGGTAATAGACCCCAAAGCAGGGAGTGTAAAGCTATGACTATAGGGTTGGTCAGACCCTAAGGTCAACATATAAGTCAACTCCCATTGATAATCTAAACTCCTAAGGAAGTCCTTCACATTTTCAAGAAAGCAGAAGGACCGAAAAGTGGTGTGAAAGGAGTTAAGGGGTATTATTGGGAGGGCTGGTCCCATGGGTGTATAGCGAGGAATGGAGACATCTAGAAGTGGACCCTCCCTTAGCCAGCTAGCTAAAGACTCACCAATGACCAGTTCACCCTCGGAAGGTAAGAATGTCTCTATATGAGGGTCTAAGGGTGAAGCCTCTCTCTCGGGAGGGGAAACGGAGTCCTCTATGATGTGGAGGGGATCACTCCCTAACTCCTCAACCTCAGTTAGGTACTCCTCAATCAACTCCTGTTCAGCCTCGTAACTCACTGGAACAAACCCAGGTGATGACATGGAGGTGGTCGGCGTAACGCCGTCATGGAAGACAAACTCACCGGGAAGGTGAGATGGGTGTAAGGTGCAGGTCCTCCTATCCAGGTCGATGGTCGCACTTCTTTCCTCCAACCAAGTTCGCCCTAAAATGATGCATGGACCAGCAAGTGTGCTGATCTTGCACCAAGCGCCATCGAAATATTTAACGGGGCCAAACCACCGTTGAAACTCGATAAAAGCTAAACCATCACGGAGAACAATCTCCCCAGTCTTAGAGAGAGACTCAACAATATCCTGTGAGACACAATTATATGAAACCTTACTGATGAAGTCGATCTCCGTATGCAACCCATTAGGTAGGATGGCCACGGACATGACAGGGCGCTGAAACGACTCGGTCATCGGTATAGGGATCGGGTCTCCCGACGACTGAGTGGTAGGGCCGACACCCACGGGTCGTGCCATAAGAGCGTCGAATCGGGCCAACAGGGATGACCAATCTGACACGTGGGCACGAGGAACCACCATGGGGCTGGCGGGGAGCTGGACATGCAAGACTCAACGAGACAAGGATAAAAACTCTAACTAGACACAAGCCTAAAATGACAATGCAATGGTTGGTTACCTAGATGAACTAAGAGACTCAATGCACCCTAGACAACCTAAAGACTCAAAAGACCTAAGACCCCAATTTGTTAGAACAAACTGGTTCCCTAAGCTCTGATACCAAATTGACGCGGGACGGGGACCGACACGGACTAAGACTCACAAAAGACTCTAACTCAGGCCAGCAGTAGCACGCTCAAGGGTCGCCAAGTGGCTGACCACCGTGATATCCCACAGAATGAGGGACGTCTCTCAACAGAAACTCCGACCTCGGCCGTCCCAAGGAGGGAAGCGCACGTGTCTAGGCGTATAGTCGACCTCCAAAGACAAGGGGAGTCGAGTCCTAGCTCGAAGCTCGGCTAGTGCTAACGGACGGGTGCTCTCACTCACGGTCCGCGGTGATGGCAAAAGTAGCTAGGCGCCTACTCTCTCTCACGCGGCATATTCAATCACATACTAAAAGAGCAAGCAAAGGTGGAGGAGTCGGAGCGCGTACCTCCACGCCTAGGCGTGGGGAAGGAACCCCGGCCGTGGACCAACAACCCGATACACCAGAGCAATAAATTACAACCCCCAATAATGGCCCACTCCTCGCAGGGAGGTAAGAGGCTACAAACAATACGTTCGGGTTGCCGGACACGGGTTGACGGGCCGCACTCGATGACGGGCGCGATGCTGCAGAATCGGTGTCGCGCGCGCCTGGACGGAGACGGGTCCCACGGGTTGATGCGATGTCCGTTCGAGGCACCGTCAGAGAGGACGCGTTGCTGATGGTTGGAGGAACGCTCAGACCAGAGGGGACGCGCTGGATGCGCCGGTGGTGGCCGTGGGCGCTGCCGAAAACCAGGTCTGGTTCTGTGGTCGCAGAACCGCGCACGCCGTCGGTAAAATCCGGAACTCGGTCTTCTGGTGCCCGAACAGGTCCGGGCCGGTTGGAGGTGAGAGCTGACTGGCAGAGGTGACCCTCGGCCAAACGGCGTCGCAGATGATGCCGACACGAGTCGCAGGAGCCGCTGGAAGTTGGGGTTGGTTCGCTGGGCGGACTGTGCAGGCACGCCGGCGCAACCCCACGAGATCGACCGCCACGGACGGTGACGATGTCGAAACGCGACGCCGTCGGCGGCGTTGGAAAGCTGACTCGGAGATCCACGAACCCTGAAGAAACCAGCGCAAAAGACGCAGCGTGGAGGCCTGGGGAAAATCCGCAATCAGGGTCTCCCCGCTGGGCGAGCAGAGAAAGTGGTGCTGGCGCAGGTCGGCGGAGAAAATCGGTACGGGCAGTGCCGATCTCCGATTGATGCAAAACCGGCGCCGACGCGAAGCTGATCCGCAGACGTATCTCCAGAAAATAGATCGTGGCAAAACTCGTCCAAGAAGGGGGCGCGAGCTCTGCTACAAGTCGGGGCAGAAATCTGGAATCACGCACACGAACCGTTGAGGAAGAAGATGAGGATAAGAGGGAACCCCGGAGTCCACCGAGGGCTGAGGCTTCACACCTCGCCGTTCTCCCGTCGCAGGAGAAGAGAAAGAGAGAGAGAGGGGCGCAAATGCCTTGCACAATAATCCATTTTTGTATTCAAATTATGTCTAAAACGAGATCAGTACAAGGAGAAGATTACTTATAGGGGAAGGGGAATTAGGGTTTTCACCCAAGCCAAAGGGAAGGGGGGGGCGCAAAAGGGAGGGGGTAGGGGCGGCCATCCCTCCTCCAAACAGGGGGGGTGCGATCCATCCTCCTCCAATCAAGGAGGAATCCAAGGGGGGGGGGCGCCCAAAGGGGAAAGAGGGGAGAGGAGGAAAGGGGAAAGGAGGGGGGCCTAAAAAGGAAAGAGGAGGGGCAAGAGGGGAAAGGAGGCGCAGCCACCCTAGGTGGGGGGGTTGCGCCCTCCTCTCCAAACCCTAACCCTAACCCTAACCAAGGACCAAGGCTAGGCCCAATAAGGGAGGAAGAAGCCCATTATCCCTACATAGCCTGATAACAATAGGAAAGAAACTAGATAACGTGTCCACGCAGGGACCAAACCTAGGCCCAACATGGCCTAAAGCATAATAAAAGATAACTAGAAGGTGCCGCCGTCGCCGAGCCACAAGGAGGTAGCAGTGTGTCGGGTGCTCCATCGGGGATAGCGTCGCGTGTCCTCACCAGTAGCAGTTATAATCACTCATGACAATCAGAGCAATACGTAATTAAAATAAATATAAAAAATGTAAGAGAATAAATTACTCAACAAATGCCAACTTTATTAATCAACATAATTCAACTCTTCTTACATAGACCCGATTGATAATAAACTAAACAAAACTACAACTCTTTAACAACTGGCCATAACTACACAACTTGACACATTCTATGCTAGGACAGACACTCGGCATAACTTCTACTAGCTCGCTCCAGGATCTTCACTCTTGCGCTTCCCCATCGATTTGCATATCCTCGCTAGAGCTACCTAAAAGGGGGAAACAACTGGGTGAGCGAACGCTCAGTAGGTTCTATAACATGATTGTCAAGTTGGATATGGCAAAAGCATATGATAGGATGCAGTGGGACTTCATCTTAGCTATCTTGAGGAAGTTTGGGTTTAATACTAGGTTTACCTCTTTAATTGGAATGCTCCTATATAACTGCTGATTCACTGTAAATTTTAATGGAGTAGCTTCATGTTTCTTCAAATCCAGCAGAGGTATAAGGCAAGGGGACCCAATATCTCCTTATCTTTTCATATTGGCATCAGAAGTTTTAAGTAGAGGTCTGTCAGTCCTATTTCAATCTGGGGGACTTAAGGGCTATTCTGGGCCCAGGAGGGCTAAGCAGATCTCTCACCTTCTCTATGCAGGTGACATCCTGGTTTTCTTGAATGCCAGTAAAAGGAATATTATGGCCTTCCAGCAATTCATCAGAAGGTATGAAATTTGTTCGGGGCAGAAAGTCAGTGCAGCTAAGAGTTGCTTTACCCTCTCAGATAAAGCTCCTCTTTCATTAAGATAGTCTATTCGTTCTTTAACTGAATACAAGTATCAGGCTACTGGAATTAATTATCTTGGAATCCCCATTAAAAAGGGCAGATACATATGCTCATATTTCAAATTTCTGATAGAAAGGATTCATACCAAATTAGAAGGCTGGCAGTCCAAATTGCTGTCACAAGCTGGCAGAGCTGTTTCAATAGACTCTGTGCTAAAAAGTATGCCAATCTACCTTGCTTCAGCTTGCTTCATACCGAAGAAAATTATCAAGTTTATTGATAGTCAATGTGCTACCTTCTTTTGGCAAGGGGATAATGGGCTTCACCGCAGGCACTGGGTTGCTTGGTCTGAAATTCAGAAGCCTCGTGTTGAAGGTGGCTTGGGAATAAGGGATCTACACTGGGTCCAGATTGCTTTTGCAGTCAAGAGTTTATGGAACATTGTACAGGGGTCATCACTGTGGTCAGTATATGCTAAACAGAGATTCATTAAATCTCATATTGCTAACTGCACAAAATCGTTCCCTATGGGAATGCACCAAGCTGTGTTCAAGCAGGCTAGAGAGATTTTAATAGAAAACTACAGGTGGATGGTAGGATCTGGAAATGCAATTGATTTTTTAAGAGATAATTGGACTGGGTATGGCCCTGCAGTAGAAGTTGATCAGGCCAGTGATAGGGACAGTGGGATTTCCATCCCTACTGCTTCTGTCAGCGAAGTGCTCAGGTGTAATCATCATGAGGCCTGGGGTTTCATCAGAAATAATGTCCAAATTCCAAAGATTCAGCTTACGAATGAGACAGACATTTGTGTCTGGACTGGTACTGCAAAAGGTAATTTCTCTATTAAATCAACCTGCAACATGGTTCGTATAAAAGGGATGTTAAGGCCAGCCTGGGCAAAATTGTGGCATTCAGCCATAAGTCCTAGAGCTGCTATCTTTATCTAGAAATTAATTCATTGGGCAATTCCGGTGGACAGCAGGGTAATTGACTATGGCATTCAGATGGCCTCAAGATGCTGCTGCTGTTCTTCTCCCAGCTATGAAGATCTTAATCATGTTTTCATCAATGGAGAGCTTGCTTCTGAACTATGGGGTTGGATACGCCCGCTAGTGAGTAGTAAGGTCTGGCTTGGAGATCAGATCACTGCTCGATGCTGGAATATATTAGCTGCAACCAGGATGCAATTTGCCTTCAGTTTTATTGGCATGTATTCTGTTTTTCTGATGTTAAGGGAAATTTGGAAGCAGAGATGTGCATTGAAATATGAAGGGGTCCCCCTCAACAGATTAGTAATTAAAAGAAATATCCTCTCCTCAGTTACCTTAGCACTGGACAAATGAAGTTTCCACATACCTTTATCTCTAACACAAGTCAGTTGCTTAGCTTCCTTTGGCATGTTCCCCCGGGTTCATGTAAAGTAGCCTATTTTGGTATTCTGCAATTTGGCCAAACATGGGTTTACGTTGCATGTAGATGGGGCATCAAAAGGCAATCCTGGAATATGTGGAGGAGGTGGCTGTATAAGGGGTTTTTCTGGTGACCTTGTTATAGGTTTCTCCTTTAACTATGGTTTTGGCAATAGTTTGCTGGCAGAAACTAGGGTGTTGCATGATGGGCTGGCAATTGCGAAGCAAGGAGGAATCAAATTGCTGGCAATTTTTTCAGACTGTTCCCTTCTTGTGGAGGCATGTCGGAGTCGTACAGCTCCTAGCTGGGTAGTTCATCCATGGTGGAAGGATACCTTGGCTTTTCTTCAAGAAAATGGTAGTGTGATTAATCACACATTTAGGGAGGGAAATCAGATAGCAGATTCTTTGGCTTCTTATGCATGTAGTATCGAGGCAAATAAAGTTTATACCAAAGTCAGGGACCTTCCTCAGTTGGCTAAGGGGGCCTATAGAATGGAAAGGGCAGGGTTGCCTTCTTTTCGTTTTCATTAGATCCCTTTGATTGGGATCACGTTATTGGATCTTTTATTCCCTTAGATTTCCGTGGGCTGACATTTTAAGCCCTCTGTACCCCCAGGGGAATGCCCCGTAGATCATGTAAAATTGCTTCTTTAATCAATAAAAAGTCAGGGCCGCAGGTTTTAGCCTGGGGGAGTGGGAACACTATCCCTTTCTGAGGGAGGGTGCACTCGACCGATGCTATTCCTGTCTGGCCAGTTTTTGGTCAAAAAAAAATAGTAGGTTCTATAACATGCAATATATAAGTGGTTAGCCAATTTAATAATGTCATGCAGAGAAACATTGAATATTTAAATAAAGCTGATAGCAATCAACTATAGTCAAAATGAAAGGATATGAATGCAAAGGATAATAAATAATAGAGTAGAGCAGCCTTTAGCAATAGTCCATGAATTGGCCGAACAAGCACGTAAGTATAGCAAGTCACGTAGAGTCACAATTTCATGTAGGAATGAATGTCATAGACAACACGCTAGCAAGTACACGGTGCAATGCCACACCTTGTCATTACAAACTCCCCGGGTTACAAGTACTTTTGGGCACTCCTCCCAGGACCAGGCCGGGCCCTTTATGATGCGTTAGCATTGATTGGCGGATCCAAGATGCCAAGTAACAATCTAGACATTCATTGGAATCGGCCAAGAATTCCAAGGTTAAGTTATGTAACTTATCTCTAAGAGCAAGAGTTATTCCAAATGAAATTTGGATGAGAAGTCATAGGAATATGACTTTGGAAGTCAAGATACCCTAAAGGGGATCATAAATGGGACTAGATTGCAGCCCAAGGCTACACTTTGGCACAGCTATTATAGCATACTAGAATCACGGAAAAGCGAGTTCTGGAACAGGGTTGCGGTCATGCCAAGACCGCTAAATAGAAATGACGGTCCAGACTAGTCCGCTAAATTGAGGGTTGTGGTCCAGGAAAGGCCGCTAAATAGAGGTTGCGGTCCAAAGGAGGCCGCTACCAGGTTGGGACCAACAAGGAAAAATAATGACATTTCCTAGTCCTCGGTCAGCCTGAGGCATGGCGGAACCGAACCAGGACCTAACCCACACATCCCAGGTCAATTGAGGAGACTTAGGTCGACTTGAACAGGGCTAGGTCGACTTGGAACAAGGATAAGTCGACTTGGCAAACTGGCACAAGGCCAGGTCAGAAAGGATTTGGCGGTCACGCCATGGCCGCTACCTGAGGGTAGCGGTCCCAACTGGGCCGCCTTCTGGTCGAGATAGGGCAGGACAGTCATGAATTCGGTCCGCCCAAAACGTGAACTGGTCAAGTCGGTGGGTCTAGGCTTTAATGGTACAACTTGCCCGGTGTCATAGTGGGAATCCCAGGCTCGCAGGGGCTTACGGAGGTCTTATAATAGTGGTCCTACTCTGACGGAAGGAGTATCCGGAGGAGAGTCCCAACTATCACAAGATTGAGGCTATGAATCTTGGAAAACGAGAGCGAGCGGTCAGTCAACACCACTGGAGTGGCATGACTGTCAAACAATCTTAATTAAGTAATTAACCGACAGTCAAATACATGATAGAGGTCAACAATTAATGTAATCATAGATAGAGTTAATCACAATTAACTACTTGTTTATAGCAATATGAACGATTGACAAGCCATGATTTGATGGAAAAGAGATGATATTACAGCAGCCATGATTCTCATGTAAATTAGTTGCATTTAACCCTAGTCATTAGGTGCGTTCTTACCCTAACATGTTGTCTATTCATAGGGGAAATAAATGAAAATAGCAACAATAAGTCTGTAACTCGAGCGCATATGGCGGTGAGAAGAGGGGCCGCTACCCTTGGGTAGTAGTCAGACAACGACCGCTATAACACCAATTCAAAAATAGGAAAATGGCGGTCTATTGGGCGGCCGCCACTTCCAGCGGTGGTCCCTAGTACGACCGTAACCAGGATTTCCACACTGGCCTTCGATGAACCCCGACACACCTTGTTTATAACTAAAAATTCGTGTAGTATAGTCAATGAAATTCGGGCAAAACAGTATCAATAGAAAGAGAACAAAATTTTTCACACAATAGCATGCTTAATTAAAGATTTAGCTTGCAAGAATCCCACTCTTTGATCGATACAAGATGAAGGAAACACTATCAAAACCCTAACTAGACATGCCATGACAAAAATCTACCTGCGAACACCATACTACGCAAAAATTAGGATATTTGGTATCAAAATGAAGAGGACTCAAAGGCACACACGATGGTGTAAGTTAATTTGTGTTTGGTCAGCAAGAACCTACCTTAAAAGGAAGAAGAAATGGACACCGATGCTAAAATTGGAAGAGAAAATCCGCTCCTAAGCTCGTCGTCTCCGTCCTCGAATGCGCACACTAGCGGATGCTACTACCAAAGGGGGTTCTCGTGAATGTTGGGCATCAACTTATAGGGTTAGGGTTGATAGAGGAGTCGTGTGTGGGCTTGGGGATCCACGAGGAGAGTCCTCCATGTGATATTCGCGCTTGACTGATTCAATGAGCTAATCCTCTGAAATCTGGCGGCTAGGGTTAGGGTTTTCACGGGGAGATAGAGGGGAAATGGGCCTCTATCCAAGGCCAATCGATTGGGTCCGGAATGAGCCCATTTGAGCTCGGATTGTGCTTGAATTTGGTCGGATAAGGGCCGTTCTAACAAAACTCAGAGTTCTAGCCAAAACCTATACTTGGGCCTAGTCAAAATTTCTATTGGGTCAGGTTTAGACGGCAAAGTTGTAGGAAAAATGACCCTCTACACGAATATAATTTTTCCATATTTTTATAAATTGGTCAAATTTTTAGCCTAAATCGAAATTTCAATTTAATATTAAAAAAATCCCGATTGCTGCACAATTTTATTATTAAGTAAATTTGGGATGCTACACCCTCCCCCACTTTAAGGAATTCGATCCTCCAAATTCACCGAACTTATCGAAACGGGGGAAATCACGATTACTGACCTTAAAATAAATCGGGATACTGCTTCCGGATTGCTTCTTCCGCTTCCCACATGGCTTCTTCTATTCCACGCCTACTCCATTGGATTTTAACTATCGGTATGGACCAATTCCTGAGTTGCTGCTGGTTCCGATCCAAAATCTTGATAGGCTTTTCTTCATAGGATAGATCTTCCTTCCACTCTAGGTCAGCATGTTGAATGATATGTGAAGGGTGGTATACGTACTTCCGCAGCATAGACACATGGAAGACATTATGCACGCCTGACGACTAGGGTGGCAATGCCAATCTGTAGGTAACTTCTCCAACTCTCTCTAGAATTTCAAATGGACCAACAAATCTTGGACTCAGCTTGCCACGAATTCCAAACCTTCGGACTCCTCTCATGGGTGAGACATTCAAGAATACATGCTCGCTAACCTGAAATTCTAAATCTCTTCTTCTATTATCTGCATAGCTCTTCTACCTGGACTAAGCAACTTTCAGGCGATCTCTGATAATCTGAATGTTCTTGGATGACTCTGATATAAGATCTGGTCCAAGCCATTACTTCTCACCTACCTCGTACCAACACAGAGGTGAACGATAACTTCTTCCATACAAGGCCTCAAATGGTGCCATCTGAATACTAGACTGGTAACTGTTATTGTAGGCGAATTCAATCAGGGCTAAATGCTCATGACAACTACCACCGAAGTCAATCATGCAAGCCCTTAACATGTCTTCTATAATCTGGTTCATCCTCTCTGTCTGCCCGTCAGTCTGAGGATGAAAGGTAATAATAAAATTCAGACGGGTTCCCAAGGATTCTTGCAATCCATTCCAAAAATGGGACGTGAACTTGGGGTCTCTATGAGACATAATGTTCACAAGCACTCCATGCAACCTCACTACCTCCTTCATGTATAAAGCAGCTAATACATCCACTGTCCACTTCGATTTGATGGGCTAGAAATGCGCGAATTTCGTCAATCGATCAATGATTACCCAAATTGCGTCGATCCTGCCATGAGTTCTCGGTAGACCCATTATAAATCCATGCCGATACTCTCCCACTTCCACTGTGGTATCTCGAGAGGCTTTAGCTTTCCGGTAGGTCTAAAATGCTCGGTCTTCACTTGCTGACACACCAAGGATCTGCTTACAAATTCAGCCACTTCTATTTTCATGTTCGACCACCAAAAGGTCCTCTTTAAATCTTGGTACATCTTAGTAGCTCCTGGGTGAATAGTGTACTTGGACCTATGGACTTCTTCAAGGATCTTGCTCTTCACTCCTGCTGAATCAGGGACAAAAGTTCTTCCCCAGAACAATAACCTACCATCATCGGCCAGAAAAAAAGTTGGTAGACTATTCAAGCTTTCTTTGGTCTCTACCAGCAATGGGTCACTATCTTGCAAGGTCTTAATCTCAGCCAACAACTCTGGACGAAGTTGAATCTAGGCGATCATAACCCGATCCTCCTCCTCACCCACATTAAGGTCTAAGCCTGCTAACTGTTCCAGCATCCTCCACTCTTGCAACATAAGGCTTTACAACTTAGCTATCGACTTCCTGCTCAAGGCATCAACCACTACATTGCCTTTCCTAGGGTGATATTCAATGGAGAAATTGAAATCCTTTAAATACTCAAGCCATCTTCTCTGCCTCATGTTAAGCTCTTTCTGGGAGAATAAATACTTCAACCTCTTATGATCAGAAAATACAACAAAAGTCTCTCCACACAAGTAGTGCCTCCAAATCTTTAAGGCAAACACCACTGCAGCAAACTCTAAGTCATGGACAGGGTAGTTCTCTTCATGTTTCCTCAACTGTCTGGATAAATAGGCTATTACTTTACCATGTTACATCAACACACAGCCTAAACCAATACCAGAGACATCTGTATATACTTCAAAACCTCCTTCTCCAGAAGGCAAAGCCAGCATAGGGGCAGTTGTCAAACACTCCTTCAGAGTCTGGAAACTCCTCTCACAATCTTCCGACCATTCAAATTGATTCTCTTTATGGGTCAACCTCGTTAAAGGTACCACAATCTTGGAGAAATCTCTAATGAATCTCTGATAATATCATGCTAGGCCTAGAAAACTTCTAACTTCTGTTACATTCGTAGGCCTATCCCAATTTCTCACTACCTCTAATTTAGAGGGATCTACCACAATATCATCTTTAGTAATGACATGACCGAGAAAGGACACTTCTTGTAACCAAAACTCACACTTACTGAACTTGCCATACAACTGATGATCTCTTAGTATCTGCAACACCATCTTCAAGTGCTCTTCATGCTCTTCTTTGCTCTTAGAATAAATGAGAATATCATCGATAAACACCATCACCCATTGGTCTAAGTAGGGCTGGAACACGTTATTCATCAACTGCATAAAAGCTGTAGGAGCATTCGTTAGACCAAAAGGCATTACTACAAATTCAAAATGCCCATACCTGCTTCGAAATGCCATTTAAAGATATCCTCGTCCTTAATTCGCAACTGATGATACCCCGATCGGAGGTCAATCTTGGAAAAATATTGCGCTCCTGATATCTGATCAAACAACTCATCTATTCTCGGTAACGGGTACTTGTTCTTGACGATAAGCTGGTTCAATTGGCGATAATCAATACACAGCCTCAACGAACCATCCTTCTTCCTTACAAAAAGCACTGGGGCTCCCCACGAGGATGTACTTGGACGAATGAACCCTTTCTCCAGCAACTCTAACAATTGCTCCTTTAATTCCTTTAACTCCGCGGGGGACATATGGTACAAAGCCTTAGAGACTGGTGACGCGCCAAGAACTAAATCGTTAGAGAAGACTACCTCCCTCTCAGGGGGAAGTCCTGGCAAGTCTGCAGGAAATACATCAGGAAAGTCTCAGACAATAGGGATGTCCTTCAGCTCCAACTCCTTCTTATCGGTCAAAGAGACAAAGGCCAAGAATGCCTGACACCCTTTCCTTAATAATTTCTCGGCTCGAAGTGCCAAAATAAGTGGCACAGCCTTAGAATGCCTAATGCCAACAAAACAAAGCTCGGGGTGTTTAGAAAAAGACACTGAGCTCGACTTGTAATGAACACTAGCTCCATATCTAGCTAACCAATCTGCTCCTAGGATTACATCATAATCCTTCATCTTCATACATACTAAATAGGCTGGCAAATTCTGACCATTAACTAGGACCTCACTAGAGGGATAATAATACTTGATAGTCGAACCTGAACCAATAGGGGTTGAAATTTCTAATTGAGATTCCATCAACACCGGTTTCATAGATACAGACTTAGCAAAATTCTGAGAAATAAATGAATGAGTTGCTCCAGTGTCGAAAAGAACAAATGTTGGCTTAGAGAGAATAATAAGAGTACCTTCGACCAATTCACCCTCCTTAGTGGCTTTCGTTTTGCTCCCTTGGAGTGCTTGGAGCATGCCCTGCCACCTTTGGCTTCCTTGGGGCTTTTGCTGTGTAGATTGATCAGAAATAAGAGGACACTTAGGGATCCGGTGGTCACTGCTACCACAACGCAGACAGGCACCTAGCTTGCACCAGCACTCCTCCATCTTGTGACCCGGCCGGTCACAATATTTGCAAACGGCTTTGAACGAGGCAATAGAACCTGCCTTTTATCACCATTCCTTGGCTGCTTATCCTTCGATGAACTCGACCTGCCATTAGGCCGCTTCTTGCCATTAGTGGGTTTGAAATTCCCCGAAATGGTTGTCTGTTCTCTCTTCTTGTCTCTTCCTCTGATTCGCTCTATCATTTCCATGGTATCTTCAAGAACTTGTGCCTTCCTCACAATCTCGGCGTAATTATGGATCTCTAATGGCTCCAACTGATTGATATACTGAAGCTTCAACCCATTTAAAAACCGCTTGGCCTTCATTTTCTCGGTAGACACTAGATGTGGTGCATAGAGGGACAATCTAGCGAACTGCGCTTCGTACTCAGCAGCTCATAGGTTCCTCTGCTTCAGTGAAGCGAACTTCGCCGCCTTCTTCTCCGGCACACGATTTGAGAAATATTTACTGTTAAAGTACTCCTTAAATTCCTCCCATGTTGCACGCCTATTTCCTAGCGTGGTTTCAACGGATTCCCACCAAGCACATGCATCACGCTCCAGCTGAAATGTTGCCAAGAGAACTCGCTCTTGGTCACTACACCGCATAACTCTGAAGATCCGATCCATTGTCTTCAGCCAATGTTCCGCCTCATAAGGGTCTACAGTACCACCAAAACATGGGGGACTCAAGCCTCGAATGTTCCGATGGAGATCACTGGCTCCATCATGCGCGCCGCCTTGCGCTACCTGCTATAAGGCCTGGGTCAAGCCCTACACCGTTCATTGCATATCTCGCCACTGTGCGTGCTCAGCTGCCATCGCAACAAATTCCTACATATAGGGGAATTAATTTGAAATTACCTCTCTAAATCTCTTTTAGAATTTATTAGTTAACTTAACCCAAGTCTGATGTGATAAACCCTATGGAATGCAGCAAATAGATGACAATCCCTTGGACCTAACCAACGCAAGCACACTTCGTAAAATTTAGAGACTAACGTAGACGGTCCTTCACCGGCGCGCACACCCAACCCAGGGGTGACTCGATCATACTGAGTCGAGGTTATGGGGCTAGACCCTTGCTGGTGGAGGGCCAGCAAGGCTATGGTTTTCCCTCCCCAAAGCTTAGGAAGCCCGAAATTGATGGGCTGACCAGGTGCCAAAGGGGCACGGGTCACTTACTTACTCCCACAGTGGCCACACGAAAGCGAGAGTGCTTCGGGACCGGGCGCTCTCTTACGATCCAGCGGAGCATTGATGGATATTAGATAAACAAACACTAAATATGAGCAAGGGTTGAGTGATTACCTGGTCGGTTTGAAGAAATCGACCCTGTTTGGAGACGTGGGCGAGCGGGGAAGTGTGGGTTCCCCGCACACTGCGTCGATGAAGCTTCACCCTGTTTAAATAATTGCATTCAATACTCCTCACACAGGAGGGTTGGACTAGGGGTGGGGAATGTGGGGTTACATACAAACACTACCTCCCACAGGGAGGGGCTTTATGCCAGCCAGGCGGGGTGGGGAATGCCGGATTAAGCTAAAACCTGTTATTCTATCCGCTCAGAGCTAACAGGACAGGGAGTCGCTGATGATGCCATCACGGACCCGTCTGACTTCAGAAGATGGGGAGACCAGCACCAAAACTTCCTTGGTTGGCCCAGACAGACACCAGAAATTTTGGAGAATTTTTTGTGGTCGTCGTAGGCCGGGGTGGGATCAGGACCCAGGTGGTCCGGCTCAGGTTCTATCTATCCCAGAACCCTTGCGGCTGGAAGATGTGGATGCCCTGAATGCTTCTGGGCTCCGATGAGGGTGAGACCAGAGTCGACACGATCGTGGGTGAGCCTTCTTCGTACGGGGACCAACGAGGATGTTGTCGAAGCTCGAAGCTGACTGCGATGACCAGAAGAGTGGAAGGGGTCAAATCTATCTTCAAAAGAACTGACCTGCACACTCTGGGTATAAAATTTGGAACTTTGTGCTTTGGTCTTCAAACGACGCTCTGCTTCCTTGAGATGGTGAAGGACGTACTGACGAAGACCCCAGCCAAGCGCTGCTCCAGGGTGCTAAGAGGGTTGATCGTCGGGGCTTTTGCAAACTGCTGCTGAACTTCTATAAGGGAGGAAGAGCACAGTCTGACAAAGATGAGTTCTCCTGGCAGCCCCGAAGTCAGAA
This sequence comes from Amorphophallus konjac, assembly GCA_022559845.1. Classification (NCBI taxonomy): domain Eukaryota; kingdom Viridiplantae; phylum Streptophyta; class Magnoliopsida; order Alismatales; family Araceae; genus Amorphophallus; species Amorphophallus konjac. Next base: position 360,887,226 of record CM040120.1, read on the forward strand.
TGCGGAGAGACCACTCCGTTGCGAAGCAGACAAGACGACGATTCCAACAGTGCCTTTTGTGTTCCCAGGAGCTCCGAGATGGAGATGTGGCTGGCGCTGCAACTAACTGGAACCCTGTAGATTTTCAGCTGCACACAGATTCGCAGAACATGGCTTGAAAGGCGATGGATATTGGGTGGATGGCCACAAGTGGAGGTGATGTGACACAACCTTGGACTTAAGTAAGCAAGCACAATTCACAATCAAAATGGACCGATATTGGCGACCACTCACCCGACGCTCACCCAAGTCCCGGGGTAACTTGGCGATGCCAAGTGGAGGATGTGAGGGCTGGGCCCTTGCTGGTAGAGGGCCAGCAAGGTCAAGGTTATTCCCCAAGAGTAAGGCATCCCAATTCAATGGAGCCTACGTCGTGCCGAGGGCACGGGTTGCACACTCTCTCTCATGATAGTCATTCGAAGCAATGGGGCTTGAGGATCGAGCGCTCACTCTCACGGACCAACAGAGTTTATAAGCTAATATTGAAACAAGAAGTACTAAAGAGAGCTAAGGTTGGAAAGCTTACTCGACCGGTTTGAAGAAACCGGTCCCGCTCAGAGACGTGGGCGAGCGGGGAAGCGTGGGTTCCCCACACGCCGCGCCGGAGTAGCTTGACCTGTTTATGATCTTACAACACTACACCCCATGCAAGGGGGGGATCTTGGGGAAGGGAAGCCAAAGATTACAGCCAAACACTACCTCCCACAGGGAGAGGCGGTAAGTCGGCCAGGCGGAGAGGGGAAAAACTGAAATTGAAGTCGAACGGTTGGATGATGTTGTTCTGCCCGCTCTCTGTGACTGAGGACAGACAGTTGAAGTTGTTGACGCTGCAGCCACTCCCGAATTTTGTTGGCAATGAGACCAGCTGGAGAGTCTTCATAGGTGACCCAGGAAGTCGTGCAAATGTTTTTGGAGTTTTGGGAGGTCGGTGCTGGTTGGGGCAGAGGCACGAACATGGACGCAGATCTCTGGTTCTGACTGCAATAGGACCTCAACAGCAGGAAGATGAAATTACTACGGGCGCTCCAGAGCTCTGATTCAGGCGTGGCCAGAGTCGTTGGCTTCGTTTTCGAGTCCTCTTAGAGCGGAGACCACGGGGGCACCAGATGATGTCGGAGTAGACAGGGACAGTCCGAACAGCGCTTGGGTGTCTGTTCAGTCCCAGAGTGGACAAAACAGCGCACTCGGGGGAGAAAATTGAGAAATCTTAGCTCCAGATGCCGAACGGGATGCCGCTTCTTAGAGATGGAAGGCGACTCATTGTAGAAGCTCTCAGCCAAGTGGCGCCTCAAGAAGCAGAGGGATGTGGCCCTGGGAACTTCTAGAAGTGGCCTCAGGTTGCTGATCGGATCTGTCTTGCGCAGTCGGAGAAGAACGGCTCCCCCGGGCGGCCACGAGCTCAGAAAGGGATGGGATAACTGTCGTTGCGAAGAGGACGGAGAGACGCTTCCAACGGTACCTCTTGGGTCTCCAGGGACGCTGGGATGAAGTCGGGGCCGGCTCTGCAAGTTGCTGGTACTCTGCTGCATGCGACCTAAGAATTGCAGGTGGTGAAAGGTGGTGGGGGAATGGGGTAGAAGGGATGGGAAATGGGGTGGATGGGTGTGGGGGCAACCCCTGGCTGTGAGGGGGTCTGGGAGGGGGTGTTCCAAGGTGTGGGAGGGAGAGAATGGGGTCTGGAAGGTGGTGTTTGCAGTGGGTGAGAGAGGAGCTGCGAATTTGGTTGGAAGGGAGAGAGGGAAATGGTATTTGAAAATGGGTTTAAGGGTGGGATTAATTTCTGGTATTGGGGATGGGAAGGGGTGTGTGGGGAAGGTAAAGGGGGGGGGGGTTGGGGAGTGGGAATCTCCCATGGGAGATGAGAGGGTGCTTGGGGAAGGGGAGTGGGTGGTTGGTGGTTGGAGGGTGGAGTGGGGAGTGATGGAATCTCCCTTGGGGCTAGGGTGGAGTTAAGGTGGGGTGGTGGGGAGTTGGGGATGAGTTATTGGAGGGGGGGAAGAGATAGAAAGGTGGTTGGGAGGGGAGGAGAGAGAATGGGGCGCAGGTTTTAGAGAGAGAAAGTGGAGGAGAGAGAAAATGACTTCCTAGAGAGAGAGGTAGAGAGAGAGGGGGGGATAGGGGCTTCTCACCCACTCAATTAGCTTCTCACCAAAAGAAGAAGATTTAAGTTAGACACTAGAAAATTCAAATATTCATTCATTCATTAACTTCAAATGGGGGGGAATGTGGTCCTATGTATAGGCAACCCACATTTTAGAAAAAGTCCCCGACTCTTGTTACAATTGTTGTGTCCCTGTGGTTTTGATGATGGTTTTGATGATTGATGTGGTTTTGATGATGGTTTTGTTGATTGATTGTTGGTGTGAGTTAATCAAATGTTCAGTCATGTTCAGTCATCCTGCTGCTCAGTTTAGATTAACATATTTGATGTGAGGTCATGCTACATGTTAAACTGATGCATAAAGCATTCATTGCTGTGGTTTTAATGATTGATTTGGTTTTGATGATTGGTGTTTGATGTGAGTCACTGTGAGTCATCCTGTTGAAATGTTCATTCAGGCTTTCATATGCTCAGTCAGTTTATTTGTTTACACTGTGAATCATTGTAATTGAAGTTTCAGACTATTATCTGCTGCATAAAGCTTTCATATGCATTTACAGAGTCTATACATTGATTGACAGTAAGTCTGCACATTGAGCGTCTCATGGAAGTCCATACAGTGCATTGCCTTGGCTAAGTGTATACACTGTCAGTCTCATTTTGAGTCAAAGTCCATACATTGGATTGTTACTCACATCGCCTTCAGGCCTCCAAGTCTGTACACTGGCCTTCTTTCATGATATACTACACGTCTACTCATTCAACACTGGTCTTCCAAGTTCTGTACAGCGTGAAGTCTCACCTCGTGTTGTTTCCCCTCACTAACATGAAAAGATTTCGTGTCGTCTGAGGTTATAACACTTCGTGTTGATTTCCATGCTTTACAAGAAAAAGCTGCTAAGAGGTAATACTTCGTGTGTCCGTACTGTTTCTGTCTTCGTGTTGGTTTCCCTGAACCTCATGTCATTCTTGCTTCGTGTCCACACCTCGTGTCAGTGTCTGTCTTCGCCTTTGTGTTAAATTCAGCTCGTGTCGTTTTCGTCTTCGAGTTGTTCTTCTACTTCCACCATTTCATCACGTGTCGAGATAGCCGTGTTGTCTTTCACTTCGTGCAGCCTATGTGACTGTGTTGTCCCCATGTCATCCTTAGTTCATGTCGTGCTTGTGTATTTCTGTCTTCGAGTCATTTTTCGCTGGATCTTTACGTCGGTCTAGGTTCAAGTGTCGTTTCACTTCGTGTCGTTCTCCTTGCTGTCTATCTCCTCGTGGTGTTTTCACAATTATGTCTTCGTGTTAGTTTTTATGTTTTTGTCTTCGTGCTGTTTTCTCTTTAGACTTCGTGTCCTTCTCGCCTTGACCACACTCCGTGTCGGTTTTACTTCTCTATGTCTCCGTGTTGCTTTTTGTATTCGTAACTTCGTAGTGTTTGTTGTTGCAGTAACACTTCGTGTCGTTATTGTTTTACTTCGTGTTGTTTTCTTTCTACCTCGTGTCGTTCTCTTTGTAGTATCTGTTTTGTCACCTTTGGACTTCGTGTCGTTTGTCTTGTGACCTCGTGTCGTTTTTGTTCTGTAATCACACTTCGTGTTGGTTACTGTTCTTCTTGTGACTTCGTGTCATGTTTCCAGACCTCGTGTCGTTTTCGTGTCATGTTTCCACACTTCGTGTCGTTCATGTTTCGTAACCACACTTCGTGTTGGTTACTGTCGTTCTTGTGACTTTGTGTCGTGTCTCCCAGACCTCGTGTCATTTTCACTCCGTGTCAACTTCATCTTTGTGTTGTTTTCATTCCGTGTCATTTTTTGTTCCACTGCGTGCAGAACATTGCAGCACCTCGTGTTGCTTTCTGTGCCACCACCTTGTGTCACTCTCTTCATTGTGTCTGTTCTGTCACAGTATACCTCGTGTCGTTTTCTGTGTGAACCTCGTGTCGCTTCTCTCTGTCCTCTAGTTGCATCTCGTGTCATCTTCCTTGTTGTGTTAGCCTTGTTCATTGTATCACAGTTCGTTCACTTCCAACCTCGTGAAGTAGTCACCCTGTGTTGACATTACATACCTCGTGCGCCTTAGCTTTAAATAAGCATGCAGCGAACTCTGATTGACTAATGGTGTTAATCTCATTACAGGTCCGAGGAAGAACATTTCAGACACCTGGGCTGCACGTGATCCAAGACAAGAGGAACAAAATGCAATGAAGGCACGTGGCAAGAAAGTTCTGGATCAAGCGTGGGAGGCACACGCGTCTTGTGCCCTATCCACCTGCTGCTGATGCTATATAAGGAAGCCTTCGTCCACAGATGAAGGTCGATCGAGTTGGCAAGAAGAAAAGCTCATACAGAGAGCCCCGATCCAGGAAAAGGAAGAGAAGAAAGAAGAGAGAAGAGAGAGAGCAGAGAAGAGAGTGAGAGTAAGAGCAGAAGAAGAAAAAGAGAGTGAGAGTAAGAGCAGAAGAAGAAAAAGAGAGAGAAGAGAAGAGTAGAGAGTAAGAGATTAGGAGAACAGAAGAAAGAAAAAGAGAGATCGTCAGTTGAGAAGAAGAAGAAGAGAAGTAGCAGAAGAAGCTCCTAGGAGAGTAGAAGAGAAAGAAAAGAGAGATAGAAAGTGAGCGAGAGAGCTCGTGGAGGACAAGGAAAAAGCTTACCTGAAGATCTGTCTACTGGACCGTGGATCAAATCCAGGCCAGTCAGCTCCGTTGAGAGCCACATTGTGCATTTCGTGTTTCAGCTTTCTGTTTGCTGAAGTTATTTTCATTTATTTTTTTTCCTTTGTTTTCTGGTTTGCTGTGCTTTCCGATACTCTGTAGAGAGGTCGGGGTTCCTCCTGTGGATCAGGAGAAGGGAGATCTGATCTCCGGTTGCAAGTAGCTGGGAGCTACTTGTGGGTTCCCTCCGGTTTGGAGGAAGGGAGACTTGTCTCCGGTTCTGGGCTTGTGGATTCAAGTCCAGGGGTCCCTCCGGTTGGAGGAAGAGAGGTCTTCGACCTCTGGTTTGCTGGTGACTGGAAGTCACCGGTTGGTTCCCTCCTGGTCTGGAGGAAGAGGGGAGGTTGTTCCCCTGGTCAAGCTGTGTGGCAGCACCTGTTGCAGACTGAGTCTGCGGTTTCTAGCGTGAGCTAGTGGAAGCCACACTCGGGTTGAGTGTGGGGTGGATGTAGGTCTGGAGGACCGAACCACCTAAAAACCCTTGTGCATTGTGGTTTGGTTTATCTGCTTTTGCTTCCGCTAGATGATTGCATAGGGGCGCTCTAAGCGTTTGACTTCTGGTTGAGCAGAAGAGTGGATTAGTTTTCTTAGAATAGTTTAATCTGTCAAGAGAGCGAAATTCTAGTTGAGCGACTCCTTGTCTAATTCAGCCTAGTTAGCATCCTAGTGATCTCACTGTATGCTTGTTTTGTTCTGCAACTGATTATTAGCTTTTAAGCTTGTCTAGTTTGCGAACTAGTAATTCTAGTGAGCATCATATTTTAACTGGGCGAAAGGTTTTTTAAACGGGTTATATTCATTCACCCCCCTCTGAATACTGCACCGAACCCAACAATTGGTATCAGAGCAGGTGTCTGCTTACAAGGTCCAGCGACCTGCAGATCGATCTTGCGGTCTTAAGTGCTAATTTGCTTTTAGTGCATCAATATTCCTGTTGCATTAATCTGTTGTGCTGTCATGGCTTATCCTCCACTATTCAGTAGTTTAAATATTAAATTCTGGCTATATCGTATGCACAAGCATGTTAACTCTATTAATCCACAATTGTGGAAGATTATCTCTCACAGTCCACATGAACTTCCTAAGGATAAGTCCAAGTGGACTCATGTTCACAAATTAAAAAATGATGATAATGTGAGAGCTCTAAATTTAATGAAGGCTGCAATCGGTTCTGATGATTTTTCCTCCTTCTCAGATTGTAGCACTGCAAAGGAAATGTTTGATAGAGTGACTACAACACACGTGGAACAGGGAGAAGAATGTCTCATGGCAAGAAGGAGTGATCAGTCAGATGAGTCCTCATCCCAGGTAATCTCTGAGACCGAGGATATTAGCCATGATGAGTTAGTTGCCATGCATGAGCATCTTCTAGATAAATATGAAAGAGTCAAATCAGGAAAGAGAAAATTAAGAAAAGAGAAAAATACTGAAATCACATGTCTAAAGGCTGAAAATGAAAATCTAAAATCTAAATTGAAGGAATTGATTGAAGAATTACATTCTGATGATAATGTACAGGAAAACTTAATCACTTCCTTGAAAGAAGAAAATGATTCTCTGCTGACTCAGAAGAAGGAAATTGAGAAATTAAAAGATAAGCTGATTGAAGAAAATGTCTACTTGAAAGATCAAAATAAAAAGCTAATGGTTCTTAATACTATCTTCTCTGAAAAATGGTTGTCAATTGAAAAAGGAAAAACTGTTGTAAGGGGAAATGAGAACAACATTGAAATAATGGTTCAACAAGAAAATGAAACTCTGAAGAACCTAAATGATGCTTTGCAACAACAGCTGATTGTTTGTGAATCTGAGCTATCCAAGTATGAAGTGAGTATTGCTTCATTGAATTCTGAGATTGAAGATCTGAAAAATTCTTTGTCAAAATTCGTTAAAGGAAAAGACAATTTGAATAAGCTGCTTGGTTCTAAAGTGAATTTTCAGAAAGAAGGACTTGGGTATGTGCATGCTAATAAGAAAGTGAATGAAAAGAAGAAGTCAACTGTATTCGTGAAAAGCTCTGAACAAGCTAATCAATCTAATTCTTCTATGTTTCAATTCACTGCTAAGAAGGCTGAAAATTCAGATAAGAAACAGGAAAAGATTCAAAAACAAAAGGAAAATGCTGATTTGGATAAGTCCAAATATGTCTCTGATTTTCATGTGCATGCTGCTCACTGCTCACACACACATTCACACTCTCATGAGAATATCAATCTTGTCAAACAAGTGAATGTGAATAAAAAGGCTATAACATGTCACTATTGTGGGAAAGTTGGCCACATTATGCATAACTGTGTAGCATTGATGAATGATGAAAGAAATGCTGTTGGAAAGTATCCTAGAAATCATCTTAGGAAACATTCTACTGATCAGGAAAAGAAAATTCAATGCTATTGCTGTGGAAAGTTTGGTCACATTGCTGCCTTCTGCTGGCATGCTCAGGGAAAGAAAACTAACTCTGGATTTGTTAATTTCCCTATTAATAAAAATATTATTGATGGAAAGAAGTTTGGTCCTAGAAGAAAATACACTGTATGTTTTGAATGTGGAAAGCCAGGCCACAGAGCTGTTAACTGTTGGCTGGCCGGTTATGAAAAGAAAATCTTTCATGTCAATAACAGAATTAATCATGTTCACTCACACCATGTTCACGCCAATGCTGATGTATACAAGGAGAACATGAAATCTGTTATTTCTTGTTATCATTATGGGCAGGTAGGGCATTCCATGTATAATTGTCATATCATGTGTTGTGATGATAAACATGCGAAAAATCTGTTGAGAAAACCTGCTAGGAGTGTCACTGCTAAACCAGGACCCAAGGTTTCTTGGGTACCTGTTACATTAAAATGATGTATCTGCTACAGGTGTGCCTTGGAAGCTGGAATAAAAGGGGTAATGATCCAAGGCACTCAAGAATGAAAACCCCACTCCCACACTGTTTAGGTAATCTCTCTGCATTTCCCATTTTGAAACTTATTGCATATCTGGTTTGATGTATTCTTGCATATCTGCCATTTGTAAGTGGTTGATAATTGTTGAAATGCATAAACTCTGAAAACATATTGCATTTTGAATTTTCTGAAAAAAAAAATCTGAACTGCCTATGAGTGTGACTTGAAACTTGTGTGTTGCAATAGCTCACTGAGCATTCTGAATTACATATAGGACTGCATGTTGAATTATCATGCATGACCTCAATGGTATATAAATGGTAAGGTACCAAAAGGCAGGGAAGTTTGTCTGGAGGTTCTTACTATGTGTGAGGTGGTCTTTTAGACCAAGTGCTCCGCCTAGTACCATGGGTCACTTTGCTGATAGGACAGTCTGATTGTACACAAGTCACGATATCATTTGGTATCATATGTTCAGTTTTCAGTGCAAGCATTGCATGTTTTCAGGGGGAGTAAGTTGCATATTCTTGCATAGCATTCAATGATTGAGTCTTTGCATGTCCCTGCATACATATAGTACATTGCATCTCCTTATATTGAAAATGCCAAAAAGAGAGTTTGGATGCATATTGTAAGGGGGAGTCAATGCATTGCATATAGGTTGTCAAATGCATACATTTGTCAGAATTCATTGCATATCCCTTCTTATCACTTTTGTTGACAAACCTTGATCATATTCGGAAAACACTAAGCTTCAAAATCTCTCCTAACAATTGGTATCATTTGGCTTCAGAATTCTATCAGTCTTTCATGAAGATTTCAATGGGCTATCTCGATCATAAATCTGAAAACTCTTGAACTAGGAATCTTCTATTATACATTCTTATGAATGACTGAAATAACTCATGTGGTTTAAGCTTAATGTATTCGTGGAGTTTAACTTCAAAATCTCTTAACATATCTGAATCATGTTTAATAAATCTTAACCAACTGTTTCATGCTATGTCTTGCAAAAACTTCTGAAATCTGCACTTTTGAATACATGACTTTAATTGGTTAAGTACATGAGATTAATATTGTTTTGAAGCAAATGAATGTTTCTGAAATGTCTAAAGGGTAATATCTGTCAGAGCAATGACATTGGTCACTGAGAAACACAAGTCCAAAGGACTGTGTCATGAGGTGCCTTAGTTAACTCTGTAAAATGAGAATTCATTGAAAAAATCAGGCAGAGCAATGGCATGCACACTGAGAAATACAACTCACTCATCCAGAAATGATTTCAAGTGTGTCATGATGTGTAAATGCTATCTCTGTTCATATATGTAGCATGATAGTCAGTCACACTAAGTGCTTTGGGATATTTGCCTCTGATCAAGGTATATATCCTCTAGTTACAAGGTGTGAACTGAACTAGAGTGCTCGTAAAATTTGTAGCATGGAAAATTATTGAACAAAATTGAAATATCTGAATATTGATGCTAAAATCAATTTGCTACCACCCTAGACAAAATCATATGACTTCATAATTGCGTGATTTCAATACTAGTACATGTAATTCTGAAAGAAGTCAACAGATTTGATTGTGTAAGACAAAGGGAGGATAATCAAGATAAATATGAGGGCTTGGTTCACTTTTATTAAACCATGGTTTTAGATATCAATACAGAATTTTATTGATAAACTCTGCATACATCATGTTTAAACCATGCTGTTCAATAAATGTCATTCATAAGCCCTTATGATAGAAGACTTTGAAAACTTATGTTTCAGATTTATGAGATTGATATCTCTTTGAAAATCTGGCTGAATTTCTTATGTTTGGAGCATCCTTGAAAAATCTGTTAACTGAATTTCTTCTGCTCATGTCATTGGCTCAATGACCTGAACTTCTCCTTGTTTGCCCCTGTGGTCTCCTTCTCATTTATCTCATAAGAGTCCATTTATTGAGGGGGAGCTTCCATGTCATGCATCACTTGCATATCAATTGGCATCTGTTCAGGGGGAGCATTCCTAGTCGTGCTGAATCATGTTCATATCATTTGTGACCTTGCATTCACATACTTAGGGGGAGTATTGCATTCCTTGTTGCATCTGCATTTTTGCATTTAACCCTTCCCATGGTTTATTTTGTTTATATCAAAGGGGGAGATTGTTTGCCAAAAAGGGAGAATCATGTTCTTGAAAGGGGGAGAAATTGACTGAACTCTTATACATGCTTTAATTTCTCAAATTATTTTCTTTTTGATGAAGTCAAAGGGGGAGAATAATTTGAGTCTTCAGAATACCTCACATCATCAGAATGACTCAATATATTGAAAGTGTTGCCATCATCAAAAAGGGGGAGATTGTTGTGTCCCTGTGATTTTGATGATGGTTTTGATGATTGATGTGGTTTTGATGATGGTTTTGTTGATTGATTGTTGGTGTGAGTTAATCAAATGTTCAGTCATGTTCAGTCATCCTGCTGCTCAGTTTAGATTAACATATTTGATGTGAGGTCATGCTACATGTTAAACTGATGCATAAAGCATTCATTGCTGTGGTTTTAATGATTGATTTGGTTTTGATGATTGGTGTTTGATGTGAGTCACTGTGAGTCATCCTGTTGAAATGTTCATTCAGGCTTTCATATGCTCAGTCAGTTTATTTGTTTACACTGTGAATCATTGTAATTGAAGTTTCAGACTATTATCTGCTGCATAAAGCTTTCATATGCATTTACAGAGTCTATACATTGATTGGCAGTAAGTCTGCACATTGAGCGTCTCATGGAAGTCCATACAGTGCATTGCCTTGGCTAAGTGTATACACTGTCAGTCTCATTTTGAGTCAAAGTCCATACATTGGATTGTTACTCACATCGCCTTCAGGCCTCCAAGTCTGTACACTGGCCTTCTTTCATGATATACTACACGTCTACTCATTCAACACTGGTCTTCCAAGTTCTGTACAGCGTGAAGTCTCACCTCGTGTTGTTTCCCCTCACTAACACGAAAAGATTTCGTGTCGTCTGAGGTTATAACACTTCGTGTTGATTTCCATGCTTTACAAGAAAAAGCTGCTAAGAGGTAATACTTCGTGTGTCCGTACTGTTTCTGTCTTCGTGTTGGTTTACCTGAACCTCATGTCATTCTTGCTTCGTGTCCACACCTCGTGTCAGTGTCTGTCTTCGCCTTTGTGTTAAATTCAGCTCGTGTCGTTTTCGTCTTCGAGTTGTTCTTCTACTTCCACCATTTCATCACGTGTCGAGATAGCCGTGTTGTCTTTCACTTCGTGCAGCCTATGTGACTGTGTTGTCCCCATGTCATCCTTAGTTCATGTCGTGCTTGTGTATTTCTGTCTTCGAGTCATTTTTCGCTGGATCTTTACGTCGGTCTAGGTTCAAGTGTCGTTTCACTTCGTGTCGTTCTCCTTGCTGTCTATCTCCTCGTGGTGTTTTCACAATTATGTCTTCGTGTTAGTTTTTATGTTTTTGTCTTCGTGCTGTTTTCTCTTTAGACTTCGTGTCCTTCTCGCCTTGACCACACTCCGTGTCAGTTTTACTTCTCTATGTCTCCGTGTTGCTTTTTGTATTCGTAACTTCGTAGTGTTTGTTGTTGCAGTAACACTTCGTGTCGTTATTGTTTTACTTCGTGTTGTTTTCTTTCTACCTCGTGTCGTTCTCTTTGTAGTATCTGTTTTGTCACCTTTGGACTTCGTGTCGTTTGTCTTGTGACCTCGTGTCGTTTTTGTTCTATAATCACACTTCGTGTTGGTTACTGTTCTTCTTGTGACTTCGTGTCATGTTTCCAGACCTCGTGTCGTTTTCGTGTCATGTTTCCACACTTCGTGTCGTTCATGTTTCGTAACCACACTTCGTGTTGGTTACTGTCGTTCTTGTGACTTTGTGTCGTGTCTCCCAGACCTCGTGTCATTTTCACTCCGTGTCAACTTCATCTTTGTGTTGTTTTCATTCCGTGTCATTTTTTGTTCCACTGCGTGCAGAACATTGCAGCACCTCGTGTTGCTTTCTGTGCCACCACCTTGTGTCACTCTCTTCATTGTGTCTGTTCTGTCACAGTATACCTCGTGTCGTTTTCTGTGTGAACCTCGTGTCGCTTCTCTCTGTCCTCTAGTTGCATCTCGTGTCATCTTCCTTGTTGTGTTAGCCTTGTTCATTGTATCACAGTTCGTTCACTTCCAACCTCGTGAAGTAGTCACCCTGTGTTGACATTACATACCTCGTGCGCCTTAGCTTTAAATAAGCATGCAGCGAACTCTGATTGACTAATGGTGTTAATCTCATTACAGGTCCGAGGAAGAACATTTCAGACACCTGGGCTGCACGTGATCCAAGACAAGAGGAACAAAATGCAATGAAGGCACGTGGCAAGAAAGTTCTGGATCAAGCGTGGGAGGCACACGCGTCTTGTGCCCTATCCACCTGCTGCTGATGCTATATAAGGAAGCCTTCGTCCACAGATGAAGGTCGATCGAGTTGGCAAGAAGAAAAGCTCATACAGAGAGCCCCGATCCAGGAAAAGGAAGAGAAGAAAGAAAAGAAGAGAGCAGAGAAGAGAGTGAGAGTAAGAGCAGAAGAAGAAAAAGAGAGTGAGAGTAAGAGCAGAAGAAGAAAAAGAGAGAGAAGAGAAGAGTAGAGAGTAAGAGATTAGGAGAACAGAAGAAAGAAAAAGAGAGATCGTCAGTTGAGAAGAAGAAGAAGAGAAGTAGCAGAAGAAGCTCCTAGGAGAGTAGAAGAGAAAGAAAAGAGAGATAGAAAGTGAGCGAGAGAGCTCGTGGAGGACAAGGAAAAAGCTTACCTGAAGATCTGTCTACTGGACCGTGGATCAAATCCAGGCCAGTCAGCTCCGTTGAGAGCCACATTGTGCATTTCGTGTTTCAGCTTTCTGTTTGCTGAAGTTATTTTCATTTATTGTTTTTCCTTTGTTTTCTGGTTTGCTGTGCTTTCCGATACTCTGTAGAGAGGTCGGGGTTCCTCCTGTGGATCAGGAGAAGGGAGATCTGATCTCCGGTTGCAAGTAGCTGGGAGCTACTTGTGGGTTCCCTCCGGTTTGGAGGAAGGGAGACTTGTCTCCGGTTCTGGGCTTGTGGATTCAAGTCCAGGGGTCCCTCCGGTTGGAGGAAGAGAGGTCTTCGACCTCTGGTTTACTGGTGACTGGAAGTCACCGGTTGGTTCCCTCCTGGTCTGGAGGAAGAGGGGAGGTTGTTCCCCTGGTCAAGCTGTGTGGCAGCACCTGTTGCAGACTGAGTCTGCGGTTTCTAGCGTGAGCTAGTGGAAGCCACACTCGGGTTGAGTGTGGGGTGGATGTAGGTCTGGAGGACCGAACCACCTAAAAACCCTTGTGCATTGTGGTTTGGTTTATCTGCTTTTGCTTCCGCTAGATGATTGCATAGGGGCGCTCTAAGCGTTTGACTTCTGGTTGAGCAGAAGAGTGGATTAGTTTTCTTAGAATAGTTTAATCTGTCAAGAGAGCGAAATTCTAGTTGAGCGACTCCTTGTCTAATTCAGCCTAGTTAGCATCCTAGTGATCTCACTGTATGCTTGTTTTGTTCTGCAACTGATTATTAGCTTTTAAGCTTGTCTAGTTTGCGAACTAGTAATTCTAGTGAGCATCATATTTTAACTGGGCGAAAGGTTTTTTAAACGGGTTATATTCATTCACCCCCCTCTGAATACTGCACCGAACCCAACAACAATGACAAATAACCAAGGGGTAGGGGGCGCCCCTGGGCCTAGCCCATAGAATTGGGCCCAATAACCAAACTAATCAACCCTATGACACTTAACTTAGGTAGATGACTCATTAACCTAGGTATATGACTCAAATAATAGGAAAATTACAATGATATGACTCAAATAAAAATGAGGAAATACAACATATGACTCAAGATAAATGACTAGACCATGTCGGATGCTTTCGGGGCGAGGAGACGATCCGTGAGTGTGAGCATGGGAGGTGATGCCCCCATCATACTCCCGGGGTGCAGAGAACTTGACTCTGTCGAGTAAGAGTCCTTCCCTCCTCGGAGGGTGTAGAAGTGGTACCGCCAACAAGTCTTCTGAAGGAGACTGATCCATCCACCCGACGAGATAGCGCTCATACACCTTGCTCCTGGTGGCAGTGACCTATTCATCCCATATTCGCTCAAGTCGCTCACGCTGGGCACTCCTGGCTAGTGGACTCTTCTCTCGGGTGGGTGCTCTCTCAATGAGGGGAGTGGGCTCAATATCCTCACTAGGTACCACCCTGGGACCCTTATATGGCACTAGGTCGGCCACGTTGAATGTGGGGCTCACTCCGTACTCCTCGGGAAGATCTAACTCATAGGCATTAGTGCCAATGCATCTCAGAACCAGGAAGGGACCAGCCCCACGAGGCCTCAATTTGGAGATGACTCTCGGGGAGAGCCTCTCCGACCTCACCATCACAAAGTCACCCACGTGGAATTCTTGGTGACACCGAGGGGAGTCAGCCTGCCTTTTATAAATCTCATTTTCCTTCCTGATGTGCTTGCGAAGGTTTTCATGCAATTTTATGAAGGCGGACATTCTAGGGGTGATGGGTGGACCTGGGCAACCAAAAGTAGACCAATCATGCTTTGACGCTAAGAAATTTTTGATGGAACGGGGAGGACTGGGGCATCCATAGGTGATCTGGTCATGTATGGAGGTGACAAATGCTGGGGGACCCGGGCATCCATGAATGCTCCTACCATGTCTACGACCCATGATGAATGAAGGAGGACCATTACACCTGAATATGGACCACTCTTGTTTCCTACTTGACATGTCGGTGATGTGAATGAATGAACCCAACATAGTGTTCATGCCAAGTGGTGTGGTAAGCCTATACACATGCATGCTTATCCCAAAGGTGACTTCCATGTGCATAGATGTGGGATGACCTCTGAACTTTCATGTGAAAGGGTCGAAGGGATCTAGGAAGGTGGATATAAGGTGGGGCGTTTCCTCAATCTCTAGGTGGGTGTTGCCTAAGGTCATAGCTCCTTTGGTGTTACATGGGTTATGGATGAGGTGAGCTTGGCCCAACATGGTGGGTGAGGGTAGGAAAGGGTCAGTGGGTAAGGTGGTTATGTCACATGGGTTCCACGGTTCCCATTGGAAGGGATCAAAGGGATCATGAAAAGGTTTACCAAGGGGAAGGGGCCTTATATCCTCAAGATCCTCAAATGGTGGTGGGTCATCCTCCTCTAATGAAATAATTAGGCCGAAGTTCTTGGTGGGTGGGTCGGCCATGAGGGGAGGGTTTGGCTTTCTACCCGATATAAGTAGCTCCAAATTGAGGAGAAGGTTGGGCTCATTGGGTGTGGGGAGGAATAGAAGGAGATCACTAGTGTAGCAACCAATGGTGTATACCGAGGTGATGGACCCGACACATAAGTGTAAGAGGTCAAGACTCCGTTGTTGGTTGTCCATTGTGGTCAACATGCTCGTAAGCTCCATTTGCCAAGCTAAGCCTTTAAGAAGATCCCCTAAGGTTTCCACTTGGTAAGATGATTGGATAGTGGTATGATAGGAGAAGAAGGGCACTGTGGGAAGGTTTTGCTCCATGGGAGGGAAATCGTGGGCTGTGATCTCTCTTATTGGGCTCTCCTTTAGCCAACTAATAAGGGGTTCTCCTAAGATAAGCTCGGCCCCAACTAGAGAGGGTGGTGTAAGGTGAAGGCCACCATGTGAGGTTTCTTCTTCTACATGGATATGGGTGGTCTCCGTGGTGGGGATAGGGTCCGAAGTGTTCACCACTACGGGGTCGGGTATGGGTTCCTCCCCCAAGGAGGTGAGAGGGTCTTTTGGGGGTGGGGTGGTGATGGTTGGTGTATGGTGCACCCGGGGTGGAGGGTAAAGGGAAACTTGGTTTGGGATAGGGTGGGGAAGTAGTGGAGGCCTAGGACATGGGAGTTTTGGGGGAGGGAGTGGGAGATGGGTTGGTTGGGGTGGCTTGGGTTGGTCGGTCTTGGGGGGAGTGTCCCTTATAGGGGAAGATGGAGGGGTAGTGGTGGGGACCAAGGGGGCTTGGATAGTGAGGGTTGTGGAAGGGGGTTTTGGTTGGGGTGTGGGGACCCTCATGGGGTTAGGTGGGGAGGTGGATGTTTGGATCATTTGGGTCTTAAGGGAGAGGATTTGGTGGCGAAGTGTAGTGATGATGGTTGAGAGGGAATTTGTTGAGAGTGGTGGGGGTGGAGGCCTAAGGGTGGTCTCAAGTTGGCTGGGTGGGGATGGAGGAGTGGTAGTGCTCCTCGGGCTAGGGGTGTTTGAGTAGGAGGAGTGAGAATATTTGGGGATGTAGATCTTCCTAACTTCTACCTTCGTCTCTTCCCATGAGTGAATATATTCTTATCTTTCAACCCTCCTTAAGCCCTCTATGTGCTCCCACTTACTCTTGGCTTGACCCCGAAGTCGTCCCTTGGCCTTGCGGACTCTCGCGGGTCCATATACCAAGTCTTTTCAAAGTACCTTTCTATGGTAGCCTCCCACCTAAGGTAATCACTAGAACAAGATCCGTCAAAGGTAATATCTTTGTCTAGAATGAAGTCCATGGGTGGCGAGTAGGCTAAGTAGGAAATGGCCATGATGAACGGGGGGATAAATGCAATGGCCCTAGGACAAGACTTAATAGAGACAAGTCTAGAACTTGCTCTGATACCAATTGATGTGACACAACCTTGGACTTAAGTAAGCAAGCATAATTCACAATCAAAACGGACCGATATTGGCGACCACTCACCCGATGCTCACCCAAGTCCCGGGGTAACTTGGCGATGCCAAGTGGAGGATGTGAGGGCTGGGCCCTTGCTGGTAGAGGGCCAACAAGGCCAAGGTTATTCCCCAAGAGTAAGGCAGCCCAATTCAATGGAGCCGACGTCGTGCCGAGGGCACGGGTTGCACACTCTCTCCCACGATGGTCACTCGAAGCAATGGGGCTTGAGGATCGAGCGCTCACTCTCACGGACCAGCGGAGTTTATAAGCTAATATTGAAAGAACAAGTACTAAAGAGAGCTAAGGCTGGAGCACTTACTCGACCGGTTTGAAGAAACCGGTCCCGCTCGGAGACGTGGGCGAGCGGGGAAGCGTGGGTTCCCTACACGCCGCGCCGGAGTAGCTTGACCTATTTATGATCTTACAACACTACACCCCATGCAAGGGGGGGATCTTGAGAAAGGGAAGCCAAAGATTACAGCCAAACACTACCTCCCACAGGGAGGGGCGGTAAGCCGGCCAGGCGGGGAGGGGAAAAACTGAAATTGAAGTCGAATGGTTGGATGATGCCAGTTCTGCCCGCTCTCTGTGACTGAGGATAGACAGTTGAAGTTGTTGATGCTGCAGCCACTCCTGAATTTTGTTGGCAATGAGACCAGCTGGAGAGTCTTCGTAGGTGACCCAGGAAGTCGTCCAAATATTTTTGGAATTTTGGGAAGTCGGTGCTGGTCGGGGCAGAGGCACGAACAGGGACGCAGATCTCTGGTTCTAACTACAACAGGACCTCAACAGCAGGAAGATGAAATCACTACGGGCTCTCCAGAGCTCTGATTCAGGCGTGGCTAGAGTCGTCGTCTTCGTTGTTGAGTCCTCTTCGAGCGGAGACCCACGGGGGCACCAGATGATGTCGGAGTAGATAGGGACAGTCCAAACAGCGCTTGGGTGTCTGTTCAGTCCCAGAGTGGACATAACAGCGCACTCGAGGGAGAAAATTGAGAAATTTTAGCTCCGGATGCCGAACGGGATGCCGCTTCTTGGAGATGGAAGGCGACTCGTTGTAGAAGCTCTCAGCCAAGTGGCGCCTCAAGAAGCAGAGGGATGTGGCCGTGGGAACTTCTGGAAGTGGCCTCAGGTTGCTGATCGGATCTTTCTTGCGCAGTAGGAGAAGAACGGCTCCCCCGGGCGACCACGAGCTCAGAAAGGGATGGGACCACCGCCGTTGCGAAGAGGACGGAGAGATGCTTCCAACGATACCTCTTGGGCCTCCAGGGATGTTGGGATGAAGTCAGGGCCGGCTCTTCAAACTGCTGGTACTCTGCTGCATGCGACCTGAGAATTACCGGTGGTGGGGGAATGGGGTAGAAGGGATGGGAAATGGGGTGGATGGGTGTGGGGGCAACCCCTGGCTGTGAGGGGGTCTGGGAGGGGGTGTTCCAAGGTGTGGGAGGGGGAGAATGGGGTCTAGAAGGTGGTGTTTGCAGTGGGTGAGAGAGGAGCTACGAATTTGGTTGGAAGGGAGAGAGGGAAAGGGTATTTGAAAATGGGTTTAAGGGTGGGATTAATTTCTGATCTTGGGGATGGGAAGGGGTGTGTGGGGAAGGTAAAGGGGGGGGCTTGGGGAGTGGGAATTCTGCCTTGGGAGATGAGAGGGTGCTTGGGGAAGGGGAGTGGGTGGTTGGTGGTTGGAGGGTGGAGTGGGGAGTGGTGGAATCTCCCTTGGGGCTGGGGTGGAGTTAAGGTGGGGTGGTAGAGAGTTGGGGATGAGTTATTGGAGGGGGGGAAGAGAGAGAAAGGTGGTTGGGAGGGGAGGAGAGAGAAAGGGGCGCAGGTTTTAGAGAGAGAAAGTGAAGGAGAGAGAAAATAACTTCCTAGAGAGAGAGAGGTAGAGAGAGAGGGGGATAGGGGCTTCTCACCCACTCAATTGACTTCTCACCAAAAGAAGAAGATTTAAGTTGAACACTAGAAAATTCAAATATTCATTTATTCATTAACTTCAAATGGGGGGGAATGGGGTCCTATATATAGGCAACCCACATTTTATAAAAAGTCCTTGACTCTTGCTACAATGACAAATAACCAAGGGGTAGGGGGCGCCCCTGGGCCTAGCCCATAGAATTGGGCCCAATAACCAAACTAATCAACCCTATGACACTTAACTTAGGTAGATGACTCATTAACCTAGGTACATGACTCAAATAAAAGAAAAATTACAATGATATGACTTAAATAAAAATGAGGAAATACAACATATGACTCAAGATAAATGACTAGACCATGTCGGATGCTTCCGGGGCGAGGAGACGATCCGTGAGTGTGGGCATGGGAGGTGATGCCCCCATCAGGAGGGAGGAGAGCGATGGTGGGAGGTGATTAAAAGGTGAGGGAAAATGTGGGGGAGACTGGGGAAGGGGACTATAGCGACCTAGGCTGGAATAGGGAGAGGGAGGGGTGGTGGTGGCTTGTCGTTCACTATGCAAGGTGAATGGAGAAGGTGGTGGCTTAGGGAGATGACAAAGGGAATATGGGGGAATATGGGGTGGTCGACCAGATGAAGGAGGAGGAGGAGGAGGGGTGGTGCGCAGCCAACAATGGGGGAGGGAAATTCAAATTTGCATTGGGAAGGTGGAGGGGTGCTTGGGAAGAGGAATGGGGTGCTTTGGAATAGGAAAGGTTGCATTGGTATGGAGGTAGATGCTTGGGGTTTGGTGGGAGTAATGGTGGAATTAAATGGCTTGGGGGAGATGAAGGGGTGGGCTGTTGTGGAGGGTTGAGGTGGCAAGGGGGGTGGGAGAGAGAGAAGGGGGCGAACTAGAGAGAGAAGGGGGAGTAGAGAAAAGGGGGGTCGCCCCAAGAGAGAGAAGGAGAGAGGTAGAGAGAGGGCTTCTCACCCAAGGCTATCAAGGCTTCACACCTAATGGCATACAATTTCTGGAAATTCAAATTCTAATTCTTCATTCGTTCTCACAAGGGGGTTGGGGTCCTATTTATAGTGACCCAACCTTTTACATGACAGAACTACCCCTGGCTTTACATATAATGACCAAAATGATCCAAGAAGCAGACCTAGGGGAAATTGTTGTGCCTCTGTGATTTTGATGATGTCTCGCACTATAAATCAATTTATTTTTCTCTCTAGATCAATTTGTTATTTTACGGCACATTTATTTGTTTCTAAGCATGGAGGGGGTATGTGCTAAGAGCATCATTTAGGTCCGTGCATTACATATTATTTGCTCTTTCGCTTAATCCATATTGAGTAAGTGCTAGTTCTGCATCTTTCACATATAGTACTTGCCTTAGTGCAAGTCCTTGGTCATGCACAGGTTTTGCTATTCATACATTGTCCTTGTGCATTTCTCTAGGTCGTGAGCATTAAGGTCCGTGCATATTCTGTCTCTGTACCTTGCATATCCAAGTCCGTGCACGTGTTACATATGAAAAATGAAGTCAGTGCATTCACTGCTCATGCACACACGAAGTCTGTACTTTTCTTACCTTTGCATCTCACCTTTCGAGGTCGGTGCAAGTCTTTAGGTCCGTGCAATACTTGCACAGCACGCACTGTTTAGCCTTGTCATTTAGTGTCAGTGCTTTCTTCTCCATCATCTCGGTGCAAGTTCTGTCTTGCATTTTTCCTTTGTCCGTATACTCTTCTCCATCATCTCGGTGCAACTCGTGTCTGGATCACAAATTCAACTCGGTGCATCTACTATGTTACGCATTTTTTTTAAGAGTCAGTGCACTGTTCGCCCTAGACATCTCTAGAGTCATTGCATGTCTTTGGTCCTTCTTTTTTCTTTGACTCGGTGCATAGTCTTCTTCTTGTGCCTCTTGGATTCATGTCCATGCACATCAGCTGCACGGGTGGTCACTAAGATTTGGGCATATGGTGTCATGCATATTTGTATGTCAATATGGTGTCATGCATATTTGTAAGTCAATACATTTCCCACGTCTGGTTTTATCAACTCAGTGCATGCTATGTTTACTCTCTCATTACCTCAGTGCAAACTATGCTAAGTGCTTGACTAAGTGCCTTGCATTTTCTGACAGAGTGTCTCTCCGAGGAAGGGCACGTGATCCAAGGTAGATCGACCTCCGAAAGAGTGCCACGAAAAAGGCTACAATGCTTAGATGGTGACACGTGGCTGAGAGCCTTCTAGAAGCCGTTTGGGCGGGAGTTCACCCTCCACACGCCCAGGGCATGAGCACAGGATTCAGAGACAGAAGATATATATATATCTCTCTCGGGCGAGATCAAGAAGCACATCCCTCTCAAAAGCAGTAAAAGAAGAAAGGGGAGAAAATCAGAGAGAGAGCAGAAGAGAGAAGTGTTCGAAAAAGAAAAAGAGATAGTTCGAGGAAGAAGAGATATAGTGAAGCTGCTAAAGCAAATTGAAGATCTGCTATCTATTGGCTTCTGGATTAGATCCAGACCAATATGCTCCTGCGAGAGCTACATTCTTATGCATTATTTCCATCTTTTCGTAGCTGAATTTTCTCACACTTGTTTTTCCCTTTTTCAACTGTGTTTTTCCGATTCTCTGGTTTGAGGTCGAGGCTCCTCTTGGGTGTTCAGGAGAAGGGAGGATTGGTCCTCCGGCTGTGGGCAACTGGGTATTACTCACTGGGTTTCCTTCTGCTACTACAGGAGAAGGGAGAGTTGGTCTCTTCGGTCACTGGTGGTGGTGTGCCACTAGTGGGTTCCCTCTGGTTTAGAGGAAGGGAGACTGGTGTCTCCGGTTGCTAGTGACGGGTTGTCACTAGTAGTCCCCTCCGGTTTGGAGGAAGGGAGGTTAGCCTCCAGTTCTGGTTTCGTGGGCTGCAGAACCTGGTTGAGGGATTTGTCTCCCTTGGTTATCAAGCTGTTAGGCAGCGTCTTGTTTGCAAATTGAGTCTACGTCTTGCATTTTGTAGGGGAAGCCTTACTCGGGTTAGAGTGAGGGGTGGATGTAGATCTGGGGTCTCAGATCGAACCACCTAAAAATTCAGTGTGCTGTGGTTTGCTTCATGTGATTGCTCCTTATCTTCTTCCCCCTCTTCACAGGTTGTGGTGTGATCAGTTTTAGCTTTCCACACTTATAGTTCGCCAAGTGGTGGTGCTGTGTCTTGTGGACTCTTATATCTTAGTGTCTTCGTGTATCAGTTTTGCATCTGGTTCTTATAGTGAAGCTGATTTATTTAATTGGGCAAAATTTCCCAATAGATCCATTCACCCCCCCTTTGGATCTATTCCTGTGCGCCACCGTTCCTATCAGAAATGACATAGAACTTAGGGAAATGACTCAAAGACCTAGGGGCACAACTCAAATAAAAGGGAAAATACATCAAAATGACCTAAATAAAAGACTCAGACTATAGAGGTGGACCCAACTGAAGTGATAGCTGAGCCTACACTGTTAGTGCTAGTGCGATGGATTCACAGGGGCGTGAATGAATCCCTTAGTGAAAATCTCGACCAATTTAATTCTTAGACAGAGATGAAATGGATTTGAACTCCCTGAACTGATGCAAGACTTGACTCAACTAAGCGTATACATTGAAACCGAGCCTATCATGCATCTATCGATGAACAGTCACACAAACAAACCACACAGAACACCAAATTTTTAGGTGGTTCAGTCCTTCAGACCTACGTCCACCCCACACTCAAACTAGAGTGTGGATTCCGTTGCCAAACAGCTTGAAAGACCGCTGGGCTTCACAGCTTACCTACAATCGCTGAGCAACACAGCTTGTTGTCCAGAGGAACCAATCCTCTACAACGCTGAGCAACACAGCTTCTGTCCAGAGGAACCGATCCTCTGCAACTGCTGACAAACAGCTTGAATAAATGTAAAAGAAAGAAGAACATGGAACCAAATACAGCAACAGAAAGCTGTCGATAAATCAAAATAAAAATGCTCACGCAGGAGCCAAGTGTCTTGAATCTGATCTAGAGAACACTACAGGAAACCTGATCTTCAATGCATAGCACTTGCTTCCCTTCAAGCTATCTCTCTCTTTTTATTTGTCTTCTCTTTTCAGGTGCTCAATCTCATCTGCTTCAGATTCTTCAATAATAACTTGTTCACTTTTCGAAGTCAGCTCTTCTATATATATATATCCAATGAGAGAGAAGTGCGTGGAGCAACCAATTTTCCCGCTCAGATTTCATTCCAGATCTGAGTCTTCAGAAGCCACGTGTCAGCATCCCAGCTTGGATTGCCTTTCACGTGTCATGATCATCATTCCCCTTTTTCTTCAGATCACGTGCATGTCATAGTATCCTCGAGCAAACATCCTGGCAACATACTAGACTTGAAGTCAGTCTTATGATAGTTAAACACAAGACATGAAGTAGCAAGATTGCACAAAGTTAATAAAGCAATAAGCCTGATATGCACAGACTCAACACAGCATAAGATTACGTATGCAAAGAGTCAAGTTATACACACATCAAGTGTTGCACTGACGGCGTGTGTGCGACATGCAAAGACTATATTGATAGCATGCGTGACATAAGGAATGCACAGACTCAATCATGCCAAAACTCTCTTGCACAAACTCTAGCAGATGCGGAGCTAAAAGTAATCTTGCACCGACCTAGTATCGACCAGAGCACGGACTCAGACACGCAAACAGATCAAAGCACTAACGTATATATGCAGATAAGCAAAGAATGCTGCACCGACTATAGCATGCACAAACGTGGGATGCGCATGAAATGCAACTTGCACTGACGCTATATGCGTGCATGTAAAACATGCACCGACTATGTATATGCCTTAGACATAGACATGCACCGACCATGTGTTTGCTTTAGACACAACCTGCACCGACCTTAATATATGCCTTAGACGAATCATGAGACACAGACATGCATTGAGACACAGAATGAGACGCAGATATGAAACACAAATGTGCACTGACCCTATATGCGTGCATGAGACGCTAAATGAGACACAAATGTGCACTGTTGTTACTTGGACCAAGGAGCACATTGTGTTGTGCCCCTATGGTCATTTGAGTTATTTGATATTCTTGGTTTTGATAATGGCTAAACATTATAAGTCATTCATGTTTTTCCACTCTCATATGACTGACATACGTGATGCTTTGTTCATGACATATAAGCCAATGAATGGACAAGGAATGGAGTGGAGATGGTAAAAGTGAAAGCTCAATGATTACGCCCTCGCACGTGGATCGACCTGCGAGGTCAGGTCGCGGGTATCTGGCATCTAAACAACGTGTATTCTTACGGCTAGGAGGCATGTACTAGACTTGATTGCTCGTAAAATATGAGTCATGTGCCTTCAAATGCAAAAGATCATGAAAATATGCTACAATCATAAAATTCCATGCTTTAGTCATGATTGTTTAGCCTCAATACTCATTTTTGTGTTATTCCCTTTGTAGTTATTGAATATGGATATATAAGACAAGGGAAGGTTACACACTGCCATGATATGCACTTTTGGTTCATTTCTATTAAAACTTGGATGTAGCTACATTTTTAACCCCATTGATGATCTCGGATCTCATTAGCTTTGAACCATATATGTTGCTCACGGTCTGGTTCAGGTTTGCATATAATGGCTTGCTCTCAACTCCTTTCAGCTCTGGTCTCACAGACATCTGTCACCTTCTCTACCTTATCCCTCCTTTTTGCTGCTGTCAAAGGGGGAGAAAATGTCTTGTTGTGAGTCCTTTATGTATGAGCTAATACCTTGTGCGGCCTTTGTGCGTTGTCAAAGGGGGAGAGTGAATTGTGGATGGGAGAGAGTCCACGGGGGAGAGAACCTTGTGAGCTTTGAGTCTTCATATGTGATGGAGGATTGTGCATAGCATTCACATGCCTTGATCATCCATGCATACATATCCGCATTCACATGCTTTCACATTGTGCATAGCATTCACATGCCTTGCTCATCCATGCATACATATCCGCATTCACATGCTTTAATTATCATGGATTTTGAGTTACATATCTTGAGCTGCATATATTATAAAATTTGTCATCTTAGACATTACTACCACATAATGACTCACAGTGTTGCCATCATCAAAAAGGGGGAGAATGCTGTGCCCCTGTGGTTATATGAGTTATTTGATATTCTTGGTTTTGATAATGGCTAAACACTATAAGTCATTGATGTTTTTCCACTCTCATATGACTGACATACGTGATGCTTTGTTCATGATAGGTAAGCCAATGAATGGACAAGGAATGGAGTGGAGATGGCAAAAGTGAAAGCTTAATGATTGCGCCCTCGCACGCGGATCGACCTGCACGGTCAGGTCAAGAGGGCAGCGCCCCTTGCGGGGGTTTCCAGGGGCGGAGCCCCCGGAACAAAATTTAGAAATGTTCAAATGGTCTAAGGCATAAACCAAACCCAAAAATGCATGGAATTGATAAGGACATGAATATCTTGACTTATGGATATGTTTCCTTGAGCTAACACTTCATTTTTGCAGGTATAGGTCTTTCCGGTCGACCAACACACCTTGGCCGGTCGACCAGAATTGCCAGAACCTAAGAATCCAATTTTTTTACAGGTTTCGGTCGACCGCCCCTACTTTTCCGGTCGACCGGTTCTACCATAAACGAACAACTCAAGATTTTACAGGTTTCGGTCAACCGCCCCTAGGGGTCCGGTCGACCGGTTTTGCCAGAGATGAAAAATCAACCGACTGTAAAATTTCGGTCGACCGCCCCATGCCTTCCGGTCGACCGCCAGCCCCGAGCCAACCATGTTTGACTTCGATTTTCACCTCGAGGCCAGCCCCTTTTCTTGTATTTGTTTAACCCCAAAGTCACCCAATACCCCATGGATTGTGGATCTGGTCTGGAGGATGTCCAAGGACCATTCAAAGGTTATAAAACACATGCAAGAGGGTTAGAAACCCTAGTTGATCATTTGTGAATCCAAGGGAGATCAAAGGAGGCTATAAGGGTGAGAGGAGTTCGAGTACTGTAGCTGTGAATAGTACTCCGGGAAGAAGTTCTTCATCCATTCAAGGGATTCAAGTCTAGATCTGAAGCCATCTCAACCTCCAAGGAAGCAAGAAGCAATCAAGGCTCTCAAGGGTGATCTAAACTGCATCAAACTCTTCATCAACTCAAGGAGATCAAAAGGAAGATCAAAGCTACATCCATAGCCTTCTTCATCAACTCAAGGAAGATCATCTCTCAAGGAAGAAGACACCATTGAAGCATCCAACTCAAGCTCCAGCAATCTCAGACAAGATTTTTCTTCATGAGCATATTCTATATCTTGTTTGATGATTGAGTGTTTTCATATTTGTTCTTTTTCATTTCATACAAATGCTTGAAACTGAAGATCATCCCTACCGGTGGTTAGTAGGAAGGCAATCAGAAGTTGTCCGATCTGCGGTGTTGACGTCTCTACCTGTGGTTAGTAGGAAGGCAATCGGAGGTCTTTCCGATTTACGGTTCAGTGCGTGGCACTAGTGGAGCCTCACCGGATTTGGTGAGGGGTGGACGTAGGACTAGGGATTCAGTCCGAACCACCTTAAAATCCTTTGTGTTGTGATTTGATTGTGCGGTTGATTTGTTTTAGATGCATGCTTAGGTTCAATCTCCATATTGTGAAATCATATTTCTAAGCAAATCGTTTTATACATCGCTAAGCTAGTTGTATTCCGCTGTAATTATTTTTAACTAGCTATATAGAGGATTGCATTTCGAGAAGAGGGGCAGATCTATTCACCCCTCCCCTCTAGATCCGCTGTCCACTACACAACACATTGCACCGACATATATTCATTAGGCCAAAACATGAACATGCACTGACTGTGCGATCCTCAGACTTGGCTTGTGCACTGACTCAATGTGGATCAAACACATAATTGCACCGACATGAATGTGATTTGAACACGCATTGCATCGACCTAATTAAGTACAAGGTAAACACTGCAACAACTTTATTAAATGTAAAACAAGGACTGCATTGACTTAATCAATTCAGCTGCTTGTGTTATTATTCAAAGTAGAAGACTTAAATTGATTAGGGCGATTATTTAATTCTATCTAAACATGACTCATATGTTGTCATTATCAAAATAAGATTTCCAACAATCTCCCCCTTTTTGATGATGACAACATAATGAGTCATGTATCATAATTCACACACTTAATCAATCAAAATCATTTACTGACATGCATATTACAAACACCATTGCAGCACAAAATGTAATATTAATTCCTACAAATGCACACTAACACTTCTGTGTATAAGAGGAAAATTCAAAGTATGTTTGATTAGTCTCTCTTTAGACAGTCACAAGTATCCAAAGCTTTACAAAAATATCCACAGCAGTACAATGATCACAGTATAGCATAATCAGCAACATCATCTTTGCATCTTTCCATCTAAATCAGCAGCATAACATCAGCAACATTAAACAACAAGCAATAGCAACAGCAACCATAACATCAGTTACCAACCATCCTCCTCACCTCCTCATACATGACATTCTCTCCCCCTTTGTCATTATCAAAAATAAGGAACTAGAAGAAATCATTGACCTCTGTAACTCCCCATGTCCCTTGGATGATGTGCAGAGCTGGAACCAGGGGTTGAAGATCTGTTCAGCACTGATGTGTGAAGATTTCTAATGGAGTCTGATAGCTCATCTAGTCTTCGATGCACTATGCTCCCCAGTCTGTCCACTAGGGAGGTGGTAGAATCTTGTTTTGTGAGATTTTGTTTAATACTCTCAGAAAGGGTCTCCAATTGAGAATGGACATCTTGAAACTTGTTAATGATTTCAGGCTGACTGGCTGCAATATTGTTCAATGTACTCTTTATCAATTCAAACTCAATCTTAAGATCAAAAGTGTGGCTAAGAATTTGAGCAAGCCTGCCAAAAGTTGAGAGTTGTGTATCTTGTATTTTTCTCACCATGTCACCAATTCTATTGTTGATCCCCATAAGAGATTCCAAAATCTCTCGAACTGCTGCATCAGTTTTTTGTTTGGCAGTCATAAATTCAATCCATTGGGTGTTCACAATCCTTTCCAAATGTTGCATTCGGGCATCTACTCTGTCTATTTGAAGGGTATTGAACAGAAAGTGTTTATTCATCAATTCATTTTGATTCAGCACTATCTCAGTCAAATTTGACAGCATCTGTGTAATATCAGACTCAGCACTTGGTCCAGGTGAACTAAATGTAGATGCACTAGATTCTGGAATTTCAGTGTGGTATTCATGCTGCGGTTCAGGAGATGGAGTGGGTGGTATACCAAGACTAATTACTCCCCCGAAATGTGGACCATATTCAGGAGCTTGAGCAAATGACATTCTTGGATAAAAATTGTAATGAGGGGCAGGACCCATAACATATTCTTGTAAATCTTCCTCAGCTGCTCCTTGAGCTGGTGACTTAGCTTTCTCATGTGGAATTTCTTCATCATGTTGTTGAGCAAGCGGATGTTGTTCTGGTGGAGCTCCTGTCTCTGCCTCTTGAGTTCCGTGGGGAACACCTTCATTTTGAGCCTCTTCTTCCTGTTGTTCTTTCATTTCAACCTCTTTCTCAACTTCAACTTGTGATATTGTCTGCTCGGACTGACCAGTAGACTGCTGTGACTGAAAAGATGTTCCAAATTTATCAAATATTTCATCAATAGTCTGATCCAACTTGTGCTTAATTTGAACTTCAGGTAGATTAAGCTCATCAACTTCTTGTTCTAGCTGTAGGTCTTTAAGATGCTTCTCAGCTGGCATCTCAACACTTTCTTGTTCAAGTTCTCTCATAACATTTTCTGGCTGTACACTGTCATGACCACTTTCAAGTAATACCTTCACTTGGGGCAAATCCTCCCCCTGAGCTTGTGCTTCCTTTACCTTCTTTGCCTTCTTAGATCCACTCTTTTTAACTGCCTGACTAGCATCAGTGGGTTCCAATCCCATGAATGTAGAGATAAAATCCATAGAGTAAGTGTTTACTTTTGGTATCTCTACAAAATTCTCATCCTCAAGAGGAACCCCTGATTTCTTGAAAATAGCTGTCAGGTGGGCTCCATAGGGTAAATATCTTCTCGACTCCTTGCATGTCTTCATGATTTGTATAATAATCTCTGGTAGACAGATCTTTATGCCCTTCAACAAATAGTACATGATAAATCTTTGAGTATCTGTCACTCTCCCTCGGCCTCAAACTTGTGGAGTTAACATTGTGGTAATTATGTGATGCAAAAGTCTTTTGAGAGAGGAGAATTTATTGGCATTGAAGGAGCCAAGTTTCTTCTGATCTTTATCACTAGAATTGTTTGGCAAGTCAGTAATGATGGAGTATGCATCATGAAGATTAAATCTATATTCAAATTCACCACTCCATCTTCTGGAATTCTAAACACTTTATGAAGAAAGTGCCTTGTTATCTCAATCCTAGTTCCTTTGACACTGGATAACAGCATAGACTTATCAAGATCATAAACTAGACTGTTATAGAACTCAATAATGAGTCTAGGATAATAGACTATGTGTTTGCTCAAGAACTTTTTCCATCTCTGAAATTTGACAATATCAACCATTTCAGGAAATTTTTCAATCATCTTGCTGTCATGAAAATCTATGAATCGAGGAGGCACAATTTTCCATGTTTCCAAAATAATTTCTGATTTGCTAGAAAGTTTTGCAGAAGTACCTTTTTCTTCAGAAACTTCGCCCACTTTTTCTTTTCCCTTTCTCTTCTTTCTTTCGGGTGCCTCTTCGCTTGGCTCAACTTTAACCTCCTCTTGTAGCAAAAGCTTTGTAGCCTTTCTCTTTCCTTTGGCTGAATCTTTCTGAATGGGTTCGGAAGGAGCTTCTTTTGCATGTACCTCTTCAGACATTCTAACTTGAGGAGTTGTAGGCTGCTGCTCCTCAGAAGCCTTCTTCTTCCCCTTGCTCTCTGTTGCCGGAGAAGACATTGTGAAGAAGGATGATTGAGAGAAATACGATACCTTACAAGAATAATGAGGGCAAATGATGAAGTAGGTGGAGAGAATGTGAAGAGGCGAGTAGAAGAACCGCGGAGAGGTGAAACCAGAGAAGCGCTCACGGCGGGGAGTCGTGAGTGCGGGAATGTCTAGGCTTTAATGTGGGGACACAAACGACACTTTAGGGTTAAACAATATATAGAATATACTATCGCCTTTACCCGATAAACATTTCGTACCCAAACTACCCCTCTCGTATATATAAAATACTTTTCTTCTCCTCTTTTATGGTCTTCGGCGTATTAAGCTTATATCTTATACATTTATTCCTCTAAAAAACATCTTTTATCGCACAATCAATGGAGATAAACATTTTAATCACAGTACAATGCCCAGTAAATATGAATCATCAATTTCACTCATTATTTTCATTAGATACAACTGGTTTCAAAATAAATCTTATATTACGTTTAAGTCCGGTTTCAGCTTCTGAAGTAGAACCAGAGTCAACCATATCAACTTTTTCTTTTATTTTCTTTTGTTAATTGGAGCATTACGGTATGACTGGCCTTTTTACTCAAAGAGACATATTTATCAGACACCAGAATCCTTGGTTACACAGCAAAGTCTACCTTTATGCCATCTTTTATGAACAGAGATAGCTCATTTCTTCATGACATAACTTCTAGATTTCTTTGATCTAGATAGCTAGTTTCTTAGAAATTTTGCCATTGCTCTGCCATATTTCATTTATTTTACTTCATGGCGTATTCCCTGGTCTACATCCAGATCAGGTTGAAGACATGATTTAAAACACCCTATAAGACATCCTCTTCTACTAGATTTTCCTATTACTCACAATTTTCAGATTCATGATTTTTCTTTAACTGGACACTTCCAGTTATTAGCATGTTTTCAACTCCATTGAAAATACTTTCAAGAATCATTTTGAACAATTAATTATAAGATATAATCTTTATAGACCGAAGATCACTTAATTGGGAAGATCAATAATTTTTATACAGGAAAAGGGGTGGTTTTAGCAACCAATAATGTATAGTAAGTAAAGGTAATAGAATTCCATATATTACTTCCTTTAAGTGTCACCATATGAGAATGAATAGTAAGAATTAGGTGAGAAGAGATAGGCCATGGGCTGATTATACTGATGGAAGATGAGGGAATGGAATATCTAGCCACATGAGAGCAATAGTCTAATTCGGTATAGGATTACAGACAGCCTTAGACTCAAACATCCTCAGCCTTCACTTGACCCAAAATCTTCAGATTAGCTCTAACAAAACCAGCTCAATATAAGTAGTGATCAGCTCAAACTTTGCAGCTCAACATATCAGCTCAACTAGCAACAACTTCCAAATCCATGATATACAACATACAATCCACTGATTCAAATTTGTTCAGATCAGCTCTGCTCCCCCTCACGAAGTGCAGAGATTCTAATCAAACATAACTTTGCTTTTCTTGCAGATACACAGAGATGTAGATTATATATGCATGTTTTATTTCTAGATGCATGATAAAGCAATCAACTAATTCTTTTTGGATTTTTAGGGTTTAATGATATACAATGAACTCAGTTCCTAAATGCAACATGTGGGGAATTTAACAATTCATGCATCATAACAAGGATGTGCAAGAGATTTAGAAAAAAACTACACTTATCTTCGTGTGCATTTATTTGAGGCAGATAAATTCAGAAAGCAGTGTAGGAGCAGAGATTTTAAGACTGGCCTAAAAAGTGCAGTCATGGGGTGTTCTTCTCGAATGCCTTGGTTTATTTACCTGCAAAACAACACATATTTTGGGCAGGCAGGAACCCAAGCAGTCTTGGGTCCTTAGTTAACTTTTGCACTTTTAAAGGGTGCTCTCCACAATTTTCTAGCATTAAGGTCATCAGATTTCAACAAATGACAGTTGGACAGGACATGACCAAACCATTCACAATAGTGACAAGAAACACTAGATTTCATGTTCTTTTTATAGGAATGAGCATGTGCATGAATTGGATATGATTGAACATGATTTCTACTTCTGTTAACATGAAAACTTCTCTTTCTGTTTACACTAGAATCATTCTTTTTCTGAACATGCCAACAGTCTTTGACTGAGTGGCCAGCCTTCCCACAATGGAAGCATTCAATGTACTTGCCTCTAGAACTGAGGTAAGTTCTATCAGAGACATGATTCACAGGAACCTTATTCAAGCCTGAGAGATTTCTTTTTGCAGGGAATGAAACAAATTCAGACTTAAGTTTCTTCTCTGGAGCATGCCAACAGAGGGCAGCAATGTGACCAAACTTGCCACAGCAATAACATTGAATTTTCTTTTTCTGGTAAGTAGGAGGTTTCCTAGGAAGATGATTTCTAGGATATATCCTAACAGCATTTCTTTCATCATTTATCAATGTTAAACAGTCATGCATAATATGTCCAACCTTCCCACAATAGTGACATGTTACTACCTTATTATTCACATCCACTTGATTGACAGAATTAACATTTGCATGAGAGTGTGAATGTGTGTGTGAGCAATGAGCATCATGCACATGTAAATCAGGGACATGTTTAGACTTATTCATATTAATTTTTTTTTGATTTTTGAACCTTTTTTTGATTTTTATCTGAATTTTCAGCTTTCTTTGTAGTGAATTGAAAGATAGAAGAACTAGATTGGTTAACCTGTTCAGAACTCTTCACGAATACAGTTGACTTCTTCTTTTCATTAGTCTGTTTATTGACAGGCACATAACTGAGTCCTTCTTTCTGAAAATTCATCTTAGAGCCAAGCAGTTTATTCAAATTATCCTTTCCTTTCACAAATTTAGACATAGAAGCTTTTAGATCATCAATTTCAGTTTGCAATGACACAATGTCATCTTCACATGAAATTATTTGATTATGCAAACCATCGTTGAGTCTTTTCAAATTTTCATTTTCCTGCAGTATCTTCAAATTCTCATTAGCCTCTTTGTCATTCAAAATTGCCTTACCTTTTTCAATGGCTATCAATTTTTCAGAAGGCATAATGTTTAAAACCATCAGTTTCTTATTTTGATCTTTCAAGTAACCATTTTCTTCAAACATTTTTCTTCACTTTCTTCAACCTCAATTTTCTTTTCCAACAATAATTTATTTTCTTCTTTCAGGGATTTGATTAATTCCTTTTGTAAATTGTCATCATAATCTATATCATTAATCAAATCTCTAAGAACAGCACATTCATTGCAAGAATCATTTTCTTTGATGAACCTATTCCTTAAACTCTCATTCTCAGACTTTAAGTGTTTCATTTCATTTTCTTTTCTGTTCATATCTGACTTTAGGCTTTTATTTTCCACCTTCATACTTCTGATTTCATGCAGCATTTCTTTTCTTAGTTTCTTCTTCTCAGATTTAATTTTATCATACTTCTAAATTAAATGCTCATTCAACACAATCAAATCTTCGAGGCAAAAATTACCAGTGTTAGAGTTTGCCTGTGACGAAGTCTCCTCCATATCATCCTGGTCTTCGTCTGTTGCCATGAGACACTTCACCTCATCCTGACATTTGATGGCTGCAACCATATCAACAACTTCTGACGCACTACAACAATCAAGCACACATCGAAACTTGTCAGTATTTATAGCCCTTCGAGTTAGCTCCAGGGCCTTCTGATTCTTTGCGAATTTCAAGTGGTCTGAAGTTTTCCATAAGGAATTGTCCTTTGGAACTTGATAAGAGCTGTGTGCAATTATTATCCATAGATCTGGATTAACCTGCATCACGTACTCTCTAAACTGATTAAACCACTTGTAAAAACCTAGACCCTCAAACCTCGGGAGATCAATCATGAATTCCATGCTCAGACGGGATCAGAATTCTAAATAGAGAACAGATCAATACAATGTAAGCGAATGAATCAACTCAGATCGCACCAAAGCCAATTACAGATCAGATCTGCAGGTCAATGGACCCTCTATGCAGACACCCGCTCTGATACCAACTGTTAGTGCTGGTGCGATGGATTCAGAGGGGGGTGAATGAATCCCTCAGTGAAAATCTCGACCAATTTAATTCTTAGACAGAGATGAAATGGATCTGAACTCTCTGAACTGATGCAAGACTTGACTCAACTAAGGGTATACATTAAAACGAGCCTATCATGCATCTATCGATAAGCAGTCACACAAATAAACCACACAGAACACCAAATTTTTAGGTGGTTCGGTCCTTCAGACCTACGTCCACCCCACACTCAAACCAGAGTGTGGATTCCGCTGCCAAATAGCTTGAAATATCGCTGGGCTTCACAGCTTGCCTACAACCGCTGAGCAACACAGCTTGCTGTCCAGAGGAACCAATCCTCTGCAACGCTGAGCAACACAGCTTGCTGTCCAGAGGAACCGATCCTCTGCAACTACTGACAAACATCTTGAATAAATGTAAAAGAAAGAAGAACAAGGAACCAAATACAGCAATAGAAAGTTGTCGATAAATCCAAACTAAAAATGCTCGCGTAGGAGCCAAGTGTCTCGGATCTGATTCATAGAACACTACAGGAAACCTGATCTTCAATGCACCGCACTTGCTTCCCTTCAAGCTATCTCTCTCTTTTTATCTGTCTTCTCTTTTCAGGTGCTCAATCTCATCTGCTTCAGATTCTTCAATAATAACTTGTTCACTTTTCGAAGTCTGCTCTCATATATATATATATATATATATATCCAATGAGAGAGAAGCGCGTGGAGCAACCAATTTTCCCGCTCAGATTTCAGTCCAGATCTGAGTCTTCAGAAGCCACGTGTCAGCATCCCAGCTTGGATTGCCTTTCACGTGTCATGATCATCATTCCCCTTTTTCTTTAGATCACGTGCCTGTCATAGTATCCTCGAGCAAACATCTTGGCAACATACTAGACTTGAAGTCAGTCTTATGACAGTTAAACACAAGATAGGAAGTAGCGAGATTGCACAAAGTTAATAAAGCAATAAGCCTGATATGCACAGACTCAACACAGCATAAGATCACGTATGCAAAGAGTCAAGTTATACACACATCAAGTGTTGCACTGACGGCATGTGTGCGAGATGCAAAGATTGTATTGACAGCATGCATGACATAAGGAATGCACAGACTCAATCATGCCAAAACTCTCCTGCACAAACTCTAGCAGATGCGGAGCTAAAAGTAATCTTACACCGACCTAGTATCGACAAGAGCACAGACTCAGACACGCGAACAGATCAAAGCACCGACGTATATATGTAGATAAGCAAAGAATGATGCACCAACTATAGCATGCACAAACGTGGGATGCGCATGAAATGCAACTTGCACTTACCCTATATGCGTGCATGTAAAACATGCACCGACTATGTATATGCCTTAGACGTAGACATGTACCGACGGTGTGTCTGCTTTAGACACAACCTGCACAGACCTTAATATATGCCTTAGACGAATCATGAGACGCAGGCATGCATTGAGACGCAGAATGAGACGCAGATATGAAATACAAATGTGCACTGACCCTATATGCGTGCATGAGACGCTAAATGAGACACAAACGTGCACTATTGTTACTTGGACCAAGGAGCACATTGCACCGACCCATATTCATTAGGCCAAAACATGAACATGCACTGACTGTGCGATCCTCGGACTTAGCTTGTGCACTGACTCAATGTGGATCAAACACAGAATTGCACCGACATGAATGTGATTTGAACACGCATTACATCGACCTAATGAAGTACAAGGCAAACACTGCAACAACTTTATTAAATGTAAAACCAAGACTACATCGACTTAATCAATTCAGTTGCTTGTGTTATTATTCAAAGTAGAAGACTTAAATTGATTAGGGCGATTATTTAATTCAGTTTAAACATGACTCATAAGTTGTCATTATCAAAACCAGATTTCCAACATACACATCGCCCGGGTGTAGTGATGAACCAAGCCACAGGGAGTCGTGGGTGATGCATCTATCAAATCTCCTGGGCTGCGAAGAGCTCGACTCTGTCAAGTAGGGGTCCATCCTACTGTGGTACTGCTCGAGAAGGTCGGGATCCACCCGCTGGAGATCCTCCCTACTTACCCACGTGTCCTCTGAAGGAGGCCGGCTCTTCCACCTAACGAGGTAGCACTCATACGCCTTGCTCCTGGTGGTAGTGATATGTTCATCCAACATCCGCTCAACCTACTCGCACTGGCCTCTCCTGGCTGGTGGTTTTCCCTCAAGTGTCGGTACTCTCTCAAGGGAGGGATCAGGCTCAATATCCTCACTGGGTACCACTGTGGGGCCCTTGTATGGCACCAGGTTAGCCACATTAAATGTGGGACTTATTCCATACTCCTCGGGGAGGTCTAACTCATAAGCATTTATGCCAATGCGCCTCAGAACCTGGAAGGGACCAGCCCCACAAGGCCTCAGTTTCGAGACAGCTCCCGGGGAGAGCCTCTCAGTCCTCACCGTCATAAAATCACCCACGTGGAACTCTTGGTGCCGTCGGTGAGAGTCGGCCTGTCTTTTGTAAATCTCATAATTTTTGCTGATGTGCTTGCGTATTTCTTCATGCAACTCTTTAATATGTTGGGCAAATGATTCAGTCGAGACAGA
This sequence comes from Amorphophallus konjac, assembly GCA_022559845.1. Lineage (NCBI taxonomy): Eukaryota > Viridiplantae > Streptophyta > Magnoliopsida > Alismatales > Araceae > Amorphophallus > Amorphophallus konjac. The sequence goes on from CM040120.1 coordinate 360,923,240, forward strand.
CATTCTAGCATGCTGGGGTAGAGGAATGAGGTCAGAGGGCTTTCTGGGTTTGTACCCATGCACAGCTTCGAATGGACTCATCCCTATGGACTTATTGACTAAATTGTTGTATGCAAACTCAGCCTGGGACAGAATGAGATCCCAATTCCCTAGACGGTCCTCGACAAGGCACCGAAGGAGGTTCCCAAGACTTCGGTTGACTACCTCTATTTGGCCATCAGTTTGGGGATGATAAGCCGTGGAAAATTTGAGGAGGGTACCCATCAAGTGCCAAAGAGTTATCCAGAAATAACTTGTGAACTTGACATCCCTGTCAGAGACTATGGTTTTGGGTAACCCATGGAGGTGAACTACCTCATCGAAGAATAGTCGGGCTATGTGGGAGGCATCTGAGGTCTTGGAGCATGGGATGAAGTGGGCCATTTTTGAGAATCTGTCAACCACTACAAAGATTGAATCATGTTTTCTTTGGGTTCTTGGTAGTCCTAAAACGAAGTCCATGCTTAAGTAGTGCCATGGACGTTTGGGAATGGGAAGAGGGGTATAGAGGCCGGTGTTTTACTTCACCTGCTTGGCCGAAGCGCATGTGCGGCATTGACCCACTATTTTGGCCACATCCCTTTTGAGGCTTGGCCAATAAATCTGACCCTCAACCAATGCAATGGTTTTATGCACCCCGAAATGGCCAGCTAGGCCTCCTACATGTAACTCCCAGACCAAGAAGTCGCGGAGGGAGGTTCGAGGTATGCAAAGTTTAGGTCCCTTTAAAAGAAAACCATCCTCTAGGATGAAGTCCTCATATTCCCGTTGGGACTGGGTGGACAAGGTGGTATGGATGCGCCCAAAGTCAGGGCAGTCAGGGTACTCATTCTTGATTCTCTCAAACCCGATGACTTTCACTTTGATAGTGGACAACAATGATATCCTCCTACTAAGCGCATATGCTGCCCGATTCTCGCTCCTGGCCTTGTGTTTGATTACAAAGGTGTAAGACTGGAGGTATTCTACCCAGCGGGCATGTCGGGCGTTCAGCTTTTGTTGGGAGTTAAGGTATTTTAAGGCCTCATGGTCTGAAAAGATGAAAATTTCTTTTAGCAACAGGTAGTGCCTCCAATGCCGAAGGGACTGAACCACGGCGTAAAATTCTTTGTCATAAGTGGAGTACCTTATCCTAGCATCACATAGCTTCTCACTAAAGAAGGCCACTAGGTGCCCTTCCTGGCTGAGGATCCCACCAATGCCTACCTCTGATGCATAACATGTGACTTCGAAGACCTTGGAAAAGTCGGGGAGACATAAGACAGGTGCTTGGGTCATTTTTTCTTTGAGTTCTGAAAAGGCTTTGGAGGCTGATTGGGTCCAAGCAAAGGTTCCCTTTTTGAGGCAATTAGTGATGGGGGCCGTGATAGTGCTGAATCTTTGGATGAACCTTCTATAGAATGTGGCCAACCCGTGGAAGCTTCGGACCTCATGGAGGGTGTGGGGTTCTGGCCAGTCAAGTATAGCTTGGACCTTCTCAGGGTCCATGGACACGCCCTTGGTAGAAACCATAAATCCTAGAAAGGAAATGGTCTGAGTCATGAAGTGGCATATTCCCAGGTTGGTAAATAGGCTCTCACGCCGAAGGGTGGTGCACACTTGTCTAAGGTGATCAAGGTGAGCCTCTTTGGTTTGATTGTAGATGAGGATGTCATCGAAATAGACCACCAGGAAGTTTCCAATGTAAGGTCGAAGGACCTCTGTCATAAGACGCATGAAAGTACTTGGGGCATTTGAAAGCCCAAATGGCATGACTAGCCATTCATAAAGACCGTCTTTGGTTTTAAAGGCCGTTTTCCACTCATCTCTTGGCCTAATTCTAACTTGGTGATAGCCACTCTTGAGGTCAATTTTTGAAAAAAATGGTGACTCCAGCTAGCATATCAAGAATGTCATCAAGCCTAGGTATGGGGAACCTATACTTGATTGTGATCTTATTAATAGCCCAGCTATCTACACACATCCTCCATGTCCCATCCTTTTTGGGTGTGAGTAGGGCCGAGACGGCATAGAGGCTTTTGCTAAGGCGGAGAAATCCTTTCCTAATAAGCTCCTCAACTTGCCTTCGTAGTTCAGCATGTTTAGTAGGGTTGAGGCGGTAGTGAGGGAGGTTTGGAAGGGTGGCTCCTAGGACTAGATCGATTGCGTGTTGCACATCATGCATGGGAGGAAGTTGATCTGGGAGCTCTTCGGGGAACACATCATGATACTCTTTCAAGAGAGTCTGGATTTCTACAGGATGAGGGTTGGATGGAGTGGGCTCCCCTAGGCAAATGACTACCGCACACATTGGTGTCCCTTGAGCTATCTCCTCTTCAAGCTCTCTTTTGATGATGAGATGAAGACTCTTGATCACCCCCGCAGGCTTAACTTGGTTGGATTTTGGGGGGATTGGTTGGGTTGGTGGGGTGGAGTTCCCCGAGTTTTGGTGTGGGTTGGGGAGAAGCTCTTGAGAGGGTGGGTCCTTTCTAGGCAAGAGACGAGGTGGGGAGGGGTTGAGACGGATAGTCTTCCCTTCATGCTCAAAGGTGCATGTGTTTGGCCTTCTTGAGATGGTGGCATCTACGTCATAAATCCAAGGCCTCCCTAGTAGGATGCTTCCTACTTCCATGGGGATAATATCACACCACACTTGGCCATGATAGGATGAGAAGGTGATGGGTACAAGGCAGCGAGTGTTGACCGAGATGGAGTTGTTATTAATCCAAGAGACCCAGTATGGGCTGGGATGGGGAGTGATGGTAAGCCCAAGGAGCTTAACGGTGTTGGGAGACACGGCATTGACACAACTCTCATTGTCAAACATCACTTTTCTCACATGGCTTCCTATCTTGATATAGGTGTGAAAAATGGAGGTTCGACACCAATCCTCTTCTTGGGGTTTGGTGAGGGTGCATCTAATCACACCTAAGTGGGTGTCGGTAGATGGTGGGGTGTAGCCTATGCCCGACTCGTGATATTGACCCTCGTACTCATCTTCCCAATCTATTGAGGCCTCATAGACTTCAACCGTACTCTCAAGTTCCCCTTGGGGAGGGGTGGGTTCTTCTTCGATGAGAAGGCTAGGTAATCCTCTAGATGGACATTGCCCTGCGAAGTGTCTAAAACCTTGGCACCTAAAGCATTGTTGTTTGCCGCTGCCTGGGATTGTCCCTCCTATGTTTGGGCCTTTGGAACTCTCCTCTCTTCAGGGAGGAGGATGGATTGGGGTGGCCTTTGTTGGAGTGATGGTGGGAGGGGGGTTGTAAGGTCGCAATGGGGCACTCCCACTTGGGCTAGGGGCCTTCATGGAATGGGTTGGAATGGTTCGGGGTCCCATGCCTTTGGGATCGGTTGGTCGAGGGGGGGGAACCTTGGGATTATAGAGAACCTTTCGGTATCCCGGGCTATTTGGTAAGCTTATTCAAGGTTGTGGACATCTCTCATAAAGAGTTCTCTCTTGATGTGGCTCTGGAGCCCATTTCTAAATCAGGATAGGGTGACGGTTGGGTCCTCATGGACTCCACACTTCAGGAGGTAGGAGTCAAATTTCTCAATGTATTCAACCACGGTCTTCCCCTCTTGGGTGAGGCTTTGCCACTCATCAACGAGAATTTGGTGGTAGGATATGGGTAGGTATTTGTTCCTGAGTTAATTCTTCATGTCTATCCAGGTTCTAATGGGCTCTTCCCGCCTAATCCTTCTTAAACCCTCTTGGTTTAGCCAATAAGTCTTGGCTAACTTGGTGAGGTGCATCTTGGCCAACCTCACTCTTCTTTCTTCTGGCATGGGGTACCATTCAAAGTACTGATCCATGGCGGTCTCCCATTCTAAGTAGGTACTCGGGTCATGGGAGCCGTCAAAGTTTGGTGCTTCTACCTTGATCATTCTTAAGAAATGGTCATCCGAGTCGTCCCGTGGATGCCTTTCATTAGGCCGATGGTGGTGGGGCCTTTCATAGTCATGGTAAGGGTCAGCATCCGGGTCCTCCCTAACGAGTTCAACCCGTGGGGGGTGAGCTCTTGGACCATTGTTCCTTGGTGGGAGCTCGTTTTCTTCTAATCGAGCAAGCCAAGTGGAAAGGGAATCTAATCGCTCAAGGATGGTCGTGAGGGCTGTATCCAACCTGCCCATTTGGCCTGGAGATTCCTCCCTAGGGGCCTCTTGAATGTTTTGGGAATTGTGATCCATGGGGGGAGCCAAGGATGATGGGTCGGGCAGGAATATGGTTCCACTACGGGTGGACATGCAAGACCGGGGGAAGACCGGCGCACGGATGAATGAATGCAATGGCCCTAAGACTTAGACTTGTAGAGACAAGTCAATGACTTACTCTGATACCAATTGATGTGATAAACCCTAAGGAATGTAGCAAATAGATGACAATCCCTTGGACCTAACCAACACAAGCACACTTCACAAAATTTAGAGACTAACGTAGACGGTCCTTCACCGGCGCACACACCCAACCTAGGGGTGACTCGATGATACCGAGTCGAGGTTGTGGGGATAGACCCTTGCTGGTGGAGGGACAGCAAGGCTATGGTTTTCCCTCCCCAAAGCTTAGGAAGCCCGAAATTGATGGACCGACCAGGTGCCAAAGGGGCACGGGTCACTTACTTACTCCCACAGTGGCCACACGAAAGCGAGAGTGCTTCGGGACCGGGCGCTCTCTTATGATCCAGTGGAGCGTTGATGGATATTAGATAAACAAACACTAAATATGAGCAAGGGTTGAGTGATTACCTGGTCGGTTTGAAGAAATCGACCACGTTCGGAGATGTGGGCGAGCGTTGAAGTGTGGGTTCCCCGCACACTGCGTCGATGAAGCTTCACCTTGTTTAAATAATTACATTCACTACTCCTCACACAGGAGGGCTGGACAAGGGGTGGGGAATGTGGGGTTACATACAAACACTACCTCCCATAGGGAGGGGCTTTAAGCCAGCCAGGCGGGGTGGGGAATGCTGGATTAAGCTAAAACATGTTGTTCTGTCCGCTGAGAGCTAACAAGACAGGGAGTCGCTGATGATGCCATCACGGATCCGTCCGACTTCAAAAGAGGGCGATACCAGCACCAAAACTTCTTGGGTTGGCCCAGGAAGACACCAGAAATTTTGGAGAATTTTCTGTGGTCGTCGGAGGCCGAGGTGGGATCGGGACCCAGGTGGTCCGGTTCAGGTTATGTCTGTCCCAGAACCCTTGCGGCTGGAAGATGTAGACGCCCTGAATGCTTCTGGGCTCCGATGAGGGCAAGACCAGAGTCGACGCGGTCGTGGGCAGGCCTTCTTTATACGGGAACCAACGAGGATGCTGTCAGAGGTCGGAGCTGACCGCGAAGACCAGAAGAGTGGAAAGGGGTCGAATCTATCTCCGAAAGAACTGACCTGCGCACTCTAGGTATAAAATTTGGAACTTTGTGCTTCAAGCTTCAAACGATGCTCTGCTTCCTCGAGATGGCGGGGGACGTACTGACAAAGACCCCAGCCAAGCGCTGCTCTAGGGTGCTAAGAGGGTTGATCATCAGGGCTTCTGCAAACTGCTGCTGAACTTCTGTCAGGGAGGAAGAGCGTAGTCTAACGAAGATGAGTTCCCCGGGCAGCCCCGAAGTCAGAATGCGGCGAGACCACCTCCGTTGCGAAGCAGACAAGACGACGATTCCAACGGTGCCTCTTGTGTTTACAGGAGCTCCGGGATGGAGATGTGGCTGGCACTGCAACTGACTGGAACCCTGCAGATTTTCAGCTGCACACAGATTCGCAGAACATGGCTTGAAAGGGGATGGATATTGGGTGGATGGCCGTAAGTGGAGGGAGAAGAGCGATGGTGGGAGGTGATTAGGAGGTGGGGGAAAATGTGGGGGAGACTGGGGAAGGGGACTATAGCGACCTGGGCTGGAACAGGGAGAGGGAGGGGTGGTGGTGGCTTGTGGTTCACTATGCAAGGTGAATGGGGAAGGCGGTGGCTTGGGGAGATGGCAAAGGGAATATGAGGGAATATAGGGTGGTCGACCAAATCAAGGAGGAGGAAGAGGAGGGGTGGTGCGCAGCCAACAAGGGGGGAGGGAAATTCAAATTTGCATTGGGAAGGTGGAGGGGTGCTTGGGGAAGACGAATGGGGTGCTTGGGAATAGGAAAGGTTGCATTGGCATGGAGGTAGATGCTTGGGGTTTGGTGGGAGTAATGGTGGAATTAAATGGCTTGGGGGAGATGAAGGGGTGGGCTGATGTGGAGGGTTGAGGTGGCAAGGGGGGGTAGGAGAGAGAGAGGGGGGCGAACTAGAGAGAGAAGGGGGAGGAGAGAGAAGGGGGTAGCCCCAAAGAGAGAGAAGGAGAGAGGTAGAGAGAGGGCTTCTCACCTAAGGCTCTCAAGGCTTCACACCTATGGGCATACAATTTCTGGAAATTCAAATTCTTATTCTTCTTTCATTCTCACAAGGGGTTGGGGTCCTATTTATAGTGACCCAACCTTTTACATGATAGAATTGCCCCCTACTTTACATATAATGACCAAAATGATCCAAGAAGCAGACCTAGGGGAAAATGACACAGAACTTAGGGAAATGACTCAAAGACCTAGGGGAAAGACTCAAATTGTCACGTCCCGAACCGATAGCAGCGGAACTTGTCGTTTGCTCGGAACGTGGCAGTTAAACAGTCATGTCAATCAGAGCATAGTCATTTCCATAAAACACAGTTTGGACAAATAACAATTTCATTTCAAATATAAGTTCTTTACATATTCGGGCCCATAATAAATGAAAAGACTCAATAAAGAAAAATTACAATGAGACTCTTGAATCGACTTAACATAAGACACAAGATAACCACGCTAGATGGTTCATCTAGGTTGTCGGGGTACTCTTCACTCTTGTCCTTGCCCATCATGTTCGATCTCATCGTCACTAAAGTCATTACCTGAAAAATACTTGAAAAATGCAGGGTGAGCAAACGCTCAGTAGGACTTAATATCTCATGCTTCCAAGCTAGCTTTAAGTCAATTACAATTTAACATGCTCATGCAGGTCATGCAAGATATAGAAATCGAGAACAATAATAACACGAGATAAATTTAAGAACTATAATAAACAAAGTAAGCAAGATGCTAGATAAACTCATAAAGAGTAAGGACGGTGATAATCAAGAGAGTATAGCAAGATCTAATCAAGTACTTTCTCAAGTTAGGTCAAGACCATTCCTGAGGAAATATAATATTCATCTCCCTATGACGAGAGCTTCAAGGTATCCATTATTGTGAAGGATCTTCATGACAAGATAACGAGTACTATCAATGAGATAATTCAAGAACATTTATGATGATCGATATAGAAGTAGAACAATTACTTCTACAAGCATTCTATAGCATTTGCCACGACACTAAGGGAATATCACGACGATATGATAACCCCTCCAATACGGCAATTCAAGATATTTTCATGACGAACAATAAGTTGTAGAAAGATGCACTCTGATGGCAATTACTCCCGATCATCACTATCAAGAGAGCGTTTGCACATCTAGCACTATATAGGATTGGCCAATGCACTAAGGGAATAATCACGACGATATGACCACCCCTCATGGAAATAGCACTAGTTAGTATTTGGTCGTACACTTAGGAGTTCTCACGACTATATGATTGCTCCTAATTGCCAATAACCGAGTTGGTGAATGCCTGCACCCGATCATCGTATACCGGTAACGTTTGGACTTTGCCTCGCCCAATAGGGTCAGATCAGGACCCATAGCATTTAGAATGTCATTTTAGTGGGACCCATAGCCCCTGACATTTAGTCTAGACTAATTCCATATTAATGGCCAAGAATTTCAAGGATCAAACATGTAGAAACATTAAGATAGATTTCATGGAACATAGAGTTCAAGGACAGAACTGGTAATAATAAACTAGATGAAAACCATGACATTCTGAAAATCTGGGTGATTAGGTACAACCATCTCAGTCGGCCTTGAGGGAATCCAAGGCTGCGAGGAGACTTACGGAGGTCCCAATGACTAACTTGCCAGTCCGAAGGAACGAAATGTCCAACGGAGGGCTCGTGTGTCACCGAGAGTTGAGTGTATAATGTGAACCAATCATGAAACAGGGACTCCATCTACGAACATGAGATGAGAGTGCCAAAAGACCCGCGGTATGGGTCAAAAACGGAAGAAAACGGTGAGAACATGATTGCGTTAATTATAGAATTCAAGTCCCTCCAATTCTATAATTAACTATAATTAAATAAACTTATATTATTTGACGCCCGTGGGTGGCGTCATTTTTTAATTAGCGTCCCCTTGGGGAACATTAATTTTCATGATTTTTAAATAAATTTATTTAACAAGAATTCACATTTATATCTATTTAATTGAATAAATTCAAAAACGTACATTAAAAGGCACATTAATTTATTTAAAATAATTTAAGAAAATAGAATATATGATAATTAGGAGAAAAATACAAGGATTCCAAAAATATATTTTCCATAATTTTATGGTATATATTTTAATAAATAGGGATTTTCAAAGATAAGCATACATGATATATATATATACTTTTATATATTTATATTTATATATATATAACCTGACGCCTTGTACTAAGGACGTCACTTTTTGAGTAACGACCGATTTTGGGTCGTTATTCAAAAAAATTTGCATTTTTAAACCTCCCGTTTCTATACTAAATGATGTCAGAATTTGGCTTATAATATACCGAAATGACCGGCTCGAAAAACCCTACCTAACCATACGTTCAAAATAATTTTTCGATGAGAGACGGGGGATCTTGCGATATAGGGCATGAAAAATGGTGTAACCACTTCCACTACCTCGGTACCCATCCTAATAGTATGCCCATAAATTTTCATGGCCAAAGGATACTTCTATACACATGAGTAACTATAAACGCTAAGATACTTCTAACTAACACCTTTGAAATTGATGACTAATCATTCATCGTTTCCTTTTTTTTTATTTTAATTTAACTAACGACTTTACGGCTGTCACCTTTTTCTATTAATACGCCTTTAACAATGGCGTCAACTTCCGAAAACACGACATATGTGAAGTCGTTAATTCCAAATGGGATTGACGACCTTTTTGGTGGGCGTCAAAATAAAATAGCGCCCTAAAAAAAGGCGTTATTTACTGTAAAAATTCTAATTTCAACAGAACACAACGATAAGCATAGATATGATATATATATGATATAAATGCATGATATAAGATGATTTTTTTCTATCATATTGACCCTAAATCATGGTTTAATTTTGTTTGGGCTACGAAACTTGAGAAAACCTACATGTTCTATACATCTAGCATGCTTGTTTTATAATTTTACTTGGGAGATTGCCTACCTCTTTGTGTCGATGTTCTGAGAGACAAATAAAAGAAGAAGAAGAATAACAGCAACTGAAGCAGCAGACCGGTGAAGGAGAAGAAGAAGAGTCTTGGCCGCTCCTTGTTATCCACAGCAATTGGATGAAGAGGAAGAAGATGATTCAGAAAGAAGAATGCTAATCAACACAGCTGCAACAATACTTGTAGCAGCAGCCCCTTGTGTTTGGAAGAAATGGAAGAAGTCAGATGCCGATCTCACGCATGGTACATCGACGTAGGGGCGGCACAGCACCAACACGAATGCAGTAGTATGAAACAAGCTTCTGCCAATCGTGGGGATATAATATATATAGGAGGAAGGGATCCTACCGGGGGTTGAATCCTAATGGGAATATACTTCCCATGTAAACAGTCTTACCTGTTATAGACTTCCCTTGCATAATGTGGATCGGCCTTACCCTTCCACATCAACAGCCACCTGTCACCAATTGAATGAGAAAACCCTGATGCTTAAGGCCATGCACGTCGGGCACACGCATATGGAGTATACGAGTGATTGCTTTGGTTTGGGTATGAGTGGGTTTAGTGGTCATGGTGTTGGCCGCAAGTGGCCTTGGGATAGCTTTTTAAGTAGGAGAAGGCCTTTCTATAATGGGTTTTATAGGAGATACGTTAAAATGGTTGGTCTTTATACATTGAATTATGAGTGTAAGGTTTTATTGAGGCCCACTAATTATATTTATGAGACTAATAAATAGTTTTATCTAATTGGTAATTGGTAGTTGGTAGAACTTTATATATATACCTTATTCCTTTTAACTGTATTTACTTATATACCTTATTAATTTTGCATTACTGTCTCGACATCAGAGTCGGGTTCGGTCCTATGACTTTTACTTATTTATTTGTATCACTCTTGAGGCCCATTAAGTTTTAGCTTTTGGGCTTTAATCCTTTTTGAAGGAATTACTTAAAGCCTTCTAGTTAATATTTAGGCCCATTATCTATTTAGGCTATTTCTACTATCAAAACTTTTATTAACCACTATTATTCCATGACTAATATTTATAGTTATTTTTATTTATCTCATGTTTAAATTTTCGGGGTGCTACACCCTCCCCCACTTAAAAGAATGTGGTCCCCAAATTCACATGATTTCCTTCCATAATAGTGGGGTAAAATACCATGTCTAAAATCTGCATTCTAGCTAGTTCACTCTCATAACATGCTAAAGATCACTATATCGAATTCATGCAATTATGGGTGAGATAGGTTTATTGGGTTACCTTCCAATGCTTGCGGCGTTTCTTTCTTTAGGAGTGGACAACGAGCAATTTTATGATCTCCGCTTCCGCAACGGATGCATTTCCTGAGTTTATATCAACACTTGTCCGGATCGTGCCTTCCCTTCTTGCAATGCTCGTATTTCCCCTTGGCCGGAACAATTTGTCGATCTTTATTCCGGGGTTTCTTATTTTCATAGAATTTGTTGCCTTCATTAAATCTCTTCTTGTCGTTCATACTTTCCTTGTTCTTGGATCCATTTGGTAAGTCCTTCTTGCCAACCTTTCCTTTGATTCTTTCCATCATATCCATAGCATCTTCCAAGAGTTGAGCTTTTCTAACCATCTCCGTATATGTTTGAATTTCTAGTGGAGCTAGTTGAGGTATAAGTTCCACCTTCAAGCCATGCATAAATCTCTTTGCTCTCATTTTCTCCGTGCAAACCAAGTGTGGTGCATATCGGGCCAATCTAGAAAACCTTCTTTCATACTCGGCGACTGACAGACTACGTTGCTTCAAAGTCACAAATTCCATAGCTTTCTTTTCGTGAATTCTTTCTGAGAAATACTTCTCGTTAAAGAGTTCTAAAAACTCGTCCCAAGAAACCTGATCGTTAGGTAAAATGGCTTCCACGGATCCCCACCATACTCGAGCATCCTTCTCTAATTGATAAGTTCCTAATAGTACCTTCTCTTCGTCGGTGCATTGCATCACCTTAAATGTCCTCTCTATTTCTTGCACCCAATTCTCTGCTTCATCCGGGTCAGTCGACCCACTAAACTTAGGGGGATTTATCTTTTGAAATTTTCGATGCAGATCCCCAGCTCCATGTTGGTTCCCGCCTTGTGCAACCAGTTGTAATGCGTGTGTCAACCCTTGAACCGTACGTTGCATTTCTCTCTATTGAGCTCTCTCAGCGGCCATTCTAGCCTACAAAAATAAGGTTTGGATTAATGATATTTATATCTCAGCAGGTATCTAACGCGAATGTAACATATTTTGTCATTTAACCCCAAAGCTCTACCCAAATCTCACAAGGTTCCTATAGGATAACTGACAAGGACGACTCAATCTAGGACTTGAACCTGATGACCTAGGGATTTAGAAAGCCTAGGCTCTGATACCACCTTCTGTCACGCCCCGAACCGATAGCAGCGGAACGTGTCGTTTGCTCGGAACGTGGCAGTTAAACAGTCATGTCAATCAGAGCATAGTCATTTCCACAAAACACAGTTTGGACAAATAACAATTTCATTTCAAATATAAGTTCTTTACATATTCAGGCCCATAATAAATGAAAAGACTCAATAAAGAAAAATTACAATGAGACTCTTGAATCGACTTAACATAAGACACAAGATAACCACGCTAGATGGTTCATCTAGGTTGTCGGGGTACTCTTCACTCTTGTCCTTGCCCATCATGTTCGATCTCGTCGTCACTAAAGTCATTGCCTGAAAAATACTTGAAAAACGCAGGGTGAGCGAACGCTCAGTAGGACTTAATATCTCATGCTTCCAAGCCAGCTTTAAGTCAATTACAATTTAACATGCTCATGCAGGTCATGCAAGATATAGAAATCGAGAACTATAATAACACGAGATAAATTTAAGAACTATAATAAACAAAGTAAGTAAGATGCTAGATAAACTCATGAAGAGTAAGGACGGTGATAATCAAGAGAGTATAGCAAGATCTAATCAAGTACTTTCTCAAGTTAGGTCAAGACCATTCCTAAGGAAATATAATATTCATCTCCCTATGACGAACACTATGACGAGAGCTTCAAGGTATCCATTATTGTGAAGGATCTTCATGACAAGATACCGAGTACTATCAATGAGATAATTCAAGAACATTTATGATGATCGATATAGAAGTAGAACAATTACTTCTACAAGCATTCTATAGCATTTGCCACGACACTAAGGGAATATCACGACGATATGATAACCCCTCCAATACGGCAATTCAAGATATTTTCATGACGAACAATAAGTTGTAGAAAGATGCACTCTGATGGCAATTACTCCCGATCATCACTATCAAGAGAGCGTTTGCACATCTAGCACTATATAGGATTGGCCAATGCACTAAGGGAATAATCACGACGATATGACCACCCCTCATGGAAATAGCACTAGTTAGTATTTGGTCGTACACTTAGGAGTTCTCACGACTATATGATTGCTCCTAAATGCCAATAACCGAGTTGGTGAATGCCTGCACCCGATCATCGTATACCGGTAACGTTTGGACTTTGCCTCGCCCAATAGGGTCAGATCAGGACCCATAGCATTTAGAATGTCATTTTAGTGGGACCCATAGCCCCTGACATTTAGTCTAGACTAATTCCATATTAATGGCCAAGAATTTCAAGGATCAAACATGTAGGAACATTAAGATAGATTTCATGGAACATAGAGTTCAAGGACAGAACTGGTAATAATAAACCAGATGAAAACCATGACATTCTGAAAATCTGGGTGATTAGGTACAACCAGCTCAGTCGGCCTTGAGGGAATCCAAGGCTGCGAGGAGACTTACGGAGGTCCCAATGACTAACTTGCCAGTCCGAAGGAACGGAATGTCCAACGGAGGGCTCGTATGTCACCGAGAGTTGAGTGTATAATGTGAACCAATCATGAAACAGGGACTCCATCTACGGACATGAGATGAGAGTGCCAAAAGACCCGCGGTATGGGTCAAAAACGGAAGAAAACGGCGAGAACATGATTGCGTTAATTATAGAATTCAAGTCCCTCCAATTCTATAATTAACTATAATTAAATAAACTTATATTATTTGACGTTCGTGGGTGGCGTCATTTTTTAATTAGCGTCCCCTTGGGGAACATTAATTTTCATGATTTTTAAATAAATTTATTTAACAAGAATTCACATTTATATCTATTTAATTGAATAAATTCAAAAATGTACATTAAAAGGCACATTAATTTATTTAAAATAATTTAAGAAAATAGAATATATGATAATTAGGAGAAAAATACAATGATTCCAAAAATATATTTTCCATAATTTTATGGTATATATTTTAATAAATAGGGATTTTCAAAGATAAGCATACATGATATATATATATATATAATTTTATATATATATATATAACATGACGCCTTGTACTAAGGACGTCACTTTTTGAGTAACGACCGATTTTCGGTCGTTATTCAAAAAAATTTACATTTTTAAACCTCCCGTTTCTATACTAAATGATGTCAGAATTTGGCTTATAATATACCGAAATGACCGGCTCGAAAAACCCTACCTAACCATACGTTCAAAATAATTTTTCGATGAGAGACGGGCGATCTTGCGATAGAGGGCACGAAAAATGGTGCAACCACTTCCACTACCTCGGTGCCCATCCCAATAGTATGCCCATAAATTTTCATGGCCAAAGGATACTTCTATACACATGAGTAACTATAAACGCTAAGATACTTCTAACTAACACCTTTGAAATTGACGACTAATCATTCGTCGTTTCCTTTTTTTTATTTATTTTAATTTAACTAACGACTTTGCGGCTATCACCTTTTTCTATTAATACGCCTTTAACAATGGCGTCAACTTCCGAAAACACGACAGATGTGAAGTCGTTAATTCCAAATGGGATTGACGACCTTTTTGGTGGGCGTCAAAATAAAATAGCGCCCTAAAAAAAGCGTTATTTACTGTAAAAATTCTAATTTCAACAGAACACAACGATAAGCATAGATATGATATATATATATGATATAAATGCATGATATAAGATGATTTTTTTCTATCATATTGACCCTAAATCATGGTTTAATTTTGTTTGGGCTACGAAACTTGAGAAAACCTACATGTTCTATACATCTAGCATGCTAGTTTTATAATTTTGCTTGGGAGATTGCCTACCTCTTTGTGTCGATGTTCTGAGAGACAAATAAAAGAAGAAGAAGAATAACAGCAACTGAAGCAGCAGAACGGTGAAGGAGAAGAAGAAGAGTCTTGGCCGCTCCTTGTTATCCACAGCAATTGGATGAAGAGGAAGAAGATGATTCAGAAAGAAGAATGCTAATCAACACAGCTGCAACAATACTTGTAGCAGCAGCCCCTTGTGTTTGGAAGAAAAGGAAGAAGTCAGATGCCGATCTCACGCATGGTACATCGACGTAGGGGCGGCACAGCATGAACACGAACGCAGTAGTATGAAACAAGCTTCTGCCAATCGTGGGGATATAATATATATAGGAGGAAGGGATCCTACCGGGGGTTGAATCCTAACGGGAATATACTTCCCATGTAAACAATCTTACCTGTTATAGACTTCCCTTGCATAATGTGGATCGGCCTTACCCTTCCACATCAACAGCCACCTGTCACCAATTGAATGAGAAAACCCTGATGCTTAAGGCCATGCACGTCGGGCACACGTATATGGAGTATACGAGTGATTGCTTTGGTTTGGGTATGAGTGGGTTTAGTGGTCATGGTGTTGGCCGCAAGTGGCCTTGGGTTAGCTTTTTAAGTAGGAGAAGGCCTTTCTATAATGGGTTTTATAGGAGATACGTTAAAATGGTTGGTCTTTATACATTGAATTATGAGTGTAAGGTTTTATTGAGGCCCACTAATTATATTTATGAGACTAATAAATAGTTTTATCTAATTGGTAATTGGTAGAACTTTATATATATACCTTATTCCTTTTAACTTTATTTACTTATATACCATATTAATTTTGCATTACTGTCTCGACATCAGAGTCGGGTTCGGTCCTATGACTTTTACTTATTTATTTGTATCACTCTTGAGGCCCAATAAGTTTTAGCTTTTGGGCTTTAATCCTTTTTGAAGGAATTACTTAAAGCCTTCTAGTTAATATTTAGGCCCATTATCTATTTAGGCTATTTCTACTATCAAAATTTTTATTAACCACTATTATTTCATGACTAATATTTATAGTTATTTTTATTTATCTCATGTTTAAATTTTCGGGGTGCTATACAAATAAAAGGGAAAATACATCAAAATGACCTAAATAAAAGACTCAGACTATAGAGGTGGACCCAACTGAAGTGATAGTCGAGCCTTCACATCGCCCGGGTGTAGTGATGAACAAAGCCACCGGGAGTCGTGGGTGATGCCTCCATCAAAGTCTCTACCCCATCTCACTGGATTGAAACCTTAGACTTTTACCAAGGTCGCGGGTTCCATTATCACTACTAGAAACCTAGGGACTTTAGAAAACCTACGCTCTGATACCACAAAACTGTCACGCCCCGATGCGGAAAATCGGAACGTAGCAGTTATAATCACTCATGATAATCAGAGCAATACGTAATTAAAATAAATATGAAAAATGCAAGAGAATAAATTACTCAACAAATGCCAACTTTATTAATCAACATAATTCAACTCTTCTTACATAGACCCAATTGATAATAAACTAAACAAAACTACAACTCTTTAATAACTGGCTATAACTACACAACTTGACACATTCTATGCTAAGACAGACACTCGGCATAACTTCTATTGGCTCGCTCCAAGATCTTCACTCTTGCCCGTCCCCATCGATTTACGTATCCTCGCTAGAGCTACCTGAAAGGGAGAAACAACTGGGTGAGCGAATGCTCAGTAGGTTCTGAGGAGGCGTGATCTCGCGCGGGTCCTGAGCGGGCAGAGGATCACCGAATTGTGAACAGCAAGAAAGGGAAACGGATCAGGGGGCCCAGAGATGAGTCCCTGGGGAACAACCTCCGATGCTTAAGTCAGTAGAGCTATGGTGGGAGCAATAAAAGGGGGGAAGTAGCTTCTGCGCGAGATCCCTCTCCACCAGAAGGGTGAAGTGGTTCCTACTCAGGAGTTTTGAGCGTGTGGTTGCCCTTACCTTTCGCCGGAGGGTATCCCTGGTTTAAATAGTGCGCCATCTTTCGGAGTCCTGTAAGTCGAGGGGTTTCAGGTGGGAGTTACGTCCTCAACGTGGGCTTTTACTACCTCATCGTGGGAGCGTTATCACCTTGGGGAGATGGAGTCCCTCACCCTTATAAATTCCTGCTCATAGAGGACTCTTAACGGCTGCATGGATAAGCAATCGACGGTCGACCGTTTCGAGGTGAGGGGGGGCCAGCCATATCCGGGCGATGGGCCTAGCTCGGACGGAGATGGGTCGGAACGATCTTGTGTGCCTCCCTATATCCTGGCTGAGGATGGATCGGGCGTAGATCATTCTGATGACCTGACCGTCGCTCGGGCCTTCCGAGCCTGAGGGCAGCCTAGGAAGGTTGGGTCCCCGAGCGATCTTTTATTGGGCTTTTAGTTCGGAGTGGGCCCTGTCGGCTATCACTCGGGCGAGCGTGGCCTTGTTTGGTCCTGATGGGCCTAGTTCGGCTGCTCTTTGATTGGGCTGCAGAAATCCCCCTCTCCACTTGTCCCCCCCTACTCCCGAGCCAGGGAAGGCTCGGAAGAGTAGATGTTTTAGGGTTTATGACCAGCGTGGCTCAGGTGGGTGGAGATCTGGTGGTGTGAGTAAGCCACGTGTCATGGTCACCAAGGCCCATAATGATGGTAATCCTGACGGATTTGAAATGAAGGGCCCCCCTTTTCTCAGAGGTCGGAACAGCGCGCCGCCTTCTGCGAGGAGATATAGGCGTTTGGGCGTTCTTCAGCATTCCAGACTTCCTCTGTTTTTAGGGTCTAGCCTCTCTTCAAGTTTCTAGGCTCCTTGATGCGTCGTGAGGGCACGACGGAAGAGCAGAGGCTTGCAGCGGCGTTCGCAGAGTTGGCCGAGGCGACAGCGGAGGCCATCCGGTAGCTCCCTCTTCCCCCAAAGTCTTCGGGGTCGTGAGAGTGCTCTTCGTCGAGCTCTTCCTTAGAATCCATGGCTGACCAGCATTCGGGGGAGTGGAGCGATGCCTCGGGCGGTGACGTGCGAGCCGGGACGGTCGAGGTTCGGGGTTCGCCTGCAGAGGCGTCGCCGCCCCAACCGACCGTGGCGCCAGGAGCAGTTGGGATTGAGGTTCGATCTGGGCTGACTGGCGGGGCGCCCGGCGCGGGGAAGGTTCCCATGCCGGTGGCACTGGAGAGGCTTGGCGTGTCACGTACCTTGTATGAGATGTACAGCGGTGTTGCGGCGAGGGTGAAGGGGGGAAGCGCGCGTCATTCCCCAGCCGGGGTCCTCAACGTCATTATGGAGGGCGACCTGGTCATGGCTCAGATGGGGGCCATGATGGCGGAGACTTATGCTCGGTTAGAGTCAGAGCGGTCACAGTTCGCCTGGACCCTCGGCGGGGCCGAGAGGAAGCTAGTCCGACTCACCGAGGAGAATGAGGGGCTTCGGCGGGAGTTCTTCGCGACCAGAGGGTTGCTGCGGTCGAGCCAGCTGGAAGGCCGAGCACTGACCGAGGAACTGGCCAAGGCTCGGGAGTCGCTTGAGAGGAAGAATAGGCTCCTTGAGGAGGAGTGCCTTGTCCGCGTCGAGCTACATGGCCGCTGGGAAACAGAGCGCGTCAACCTAGCGCACCGAGCGGAGGAAGCAGAGCGTCACCGGTTGGAGGCCGAGGCTTATCGGGCCGAGGTAGAGAGGCAGGCAGTCGAGGCCGAGGAGCTGGCGGCCGAGGTCGGGAGGAGGCAAGCTGAGGCAGAGTGAAAGATGGCCGAACTAGTAGGGAGGGCAGGGTTGGCCGAGGCAGAGGTGGTTGAGCTGTATAAATGCTCGGAGGCCTACCAAGTCGACCTGAAGGATGCTGCCCTTCCTTACTACGAGTTGGCTCTCCGCCAAGGTGCCCGCAAGGGCTTCAAGCAGGGCTATCCCCAAGCGGTGGCCTATGCTGAAGAGCATGATTCCAGGCTCCGCTTCCCATCCGGTCAACGTTATTACTCGGATGCCTCGTCCTCCAGTTCTGCTACCTCGGCGTCAGGTGAAGAAGACCCAGAGGTCTCTTCTCTTGAGGGTTCGCCAGCTCCGGAGGCCTCGGGAGGGCTTGCGATCGAGACAGTTCCCGCACAGGCGGGGGCAGTGCCTGGGTCGGCCGTCACCGAGGGTACCGGGGGCAGACCGTCCGTGCCTTCTGCTTCCGAGCCGCTAGATGGGCCGGAGGCCTAATGTGTTGACCTGCTTTGTCTTCTCCCCTTGTTTGTCCTTTTCTCTTTTTTTTTCTTTTTTTTGAGCAAAAAAGGACTCTTCTTTATGTAAGGCAATAGAGAAAAACTTTGCTTGTTGCTTGCTGTACTTGCCGTGATTTGATCAGCGTATCTGTAGTAGTTGGAAAGGACCGATACTTTCTGCGTAGATCTCGCGCGATGGTTGGGCAGGCGTCTGGCAGGGTGCCTTTCCATTTGATCATGCTTTGAATGCTTGGCCGCTTCGTGTGTCCTGCTGGGGGCGGAAACGAGGAGTTTGAGGTGACCAGTCATAAAGGGGAAGTCCTTTCGGCGTGTTTTCGAGGAGAGAGTCTTTTAAGGCAAGCAGCCTCCCCTCACCTTTATAAGGGACTTAGGGGCGTCTCTCCGTCCACACCGCTTTAAGGTTTTCTAGGATGGTCTTTCCTCTCTCCATTTCTTGTACCGCTGAGCCTTTGCCTTCAGAGCATGGAAGATCCTTCAGAGGACGATGCTGCCGATGATGGAGGGTGGCGAGTTTTTGCCGCTTCGGATTTTGAGCAGGTCTGACGGTCGTCGCGGGGGTTTGAAGCGGGTCCGACGGTCGTCGCGCGGATCTGGAGAGGATTTTGACGGAAAAATCACGTCATTTCCTCTATCAGTTCTGGTGACGCTTCCCAGGTGGGGGGGCGAGATGGAGGACGGATGGGGGCATCCGGCATCCCCGCCGTTCGTTCCTCTCTGCTCGCTTCAGGGATGGGTGGAGGAACCAAATTAAGCTCCCTCCTTTCCGGGCCTTCCCCTGCCTCCTCGTCCAGCTACGCTGGACTTCTTTTTCTCTTTTCTCCTCTTGTGCTCTCCCCCCGTCATTTCTTTCACTCTGCGGAGGCTGCTTGCTCTCTGTACATTCCAAAGAGTTGGCAGGTTGAAAGAGAAAAGGCCTTCATAGGCGTTCCCTCTCCCCAGCCTCTGCCAACTTGGAAGGTAGCCTTCCACTTCCGTAGTCCCTCTGTCACCTTTGTCATGGGTCACCCGAGCCAACTGGATCGATCGCCTTTTATCCGAGCCAATTTCTACGCGAGGCAGAGTCAGTGGCTGGACGCAAGGAGATCAAATCGAGTCGGCCGAGCTTTTTTTCTTTTTGTTATGCAATGTATTGGCTTTGGCCTTTTTGATGTACCAACAATCGTTTGAATGAAAAGGAAAATTTTTATTTCACCCTGATTGTTTGCACGACTTCAAAAGTAGAACTTGCGTAGTGTGGCTGCATTCCACGTCCGAGGGATGGGTTCCCCTTCCATTGTAGATAGCCGGTATGCTCCTTTCCCGAGCATCTCAACCACTCGGTAGGGACCTTCCCAGTTGGGGGATAGATTGCCCGCCGCCTCTAGTGGTCGACAGGCTTCGGCTTTTCTAAGGACGAAGTCTCCCAGTTGGAAGTGCATGTCTCGGACTTTGGCGTTGTAGTATCGAGCGAGGCGGCACTACTATTCCGTCCCTCGGATGCTGGCAATCTCTCGGAGTTCATCCGCTAGGTCGAGGTTCTCGAGCAATTTTTGCTCATTTACCTCAGGTGAGAAGCAGATGACTCGGAGGGATGGATTGGCGATCTCCAATGGAATTACGGCCTCGGCGCCATATACCAACTGGAAAGGACTTTCACCGGTTGCAGTTCTAGGAGTCGTTCTGTGTGACCAAAGTACGCTGGGCAGTTCCTAGAGCCAGCTGCCCTTGGCCTTGTTGAGTCTGATCTTTATGCCTTTTAAGATAGTCTTATTGGCATTCTCGACCAGCCCGTTGGCCTGAGGGTGGGCGACCGAGGTGAAGTGGTTGCGAATACCTAGGTCGGCACATCTGTCTCAAAAATAACGAGAGTCAAATTGCCGACCGTTATTGCTCACTATCACCCGGGGGATGCCGTAACGACAAATGATCGACTTCCAGACGAAACTCCAGACGACTGTCTCGGTGATCCTTGCCGTGGCTTCGGCCTCGATCCACTTGGTAAAGTAGTCGATGGCGACGATGATAAACTTCTTCTGGGCCTGAGCCGTGTGGAACAGCCCAAGAATGTCGATTCCCCACCGAGCGAAGGGATACAGCTCGGCCTGGGTGACGAGCTCTGTTGCCGGCTGATGGACTAAGTGGTCGAATCGCTGGCATCGGTCGCACTGTTGCACGTAGGTCTTGCAGTCGCGCTGCAGAGAGGCCACCAGTAACCCTACCGTAGCAGGATCTGGGTGAGTGACTTTCCTCTTGAATGCGCTCCGCACAGGCCTTCATGAATCTCTTGGATAGCTCGGTTGGCTTCGTCGGGGCCGAGACACTTCAGGAGGGGACCGGAAAAAGATCTCCGGTAGAGAGTGTCATCTAGAATGACAAAGCACCAGGCTTGGTACTTCAATCTGTGGGACTCTCGAGGGTCGGAAGGCTCTTGAGAGTCCCGGAGCCACGATAGATAGGGGGTGCGCCAGTCGCTCGGAATGGCCGAGTCAACAGCAAGGAGCTCCGAGTCAATGCTCGGGCGCTCTATCTCTTCAAGGAGGACCGATCGGGTACCTTCGGGGTCGAGAGAAGAGGCTAGCCGAGAGAGGGCGTCCGCTTGGGAGTTTTCCTCTCGGGCTATTCAGACTACCTCGAATCTCTCGAACTGTTGGGCCAGGGCTCTGACCAGTTGGAGGTATTTGATCATCGGTGCCTCCCGAGCTTCGTACTCGCCGTTGACCTGGCTAGCGACCAGCTGGGAGTCAGTGTGGACTTTGACTCGCTCAGCCCCCAACCGTCGGGCTATGCGCGCTCTCGAGATAAGGGCCTCGTACTCGGAAGCGTTGTTGGATGCCTGAAAGCTGAACTTCAAGGTGTATTGTAGTTCGACTCCTTTGGGGGACTTCAGGAGGATTCCGGCACCACTCCCGACCGAGTTGGAAGATCCATCGGCACGGTGACGGGATGCCCCTGGAAATAGGGCCGGAGGTGCTTGGCGGAGGTGACCAACGCTAGCACGAGTTTCTCAGTTGCGGGGTACCTCCTTTCAGCCTCGTTGAGCACCTTGCTGGCGTAGTAGACCGGCCTCTCGACTCTCAAGTCATTTCTGACTAGGACCGAGCTAACCGTAGATGGCGTGGCTGAGAGATAGAGCAGCAAGACTTCACCCGGAACGGGCTTGGAGAGCACCGGGGGCGAGGCCAAGAACTCCTTGAGCTCGGTGAACACTCTCTGGCATTCTTCGTCCCATGCGAACGTAGCAGATGCCAATGTGTGCCCCCTCAACAGCTTGAAGAAGGGCAAGCATCGTTCAGCCGCACGGGACAGGAACCGGCTGAGAGTGGCGATATGCCCAGTTAGGCGTTGGACGTCCTTGATGCAGGTGGGCGGGCGCACGTCCAGGATAGCCTGGACTTTGTCTGGGTTGGCCTCGATCCCACGCTGAGTGACTAGGAAACCCAGGAACTTTCCTGATCTCACTCCGAAGGCACACTTGGCAGGATTGAGCTTCATGTTGTACCTCAGAAGGGTGTCGAAGGTCTCAAAGAGGTCAGTGAAGTGGTCTTCAGACTTGGGAGTCTTGACGAGCATGTCGTCAATGTAGGCCTCGACGTTCCGACCTAGCTATCCTTCAAACATATGATTGACCAGCCTTTGGTACGTGGCTCCGGTGTTCTTCAACCCGAAAGGCATCCGGGTGTAGCAGTACACGCCGTTGTTGGTGATGAAGGCGGTCTTCTCGACATCTTCTTGATCCATTCTGATCTGATGGTAACCCGAATAGGCATCTAGGAAGCTGAGTATCTCATTGCCCGAGGTTGAGTCAACCAATTGGTCGATGCTCGGCAACGGATAACAGTCCTTAAAGGTGGCCTTGTTCAGGTCGGTGAAATCCACGCACATCCGCCACTTGCCCGAAGCTTTCGGTACCAGGATGATGTTGGCTTGCCATGTCGGGTACAGGACCGGTCTAAAAAGGCCAGTCTCTTGTCTCTTGGTGACCTGCGCCTTGATGATCGCCTGCTTCTCTGGTGCAGGCTTCCTTCTTCGTTGCTGTATGGGCTTCACGGCAGGGTCGAGGCTGAGCTTGTGCATTACAGTCTCCTCTGGTATCCCAGGGAGTTGATCATCAGACCAAGCAAAAACTCAGAAGTACTTAGAAAGTAACTTTTTATATTACTGTTGGACCTCAGATGGTAGGTCAGCTCCGATCTTTACTCCTAGGGCCGAGTCATCATTTAGGAAAACCGCCAGCAATTTGCCACCAGTTTCGGTGGTTACGGATTTACCCTCGACTCCCCGGGGGTCCTTGTCCTTCCCGTCTGGCCTTGTGGCCTCTACCGAGATATTGTAGCACCTTCTGGCCGCGGCCTGGTTACCTCGGACTTCCCGCAACCCATTTTTGGTGGGGAACTTCATTTTCTGGTGATAGGTAGACGGCACCGCTTTTATTCGGCTGAGGATTCCTCGGCCGAAGATGGCGTTGTATGCTATCATACCTTTAATCACTATGAAGTCCACCATGACCATAATGGTTTTGGGTGGGGTGCCGAGGGTAACCGGCAGGCTTAGGGCTCCCTCGGGATAGGTGGCCTGGCCATTGAACCCGTAGAGAGGGGTTTGGATCGGGCGGAGCTTAGATGGATTCTCCCCCATCTTAAGGAAATAATCATAAGACAGTACATCAGGGGCACTCCCATTGTCGACTAGGATCCTATCTACGTTACAATGGTTTATTGTAGCCGAAATCACGAGGGCGTCGTCATGCGGGGTGCTCAGAGCTTCTAAGTCTCGGTCTGAGAAGACTATGACCTGGGGCACACTCGGCGGGGCCTTTGGAGGCTCTATGGCTCGGCTCGCCCACTCGGCATGACGCTTCCTTCCTTGGCTATTGTCGCCCCCTGATGTTGTTCCTCTAGAGATGACGTTGATGTGGACCCCTCGGGGGGCATTGTCGATCTCCTCTGGGGCGCCTCGGTCCTCCTTGCGCTCGGCTACGAACTGAGCTAGGTGCCCCTGACGGATGAGGCGCTCGATCTCATCCTGGAGCTGGTGGCAGTCACTGGTATGGTGTCCGTGATCGCTGTGGAACAAGCAGTGCTTGCTACGGTTACGGTTCTTCGACCTCATTGGCTCGGGTTGGCGGAGGAGACCCGAGTCTTTGATGTCTTCGTAGATCTCATAGACCGGCGCGGCTAGTGGAGTGTACCGCTCATACTTCCGCGATGGTTCCTTACGCTCCCCGTCTCGGTTCCGCCTTTTCCCCGAACTTGAGCTAGGCTCGGAAGCCCGCTTCTTGTCCCCCTCCCGACCCGAGCCGGTAGCATCTCGGCATGCGCTGAGTACTTCTTCGCACTCGGCATGGCACAAAGCCAGAGTTACTAGCTCGGCAAGGGTCGAGGGAGGGTGGAGGACAAGCTCGCGGCAAAGGTTCTCATCCCGGGTGCCCCCAGTCAGCGCGGTTATGGCTGAGGCCACGTCTAGGCGGGGGATCCTCAAGGCTTTCGACTTGAATCGGTGAATATAAGCCCCGAGTCTCTCCCCTTGCGCCTGTTTAAGGGCCAGGAGCCCCGCTACCGACCTTGGGGGGGCACTTCCGGCGAAACTCTCTTTGAAGATTCGGCCAAACTGCTTGAGATCTCGGAGGGATCCGGGGGTGAGGGCCCGGAACCAGGCTTGATCGCCTAGGACCAGGGTGGTCACGAAGGCTCGGCATTTGATGGCATCGGACGCTCCGTGCAGGGTCATCAGAGCGTCGAAGCTGTCGTAGTGATTGGTCGGGTCGCCTTGGCCGTCGTAGAGCTTGAAGGTTGGGATGGAGGTTCTGGAAGACACCTCTGTCTTCAAGATATACTCGGAGAAAGGGGATTTCTCCTCATCCTCCGGGGTAGAGGCCTTCTGTAGGGCGCGCAGGGCGCGTTCTTGTTCTGCGAAGCGTCTCTCGAACTCTCGCAGTCGGAGAGATAACTTCAGCTACTGTTGTGGCGCGAGGCTGGGGGGAATGTCTTGGTGATCCTCGGGAACGTCGGTCTCTGGGTTCGGATGGCGTGCCCCAGGTTTTCCCCGCCTCGGTGTGGAGGAAGCCTCTTGCTCCGGCGGCAAAGCTTGCGAGGTTCCTCCCATCCTGTTACGGATAATCTGCTGGCCGCGGATAGTGAAGCGGCCTCCAGCAGTGTGTTGGGATGCATTCTCTCGGTGAGGGCTCTCCGACGGGGCGCGTGACCTTCCATCCCTGGCCGCCTGGGTCCTCATGAGTTCCACGAGGACATTCAATTTTGCGTTGAGGGCTTGGAAGGCGTCGGCGCCACCGTTGAGCGGTAGCCCTACTACTGTAGGGGGGGTGGCGGTTCATTGGCGGGGGCGCTGGCGTTAGAGGGGGGGTTCTGTGAGGCCCGAGAGGGGCCATCCCCAGCCGCTACCATGGCCTTTCCCCTGTCACCGGCGGACCTCCTCCCTGAGCTCCTTCGCACCATGTTGGCTCTTTGTTCGTTTCCCACAGACGGCGCCAGATGAAGAGGGGTGATCTCGCGCGGGTCCTGAGCGGGAAGAAGATCACCGAATTGTGAACTGCAAGAAAGGGAAACGGATCAGAGGGCCCAGGGATGAGTCCCTAGGGAAAACCCTCCGATGCTTAAGTTAGTAGAGCTATGGTGGGAGAAATAAAAAGGGGGAAGTAGCTTCTGCGCGAGATCCCTCTCCACCAGAAGGGTGAAGTGGTTCCTGCTCAGGAGTTTTGAGCGTGTGGTTCCCCTTACCTTTCGTCGGAGGGTATCCCTGGTTTAAATAGTGCACCGTCTTCTGGAGTCCTATAAGTCGAGGGGTTTCAGGTGGGAGTTACGTCCTCAACGTGGGCTTTTATTGCCTCATCGTGGGAGCGTTATCGCCTTGGGGAGCTGGAGTCCCTCACCCTTATAAATTCCTGCTCACAGAGGACTCTTAACAGCTGCATGGATAAGCAATCGATGGTCGACCGTTTCGAGCTGAGGGGGGGCAGCCTTATCCGGGCGATGGGCCTAGCTCGGACGGAGATGGGTCGGAACGATCGTGTGCGCCTCCCTATATTCTGGCTAAGGATGGATCGGGCGTAGATCATTCTGATGACCTGACCGGCGCTCGGGCCTTCCGAGCCTGAGGGCCGCCTAGGAAGGTTGGGTCCCCGAGCGATCTTTTATTGGGCTTTTAGTCCGGAGTGGCCCCTATGGGCTATCACTCGGGCGAGCGTGGCCTTGTTTGGTCCTGATGGGCCTAGTTCGGCTGCTCTTTGACTGGGCTGCAGAAATCCCCCTCTCCAGGTTCTATAATAGGCAATATATAAGTGATTAGCCAATTTAATAATGTCATGCGAAGAAACATTGAATGTTTAAATAAAGCTTATAGCAATCAACAATAGCCAAAATGAAAGAATATGAATGCAAAGGATAACAAATAATAGAGTAGAGCAGCCTTTAGCAATAGTCCATGAATTGGCCGAACAAGCATGTAAGTATAGCAAGTCACATAGAGTCACAATTTCATGTAGGAATGAATGTCATAGACAACACGCTAGCAAGTACTCGGTGCAATGCCACACCTTGTCAGTACAAACTCCCCGGGGCACAAGTACTTTCGAACGCTCTTCCCAAGACCAGGCCGGGTCCTTTTTGATGCTTTGGCGGATCCAAGATCCTAAGTAACAATCTAGACATTCATTGGAATCGGCCAAGAATTCCAAGGTTATGTAACTTATCACTAAGAGTAAGAGTTATTCCAAATGAAATTTGGATGAGAAGTCATAGGAATATGACTTTGGAAGTCAAGATACCCTAAAGGGGATCATAAATGGGACTAGATTACAGCACAAGGCTACCCTTTGGCACGGTTGTTGCAGCATACAAGAATCACGGAAAAGCAAGTTTTGGAACATGGTTGCGGTCATGCCAAGATCGCTAAAGAGAAATGATGGTCCAGACTGGGCCGCTAAATTGAGGGTTGCGGTCCAGAAAAGATCGCTAAATAGAGGTTGCGGTCCAAAGGAGGCCGCTACCAGGTTTGGTCCATCAAGGTAAAACAGTGACATTTCCTAGTCCTCGGTCGGCCTGAGGCATGGTGGGACTGAACCAGGACCCAGCCCACACATCCCAGGTCAATTAAGGAGACTAAGGTCGACTTGAACATGGCTAGGTTGACTTGGAACAAGGATAAGTCGACTTGGCAAACTGACACAAGGCCAGGTCAGAAAGGATTTGGCGGTCACACCATGGCCACTACCTGAGGGTAGCGGTCCCAACTGGGCCGCCTTCTGGTCGAGACTGGGTAGGACAGTCATGAATTTGGTCCGCCCAAAATGCGAACTGGTCAAGTCGGTGGGTCCAGACTTTAGTGGTACAACCTGCCCGGCGTCCTAGTGGGAATCCCAGGCTCGCGAGGGCTTATGGAGGTCTCATAATAGTGGTCTTAGTCTGACGGAAGGAGTATCCGGCGGAGAGTCCCAACTGTCACAAGATTGAGGCTATGAATCTTGGAAAACAAGAGCGAGTGGTCAATCAACACCACCGAAGTGGCATGACTTTCAAACATTCTTAATTAAGTAATCAACCAGTAGTCTAATATGTGATAGAGGTTAAACAATTAATGCAATCATAGATAGAGTTAGTCACAATTAACTGTTATAGCAAGAGGAACGATTGACAAGCCATGATTTGATGGAAAAGAGATGATATTCCAGCAGCCATGATTCTCATGTAAATTAGTTCCATATAACCCTAGTCATTAGGTGCGTTCTTACCCTAACATGGTGTCTATTCATTAGGGGAAATAAAGGAAAATAGCAACACTCAGTCTATAACCCGAGTACATATGGCGGTCAGAAGAGGGGCCGCTACCCTTGGGTAGTGGTCAGACAACGACCGCTATAACGCCAATTCAAAAATAGGAAAATGGCAGTCTATCGGGCGACCACCACTTCCAGCGGCGGTCTCTGGTACGACCGTAACTAGGATTTTCGCACTAGCCTCCGGTGAACCCCGACACACCTTGTTTATAGCTAAAAATTCGTGCAGTATAGTCAATGAAATTTGGGCAAAACGATATCAATAGAAAGAGAACAAAATTTCGCACACAATAGCATGCTTAATTAAAGATTTAGCCTGCAAGAATCCCACTCTTAGATCGATACAAGATGAAGGGAACACTATCAAAACCCTAACTAGACATGCCTTGACAAAAATCAACTTGCGAACACCATACTACGCAAAAATTACGCTATTTGGTATGAAAATGAAGAGGACTCGAAGGCGCACACGATGGTGTAAGTTAATTAGCGTTTGGTCTGCGAGAACCTACCTTAAAAGGAAGAATAAAGGGACGTCGATGCTAAAATTGGAAGAGAAAACCCGCTCCTAAACTAGTCATCTCCATCCTCGAATGCGTACACCAGCGGCTGCTACTACCCAGGGGGTTCTCGTGAATGCTGGGCATCAACGTATAGGGTTAGGGTTGATAGAGGAGTCATGTGTGGGCTTGGGGATCGACGAGGAGAGTCCTCTACGTGATATTCACGCTTGACCGATTCAACAAGCTAATCCTCCGAAATCTGGCGGCTTGGGTTAGGGTTTTCATAGGGAGATAGAGGGGAAATGGGCCTCTATCCAAGGCCGATCGATTAGGTCTGGAATGAGCCCATTTGAGCTTGAATTTGGTCGGACAAGGGTCGTTCTAACAAAACACCGAGTTCTAGCCAAAACCTATAATTGGGCCTAGCAAAAAAATTTGTTGGGTCAAGTTTAGAAGGCAAAGTTTCAGGAAAAATGACCCTCTACGTGAATATAATTTTTCCATATTTTTAAAAAATGGTCGAATTTTTAGCCTAAATAGAAATTTCAATTTAATATTAAAAAAATTCCCGATTGCTTCACACTTTTATTATTAAGTAAATTCGGGATGCTACATCTTCCACGCCCTCTATCGCATCCCGGGCCATGGCCTCGACTACGGCCAATACTTTCAATAGTTGGTTGTAGCCCTAGTGGGGCGGTGGTTCTTTGTCTTGTCCGGGAGGCCACTGGCTCGCCTCGCCAAGAAGTGTTGATGTTGTTAGGTGGTGGATGGCCATCATGTTGTAGGTGCAGCCTCGAAGCATTTTTTCCAGCTACTCTATGGTAATCTCCTTATCTTTTTAGAACAGGGAGGGTTTATCTGGAATAAAGAGCCTTTCACCCTTCTTGATCTTCTAGATCATTTCCTGGACCCAGTTTCTGAGGCGAGCTTATTTTTGCATTTCTTCCCATGGGATGTAGATGTCGAGTGGGACAATACTAGTGGGACGAGGAGGAATGTACTCCTCCAAGTCATCGATGAGCTTTTTGTAGCCTCTGGAGAGGCATTAGCTCAGTCGGAGACTGTAAAGCAACTGCTTGTTCAGCCTGCTTCTGGAGTCATCTCTTGAGGCTCCTCCTCCTATTCCTCTCCTGTTTCTTGGCGATGGCCACTTCAAGAGGAGTAGGAGAAGTTGGTGCTGGAGCCGGAGTCGACTTATCCCCATGGGGATATCTTTGAGCTAGGGTCTTGTCAGAGTGAGGCCAACAGCTTTTCTTTGCCCTGATTTCGATCCATGCACCTTCCGCTTACTGTATTTGGTAGGTAACATTGATTGCCTGTTCGATGACGTCAGGTGGCAGTTCCTGGTATACTAGTATACTGGGGCTATCGTCCGAGGACATATGCGTGGTTTGATGCCTTACCTGCAGTGGCGATGTGTCCAGCTTGGAACTAGACTAGGAGACCCGCTTAGAGCCTTGCACCTTAGCATTGCCTTTGCATTCTGGTTTGGAGCTGCACCGTTTGATATCTGAAGGAGTAGCGGGGCATCGCCACTCTTGACAGTTATCTTGGAGTTGTTTATCAACTGGGCCTTGCTTTGAAAGGCTTGCCTGGCTTTTATAGTTTGCTGAAGACTCTGAAGATGTCTTCTACCTGATTTGAGCTGGGATGAAGGGCTTTTGGATGAGGCCCGAAGGAATGCCGGCTGGAGAGACACAACACTGTTGTGCCGGGGCTCCAATCTTCTTTTGTTTCCCCTTCCTATCTTTTGGCATAGAAGGTGTAGTCGAAGCAAGAGAATAGTGAAAGGTGCTCGCGAGGTCTATTGTCGCCTCTCTTATCAGGACGTCCTCTCAGCCAGGAAGGATTCAGAGTAGCCTGGCAGTATCTTCCTTAGACAAGGGATGAGACTCCAACTCTTGCCAAGGCCGCCAATGCAAGGCTGAAGTGGCAGGAGCCAGTTGGCTGATACCGTGTGTTTGGGCATCTGGAGGTGTTGAGGTGACTGGAGCATGGATGACACTAACCGAGAAATTACTTGGCTTAGTCTCCCGGTTGTTGTCTTAATTGCCTCCTACAACTTCGCAGTCGCTCAAGAGACTCCCGGTTCTCTATTCGAAATCTAGGGACATGTTGATAAGGCAGCCCGTGCCCCTTTGCTTGAGGAGGATCAAGCTAGTCTGGCGCATTTCTGGCGATGTACAGGGTTTCTACAATGGCTTCTCGAAGTCACAGAGTCACCATGGAGTTTCCCTCAACATCAATCTACTCCCACTGGATTAGCTCTTAGATCAAGTTCTGGACCTCCTCACAGGACTCGATCGCATGGCAGATTCTGGCATGGAACGGGCAATATTGGGGGTGATTGAAGTCCCACTGAGTATAGTCTGCTGGTGGCTCATGCACCATAATTTGCCTTCTCTGGATGACGGCATCAAAGAGTCGCCGAGTCCTCTCCCTTGGAAAGGAGAGCGATGTGCGGTTATGCCAGGGTCTCCAACCCGGATACCACAGTAAGCGCTCAGCTTGATTGGTACTGGCTTCCTCTGCTTCAGTGTCAGAGATGGAGAATGCGGCCATCATGTGAATCACACATGCCGTTTTGGCAGGCCTGGACCATGCGTGTGGCTACGGAGGATCGACGAGACCGCTCTTCATTTTGATGAGGCCATCTCTAATCAGCTTCTGTGCTTGAGTCTTTAAGACATAGCAATCTTCAAGTGGATGGCCCAACATGCGATGATATGGGCAATAGTTGGGGTCATACTGTGGCGACCCAGGGTCCGGATACCTGGTAAACCCGATACCACTTGGAACCTGCGAGGCCTCCCAAGAGCGAAAAAGCTTCGAAGGGATACAAAGGTATGTGAGAGTACATTGAACTTCCAGATAAAGCAATAAGCAATTAAATTTTAATGATAAGGATTGCTAAAATAGCAGAAATAAAATTACATTTTCTATAACAATTAAACTAACAGAGTCTGTTGAGTAGTGAATAGCGGATCTAGAGGGGAGGGGTGAATAGATCTGCCCCTCTTTTTGCAATGCAACCCTCTTTATAGCTAGTTAAAAGGAATTACAGCGGAATACAACTAGCTTAGCGAAGGACACTACGATTCGCTTGGTAATATGAGCAAATAATATAACGATTCGAACCTAAGCATGCATCTAGGATGAAGCAATCACACAAACAAACCACGACACAATGGATTTTTAAGGTGGTTCGGACTGAATCCCCAGTCCTACATCCACCCCTCACCAAACCTGGTGAGGCTTCAATGGTGCAGCACACCAAACCGCAAATCAGAGAACCACCGACTGCCTTTCTACTAACCACCAGTAGGGGCGATATCACCGCAGACATGAACACCTTCCAACTGCCTTCCTACTAACCGCGGTAGGGATGATTCTCAATTTCAGTTCTTGAACAAAATGATAAGAGAACAAGTATGAAAATGCTCGGACAAGATATGGAAATATGATCAAGGCTAAGAGCAAATGAAATCATGTCTGAGATGCGATGTTGATCAGCAACAAGGGCTTCTTCTCTCTTGCAAAGACTCCTATTGATTCAGCAACAAAGGTGTTGGAACCCTAGTTTTGATAATGACTTTCTATGAATCATGTTCAGATTAAAGTGTTTAAATCTTTCAATTATATCTGTTATGTTTGGTTCACTTGGTGCATGTAATTTCACAGAAGTATTCATAGCCAGTGCATGTGTTGTTCTGCTAGAGATCTAGCTCGGTGCTAGTCCAGTTCTGTTCTGCACTTCACGCTTAAGTGCTTGCCTCTGTGCAAGTCTCTGTCCACACACAAACATTGTCGTCCCGTTCCTCCCTCAGTGCATCACTTGTCTCATACAGAAAAAGGGGTCAGTGCAGATCTTGCTTGGTCAGTCTAACCCAAGTCGGTGCAATCATCTCCTTGTCATCCTTTTCACTAGTTCAGTGCATTTCTCGTTTCTGCTCACCTCATCTCAGTGCATTATTTTTCTTTTTGAAATAACATGAAGTTAGTGCAATTTTCAAGTCTGTGCGATTCTTGACCAGCACGCACTGTTCAGTTTTGTCATTTAGTGTTAGTGCATTCTTATTTTCATCTCGGTGTAACTCTTGCCTGGACCGCAAATCCAACTCCGTGCATTTTATGTCCTAGACATTTTTTAGAGTCGGTGCATCCTCTGTTCTAGACACCTTATGAGTCAGTGCATGTCTTTAGACACTTTTGACTCGGTGCATAGTCTTTCTCTTGTGGCTCATGGATTCATGTCCATGCATATGGTGTCATGCATATTTGTAAGTCAGTGCATTTCCCATTTCTGGCTTTATCAACTTAGTATAATGGTTGACTCGCATATTTCTACTCAGTGCATGTTATGTTTACACACTCATTACCTCAGTGCAAACTGTGCTAAGCGTTTGACTAAATGCCTTGTGTTTTCTGACAGAGTTTCTCTCCGAGGAGGAGAACGTGCTCCAAGGCAGATCTATCTCTAAAAGAATGCCACGTGGAAAGATACAACGCTTAGATGGTGACACGTGGCTGAGAGCCTTTTGGAAGCTCTTGGGCAGGAGTTCTCCCTCCACACGCTCAATGAGAGAATATAAGAGGTTACAGATCGAAGGAAGAAAGAGAGAAATTCTAAACAGCCAAGAGATAGAGAGTAGAAGAGAAGGAAAAGAGATAGAGAGCTTGTGGGAAAAGAAAAGAGAGATAGAGGAAGAGGGAGATCGTGAAAAGAATATCTGATAGTCTGTCCACTGGAACTTGTATCAGATCCAGTCCAGTTTGCTCTTGTGTGAGCTATTTTTTTTTTTGGATTTCATTGTCAACCTTCAGTAGCTGTTTCCACCATTTTTATTTTGTTTCTTATCTTAATTTTTATGATCAAGCTGTGTGACAGCAGAGGTTAAGCTGTAATCCTCAGCGGTCAGAGGAGGGATCCTCTGGATAGCAAGCTGTGTTGCTCAGCCGTTTGTAAGCAAGCTGTGAGGCTCAGCAGACGCAAGCTGTGTTGCGCAGCGTTTTCAAGCTGTAAGGCAGCAGGAAGCCTCACTCGGATTTTAGTGAGGGATGGACGTAGATCTGTAAGCAGCAGACTGAACCATCTAAAAAACTTCTTATGCTCTGTGTGGTTTGCTTGTCTTGTGTGTATCGATAGATGCATGACTAGGCTTGAGTAGTTTAGTTTGGCTTTCAAGGTTCACTGGTGCACTTCAGTTATTCGAGTCTATGATCTGATTTAATCAGGCCCTTGAGTTTGGACTAGTTGATTTTTGTTCGGTCAAATTTTTTTAAGGGATTCATTCACCCCCCCTCTGAATCCTACACGCACCGTTGCTAGATCACATCAATTGGTATCAGAGCATACCATCTGTCCCATCAATTGGTATCAGAGCAGGTTTCTGAACAAATGGTCTAACAACCTGCAGATTCGTTCCTTGATTTGATTTCGGTGCGATTTGATTTGCTCTATATGTACTATTTTTGTTCTTATGGCTGAAATTCCTGTATACACTAGTTCATATTTCTATGGCTGGTACGGTCGTTTCAGAGACTATGTGATACATTTGAAATCTGACTTATGGGTACTCATGGATCACAGTCCATATGAAGTTCCAGAGGATAAATCTTAATGGAGATCCTCAGACATACTAAAATCTGAAGAAAATCAAAAGGCTTTAAATCTAACAAAAAGGGCAATAGACTCTAATTGCATTCAATGTGTTAATGAATGCAGGAGCGCAGTGAAAATCATCAACAAAATATTGGGAAGATCATGTGGAGATGAGGAAATGTGCCTGATGGTCAGAGATCAGTCCGAGGACTCATCCTCCCAGGTAAATTCTGAAGTCGATAATTTTAGTTATGATGATTTACTCTCCATGAATGAGCATTTATTGAATAAATATGATAGAGTCAAGTTTGAAAAGAAAAAACTTAGAAAAGAAATGATTTCTGAAGTTACTCGCTTAAAAGCTGAAAAAGAAAATTTGAAATCTGAGAATGAGAATTTAAGAAACAAACTTGCTAGAAATGAAAATTCGTGTAATGAATGTGCCTTCTTAAAGGAATTGATTGAAGATCTTGATTCGGATGACAATATGCAGAAGAATATAATTAGATCCCTGAAAGAATAAAATGATTCATTGCTTGAACAGAAAAAGGAAATTGATGAATGTCAAGACAAATTGCTTGAAGAAAATGGTTATCTAAAAGATCAAAATAAAAAGCTGATGGTTCTGAATACTATTCTCTCTGAAAAATGGCTTGCATTTGAAAGAGGAAAATCAGTCTTGGAAGAAAAAGAAGTGGATATAGAATTGAAGTTAACACAGGAGAATGAGACTCTGAAAAGTCTAAATGATGGTTTGCATGCTCAAGTCATTTCCTGTAAAGACTACATTGTTTCCTTGCAAACTGAAATTCAAGATCTATAGAATTCCCTGTCAAAGTTTGTTAAAGGAAAAGACAATTTGAATAAGCTGCTTGGAGCTAATGTAAATTTTCAGAAAGAGGGACTGGGTTACAGCCCAGCAATGAAGAAGGTTGATAGAAATAAATTGAAAACTATTTTCGTTAAAAGTTCAGAACAAGAAAAACCTTCCACTTCATTTGTATTTCAGTTCACGGCGAGGAGAAGTGAAGAACAAAAAAAAAATTCAAAAAATGAAAGAAAATAGAAAATGAGTGAAAGCAAACATAAAATCAAACTTTCATCTGATGTTGTTTCTGTTGTCTCTAAAAATTATCCTGAACAAGTGCATGTTAGAAAAAGCTTCCCCATTCAGTCACATGCAAACACAAAAATCTTTTCATGTCATTACTGTGGAAAAGCTGGTCATAAAATGCATGAGTGCAGAACAATGGAGCTAGATGAGCTAGTCTCCAAGAAATTCCACTATGGAAAAACTCAAAACATTCACCATGCAGTTCAGAAGAAGAAAATTCATTGTTACCACTATGGAAAGTCGGGCCATATTAGAGTCCTTTGCTGGCATGCTCAAAGAAAGAGAGTCAATTCTAAATTTGGAAACTCCCCTGTAAATAAAAATATTTTTGGTAGTAAAAATCTTACTTATGGAAGAATTGGCCACCATGAATCTGAATGTGGTAAAT
Organism: Amorphophallus konjac; assembly: GCA_022559845.1. NCBI lineage: Eukaryota > Viridiplantae > Streptophyta > Magnoliopsida > Alismatales > Araceae > Amorphophallus > Amorphophallus konjac. Next base: position 360,958,376 of record CM040120.1, read on the forward strand.
CTGAATGCTGGCATGCAAAAAGAGGTAACAATCACCATGGCAGAACCATCTTAATGAAAGTCCACCCACAAAGATTCAATGTTTATCCTATCAAGAAACATCTGAGATCTGCTATTCACTGTTATTATTGTGGGAGAATGGGTCATATTATGAATAAATGCCATGATTTGGAATTTGATAATAGAAAAACCTGGAAACCTTGGAGTGCACCTGCTAGAGGTGTCACTCAACTAATAAGGCCCAATAGTCCTTGGGTCCCAAATTTACAGGTTAATCTTACTATGCAGGTGTGTCTTGAAGAAGGAAAATAAAGGGATAATAAAACCAAGGCACACAAAGGTTAGTTGAATTTAATTTCTTCTCTAGTTTATATCTGTTTCTTTTCAGTTAGAACTGTTTGCATGATCTCTATCTCGCTACAGTGATCAATGTCATGTCATTAATTCAAGCTATTTGTTGGTGCTGTCCGTTTGTGTGTTGGGTCTGTGCATGTTCCTGCAGAATGCATATTTTGTTGATACACTTCTGTGAACCTTAAGAATAACAAAAATAATAATGTTTGATGGAAATCTCTGCTCATTCAAAGGGGGTGCTTAGACTATCTAAGGCAGCTGGTCATTAGAGGTATACCCTTTTTTTAAAAAAAAGGGGGAGAACATGAGATTTGGTAACTCTTCTGCTGCAGAGCTCAATGTATCTGGTATGTTTGTGAGCTGATATTTCTTCTACTGGAGTATCACTGGTTCTGGTTCAGCTAGCTAGACGCTACCTTGTGGATGTTTAAAATCTTGAGAGGCTGTGCTTTGCTCGAATGGGAGTAATCTTGTGGTGTCTAATGAATTTGAAAAACTCTGTTGTGGGCTCTGTCAGTGGTGTGAGCTTAAGTTTGCATGAGAAGGTTGTCTGAAGGCTGGATGATGATCAATTTACTGAGAGAAGTGCTGGTGGGTTGATGGCCGGTTAAGCTGTGCCCTTTGGAAATGCTCTTACCTTGCTCACGTATGGCTTTCATCCTCCTCACCTTGTCATTCGTCTATCTCTCCTATCATTCTCTATCTTCCAAATGTTCCTGGTTGTTCTAGTCAGGGGGAGTAGTATATATAAATACTGTCACCTTTACCCTCTTCAATAATTAAATGTCCAGATCACTATGAACTAAAAACATTTTGTTGATCTAAATTGAGAAGTAATTTACAGTGTATGAACATTAAATCTTATCCGAATAGTTCTCACAAATAACAGTGAATGTTTTCTCAATGATTTTGAAACAGTCCAAATTGGAAACTTCTCTGTAGAAGGTCTGACATCTGAAAATCTTTAGTAATAAGCCAATCTGTTGGAAACCTAAGACTTATATGATTTTTACGTCTTGTTAAAGAGAATTTTCTGATAAAAGAACTGGGAATATGCCATGATATAAAATAATAAAAGAAACTCTGGCAGAGCAATGGCATGACATTTGAGAAACTGACCATCTGTTTCAAAGAAATTCAGAGGTTATGTCATGATAATTAATGCCAACTATGTTCAACATATGAAGTATGAAAGTTAATTGCACTGAGTAACCAGGGATTCCGGTGTCTGATCGACATGTCTACTTGTGTAAAAAGGTGCAGTTATACAGGAATACTCAATAAAAGTTTTTTTTAATAAAAAAGAGGCACAGGAATAATGAAATATATATGGTTGACCCAATGGTTCTCTCAGTTAATCTTTACAGACTTAAGAAAAATATAAAACTGGGTTCTTCAATCAGATTCTGGCTAATGAAAAGGACCGCTAAGATTAATGTCTTTTCTATCTGAGTTGATTCCATGACTAAGCTGTTTTATTTTCATTGGCTTAAATTCATTTGAGATATCTTGTGAAGAGCTACCCTGTGAGATAAAATCTCATATTCCGTAAATTGCTTCTCTACGAAGAAAGGCACCTTATTTTAAGCTAAGGGTATTTTGGGTATTATCTAGTAAAGATTGAAAAGTTGGAAGTATTCCCCTATATACGAAACGCTATCTTTATTACCATCTTACCCTTTCTTTCGAAGCTGAAGCGTCCTCCCGCTTCGTGGCTTCTTCGCGCGTGCACAACTTGCAACCTTCACGTCTCCAATCTTTCTCTCCTCCCAGTGCACCCTCTCTGTCTCCACATTTCATCTCTCCTCCATCTCTATTGCCGCCATGTCTACTTCGTCAGCCGCGAGCAAAGGGAAGAGGAAGGCAGTGGAGCAGCCGCAGCCAGAAGATGCCTTGTCCACGGTGGCCGCAATGCAACCTAAAGGGATGAAGAGACAGAAGAAAGCAGCTTCTACCACGAGGAAGGGAAATACGCCTACAAAGCCTACAGAGAAACCTCTGCTAGTATTGGAAGCCGGGAAGATAATACCCCCTCGGTATATTGACTTTGCTGATCAAGAGATGGCTTCCGAGTTCTCTGAGTTGCTAGAGCTGTTTGAGTTCCAACAATGGAAAGAGTTCTTGAGCATGCATAGGGTGTATTGCCCTAATCTGGTAACAGAATTCTACAACAACTTAAGGTACGATGATGCTAATTTCAAAGTCTTCTCTCTGGTCAAAGGAAAAATGATAGAGCTACCTAGGCAGTCCCTACACAGAACTCTAAGAGTCCCTGTAGATGGAGAGATTGAAGGAGGGTTTACATTTAACCTATATGATGTGTTTGCCCTCATCATTGACCTTCCTAGAAACATTCATGACAAGCAACAGACGAAGCTCGATTATTATAACACCAACAAATTATCTGCACCCAAGAGACTACTCCATCACATTCTCACCTCCATGATTACTCCACAAGTAGGAGGAAGGGGTAGACTGATAGATTCTCAGCGGTTTATTCTCTACTGCTTGCTGAAGAAAATTAGAATCTGTTTGCCGCACGTAATGATTCAGGTTATGGGAACGTGCAAAGAGTCAAGAAGATATTTTCCTTATGCTGCTCAGTTGAGTACATTCTTCAAAGAGGAAAACATCTCCTTGGATGGTGAAATTGTGACAGCAATCCCCAAGGTAAACATTTATAACATGGGTTTCATTAATACATTCATGAGGAGGAAAGGAACCAAACGAACGAGTACTCTTTCTACAAAGGATACTCCAGTGGAAAAAGATACAGAAACTCAGGATGAGTCAGTGTCTGATCAGCCCACACAAGAAACTCACACTGTTGAGTTAATCCAAAGTGAATGTCAGTCTATTCAGTCACCTTTGGAACCTGTTCATTAGAAGGTGGATCAACCTCCAGCTCAAATACAAGCAACTGAAGGCTCTGATCAACATGAACTTTAACTGGACCCAACTGCAGCAACAACACCTGAGGCACCACAAATTCATGAAATAGTTGAACAGAATGCTCAGGAAGAGGACATCATTCAGAAATTAGACCACAATATCCATGAGATATTTGATGATTTTGGACAACAGTCACAGGAAAGACTAGTCACTAATCAAGCAGAGTTGGCGCAGGAAGAGGCTCCAACAGAAGAACTACCTAGTGACAGACAAGAGGAAATCATTGTAGATGAAGAGGAAATGACTAAATTGGTCGACGAAGTTCTGAGAGAAGCTGCTGAAGTGATTTATGAAGAAATTGCAAAATTTGTAGTCAATGAACAAGAAGTTGAACAATGAGGAGCTCAAGGATCTGCTGAAGAAGCTCCACATGAGCAACAAATTGCTCCAGATCCAGGGGCAGCTGAATAAGTATCACAAGACTGTGTCATGGGACCTGCCCCTCACCATAGGATGTATCCCAAGATGTCCTTCTCTCAGGCTCTTGAGTATGGTCCACACTTTGGAGAACTAATTAGTCTTGGCATTCCACCTCCTCCGCCCCCTGAACAGCATCATGAGTACTACACTGAGTTGCCAGATTCTAGTGCTTCCACTTCTAGTACACATGGAACAAATGCTGAATTCAATCTTGCTCAGATGTTGTCTAAGTTGACAGAGATTGTACTCAATCAGAATGACTTGATGAACAAACAGTTTTTATTCCAGACTGTTCAAATAGATAGAGTAGAGGGTAGACTGAAACATTTGGAAAAGGTTGTGAAACGTCAAGGGCTAGAATTTTTAATTGCTAAACGAAAGACAGATGAAGCAGTACGAGAGATTTTAGAATCTCTTATGGGTATCAGCTCTCGAGTAGGTGACATGGTCAGTAAAATTCAAGACACTCAAATCTCCATAGTCACCAATATAGGTAAGATTCTTAGCCATACCTTTGATCTAAAAATTGAGTTTGAACTGTTTAAGGGCATGATAAACAGAATAGCGGCCAGTCAGCCAGAAATCATCACAAAGTTTCAAGTTGTTCAGTTTAATTTGCAGACTTTGTCAGAGACAGTTCAACAAGTTTTCAACCAACGAGAGTCAGTCACCCCTCTAGTGGAAAGGCTGGGGAACACTGTGCATCAAAAGCTTGACAGACTGGCAAACTCAATTAGAGATCTTCATACCGCTTTGTTGAACAGACTTCCCACCTCTGGCTCCAGTTCAGCATATTCTGCAAGAGACAGGGGGAGCTACCGAGGTCACTAATCTCTCAAAATTCCCCATTTTTGATAATGACAAAGGGGGAGAAGAAGACCTCATGTATATCCTGCTGGATAGCTACTGGGTATATGCTGCAAAGAAGACCTCACTGTTACTGATGAGTGAAATGGCAAAGATTTTGGCAAGGGAAAGATGTGCTGCTTCTAATACCCTTCTTTTTGTGAAAAGAGAGATGTACATTCAAACACTAATGTTTGCTTTCTTAATACATACAGAAGCATTTTTCTTATTCTTACATGGTGCATAATTGCATTTTTGTTTGGTTGCACACTTGTGGTGTCCAATGCAATTTCTCTGTCTTGTCTGTGTGTGGATAAATTTTTTGAGCATGCTCCAACAGACTGTGAACTCAGTTGTTTGAATGCTGAGTATTGAATATTTCTATGGTTTAATCATACATGACTCATAGTTGTCATAATCAAAAAGGGGGAGACTGTTGGAACCCTAGTTTTGATAATGACTTTCTATGAATCATGTTTAGATTAAAGTGTTTAAATCTTTCAATTATATCTGTTATGTTTGGTTCACTTGGTGCATGTAATTTCACAGAAGTATTCATAGCTAGTGCATGTGTTGTTCTGCTAAAGGTCTAGCTCGGTGCTAGTCCGGTTCTGTTCTGCACTTCACGCTTAAGTGCTTGCCTCTGTGCAAGTCTCTATCCACACATAAACACTGTCGTCCCGTTCCTCCCTCGGTGCATCACTTGTCTCATACAGAAAAAGGGGTCAGTGCAGATCTTGCTTGGTCAGCCTAACCCAAGTCGGTGCAATCATCTCCTTGTCGTCCTTTTCACTAGTTCAGTGCATTTCTCATTTCTACTCACCTCATCTTGGTGCATTATCTTTCTTTTTGAAATAACATGAAGTCGGTGCAATTTTCAAGTCCGTGCGAATCTTGACCAGCACGCACTGTTCAGTTTTGTCATTTAGTGTTAGTGCATTCTTATTTTCATCTCGGTGCAACTCTTGCCTGGACCGCAAATCCAACTCCGTGCATTTTATGTCCTAGAGATTTCTTAGAGTCGGTGCATCCACTGTTCTAGACACCTTATGAGTTAGTGCATGTCTTTAGACACTTTTGACTCGGTGCATAGTCTTCCTCTTGTGGCTCATGGATTCATGTCTATGCATATGGTGTCATGCATATTAGTAAGTCAGTGCATTTCCCATTTCTGGCTTTATCAACCCAGTACAATGGTTGACTCGCATATTTCTACTCAGTGCATGTTATGTTTACACACTCATTACCTCGGTGCAAACTGTGCTAAGTGTTTGACTAAATGCCTTGTGTTTTTTGACAGAGTTTTTCTCCGAGGAGGGGAACGTGATCCGAGGCAGATCTATCTCTAAAAGAATGCCACGTGGAAAGATACAATGCTTAGATGGTGACACGTGGCTGAGAGCCTTCTGGAAGCTCTTGGCAGGAGTTCTCCCTCCACACGCTCAATGAGAGAATATAAGAGGTTGCAGATCGAAGGAAGAAAGAGAGTGGTTCTAAACAGCCAAGAGATAGAGAGTAGAAGAGAAGGAAAAGAGATAGAGAGCTTGTGGGAAAAGAAAAGAGAGATAGAGGAAGAGGGAGATCGTGAAAAGAATATCTGATAGTCTGTCCACTGGAACTTGTATCAGATCCAGTCCAGTTTGCTCCTGCGTGAGCTATTTTTTTTTTTGGATTTCATTGTCAACCTTCAGTAGCTGTTTCCACCATTTTTATTTTGTTTCTTATCTTAATTTTTATGATCAAGCTGTGTGACAGCAGAGGTTAAGCTGTAATCCTCAGCGGTCAGAGGAGGGATCCTCTGGATAGCAAGCTGTGTTGCTCAGCCGTTTGTAAGCAAGCTGTGAGGCTCAGCAGACGCAAGCTGTGTTGCGCAGCGTTTTCAAGCTGTAAGGCAGCAGGAAGCCTCACTCGGATTTTAGTGAGGGATGGACGTAGATCTGTAAGCAGCAGACTGAACCATCTAAAAACTTCTTATGCTCTGTGTGGTTTGCTTGTCTTGTGTGTATCGATAGATGCATGACTAGGCTTGAGTAGTTTAGTTTGGCTTTCAAGGTTCACTGGTGCACTTCAGTTATTCGAGTCTATGATCTGATTTAATCAGGCCCTTGAGTTTGGACTAGTTGATTTTTGTTCGGTCAAATTTTTTTAAGGGATTCATTCACCCCCCCCTCTGAATCCTACACGCACCGTTGCTAGATCACATCAATTGGTATCAGAGCATACCATCTGTCCCATAAAAAGGTTCCTTCTTCCATGCAAACCGATCTTCCTTGAATCTCCTTCTTTGAATCCCCTTTGAGTTGATGGAGAAGATAATGGATGCAGCCTTGAACCTTGATTGCTTCTACACCTTCTTGGAGGTTGATGGCTTCATAAATAAGCTTGAATCACCTTGGATGGATGAAGAACTCCAGCCCAAAGCACTGTTCACGGAGGTGCTACAGTACCTGTGGATCTCCTCCTCTAGCCTCCCTTGGTATCGCCTTGTTTCCCTTGAAGTATTAGGGTTTCAATCCCTCTTGTGTGTGTTTTATATCTTTTGAATGGTCCTTGGACATCCTCCAGACCAGATCCACTTTTTGTGGGTGATTGGGTGACTTTAGGATCAAAGAAATACAAGGAAAGGGGCTGGCCTCGAGGTGAAAAATGAAGTCAACATTTGTTGGCTCGGGGCTGGCGGTCGACCGGTAGTAGGTGGCGGTCGACCGCTACTGAGAAAACCTGTAGCCGGATGGTCCCTGGCAAAATCGGTTGACCGCTAGGATGGGGGCGGTCGACCGTTGCTGGCGGTCGACCGCTGTTGGCCGCTACTGGCAGTCGACCACCGCTGGCGGTCGACCGGTCCTGGGCCGGCGATCGATCGCTAGCTGGGGAAATCCTGGGTTTCCCCGATTCAGTTAGTTAACCCCTTTAGCTCAGTCCTTTAACTCCTTTACATGACTGTTCATGTCTGTGGCATCAACCTTGACAGTCTTGAAGGTGTTAACTGAGTCTTTGACCTCGGGTTCTATTGGTTATGCTTCTTTATGCATCGACCTTGGCTATGTGAAGTGCCGACTTATTTCGTGCTAAGTGTTGACTCTTCATGAAGCTAGCTTGATCTTCTGTTAGCTGTCCAACCTATTGCTTCTTGAAAGGAGTTTCATTCTTGGAGTTTCATTGATCTTTCACTTTTGCCATCTCCACTCAATTCCTTGTCCATTCATTGACTTATCTGTCATGAGCAAAACATCACGTATGTTAGTCATATGAGAGTGGAAAAACAACAATGACTTATAGTGTTTAGCCATTATCAAAATCATAAGATGTAAATGACCATAGGGGCACAACATTCTCCCCTTTTTTGATGATGGCAACACTGTGAGTCATTATGTGACAGTAATGTTCAAGATGGCAAATTTTATAACATATGCAGCTCAAGATCCATGATGATGAAAGCATGTGAATGCAGATATGTATGCATGGATGATCTACATCGTGTGAATCATGATTACAAAAAGATTTCTCCCCCTTTGACTCCCCCTTTGACACTTACAATCACAAAGGATATGTATGCATGGACAATCACAAAGGAGATATATGTATGCATGGACAATCATAAAGGAGATTCCCCCATAGACAACTCACAAAGGTAACTCACAAAATTCTCCCCCTTTGACAACATCAAAAAGGAGGGGTAAGATAGAGTCGTTGACAAAAGTCTTAGTGACAGAGCTGAAAAGGAGCGAAGAGCAAGCCATTATATGCAAACATTAAACATGCCGTGAGCAATATACATGGTTCAAAGCTAATGAAATCCGAGATCATCAACAGAGTTTGAAAAGTAGCTACATCCATGTTTTAATAGAAATGAACCAGATATGCATAGCATGGCATTGGTGAACTTTGCTTTGTCTTATACATTCACAATCAATAACTTCATCGGGAATAGCACAAACTAGTATTAAGGTTAAACAAGCATGACTAAAGCATGGAATTTTATGAATTCGGCACTGTTTTGCATGACCTTTTGCAGTTTTATGCACATGACTCATATTTTACGAGCAATCGAGTCTAGTACATGCCTTCTATCCGTAAGAATACACGTTGTTTAAACGCTAGTATTCCTAAGTATTTGGTAAGACTAACTGTTATGCTTCAGAATGAACAGAGATAGCAAAGTCACGTCATGACATATCCGATCTCATTTCTTTGACGATAAGATATATTTCTCAGCAATTATGCCAGTGCTCTGCCTAGAGTCCAAATTAATTAAGACAGGGGCACATCATGACATATCATTCGTCACTTGTTTTGAGGACGTGACATATTTCTCCGTGCAACAATATCATTACTCTGTCAAATTGATTTTCATGAATTCCAGCTCATCAATGTGTTGAACAACAATACGCAGCTTTAGCAACTTCAACCAACGTTGCAAATGATGTTCGAATTTTCAGATTGCATGGATGGTCATTCAAGGCATAACATGCAATCTCTAGTTAAAGTCTATTAAAATCACACAATATAGATAATTTCATAACAAATATTTCAAAACTTTAAGGAAATCATTAAATCTGAACCATTTTCATTGGATGGACAATCATCAGTTCATATGATAGAAAGCTCTTACACTATAGTTCTGTCTGTCTCATGATCTCAAATTCAAACTGGAGGCCATTGAAGTTCAGATTGCAAAAGATTAAGAGAAGCAACAAGACTCTCCTTAAGGATATGCAGTGAATGCATTCAAGGAGTTATGTTTGAAACAAGTGTAATGACAATTATCAAGGAGAGGTTGACTTGAACCATGCAGGGGTTGACCTGGTCAAATATAAAGTTGGTAGATATGAAATGCATGACCCAACACATGGTTGTACACATATTCATGGCAACAGAATGAAGATGAAACATATGCATGAATGCTTCAAAAAGATAACTCCCCCTTACTATATGACCTATATGCGACAGTGGTACATGGTACTTGGCGGAGGTGAAACCTCACGCATATTGAGTGCTTCTAGACAAGCATAACCTGCCTTTCCATACATCAACATTTAATATACCATGGCCATGCAAGAATGATGCTACACAAACCATGCAATGCATCGTGAACATGGATTCAACTTAATTGTGCATCATGACTACATGCAATGCTATACCATATGCAAAATGACATAGTTACATATAAACAATGCATGGGCACCAATCTGTAAAAACACACAACTAAATTGAACAAGATCATCATTTCAATTTTTATTGACCTGAGGTCGGTAAAGACCAAGCTCCCTTCTGAGTGTTGTAAACCTGTCATTACACAAGGGCTTGGTGAAGATATTAGTAATTTGATTTAGAGTATCAACAAAATGCAGCTCAAAGTTTTTCTTAACGACCTCATCTCTAATGAAGTGATGCCTAATCTCAATGTGCTTAGTCGTAGAGTGCTGAACTGAATTTTTTGCAACGTTGATAGCACTAGTGTTATCACACAGAATCGGGACACAACCAAGATCCACTAAGTAGTCTTGGAGTTGGTGTTTAATCCACAACACTTTGGTGCCACAGCTCCTAGCAGCAATATATTCTACTTCTACTGTTGAGAGGGCAACCGAGTGTTATTTCTTGGAGGCCTAAGAAACTAAACACCCGCCTAGAAATTGGCAGTAGCCACTAGTACTCTTGTGATCCAGCTTGCATCCATTGTAGTCCGCATCAGAATAAGATATAAGAGATAAATCACATGATGACGGATACCACAATCCTAAATCTTGAGTGCCAGCAAGATATTTAAGGATGCGTTTGACGGCAGTCAAGTGGGATTCTCTAGGACTAACTTGAAATCTAGCACAGAGGCAAACACTAAACTGGATATCTGGTCGAGATGCAGTTAAATAAAGTAAAGATCCGATCATACCTCTATAGATCTTTACATCCACTAATTTACCATTTTCATCAGAATCCAGTGATATTGTAGTGCTCATAGGAGTTGCAATTATTTCATAACTTGTCATGTCAAATCTTTTCAACAGCTCCTTGATGTATTTAGCTTGACTTATGAAGCACCCATATTCTCCTTGGTTGACATGCAAACCGAGAAAAAATTGGAGTTCTCCCATTAGGCTCATCACGAATTCGCTAGTCATGAGGTTAGCAAATTCCTCACACATTTTAGATTTAGTAGAACCAAACACAATATCATCAACATAAATTTGAACAATCAAGATGTTCTTACCTTGCTTCTTGGTGAAAAGTGTTTGATCTACCTTAGCTCGTGTGTACCCTTTCTCAATAAGGAACGAGCTCAGTCTCTCATACCAAGCTCTTGGTGCTTGCTTCAAGCCATAAAGTGCCCTGTCTAGCTTGTATACACAATCTGCATGGTTAGAGTTCTCAAAGCCAGGGGGCTGCTCCACATAGACTTCTTCCTTGATCAAACCATTCAAGAAAGCACTTTTAACATCCATTTGATACAACTTTATTCTAAGGGAGCATGCAAAGGCAAGTAAAATTCTAATGGCCTCAAGTCTAACTACTGGGGCATAAGATTCCTCAAAGTCTACCCCCAAACTCTTGATTATACCCTTGAGCCACCAATCTAGACTTGTTTCTTATTATCTTACCATCCTCACTGAGTTTGTTCCTAAAGACCCATTTAGTGCCTATGATAGATTGTGATGAAGGTCTAGGGACAGGATGCCAAACTTTGTTTCTTTCAAACTGATTTAATTCATCTTGCATGGAGTTTATCCAATTTTCATCATTTAAGGCTTCTTCAACATTCTTGGGTTCAATCTGGGAGACAAGAGCAAGTTGATCTAATTCTTTCACAATTCTAAAATGTGACCTTGTTCTAGGTGGATCATTCAAGCTGCCAATGACATTTTCTAAAGGATGATCCTTAAGAATTCTAATGTCTGTAGAATCATTACCTTCTCTTGGAGCTTGATCCCTTGCATTGCTTGATTCAGCTAGGTCACCATCTTCTCTTATTTCTTCTTATGGAGGATCATTCTTTTCCTTCATGCTTAGGAATTCCCCATCTTCATCATTTTTCCTGTAAAAGTTATCATTTTTAGAATCATCATGATGTTCATCAAAGGAAACATGGGGTGATTCTTCCATAGTTTGACTCTTAACATTGAAAATTATATAAGCCCTAGATCTATCAGAATATCCAAAGAATATAACTTCATCGCTCTTGGGCTCAAATTTATCTAAATCTCTTTTGTCATTATTGTGGATGAAGTATTTTGACCCAAACACTTCCATATGTGTGAGAGAAGGCTTTTTACCTTTCAGCAACTCATAAGGAGTCCTTTTGGTGTGTGGCTTACCATAGATCGGTTGATAATGTAACATGCCAAGTTTACCGCCTCAGCCCAAAATTTTCTTGGGAGTTGCCGTTCGGCAAGTATTATTCTTGCCATCTCTATAAGTGTTCGGTTCCTTCTTTCAACTACACCGTTTTGCTCTGGGGTTCTTGGTGAAGAAAACTGGTGTGAAATGCCTTCAGCCCTGCAAAGATTTTAGAAGTCAGCATTTTCAAATTCACCACCATGATCAGATTGAATGTTAGAAATCTTAAACTCACCATCTTGCTTTATCTTCATATAGAGTGCCTGAAACTCATCAAAAATATCATTTTTATGTGTGAGAAAGAAAATCCATGTGAACCTAGAGTAATCATCTACCAAGACATATCCATATTTTCTACCACTTAAACTAGCTGTTCTGGTTGGACCAAACAAGTCCATATGAATCAACTCAAGTGGTTTAGATGACATGTTTGCAGATCTAGCCTTGAAGGATTTTCTTGTTTGCTTACTTAGGGTACATGTATCACACAATTTATTTTCTTGTTTAAAAGATAGTTCAGGTAACTCTTTCACCATTGAATACTTTAAAAATTTATGTAAGACATTGTAGCTAGCATGTCCTAGTCTACGATGCCATAACCGTGTAAGTTCAATTTTTGGTCCAGCAAAACAAAGATTTATGTGAGCAGGATCATCTAAGTCAATCATATAAACATTGTTGACTCTTTTTCCAAAAAAATTTACCTTGTCAGATTTTGGTTCAAGAATTTTACATTCATGAGAGTCAAACACCACTTTATAACCTTTATCACACAATTGACTTATGCTGAGCAAATTGTATTTCAAACCATCAACTAGCAACACATTTCCAATGGAGTTGGAGAGGTTCTTACCTACATTACATGTTTCAATGATTTTTCCTTTGTTGTTCCCTCCAAATGTGACGTGTCCTCCTTCCTTTTCCTCCAAGAGACAAAATTTTGATTTGTCTCTAGTCATGTGTCTTGAACAGCCACTATCAAGGTACCACCGGTTATGCATGGCCGCAAGACACTCCTGCACAAGTAATTAAGCAATGGGGTTTGGAACCCAATAAAACTTGGGTCCCACCAACTTCTTCAGATTTTCAAAACATGATATCATTTCTTTTGGAATCCAAACCTGCCTTGCATTCATGTTTTCTTTGCTTAGTGCAGGGATTTGGTTGTTCTTTTCAACTTTGACATTCATTTTCTATTTGGAGGCTCTTTGTTGGAATTTGTGGAAGTTTGAGGAAGTTTACTTCTTAAACCATTGAGGCCATTGGTTGGTTTTGGGTTGAAAGTGATTGTTTTGCCACCTTGAAGATTGAAACTTATAGGGTTGGTGAACACAAGAATCACAATTTCCCCAAAAGTAGGGTGGTATTGGCCTATATGAATGTGCAACCCAGTTATAGTGACATCTGGAAAGCTGAGCAGGTAATGGCCAATGAAGTGTTGACCTGTGTTGCTGGAAAGGTTGACCTTTCTTAGGCTTTTAGACAATCTTTTTGAGAATTTTAGTGGCTTCCTCTTCAACCTTTTCTTTTCCTTTGGATGTTGTTTTTGAGGTAGAATCATCAAAAGAGGAAACAAATGTGACAGTCTTTAACCAAATTGGCCTTTTGTTTGTTGGTTCAAAACCTAACCCTTCCTTGTTGAAGTTCATTCTAGTACCTAGCAGTGCATCTAGATTTTATCTTCCATCCACAAACTTTTCTAAAGATTGTTGTTTATCCTTCAACTCTTTTTGTAGGTTTTCAATGTTTTGAAGAAGTTGAGTGTTGACTTGTTTGATAACTTCATACTTCTCATTACTCAATTTGCTGTCCTTTTTATAGCTTTGCATTTTTAGCTTCATGCTATCAATCTCATTTCTTAAGTCTTCATTTTCAGTTTCCAAGTCAGCCATTTCTTTTCTTCCCTCTTCCAAATCCTCAATCATTTTCTTAAGATCTTCAATTTCAGTTTCAAGTAGAATAGTCTTATCATTCATATCATGATCATGTACAAACAAATTAATTTTCTTTTTCAATGATTTATTCTCCTTTTTGTACATGTCATATTTTTCCATGAGCTATATATATGCTTCCTCCCAATCATCAATTGTGTAATTTTCAAATGGAGAGTTTACCTCAGTTTCTTTATCACCTCTGGCCATGAGACAAAGATCTTCTTTTTCTTTGTCCGAGGAGCTAGTTCCACCATCACTTTCTTCCTCGTCACTCCAGGTGGACACCATGGTCTTGTTCTTTTTCTTGCCCTTCCATTTGTCAGCTTTTCTAAATCTATTAGGATAATCAGTCTTGAAATGCCCTGGTTTGTTGTAAGAATAACAAATGATTTTGTCAGATTTCTTAAAGTTTTCAGAATTAGATTTGAAACTATTTCTTACCTTTGACCTTCCTCTCATGAAGCTCTTACCTTCCTTTCTTAGAAATTTTCTGAACTTACGTGTGAGCATGGCTACGTCATCCTTATCTCGCTCACTTGCAGAATCCTCACCTTCATCAGAAGTTCCTTGGCCGCTGGGTCCTGCTTTAAGAGCTAGGGGCTTTTTCTTAGGTGCCTCAGCCTCTTTGCTCTTAAGGTTGATCTCATAGGTCATCAATGACCCAATGAGTTCATCTACCTTAGTAGTTGCGAGATCTCTGGATTATTCAACCACAGTCGCCTTCGTGTGCCATGTAGGAGTCAGTGATCTGAGAATCTTCCTCACAATTTCCTATTCTGAATATTTCTTTACCAAATCTGTTAGACTATTAGTAAGCACAGTTAAGCGAGCATACATGTCTTGAATTGACTCATCAGGCCTCATCCTGAACATTTCATATTCAGAAACTAAAATGTTGGCTTTTGTTTCTCGTACATGAGAGGTTCCTTCGTAAATTATCTCTAAATTGTCCCACATTTGTTTTGCAGTTACGCAGGTAGCCACTCTTGAGAATTATACTGGATGGAGTGATCATTGCATGATGTGTTTGGCACTCCAATTGATAGTAGATTTTCTTATTTATTCTTTGGTCCATAACACCTCATCATCCGTAAGCTCATATGGACCTTTGCTGATCACTCGCCAAAGTTCATAGTCTTAGGCGCGAATGAACACCTGCATGCGATGTTTCTAATAAGGATAATTAGTTTCAGTAAAATAAGGAGGCTTATTCACAGAATGTCCTTCAGGTAAAAAACCCTTGGATACTAATCCACCATTTCTCTCAAGGTCGTTGGACCCCATAATGAGAGATTAGGCTCTGATACCACTTGTTGAGTAGTGGATAGCGGATCTATAGGAGAGGGGTGAATAGATCTGCCCCTCTTTTCATAATGTAACCCTCTTTATAGCTAGTTAAAAGGAATTACAGCAGAATACAACTAGCTTAGCGAAGGACACTACGATTCGCTTGGCAATATGAGCAAATAATATAACGATTCGAACCTAAGCATGCATCTAGGATGAAGCAATCACACAAACAAACCACGACACAATGGATTTTTAAGGTGGTTCGGACTGAATCCCAAGTCCTACGTCCACCCCTCACCAAACCTGGTGAGGCTTCACTAGTGCAGCACACCAAACCACAAATCGGAGAACCACCGACTACCTTCCTACTAACCACCGGTAGGGCGATATCACCGCAGACTGGAACACCTTCCAACTGCCTTCCTACTAACCGCGGTAGGGACGATTCTCAATTTCAGTTCTTGAACAAAATGAGAAGAGAACAAGTATGAAAATGCTCAGACAAGAAATGGAAATATGATCAAGGCTAGGAGCAAATGAAATCTTGTTTGAGATGCGATGTTTATCAGCAACAAGGGCTTCTTCTCTCTTGCAAAGACTCCTATTGATTCATCAACAAAGGTTCTTTCTTCCTTGCAAACCGATCTTCCTTGAATCTCCTTCTTTGAATCCCCTTTGAGTTGATGGAGGAGATAATGGATGCAGCCTTGAACCTTGATTGCTTCTACAACTTCTTGGAGGTTGATAGCTTCAGAAATAAAATTGAATCACCTTGGATGGATGAAGAACTCCAGCCCGAAGCACTGTTCACGGAGGTGCTACAGTACCCGTGGATCTTCTCCTCTAGCCTCCCTTGGTATCCCCTTGTTCCCCTTGAAGCATTAGGGTTTCAATCCCTCTTGTGTGTGTTTTATATCTTTTGAATGGTCCTTGGATATCCTCCAGACCAGATCCACGTTTTTTGGGTGATTGGGTGACTATAGGATTAAAGAAATACAAGGAAAGGGGTTGGCCTTGAGGTGGAAAACGAAGTTAACATTTGTTGGCTCGGGGCTGGCGGTCGCCAGCGGTAGGTGGCGGTCAACCGCTACTAAGAAAACCTGTAGCCAGATGGTCCCTGGCAAAATCGGTTGATCGCCAGGATGGGGGCGGTCGACCGCTGGCTGGGGAAATCTTGGGTTTCCCCAGTTTAGTCTGTTAACCCCTTTAGCTCAGTCCTTTAACAGCCCGTTCATGTCTGTGGCATCAACCTTGACAGTCTTGAAGGTGTCAACTGAGTCTTTGACGTTGGGTTCTCTTGGTTATGCTTCTTTGTGCATCGACCTTGGCTATGTGAAGTGTCGACTTATTTCGTGCTAAGTGTTGACTCTTCATGAAGCTAGCTTGATCTTCAGTTAGCTGTCCAGCCGATTGCTTCTTGAAAGGAGTTTCATTCTTGGAGTTTCATTGATCTTTCACTTTTGCCATCTCCACTCAATTCCTTGTCCATTAATTGGCTTATCTATCATGAGCAAAACATCACGTATGTCAGTCATATGATAGTGGAAAAACAACAATGACTTATAGTGTTTAGCCATTATCAAAATCATAAGATGCAAATGACCATAGGGGCACAATAGAGTCCAGTCCAACCAAAGTACAGTACAATAGGAAAGAGAACATACTCTCAAGTCAGGGGTAGCCCGACACTGGCAACGCTGGCACTAAGAACCACGTAGCAGAGCCTCCCAGCACGAGGAAGAATAGCTACACCTGAAATATCAGGGGTGAGCCTCGTCTCACTGGCTCAGTAGGGATCCCATAGAACCCTACCACGAAACAATGAAGTAATAGCAGTGCTAAACTCAAGCAAAGCTGTAACAGCAGGAGTAAGAACAACAAAAGTAAAAGGAAATCCGTACATAGAAACACGACAGCCAAAGGAACCTCGGCCCTCTAAACTACTCCAAACAGTAATAGAAAGGCGAACCCCGATCTCACAAAGTCAGGCGTTACCGATCTATTGATAAATCACGAAACCTTATCGTGAAAGCCTACCGAAATAGGCAAAAGCCTTACAAATGACCTACACGGTCAATGGCACAAGACACACACGATCTCACCATCATGTACGCTAGACTAGACTAGACCTCAGGTGAAGCCAACGCTGACTACTCGACAAGTCACATCAACCAAGATGGAAACCAGTCACGAAAAGACAAGTCATCGTGTCATGTGACAAAAGCACCTCCTCACTAGAAGACCAGCCATATGCGTCCACTGACATCTTACACTGCGCCTCAAGCGTCTCCCACTCACCTCAATTGAGGTAACTAAGATACAAACCAAGTACAAGGAAAAACAGTAACGAGTGACTAGTCAGGGTCACGCCTGTCAGCGCTCGTCCAACCGCCCCGGACCACATGTGCACACACAAGCCCAATGCCTTGAGCCAGGCCTCTAGCTAGTTTCCCCCCCAGTAGGACACTACCGCAAAGCAAGGGGGCCCACAGAAACTATCCTAAAAACCGTCAACCAGGAACTGCCCCGCCACCACTCCCAGGTGGGCCGACACACAGAAGTGTCGTCAAGCTACGACTAGTGAAGACTCACTAGACACAGAGTGTAGCGACCCAAATTTATATAAATAATTTCTAGATTGAATTAGGCATTTATAAAGCTTAGTAAATAGATATTGGGATTATAAGGCCCAACTAGGCCAAATAATTAACCTAGCTTTAGTAGTTATAGCCCAATAGGTTTAAGGACCAAGCCCAATAAGTTTGGCCCATATTCTAGAAGGTTATTTAAGTTATCCACGAAATATAGGAATAAATACACTTAAAAAGGGATAATTTAGTGGATAATTAACCAAAGAGTTTGAATTAAGATGAATGTCCATGCCCAGTGGATTTAATGGTCTATCGAGCGACCGTTACAGCAATGTAACAGACCAGACCTAGTCCGTTAAAACCTGCTAAATTCCGTGAGAAGAAGAAGTTGTAAAAAGATTAGAACTTTGAGATTCTCTTGGCTAGAGACCAACTTGGGAGAACTTATAACATTGCTAAGGACTCTTAGAGATTAGGTTTTTGCCAATTAAGGACTCAAAAATCGTTCAAATCCTTGAACCCTAGCCAAAACTCTATAAATAGAACACAGTTCTGAACTGAACGACCCTTACTTTTGGCTCGTAAAGAATCAAGGTAAGGAGATAGAATCTCATGTAAGTCCCGTACTCTGTACCGTCGAGGTATTATTCGCTTTGGCCTACCAGCCTCACGGTTTTGTCCCTTTCTAACAGTGATCGGCTCCAGAATGGGGGACTTCCCGAGCAGGTCTCCCATCCCAGTACTACTCCCCATTAAGCACGCATAACTTTGGAGTTCTTTTCAAGAACTAAGCCTGTCACGTCCCAAGCGCGGAAGGAACCCGGAGATGCGTGACGAGTTTATATCAATCATGTCAATTAGAGCGTTAGTGTATTCGACACAAAGACAGAGCACGCAAAAGTAAAGATAACCCAATCCTTTATATAATCATAAAATACTTCTATTACATCCACTTAATGAAAGTGCGAAGACTCAATAAAATGAAAATACAATGGTTGACTTCAAGAAAAGGGAAAAGACAAGACTAGATAACGCTTGGATAGATGGAGAAGCTCTAATCTCATCACTCTTGACTTTCCCCATCCGATTGAGTTTTGTTCTCGGACTTACCTGAAAAATAAGGAAAAACACTATGTGAGCGAACACTCAGTAGGGATTATATCTCAAGAGCTAGCTTGCTTTAAGTAGATTACATGTTACATGAAATGGAATAAGCTATGCATGCTCGCACAAAACGACAATAAAGAATGTATAACAAGAGAGAATGTATATCAAGAGATAGTGAGTGAACTAGTAAGTCTTTCCAGAACTCATGTCAATATAGCAAGATGATCAAGCACGTATACTTATCATGTCAAGTGATCAAGTCAAAAATTGGCTATTATGTTTCAAGCAAGTAAATAAATAGATACCCTTTCTGACTCACGCAAGTCATGTCATGTCAAGTCGAGTCAAGTCAAGTACAAGATTGTGAAATTTCTATCAAGCTAGTCATGCACTTCGGTGCAATGTCACACCGCGATCATTACAACTCCCATGGGCATTAGTACTTTCGGGTGCTCCTCCCAGGACCAGATCTGGCCCTATATGCGCAGGCATTGGTCATGTATTTTTGACATCCACTATAATTATAGCTAATATAGAATTTCAAAGGAATAAGCTTGTAGGAACTTTAAGGTAGATCTTGTGGAAATGGAATCATAAGGATTGAACATGATGTGTAGAGACGATAATAACGGTACAATCACGATTATCGAGAAAACTTGGTGGAATCGGCTTTCTAATTGGGTGCCTTGACAATAAGATTAAGCGCTCATATAGAGATGGTCGCTCATTCTTGTACATGATAAGCTAGATAGAATTGAGGTCCACAAGTATGGCACTTAACTCATAAGAACACTAATGGCATGGTTTCCCATTCCATTAATTTAGAGTATTCTCATGACATCCTCTTAGCAAGTCATGAGGGCCGGTATACCATGTTTCTTTAGAGTGACATGGCAATCAAATAGTGACATAGGTTTTAAGGGTACAACCAGCTCGGCTGCCTTGGGAGAATCCAAGGCTAGCGGAGTCTTACGGAGGTCTCTATGATAAAGTCACTGGTCCAAAGGAACGGAATGTCACATGGAGAGTTCATCTATCACCGAGAAATAGGGGGTAATCGATAAAACAACGTGAAACATGGGACTATACTCACGGAATGGAATATAGTGCCAACACACATAACCCATTGTCAAAGGGTTACTGAAAAACACGAAAAATCAGAAAATCAGAACTATCAGTCAATTGACGCCTGAGCTTGAGTCTTCATTTTATGAATTGACGACTGTTCACTCAGTCATTTTCTCCATGTACTGTTGATATTAACATCTATAAATATTTTCAAATTTCAGATATTAAGTAGTTGACGACTTACATTAAGTCTTTATTTCATTAAATAGCGCCCTAGTCAGGGGCGTCATATATCAAATTAAAGGGCAGGTTGCACGTCGTTAATTCCAGTATCCAGGAAACTATAAACATTTTAGAATTTCATATTTTATCACTAATTTGGCGTCCATGTATAGGGGCGTTCATTCAATTAACGACCCAGAAGCAGTCGTTATTCTTTGTTGTTTGATTTGTACCAGACAGGTACAATCACAGACACAAGGTTTTTGAAAAATATGTCTGATCTGGAAACAAATGACATGTACAGGTAGAGAAAAATAACAGGAATTCACTAGTATGATCATGCATCAGTTTTCATGTAGGGGTTCACAGTTATTAAATTTTGAACATTGTCTAATTATTAACTATATAGGTAAAAGACGAATGTTTGCACGGTCGTTGAATTTAAATAACGCCCTAGCTTGGGTCGTTATTTTCATTCATGTAGTAAACAGGGAAAATTTCATTCTGAAAACAAAATCTATAACCCTATAGACCTATATGCATGTATTCACTTAGTAACTACAAGATTTTGCTAAGTCTTGAGAAAACCTACCTTGATTGGGTGATTTGGGTTGATGATCGATAAAGTACATGAAGAAAAGAACCACGCACGATACTCTGTTCTGAATACAAACAGAGACAGCAGTAGTAGGTAGAAAAAGATGAAGAAGCTTGGATGAAACCAACAAGAGAAGCAGCTCTTATCACGCGCAATAACAGCAGACGGCAGAAGAGAGGATGCAGCAGGATGACGCCTGAAGGATGATCTGAAGAGCAGCACATAGTAGCTCCTTTGGTTCAAAGGATTTAAGTAGCAAAGAGAACGGTCTTCCCCTTCCCTTCAAGCCTTCATGCAGCAAGGAAGAAGAAGAAGATGACGAAGAACTCTTGCGTTCTTCAGCAAGAGGAAGATGAACTTCCACAGTAGGACTTCTTTAATCACTATTGTCAACAGGGAGTTCGACGAAAGGGTGGGCATTTATAGGAGAAGGAATCCCAATAGGTTCTAGGAGTTCGATTAGGATTAGAACTTCCTTCTTAGAATCCGATTAGACTTTAGCTATTCCACGTATTGATCCTTTCCCTAATCCAACTTACCCAGATAACATCCTTGTTCGAACCAAACACCAACGGGTAGGTTTGTAAATGACGCCTAAGGTTGGGGCGTTATTTCAATAAATGACGCCTGTATACACACTCTTCAATTCTTTATATAACGCATGTCATGGGGGCGTCAATTCTTTAATTAGCGCCTGCTTGCACGTCTTCAATTCAATAGCACCTTGATCGGAGGCGTTATTCTCTTATGACCTATTTGTTATATGTTTTAAGTGTATATATGAGTTGGGCCTTTATTATTGGTTTGAATCTTTTAATCTATTTAAGATTTTATCCCTTTAATTTACCAGGGTTGCTACACCCTCCCCCACTTAAAAGAATTTTATCCCCAAATTCAATCGCACATAAACGGGGAGAGTGTAGAGTACAAACCATTTAGAATAAGTCAGGGAATCACTTCCTCGTGGACTCCTCGGTCTCCCATGTGGCTTCGTGCTCCGAGCATTTACTCCATTACACCTTTAGCATGGGAATCGTTTTGTTCCTTAGTGTACGCACCTCACGATCGAGGATCTTCATGGGCTTTTGTTCATATGTGAGATCCTTTTGAATCACCAGGTCACCATGATTGATGATATGTGACGGATCGTGCACATACTTCTTCAGCATGGATATATAGAATACATTACGGACGTCAGACAATTGAGGGGGCAAAGCGATGTGATAAGCAACCTCACCTACTCTTTCTAATACTTCAAAAGGTCCGATAAACCTTGGTGTAAGCTTTCCCTTAACACCAAACCTCCTAATTCCTCGTCCAGGTGATATCTTGAGAAATATGTGATCTCCGACTTGAAATTCGAGATCTCTTCTTCTTGTATTAGCATAAGCCTTCTCTCTAGACTGAGCAACTTGAAGTCTTTCTCTAATCAACTGAATTTTTTCGGTGGTATCCCTTACCATGTCTGGGCCTAATAGTTATTTTTCGCCAACTTCGTCCCAACACAAGGGTGATCGGCAACTCCTTCCGTATAAAGCTTCGAAAGGTGCCATCTGTACACTTGCCTGGTAACTATTGTTGTATGCAAACTCGACCAACGGCAAGTGATCATGCCAGCTTCCACCAAAATCAATGATGCAAGCTCTGAGCATATCTTCTACTACCTGATTTGTTCTCTCTGTCTGACCATCCGTTTGATGATGAAAAGCAGTACTAAAGTTGAGTCTTGTCCCTAACGAATGTTGTAGACCCTTCCAAAAATGAGAAATAAATCATGGGTCTCGGTTAGACACGATTGAAACAGGAATGCCATGTAGTATGACTATCTCCTTGATGTACAAAGCAGCAAGAACATCAACTGACCATCAGCTCCTGATAAGCAAGAAGTGAGCTGACTTGGTCAAACGGTCTATGATAACCCATATTCCATCACGTCCTCCCTTAGATTTAGACAGACCCATAATGAAGTCCATATCGATATCCTCCCACTTCCATTTAGGAATATCAAGAGGATGTAGCTTACCGACAGGCTTTTGGTGTTCCGCCTTGACTTGTTGGTAAGTGAGACAGCGAGACACGAAGTCTGCTATTTCTCTTTTCATGTTGGGCCACCAGAAGGCCCTTTTCAAATCTTGGTACATTTTGGTAGATCCTGGATGAATCGTGTACCTTGATCTGTGAGCTTCATCTAACATCTTCTTCTTTAGCTCTGGACAATCCGGTATGCAAGTTCTATCTCTGAATAACAACCTTCCATCTGAGGCTATCCTGAAATCAGGTTGGTCTTCTATTTTACCCTTGATTTCTACTAATACATGGTCATTATCTTAAAGTTCTTGTATTTCAGAGAGTAAATCTGGTTGTATACTCATATGTGATAGTGTAACACACCGGCTTTCCTTGTCCATGCTTATCTCAAGCTTAGTGAATTGTTCTAGCATCTTCCACTCCTGAATCATACAATTGGCTAATATTACTCTTGGCTTCCGACTGAGGGCATCAGCTACCTGATTACCCTTTTCAGGATGATATTGTATAGTGAAGTCGAAGTCCTTGAGATATTCTAGCCAACGTTATTGCCTCATACTCAATTCCTTCTGAGAGAAAAGATACCTGAGACTCTTGTGATCGGAGTATACAGTGAACTGTACTCCGTATACGTAATGTCTCCAGATCTTCAATGCAAACACTACCGCAGCCAATTCTAGATCATGTACTGGGTAGTTCTCTTCATGCTTCTTTAGGCATCGAGATGAGTAAGCTTTAACTTTCCCTTGTTGCATTAAAACACATCCGAGGCCAATGCTAGATGCATTGGTGTATACCTCGAATCTCTCGCCTTCAATCAGTAAAGCTAAAATCAGGGCAGTAGTTAGGTGATCCTTGAGGTCTTAGAAGCTTCTTTCACATTCCTCGCTCCATTCATAATGGATCTCCTTGCGAGTTAGCCTAGTGAGTGGTACGGCGATCTTGGAGAAATCCTTGATGAATCGCCGGTAATAGCCCGCAAGACCCAAGAAACTACAGATCTCGCTAGCATTGGTCGGTCTTTTCCAATTCCTTACAGCTTCAACCTTTGATGGGTCTACGGATAAACAGTCCTTTAAAATCACATGTCCTAGGAAGGATACTTCTTCTAGCCAGAATTCACATTTACTGAGCTTCGCATATAGCTGATTCATCCTTAATATTTGTAATGCAATCCTCAAATGCTCCTCATGCTCTTCCTTGGTCTTTGAATAGATCAATATATCATCAATGAAAACCACTATGAATTGATCTAGATGAGGCCTGAATATACTATTCATCAACTGCATAAAGGCTACAGGGGCATTCGTTAGTCCAAAAGGCATAACCACAAATTCATAGTGCCCATACCTGCTCCTGAACGCGGTCTTATGAATGTCCTCATCTTTGATCCTTAGTTGGTGATATCCCGACCTGAGATCGATCTTCGAGAAATACTTGGATCCAGATATTTGATCAAATAACTCATCGATTCTCGGCAGTGATACTTGTTCTTGATAGTGAGATGATTCAACTGTCGATAGTCAATGCATAACCTCATGGATCCATCCTTCTTCTTTACAAATAACACAGGTGCTCCCCACGGGGAAGTACTCGGCCTAATAAATCCTTTCTTAAGAAGCTCCATCAATTGTTCTTTTAACTCCTTGAGTTCAGCAGGGAAAATCCTATATGGTGCTTTAGAAACTAGACCAGCACCAGGGACCAAGTCGATGGTGAAGGCCACTTCTCTTTGTGGGGGTAGCCCAGGTAAATCTTCAGGAAACACGTCCGGAAACTCTTGCACAACAGGGATGTCTTCTAACTTAGTCTCCTTAGTTTCCTTAATGGTGACAAAAGCAAGGAAAGATACACATCCTTTCCTTATTAGCTTGCTAGCTCGGAGAGTCAAAATAAGAGGCGACTTGCTCTGACTCTTCGGACCAGTATAGACCAGTTCCGGGAATTCCTTGAAAGTAACCTTACTATCGCGACAATCAACAGTTACCTGATATTTGGATAACCAATCTGCTTCTAATATGATATCATAGTCCTTCATGTCTAGGCACATTAGGTCGATGGGTAAATTCCTTCCTTCTACCAAGACTTTGCAGTTTTAGTAATGGTGAACAATATCGGCTTCGTTTCCAAGAGGAGTTGAGATAACTAATTTTATCCACTCCGGTTCCATAGGTAATGGGTCAGCAAACTTCTTGAAAATAAATGAGTGTGATGCACCAGTATCAAATAAGACATATGCAGACTTGGAACAAACTTGCAGCGTACCTTCCACTAGTCCACCTTCGTCTTGTTCTGTCTCCTTAATAGCTTGGAGACGTGCATTCTTCATTACCGGGCGTTTCCCATCACCGGCTTGATCATTGAGCAAAGGATAATTGGGAATCCGATGATCACGGCTTCCACAACGGAGACAAGCTCCAAGTTTCCTCCAGCATTCGTCGGCCTTATGTCCGGCCTTGTCACAATGTTTACACACCACTTTAGAAGGTGTGGTGGTGATGGAGAAAGGTTTGGTCTTCTTGAACTTCTGCTCTTGGGAGGGAGTACCTCCATTACTTGGCCTCTTTTTATTGAAATTGGGTTTGAAGGAACCAGAACTAGTGACATGTTCCTTCTTATCTTTCCCACGTGAAGGGGCGTGATCTCGCGCTTATCCTGAGCTGGGAAGATGATCACCGAATAGTGAACTGTAGAGAAAGGGAAATGAATCAGGAGGCCCAGGGACGGTTCGCTGGGGAAAATCCTCTGATGCTTAAGTCAGTAGAGCAATGGTGGAAGATATGGAGGGAGGTAGAAAGAGGTGCACGAGATCCCCCAACACCAAGGTGGTGAAGTGGTTCCTGCTCAGAGAGTTTTAGGCGTATATTGCCCTTACCTTTCATTGGTGGGAGTCCCTGGTTTATATAGTGTGCTCACCTTATGAGTCCCGTAAGCTGAGGAGTTTCAGGCGGGAGTTACGTCCTCATCGTGGGATCGTTACGTCCTCATCGTGGGATCTTCATGGCCTTGAGGGTTCATGGATCCTTTATCCTCATAAACTCATGCTCATAAAGGGCTCTTCAACGGCTGCATGGATAAGCACTCGTCAGTTGGTCCGAGCATAAAAGGTGCCAGCCCTGTCCGGGAGGGAGTGGGCGCAGGGCGCTTGCCTCTATCCTGATGAAGGGATAACTCGGACATGGGTCTTCCTCCGTTCTGACGCTCGGGCCTTCCGAGCCTAAGGGCCGCCGAGGAAGGGTGGGATCCCGAGTAATCTTTATTGGGCTTTTTAGCCTAAGTGGGCCCTGTGGGGCTGTCACTTGGATGAGCTGAGCCTCGTTCGGTCCTGATGGGCCTTGTTCGGCTGCTCACAGATGGGCTACAGAAATCCCCCTCTCCACCACAAATCCTATCAGATAGTTCCGTGGCATCTTCTAATAACTGGGCTCGTCATACCATCTCCGCATAGACTTGTATGTCCATCGGCGCCAGTTGTATGATATATTGGGGCCTGAGTCCATTAAAAAATCTCCTAGCTTTCATCTTCTCGGTACTGACTAGATGTTTAGCATACCGGGACAACCTAGAAAATTATGCCTGGTACTCAGCTACCGACAATGATCGTTGCTTAAGTGCGGTGAAGTCGGCAGCTTTCTTCTACTGGACTCGGTCTGAGAAATATTTATTGTTGAAATATTCAACAAATTCTTCCCAAGTAACTTGGTCCTGCTCTAAAGTGGCTTCTACTGACTCCCACCAGCATCGGGCGTCCCTTTCTAGTTGAAATGTTGCCAATAAGACCTTCTCTTGGTCTGTGCATTGCATAACTCTAAAGATACGTTCAGTCTCTCAGATCCAGTGCTCAGCATCATCCGGATCAGTGGATCCAATGAACTTAGGAGGGTTCATGTTCTTGAAGCTTTGGTGGAGATTTCCCACTCCACGGTGTGCACCTCCTTGTGCCACCTGTCGAAGTGCCTGCGTCATGCCTTGGAGAGTGCGTTGCATGTTACGCCGCTGAGCACGTTCGGCAGCCATTGTCCTACAAGGATTTCAAATAGCTAATTAATAAGAGACTTGACCAAGAGTTTGAATACCTTAGTTACTTTAACCCCTGGTTCTACCCAATCTCACTAGTTGAAGGTTTAAACCTATCCTTGGACTTGGGTTTCCTAGGAGTTGAATATCCTAGGCTCTGATACCACAAAAATTGTCACGTCCCGAGCGCGGAAGGAATCCGGAGATGCGTGACGAGTTTATATCAATCATGTCAATCAGAGCGTTAGTGTATTCGACATAAAGACAGAGCGCGCAAAAGTAAAGATAACCCAATCCTTTATATCATCATAAAATACTTCTATTACATCCACTTAATGAAAGTGCGAAGACTCAATAAAATGAAAATACAATGGTTGACTTCAAGAAAAGGGAAAAGACAATACTAGATAACGCTTGGATAGATGGAGAAGCTCTAATCTCATCACTCTTGACTTTCCCCATCCGATTGAGTTTCGTCCTCGGACTTACCTGAAAAATAAGGAAAAACACTATGTGAGCGAACGCTCAGTAGGGATTATATCTCAAGAGCTAGCTTGCTTTAAGTAGATTACATATTACATGAAATGTAATAAGCTATGCATGCTCGCACAAAATGACAATAAAGAACGTATAACGAGAGAGAATGTATATCAAGAGATAGTGAGTGAACTAGTAAGTCTTTCCAGAACTCATGTCAATATAGCAAGATGATCAAGCACGTATACTTATCATGTCAAGTGATCAAGTCATGTCAAAAATTGGCTATTATGTTTCAAGCAAGTAAATAAATAGATACCCTTTCCGGGTCACGCAAGTCATCTCATGTCAAGTCGAGTCAAGTCAAGTACGAGATTGTGGAATGTCTATCAAGCTAGTCATGCACTTCGGTGTAATGTCACACCGCGATCATTACAACTCCCATGGGCACTAGTACTTTCGGGTGCTCCTCCCAGGACCATATCGGGCCCTATATGCGCAGGCATTGGTCATGTATTTTTGACATCCACTATAATTATAGCTAATATAGAATTTCAAAGGAATAAGCTTGTAGGAACTTTAAGGTAGATCTTGTGGAAATGGAATCACAAGGATTGAACATGATGTGTAGAGACGATAATAACGGTACAATCACGATTATCGAGAAAATTAGGTGGAATCGGCTTCCTAATTGGGTGCCTTGACAATAAGATTAAGCGCTCATATAAAGATGGTCGCTCGTTCTTGTACATGATAAGCTAGATAGAATTGAGGTCCACAAGTATGGCACTTAACTCATAAGAACACTAATGGCATGGTTTCCCATTCCATTAATTTAGAGTATTCTCATGACATCCTCTTAGCAAGTCATGAGGGCCGATATACCATGTTTCTTTAGAGTGACATGGCAATCAAATAGTGACATAGGTTTTAAAGGTACAACCAGCTCGGCTGCCTTGAGGGAATCCAAGGCTAGCGGAGTCTTACGGAGGTCTCTATGATAAAGTCACTGGTCCAAAGGAATGGAATGTCCCATGGAGAGTTCATCTATCACCGAGAAATAGGGGGTAAGTGATAAAACAACGTGAAACATGTGACTATACTCACGGAATGGAATATAGTGCCAACACACATAACCCATTGTCAAAGGGTTACTAAAAAACACGAAAAATCAGAACTATCAGTCAATTGACGCTTGAGATTGAGTCTTCATTTTATGAATTGACGCCCTTGTCGGGGTCGTCAGTTCAGTAATTGACGACTGTTCACTCAGTCGTTTTCTCCATGTGTTGTTGATATTAACATCTGTAAAGATTTTCAAATTTCAGATATTAAGTAGTTGACTACTTACATTAAGTCTTTATTTCATTAAATAGCGCCCTAGTCAGGGGCGTCATATATCAAATTAAAGGGCAGGTTGCACGTCGTTAATTCTAGTATCCAGGAAACTATAAACATTTTAGAATTTCATATTTTATCACTAATTTGGCATCCATGTATAGGGGCGTTCATTCAATTAACGACCCAGAAGCAGTCGTTATTCTTTTTTGTTTGATTTGTACCGGACAGGTACAATCACAGACACAAGGTTTTTGAAAAATATGTCTGATCGGGAAACAAATGACATGTACAGGTAGAGAAAAATAACAGGAATTCACTAGTATGATCATGCATCAGTTTTCATGTAGGGGTTCATAGTATTTAAATTTTGAACATTGTCTAATTATTAACTATCTAGGTAAAAGATGAATGTTTACACGGTCGTTGAATTTAAATAACGCCCTAGCTTGGGTCGTTATTTTCATTCATGTAGTAAACAGGGAAATTTTCATTCTGAAAACAAAATCTGTAACCCTATAGACCTATATGAATGTATTCACTTAGTAACTACAAGATTTTGCTAAGTCTTGAGAAAACCTACCTTGATTGGGTGATTTGGGTTGATGATCGATGAAGTACGTGAAGAAAAGAACCACGCACGATACTCTATTCTAAATACAAACAGAGATAGTAGTAGCAGGTAGAAGAAGATGAAGAAGCTTGGATGAAACCAACAAGAGTAGCAGCTCCTATCACGCGCAATAACAGCAGACGGCAGAAGAGAGGACGCAGCAGGATGACGCCTGAAGGATGATCTGAAGAGCAGCACACAGCAGCTCCTTTGGTTCAAAGGATTTAAGTAGCAGAGAAAACGGCCTTCCCCTTCCCTTCAAGCCTTCATGCAACAAGGAAGAAGAAGAAGATGACGAAGAACTCCTGTGTTCTTCAGCAAGAGGAAGATGAACTTCCACAGTAGGACTTCTTTGATCACTATTGTCAACAGGGAGTTCGACGAAAGGGTGGGTATTTATAGAAGAAGGAATCCCAATAGGTTCTAGGAGTTCGATTAGGATTAGAACTTCCTTCTTAGAATCCGATTAGACTTTAGCTATTCCACGTATTGATCCTTTCCCTAATCCAACTTACCCAGATAACATCCTTGTTCGAACCAAACACCAACGGGTAGGTTTATAAATGACGCCTAAGGTTGGGGCGTTATTTCAATAAATGACGCATGTATACACAGTCTTCAATTCTTTATATAACGCCTGTCATGGGGGCGTCAATTCTTTAATTAGCGCCTGCTTGCACGTCTTCAATTCAATAGCGCCTTGATCGGAGGCATTATTCTCTTATGACATAATTGTTATATGTTTTAAGTGTATATATGAGTTGGGCCTTTATTATTGGTTTGAATCTTTTAATCTATTTAAGATTTTATCCCTTTAATTTACCAGGGTTGATACAAAGCCGATACTTCAAAAGGCGCCTCGATGATATAGAGTACAACTTAGCTATATTTGAGGGTGTTACACCCAAACCTAACTTATTTGGTTTTCAACTTAACTTAATTTGTAAATATTTGATTTTAATGCCCAACAAAAATTGAGAATCTGATTTGGATTCTGTCAGATCTCACAGGTCACTCACATATTTTTAGTCATGTCGGAATAATCGTCACATCGGTTGGACTGGTATTTCAAATATTGGGCCCCCAAACCTGACTTTTTTAGTTTTCAACTTAACTTAATTTGTAAATCTTTGATTTGAACACCCAACCCAAACTGGGAATCCAATTTATATTCCGTCAACTCCCACAGGTCACTCACACATTTTTGGTCGTGTTGGAATAATTGACACGTCGATCGGACCAATATTTCAGATATTGGGCTCCTGAACCCAACTTATTTAGTTTTCAACTTAACTTAATTTGTAAATATTTGATTTGAGAGCCCAGCAAAAATCAAGAAACCGATTTAGATTTCGTTAGCTCCCACAGGTCACTCATCTATCTATGGTCGTGTTAGAACAATCGACATGTCGAACTGACCAGTATTTCAAATATTAGGCCTCAGAACCCAACTTTTTTGGTTTTCAACTTAATTTTTAAATGGATGATTTGAGCACCCAACCCAAACCAGAAATCTGATGTGGATTCTGTTAGCTCCCGCATATCACTCGCACATTTTTAGTTGTGTTGGAATAATTGGCATGTTGATCAGACCAATATTTCAGATATTGAGCTCCTAAACCTAACTTATTTGGTTTTCAACTTAACTTAATTTGTAAATATTTGATTTGAGCTTCCAGCAAAAATCGAGAATCTGATTTAGATTTCATCAGTCTCATGCACTCACACATTTCCAGTCATGTTAAAATAATCAGCACATCGATCTAACTGGTATTTCAATATTGGGCCCTCGAACCCGACTTCTTTGGTTTTCAACTTAACTTAATTTCTAAATTGGTGATTTGAGTGTCGAGGTCAATCAGGGACTCCGATTTGGAATTTGTCAACTCCCACAGGTCACTCACACATCTCCAATCATGTTGGATTAATTGGCACGTCTATCAGATAGGTATTTCAGATATTGACCCCCCGAACACGATTTCTTTGGTTTTCTACTTAACTTAATTTCTAGATGAGGTATATATGCAAGTAATTGATAATTCTATATTTTTGATTTATGAATAAGAGTATTAAAAAATTTAAGAAATGTTATACTCACATGAGAAATATGTACTAAGGTCAATGATGAAGGATGGTGAGGAGGCACCCGAAACTCGCTGAAGTATGAGGGCATCACTCTCATCATAGTGGCCTCCAACGTCGTCGAGATCTACATCTGCAGCGACTACGCTAACTGTGCCTGCACCATATTTGAGATTTGCATCTGCAGTGACTTTGCCAGCTACGTCTACACCATCTCCAAGATCTAACTCTACAGTCTATGGGAGAGGTGTGTCTCCAGGTGCTCCACCATGCGTTCGAGTTGGACCTCGGAGTCTGCAGAGGTAGTGGCATCAAACGAGCTACTGGTCGAGACGGAGCAAGAACCCTGGGAAGATGGCAGCACCTGGCTGGTATCTAAGCACTTCATAAAGCCGTGCACCGGACCTTTCCTAAGTGGGTTGGATGCCTCTATCCATGCTTGGCGATCTATCTCTGGCTACTTCGCGATGTCCTCCCTGTACTTCACTATCATCTCTCTCGCATATGCCTCCTGCAAACTGAAAAAAAAACATCATAAATCTCGTATTAATCAAGCTAAGTGAAATAAATTTTAATTGTAAATAAACTTACCACCACCTTCCTGGATCTAATAGAGACATATTGATCTATCCCCTTATTCTTATGTGTTCTGTTGAGCACCTCCCGGTACTTAGCCACACGACTAAAATCTACTTCATATTTTACAAATTACATAAAAGAATTATTTTATAAATTAATATAAATGTAAAGTAACAAAATCAGAAATATTACTTACCAATCTCCTTTATGGGTTGCAAAGCTGACGAACCCGCTTGTATGAACATTCACCTTTGGGACTTTTGCATGATTTTCTCTCCCAGCCTGCGACTTCCATTTCCACTCATCAGTGTTCCATTTATCACACAAACTACTCCAAACCTCCCCCCTTATCCAAGGGGGGCAATGCTCCTTCCAGAGCGTTGGCTCATTTGCTCCCTCTACTACTTTTTTCACTTGCGCCCGGGCTTTATTTAATGTATCGTTCATTCATTTTTTTGCAACGTACTCCTAGGTACACTGAGCTATAGCCTCATCTAAGGGATGGCTGAAGTGATACTTTACTTGAAAAAAATATTAAACTTACATCATTATACTAAAATGAAAGATTGAGAAAGAAGTAATTTAAAATTTTAAATTGCTTACCAAGAACTGGTCATACATTACGTTTTGGACATCGATCGGCATGTCCTTCCATTGGAGGACCCCCGCCAGAACAAATCATCTGAGTAGCTCAGAAATAAACCGAGCCACACTATTCGAAGTAGGACCAAATGTTTTGATGCATTTACAAATTATATACATAGAAGTAATTACATTTATGATGGATAGACAACGAATATAAACCCGAGGAATTATACTTCTCCCTCTCAACATGATCTATGCAGATCACCTCATGGCCGTCACCGACGTGTTCACTACTGGCGTCATCTACTGTTAGGACAGATGGCACAGGTAGGGCCCTATCCTCATCGTGTCCTAGAAGAAAAGTAGAAATGAAAATGAATATTATGGTATTTATATTTTGCATATTTACAAAACTGTTGAATTAAAATCAGACTGAAATGAATAAATACATGCATGGCTATATGAGGGCAGTGGTGGTAGTGGTGGCAGTCCTCCAGAGCATGTCCCACCTGAATGACATAAACATACATATTATCAAAATATATATATAGCAGGAAACTTTAATAGACATACATGTCCCCGGAGTCTGCTCAGGTGGTACAGAGGAGCCTCCAGAGCCCCTCCCACTAACTCCTGTAAAATTTAAATGACATAAGTATACATATTATCAAAAAATTAAAACAGCTGAAAACTTATATAACATGAAACTTTAATAAACATATATGTCCCTGGAGTCTACTCAGGTGGTACAGAGGAGCCCCCAGAACCCTCTTGTAAAATTAAATGACATAAGTATACATATTATCAAAAAATGTATATAGTAGGAAACTTTAACAGACAGACCTGCCAACGGAGTCGTCAATGGGACAGAGGAGCCTCCTGAGGACCTCCCACTTCCCCTCCCTCCAGACCTCCCCCCTCCTCGAACCATCTCTCCTTTAACAATATTACAAATCATATATGTTGGTAATTAGAATATATTGAAGAAAAATTAATAGCATTCATTATCAAAGGAGAATCAAGCACGTGGAAATTTTTACAATATTTTCTACCAATTGTTAAACAATATTCATTTCATCTTCAGACGATGAGGATATGGTTAAGTCAGCCTCATCTCTTTCTTTGTCTTCATCTTCATCACTGTAACACTCTTCCTCCTCAACGGACGACTCCTCCGCTTCAACAGAATCTATTAACGCTCCATCGATCTTCTGTAAGTCACGTGGATCGACCTCTTCTACTTCATTCTCCTTGTTGAGTATATTTAGGCTAAAGCCCAAATACTATCTCTATTCATTTGTTTTGGAGATAACAAAACTATGAACATATTATGAAAAAAACACCGATTATTCATGATGCTTAATCATCTATGATGAGAGGAAAATGGTTGAAAACGAAGAATAAGAAGAAAATTGACTTAGGCACAAGTAAAACACAGTAAATCTGATGGCACGGCAAAATAACTTAGGCGTTATAATTAACTTAGGCGATATAAAAATAAAAGTAACTTAGGTGTTATTATTCATTTAGGCGTTACTTCACCTATCTAAGTAATATAGGCGCAACATCGCCTATCTTTCTCTTACACTTAACATAGGCACAATATCGCCTATCTCATTGGATCGTCTATCTTTATAAAAAGAAAAGTCACTTAGGCACTATAATTCACTTAGGTGTTACTTCGCTCATATGTATCACATGTCTTAGTCACATAGGCACTGCTTCGCCTATCTCAATCACTTAGGCGATATCTAACTCACATAGACGCAAGATCGCCTATCTCACTTCACCTATCTCAATGACTTAGGTAGAAGGCCATCGTCTATCTTATTCCTTAGGCAACTAAACAACTTCGCCTATCTTCAACAAACTTTGCCTATCTTGGAAAAACCTCGCCTATCTTTTGAAACTCCGTCTATCTTATTGAATTAACTTCAACTAACTCATTCTAATCGCCAATCGAAAGAAAACTTAGGCACACTGTTCCTTCAACTATTTAAGTTTTATTTCCTTATTTATAATAGCTAAATTAATAAATTTCAGTGATAAAATTATTTTTAGAAGGATGATGTTTATTCAACTATCTATGTTTGAATTTTCTCTATTATTTCTAATAGTTGCAATATACAAGATTTATTGAAAAATATTGTCTTCAACTATCTATCTTGTATTTTCATCATTTACAAGATAGATACATCTGAAAATTATAAGAAGTTAACTTAGACTAGTCTTCAAACAGAAAGGTATAAAGCATTTGTCTCATACACTCTACCCTATTCTGATTGAATATATAATTTGTATTCCATAAACAGCTATCTGCCTTCTATAAATAGCTATTGATAAATAAGAAAGCACTTAGTCAATAAAATAATTTAGTCTATCTTCTTAAACTGACTAAGTTCATTGCGAGGGATTCTTCAACTTCAAATTGTCATTATTGTAGTCAAATATGCATTAAGTGATGTCCATATAAAAGGGATGTCTGCACAAAATCTCTAAAGATACATTTGACTAACAACCTTGGTAAGACAGTCCCGGATTGTTTCAGGAAAGGACATAACAACATAGTAGAAAGATTAACACATATGATAAACAAGGAAAGGTATTCCATTTTATCTTCCTAATGACATTTCCCCTCTATATGACAGCTTATGAAAGAAAGAGAGACTCTATAGAAGACACTACTACCAGATTACATTTTAAAAAAGAAACACAGAAGGAAGTGGCTAGCGCAGATTTTTCTCTGACAACCAAATACGATGTTACAAAAAGAGAAACAAGGGCCTCTACATATTCTATGTCTAATGTTCTTTATTTTGTGTCTAACGAATACCTGGTTCTATCTAAACAGTCAGTCGCTTGTATCTAACGTAACTAGGACCTGTAAAGAACTATATATATGCAGCCTAAATCACGAAGCAAAATACACAAAAGAGAGTAAATTATGAAGAGAACCTTCTTGTGAGATCCTTGCTTCCAACTCAAAGCATTCATTGCAAAAGTGTTGAGAGTCCAATGCCAAATTCTTCATCAACAAATTTTCTACCAAGAGCTCAAGAAGAGAAAGTCTCAAATGTTCACTCTGCTGCATCTTCGAAAGTAATCCACGCCATTCTAATACTCATCAAAGGCTTTCATTCTTTCTATTCAATATAATTGCATCATCATTCTGTTTCTTTTTATCTTGAACAATCTTGCACTCATTGTACACAACTCTGCCGTTTAAAAGGCTATATGTGTGTAAACTCACTTAACATCTTTTCACTTCTCCTTGAGAGGAGAAGTCCCTGTGTAATGTCCTACAAATTTACAGTTTAGTATTTTATTTGTTTAATACAAAAATTAATATGCCTAAATATTTAAATTATTAGTGTTATCATATAAATTTTAGTCATGATTAAAACAAAGAAAGAAAGAGGTTTAAAAGTTAAGGGAAAGAGAAGAAAAAAATAATAATAAAAGGTTAAAAAAAATACAAAGGGGGCTAAGTGTTTAAAAAAAGAAGAAGGGTTTTAATGAAAAAAATTAAAAAATCTAAAAAGAAAGAAAGAAACGGCTGCCGCCGACGCTCGCGCGCGCGTGGGCGGGGGCGCACGGGGGGCGCGCTCGAGCGCGTCCGTCCCCCCTCTGGCCGATTGCAGCTTATATTTAAAAAATTGTTATCTTATTCAATATTTCTATTAGTTTAAACATATTTCTTTCTTAAGTCAAATTCCATGTGTTATATCAAAAAAAGAAAAAGAAAAAATGTGAGATAGTCAAAAGAATGGGCTGAGTGGGTTGGTGAAGGTTTGAATGTCAAATTTTTAATTAAATAATATTAAAATAATAAGTTAATCTCCACCCTTGATTAAATCAATGGCTAAGATTGATTTAAGAAAACCTCTATAAATAGCCATGAGAGGGGCTTGATTTGCTCTTCTTGGAGGTTGGCTACGTGAAGTGTTGAAGGAGAGGGTGTAAGGCTTATTAAGGAGGTGTTTAAGCTTTATTAAGGTAAGGGATTTAACATTAATCCTCTTGATTAGCATGATTAGCATATTTAAAATAATTTAGGGTGTGTTAATTAGCATCTATAGAGATAATTAAATTTAGAGATCTGTATTTTCACCATGTGTAATCACATCTAGTCGAATTACCATGAGATCATTAGTGTTAAGACATGTGATTAAGGATAAAATCAAGTGATTAATACACTATAATTAGCAACAGTGTATGATAAATTTAGAAAGTTTTCAGAATCATGAGATCTGATATTATAAGCTCTCTGTAAAAATTTCAATGTCTGATTCAAATTATGATCACGTTTATAAATATTTTAATATTATCTTAAAGGTGTTTAATTATACGAAAAGTCTAAAGGGGTGATATAAAATCACCATAAATTGTAAGAATGCATCTTACTATGAGACCCACGTGTAGAAAAAGTTTCATTATTTTTAGACCACGACTTTTCTGTTAATCAATTTTTAATATATGATAAGAAAATAAATAATTATAAAGAAAGTATATATACTGTTCATAAAAATCTTACGATTTCAAAGTATAGTTATTACATTATGTGTGATGTATTCTTAAAATACCAACAATTATAGATGTCTGTAAGTAACTTACAGAATTTTCAATTAGTTATTAGAAGTATAAAATTATGAGATAAACAGAAATACTTTATGAAAAATTTTAAAAATTTACCAGAAGACTTAAATGCATGTTCTAACTAATTTATTAAAATTTCATATTATTCTGATCACAGAATCGTGACTTGTATAATTTTTAATGTTTGAACAAATAATTAAAAAAATTGAATAAATATTAATATTCTATGAAAAATCCTGATAATGTTACAAAACTAATATATGATATTTATAAGTTAATGTTTAGTATATTGCAGTCATTGTGAACATTTTGAATAATTTTCTCTATTTAAAAGCTATTGTTGTAAATCTTAGAAACTGATATAAAATTCCAGAAAATCGAAATGCTGAATGAAAAACAGTGAATTTTTCTTGTATATGATATTTCTGTCTGGAACAATGTTCTGTAAATTTTGAGAAATTTTCTGATCATTGTGGATATATTTAGTTAATTTATTACTCATGATGTATTTTTGTTATTCTCTCAAAACATTAGTAATGCAGTGTGAAAAATAATAGAAAGTTTCAGAAATGATATTTATGTTATAAATGATGGTTTAAAATTATTGACTTTTAGAGTATTGTGGTTAAATTTAGTAATTTTTTATGTATAGTAGAATTTAAATGATTATGGAAAATTTTGAATTCTTACATGACAAATTATGAAAACTTTTATGTGTAATGTTACATACAACTGTGATCTTCAGTAAAATTTTAATGGTCCTCTAAACATGGTAGCTAAAGTTAGTCAATTTATGATGCATGATTGAGTATAAATAACTCTGGAAAAATTATGAATACTATCTGAAAATTGATGATAATTTTATGTTTCGATCCTACATGTCAATGTGTTAGTTATCTGAAATTGTAACCAATTCTGAGTTATGTCAACAGAATTAGAAATGTTTTTTATATATATGGAGTATAAGTAATTCTGTAAAAATTATAAATTCTACCTGAAAAATGATGATAATTTTCTCTTTTGATCCTTCATCTTAATATGTTGGTTTTCTAAAATTTCAATGCATTCTGATATCTATAAACAGAATAAATTTTTTTGATATATATATATGCCTTTATAATTGGATAAGTTTAGAATTTTAGAAATTCAGAAATAAAAAAAATATTTTTAGTATTGGCATATTTCATACTTAATGTTCACAGCATGAATTTTTGAGTGGCATGTGTCTATTGGATATGAGTTATATATATATATATATATATATACCGTACTATTACTACTGCCAACTGGACACTGCCACCATAGGGGGAGACTGGAACCAAGCCATAGAAATACCCCTATGGTGAGGTTCACACTGTACTGGCCCCGAGAGTAACGAGGATGAAATCCTGGAGGTGGACATGTACCACTGGTTAAGGTGGAGAGTACTTCTCCCGGTTCTGCGCAGTAACCAAGACTCATCACTATTTACCTAGGTGATCGAGTACCGACTGACTGTCCTTCTAGTGGTGATTTGGGCACTGTGTCTTGGCTATTTACCACTATTACTACTCACTGAATTGAAATTGGAACTATTGTTACTGCTTACTGAATTGATATTGAAACTACTGCTATTGATCATTGAGTCGTTATTGAAACGACTATTACTGCTCACTGAATTGAAATTGGAACTGCTATTACTGTTCACTGAATCGATATTGAAACGACTGTTACTGTTCACTGAATTGATATTGAAATTACTGTTACTGCTCATTGAACTGATATTGAAACTAGTGTTATTACCCACTAAGCTGTTATTGCATTTCATTGTTATTACACTATAAATGTTTATTGTTAATGAATCTCCAGTATATCAAATGGTGATTTAGAAAATGGTAGATTAAATATGTTTGGATCCTTTCACTATGCGTGAGACTTTACTACGCCTTATACTGGGATCATTATATTGATAAATGAATCGAATTATATTGCATGGTAATGTTTACTAATGTTGAATGCTCATTTACTTTGTTATTGATAGAATAAAGTTTTAATGTACATGCTTTATTTGTAAAATTTTAATATCATGACTTATGATCATAAAAAAATTAAAATTAGGTTAAATGTAGTAATCTCATGTGTTATCTATTTAAAATTATGTCTAAGAATGACTTATAAAAAAAGGATACCGTAAATCACTTTGGATATGTTTATACATGTTATGACTTGGGACTATGCCTAGTCTCTTACTGGGTCTATTCGTAGACTTACCCTGTTGAACATTTTCAGGAGAAGCGGTAGAAGAAAGCGGGGAGTGATCTCGCAGAGTTCCGACCGTAGTTTGGATTTACTACGTGTCATTGTCATAGGTAGTTAAAAAAATGTGTGAAATCTGGTGATGTAATAAATGACTTGTTAAATCGTTACCATTATTTCGATCTATGTGGATGAATTCATTTGAATGTAAGCTGATAATTTGAGTAATTTCATTTCCGCTCCAATGATATCTCAATATTTATGTGAAAATTCTCTACCGTAATGTACCATTTGGGTTGTCCCACTGTGACGTTTCGATCGGGATCCGACGTGAGTCTTTACGACTAGACCGGGTTTACGAGTTGGGGCGTTACACCTTGCTTGAGGGAAAGAGTACCCTACAGGAGGTCAATATCCTAGGTTTGGCTATGTCGTTAAAGTAGTTGGGGCTCCATTGAGCGAGTGCCCGAGGTGTGACTAAACACCAGCAAAAAGAGCTAGGTTTAACAAACCTACAAGTTTGTTGGGGCTCTTATGTAAGGGTGCCCATTGTGAGCTGAACACCTGGTCAAAAATAGCCTTTGTACTTTTCCTGGTGAGGGGAGCTAGTGGAAATCTTAGTTGTTACTGGGTACTAACATAAGGTTGATAGAGATCAGTGTCGAACTTGTCTAAAATCCTTACATCTCTTGTATGATTGCTTTTATTGTTGTATTCCAACATAGTTAGCTTCCTCTACAAACAAGTTTCCATTATGATATAATGATTTACTTTGATTGATCAATATCACAGTGCTTAATTCATATTTCATTGTGATTAATTTTTAATAACCCATTTACGCCCTCTGGATAAATAACCATTTACTGGGCAACAAGTGGTATTAGAGCCCAGACTCTCATACTTTAAAGATCCAACAATATGAGAGCAAAGATTATATATAGCTGAGATGACAGAAGGTCAATCCGTCAACCAACCTCTATTGTTCGATGGTTCTGATTACTCCTACTGGAAGACTCATATGGAGTTTTTCCTTAAGGGGCAGAATTATGATCTATGGATAATAATTGAAGATGGTAACCTCATTGTCACCAGGCCTAGAGAAGAAATGACTACAACTGATAAAGCTAATATTTCATTGAATGCCAGGCCCAAATACTATCTGTGTTATGCGCTGTCTAGAAATGAGTTCAACAAAGTTTCAAATTGTAAATCTTAAAAGAATTCTGGGAGAAAATGAGAATTATATATGAAAGAACTAATGAAGTTGGAGAAACAAGAATAGACAATCTTGTATCTCAATATGAGCAGTTTAAGATGAAGCCCACAGAGACTATCTCTCATATGTATTGCAGATTCACAGACATCACAAATGGGCTCGTTGCACTCAGAAAGGAATACCAATCCAATGATATGCTGAGAAAAATCCTTAGATCTATGCCAAATAGCTAGATTCCTAAAGTAACAGCTATAGAAGAAGCAAATGACATATGACAGGTGTCACTAGAAAAACTGATTGGGTCACTCATGGCTCATGAGATTAATATGCAACGATTAGGCAAAACCTCCACCAACAGAAAAACTAATGCACTCAAAGCTAGAAGATCTAATACAGAATTAGAAGGAGAAATGTCCGTGGATTGAAATGAGGAAGTAGCTATCCTCTTCAGAAAATTGCAACAAATCATGAGAAGGAAGAAGCTGCTGAAACATGGTCAGTCTTCGAAGCTTCATTTGAAGAAGCAAGCAAGAAATGAAGAAAATAAGGGAAAAGAAATTATTTGTTATGAATGCAATAAATCAGGGCATTTAAGGATAGATTGGCCAAAAGTCAAGAAGTCTAATGAGAAAGCGAAGAGACAAGATAACGTTGAAGAAATACAAGAAGCATTCTAACATAAAGGCTATGGCAGTAGCATAGGAAGATGAAGAACCTACTTCCAGTAACTCTACTTCAAGTTCATAAGATGAAACCAACCTAGCCTTGATGGCAAACCATGACGGACAATCGAATCAAGTGCGTAACTCTAATATTAGCTCAGATTCCGATTCAGAATATTTATTAGAAGATGCTTTAGATGAATTATATGAGAAATATGAAATTATGAGTAAAGAACTGAAAAATCTTAAAACTAAACATCAAAAGTTGAAAAATGGAAAATGCTCACAGTATGATTCCTTGAACTCTAAAGTTACTAAATTAACTAAAGAAAATGGAAAACTGAAGTGTGAACTCGAAGAATGCCATGAGGATCTTAGTGCTAGCTCCACCCTATTGTCTGATAACATAAATTTTATAAAAGATAAAAATAATGAACTAACAACAAAAGAATCTGAAATCAGCAACCTTAAAGAAAGGAAAGCCTATCTTAATAAAACTTTAGAAAAAATTATCATAGGAGAAAAAGTGCTTAAACAAGTCTTAAAATATCAAAAAAAATTTTAGAAAAGAAGGGGTAGGATATACAAAACCTAAAAATGAACCTCCACCTAACGCATATAAAAAATATTCGTTACCTAAATTTGTAAGAGGGAAAACTCATAAAATGCTTTTTGAATTTGACAACTATCTAACTACAAAACATATTGAAGAAAGTAAGAACTTACAAAGGAAACCAAAGGCATCCTTCCATTGACCTACTAACCTCAAAGCACCCTGTTGGCCCAGAGAGATGGCGAACAAGAAGGGGGGTTGAATTGTCCCCTTGTCGAGATGGCGGATTTTAAAAACTTTTTAAAATAAATCACAGC
Source organism: Amorphophallus konjac (assembly GCA_022559845.1). Lineage (NCBI taxonomy): Eukaryota > Viridiplantae > Streptophyta > Magnoliopsida > Alismatales > Araceae > Amorphophallus > Amorphophallus konjac. The sequence continues at coordinate 361,000,390 of CM040120.1, forward strand.
GGAATTAGAATCAACTACGTTAATTAGATCAAACTGAACTTAAGTGAGATTAATGTTCTCTCAAGCTAACCGATCTCACACGTATGGTCTAACTAACCAAATATGAACAAAGACAGATTGCAGAAAGCAGATGTAGCAATGTGTAGTAGAGCACTGAATAAAAATCTATCAAGTAGACCTGTGAATGGAGGAAGGAAAAATGGACAATCACAAAGACATTCACACGAGACACAAAGATTTTTAGGTGGTTCGGGACCACGACGGGCTCCCAACATCCACCCCTCACCGAAACCCGGTGAGGCTTCACTAACACGCTACCGAAGTAGCAACACGGGGACGAACCCTAACACCACACACACTACTTCCGCAGCAATACACACACAGGGCCTGGCCCCAAGACGCTGCCACTGCAGCACACACACACACAAAAATGGGGAACACACCCCAGACATAGAAACCACACGGAGACGCAGCTCCGTACACCACACACAAATATTCTGATCTTCAAAAAAATAAGAAGATATACAATATACGCCCACAACAGTATGTAGATGAAGATAGACTATGAAGCACTCATAGAAATAAACATAGAGAGGATGTAGAAATATCTCCTTGTTGATAAATGGCCATAGACGTTTCTTCCTTGAAGCTCTCAATGGTGGGAGGTCGATCTATAGCAGTTTGAAGCAGCCGGTCCTCCTTCTTGAAGATCCTGGCTTGTCTATAATGACTGCAGCTCATACAAGATGAGTATCTTTAGATCCAAGCTTCAAACGCACCTGCAAACATCAAAAGTTGATGAATCTCTCAAAGCCCTCTCCTCTCCACCTTGTGGCTGCCCTCTCTCTTCTCTTCCCTGCAAAAGTATATAACAATAAGCGCAGGGGATTGATTCCCATGATGGAGATCGCAGCATATATATAGGGCAGGAATATAAACAAAAGACCACAAAAGCCCTTCTCAAAACCCTTTAATAACTCACCCAATAGATGGGAGAAACCCTAAGGGTGATATGGTAAAACATTAATTCAATCGGATCTACAAAATGGGTCTTTCGAAACCAATCTGGAAAACACGATCCGAACAGCCCAAAAACCTGCCAACACACAGAAAAACCAATACACAGACTAAGGTCTGTGCAAATTATCCCATGGTCAATGCATATGAAAAAGGCAGGGTCGGTGCATATAGGGCCAAAGTCTGTGCACATGATGTAAAGGATATGGACGAGGTCTGTGCAAGGTATTGACTAGGTCGGTGCAAAGATAGCATCACATATGAAGAAGATGAGGTGCACACATTTGTACAGACTATGGAGGTCTGTGCGAGGATGGGGTCGGTGCAGGTTTTACATGCGGTCGGTGCATGTTATGTAGAGTATACAAGGGCAAGTCGATACAAGGGCAGGTCGGTGCAAACACCAAAGCAAGTCGGTGCAAAGAATTCAAACACAAAAAGTAGGTCGGTGCAAGCATGAAGCACCAACGCAGGTCTGTGCACATCTGTAGCACCCTTGAGGTCGGTGCACTTTGTGCAAGACACAAAGACAAGTCGGTGCACAAAATTGTGTAAAACAGCAGAGACCAGGTCGGTGCAGATATGAAAGTCTATGCACATAAGGCCAAAGCCTGTGCACAGTGAAACTTGGTGCAAGTTTTACAAAGCAAGGATATAGGTCGGTGCAAACCAGCAAATGCAAGGTCGGTGCAAAAGCCAAACGTGGTCGGTGCAAATTTGCAAAGACCAACAGATATGAACCTCGGTACGAGTATGGTGCACATGAACAAAAGTCAGTGCATATGAATAAAACACCAAGATGGGTCTGTGCACATTCATGGGAAAGTCGGTGCACATTTTGAAAGACCCAAGGAACAGGTCGGTGCAAGTGTATAAAGAAGGCACACACGGTCGATGCAAGTGCCAAATGTGTGTCAGTGCATGTTTGTAAAAACACCATAAACCATGTCAGTGCACATCTACAAAACTCGGTGCAAGTTCTATAGCAACAATATGATGGGTCGGTGCAAGTTTTTGAAACTTGCCAAATGATAGTCGGTGCATGCAAGTGGAACAATGATAAGGTCGTTGCAAAGTGAAACTCGATGCAGGTTTTAGAAAATCAACTCCCAGGGGTCGACCCTTGACCATGGACTCAACAAAATAAAATATGCAGTGAATTAAAGTCCAAGTACATCAAACCCCAATCAATATAAATTGAAATACATTTAAGCCCGATTTCTTACCATGGATTGAGACACATTTGAGCCCGCACTCTACATATATAAAACACTCAATACACAAGGCTTGTTCAGTCGAGAACAATCTAAACTCATATTGGCATCATATATGAATTAAGCATGCAAATCAAGACAGAACATCCATGAGTGTATAAGCTTCTCAGTTCAATGATTCCAGATTCAGGTAAAAACAAAATAGCTCAACCAATACAAGAAACAAGGCTCAAAAGAGCCAGGGGTCGACCCATGGGGTCGACCCTTGCAGTGGAAAATAAAAAGTCTGCCTAAAGGTAGTCCAGTTCAACACAAGAGCATCCACTGCCATTCAACCAAAATCAAAGGCCTTTAGACCTTTTATGAAAACATGATTTTATCAATGAAAACCATCATGTATGAAGGGCATCCAGAGACCAGACAATAAAATTAAATGACCTACATTAAAACAAAGTATTGCCTCACTCAAAACCACATTCCATCAAGATTGTTATGAAGACATTAACCCATTATGAAAGCGTCAAACCAATCATGAAAACACCATGTGCACGATTGTAAAACACCCAAGAGTCATAGATTTTACATGACAGCTCCAATGCAAAAGTCAACATCAAAGATGTATCCATGAAGGACCATTTATCCATGAAGGACCATCGAATTTCAACCTGCAAAGCAAGATATCATCATGTTAGCTTGTTTATCATCAAGATGCCATTAACCATAAAACACATAATATATTAGAGTCAACAAAATCATTGTCAAAGACAAGGAGGGGGCGCACGAAACCCAACAATATCCCCCTTTTTGATGATGACAATATATTGTGGCCACCAAAACTCTCTCCCCCTTTGACATTATCAAAAAAAGGGGGACCAAGGAGAACTGATGTGAAAGTGCAAACAGAAATAGACGGATATATAAAGCCTATGGTGCACGAACCCAGTAATGAACCTCCCATGAAAGGAAGGTGTGAGAATTATGAACAAGTATAAGACTAAGAACATGTGTGAAACTATAAACATGTATCTAGAACTAAATTTAAAATTTGAAACTATATGTAAAATGTAAAACTAAGTTATGCACAGAATGTATTGTGCTAAAAAGCATGTTATTCTCTCCCAATTGTCAAGAACAAAAATCGATTGACAATGGGTTATTTAACATGTTATTTACACATATAACCTATAGATGCAAACTATGGAATGAAATATGATATGATCAAAACAGATCAAGCAATCAGGCACTCAAGCATGCATAATAAGATATAGACTCATGCAAGTCCCTTCGGGACGGGTGTAAAGATTATGCAATCGATTGTTGAACATGATGAACATGTGCAATACTAAGAAGGTTGTGCTTACATAAATAAAGTATTGCAGTGACTATGAAAGGTGACTGATTCATAAAGGACATTCACACAATCAAACCCAAGGTGAATATATGAAGATTAAGCAATGAGTTCCAAGGTAATATGAAAAATCAGATTTTCTAAAGAACACTAAAAAGAACTTATCATCCATACACTTTCATACACAATGCTCGAATATTGGTAGCTTCGTATGACCCCAAGTATTTTTTTTAATTACTAAAAATGGTGTGACTAATCTTTTGACACGAGTTGTATCTTTTGTCTCAGGGACACTTCCCGGTTACTCAGTTTCGACACTTATCTTAACGGTGGATTTTGTCACTTTTCGGCGCGAGTTGTATCCTTTGTCTTAGGGACACTTCACGTCTACTCGGTGGCGAATCACACTTATTTTCATGTGGATTAACTTCTCTTTTCGACGCGAGTTTCCTCTTTTGTTTTAGAGAAGATTCCCGACTACTCGGATCTATGTTCCACTTATACAGATTTTTGGTGGGGCAAACAACTTTTTCCTCACGAGACATGTGAATTCCATGTAGAGATTCAAGAGTCCTCTAAAGTGTTGAGAGGAAAATTGAAATCATTATTAAATTGAATCATTTATCTCAAAAAGGTGGAAAGTGTGTGGGTGGTTGTACTGAATGTAAAAGATAAATTAGCCTAATCACAGTAATGTCTCCCCCTAAATGTATGCACGGTTATAAAAAATCTCTCCCTTAATATATGCCATGTAACAAACATGTCTAAATTAATGCAATTTCATTTAGCATGGGAAGAGTCATAGAAAGAGTCAAAAAGATGGGTGATATTTTATATACAATCAAGCATGCATTGGGATGAATTTATCACACAGGTTGATCACCGGTATGTGGCGGAGATAGAGGTCCAAAGACCTTACTCACGCATAAAGAAAGCTTCCAGGTGGACGTAATCCACCTTTCCACTGACGTCATTTTATATACCGGTCAATCATGGCATTTAAGCACATAAGTATGATATGATATGTAAATGTATGCATGTAAATGGATAAATGATCGAAGACTTTCTTTATTTATAGGTATGCAAAGATGTGTATGATATGTGCAAGATGTTTCATGCAACTAAGTATGTGTTCTATGTATGCATAAGTGAGTTGTTATTTGAAAAAAGTAAGTAAGAGTATGAAAGACTCTATGCACAGTGAAAAGCATTCAAAGCCAAATTTATTTTCAAAGCGAAAGAGAAGGTGTGTATAAAGAACCATATATGTGCATGATTAAGTATTCAAGAACTAAGATTATTCACAAGATGTGCAAAGAGAAGCATTCAAGACAACTACTCATCAGACTCATAAGATCTTAACATTTCAAAAGATGCCAAAGTCAATGAAGCAGAATTGCAAACATTTTCCTCCAAACATAATTTTTACCTTTTCAGATTTTTCAAGGGGAACCTAAGCGAAACAAATTTTAAAAAAAAACCATTTTTGTTTCTTGTCTTGAGAGTCCTTTATTTATAGATATTCCTTGACCTCAAGACACCTCTGCAAAATAGATTCTCATTTTGGAGATTTGGGTATCCAAGCCATCTTGGGTCCCGAGGGGTTAGCTCTAACATGAGCAAATGCATTCTTCTTGTTTTTCCTTTCATACCATTCATCATCGGCCCTCATCATGGTACAATCATCCATTGAATGTCCATTCAGACCACAATAAAAATAATGAGAAGATTTCCTTTTTCTGAACCAATTATCATCTTTTTCCATTAAAGAACATGTATTCATTACATGTCCGCGTTCACCACAATAATGACATGAAAAATTCTTGTTGACAAACCATTCATCATCATTTTTCTTTATTAAACAATGTTCAAAGACATGACCATGTAATCTACAATAATAGCAATGAGCATTGAAGTTTTTCTTCATAAGTTTTTCATGATGTTTGGAATAATCAACAAATTCCATTCTCGACTTCAATGCCTCATCATTATCAAGTTTCATTAAAAGGCAATCATACATTTCATGGCCAAATTTGCCACAATAGTCACAAAAGATATTCCTTCTTTTTCTTGGTGCATGAACATGTTTAACCTTTGGGGGTTTTTCATGCACACATGAGCAATCAACAACATTTTTCTGTTTCTTATTTCCTTTATCACACAAACACAAAGACTCATTCAAAATTTTGATTTCATTTTCCAATGATGAAATGTGCAATTCACAATTAGCAAGCTCTTCTTCACATGAAGCAATTTTTTCATTTAACAAGAAATTAACACTCTTGTGACTTTCAATTTCTTGTTCAAGAGCATGCAATTTGTCACTATCATCGACGATCACATGTTTTTCTTTCTTAACCTTTTCAAGACTTTTCAATCTATCTTCAAGCAAGGAAATTTGAATTAACATAGCACTATTTTCATTTTAGAGTTTTTCAAATGAGTTTCCATTCATGGAGGTGTGTTCAAATTCGTTCTTTTGAAGACTCGATTTTTTATCAGGGATTTCATTCATGGTTCCATTTGAGTCGATAGACTTAGAAAAATTACTCTTCATATTTTTCAACTCCCCTTCCAATTCAACAGTTTTCTCATTCATGTTCTTGAAGCTTTCAATTTCATATATTAGCTCCTTTAGCCTTTCAGATTTTTCAACATTCAGAATAACTTTCCCTTTTTCAAGAAGGAGCAGTTTTTGAGATATAGTAGTATTCAACTCTTTCAGATTCTCATTAGCTTTTTCTATTTGTTGAAGTTCTGAAATTTTTACCAGTAAAGATTTATTTTAAGTTTTCAGAATTGAAATAGTTTCTTTATAACTAACAACCTCAAGCATGGAAGACTTATTTAATTTCTCAAACTCAGCACATTTTTCACATTAAAAATTATCAACATGAGAGTTTTCAATTTTCTTTTTCAATTTCCTATTTTCATACGCCCCCCATCGGGGCGTCAATTCAATAAACAACGACCAATGGAGTGGTCGTCAATTAAACATTTCCAGAATTTCTTTTTTATGCCAAAATTGCTCATTTTGAACAACGTCCCCCATAGGGGCGTTACTTAAACAACTGACGACCTAGGGATGGGCGTCAATTCAAAAATCTCTCAGAAATTAGGAAATTAGTTTCAGAACAACTCCTCCCACAGGGGCGTCTTTTATATAAACAACGACCCATGCTGGGTCGTTAATTCAAAGAACGCATTGTAAATAAAGCTGCCCTCAGGGGCGTCAATCATGAAAACCACGACCCAAGGTAGGTCATTAATTGAACCAAACAGCAGATATCACAGTAAATGAACTTCAATGAATTTCCACATGAAAACTTAAGCAAAAAAGTTCTTTTTATATGTATGCAGGGGTTGATGAGGACGCGGATTTCTTGGGTCCAGGTTCGGGCAGCGTATTACGGCCTCCCCGAGTTCCAGAGAGCTAGGATAGATGCCATGGGGTTTGGGGCCTTCCTTAGCATTGAGCTAGTGAGACCCGACCTACCGTTGATCCAGGTTTTGAGGGAGAGATGGGATAGGTCGAGTCGGGCATTTCTGATGTCGTGGGGTCACATGGTCCCCAGCCTAGAGGATGTGGCTAGGATTACCGGGTTGAGGGTAGACGGCGAGGCGGTGAGTGGGATCACCCTACCCGACTATAGCGAGCTTACTCAGAGACTGCTAGGGCTAGAGACCGTCTATGAGACACCTAGCGAGTGTAGGACCATCTTCTGCACCGACCTTACCATGGCCATGGGTTTGGGTGATGCTAGGCATAGGTCTAGGGAGTCCCTAGCAGTTTTCACAGAGGTTGATAGACGGGGCTAGGGTTGCCTACTGCCAGGACCCAGCTGACAGGGAGAGGGTAGACCGAGATCTGAGGAGGTTCTTATTCTTGATGCTCGGGAGGCTGTTGCTTGGCACGAAGGGTGATGTCATCAACTGCCGCTTCCTAGGGATTCTTGAGGACTTGGAGGGAGTCGGCCGATACGCCTGGGGAGCAGCACTGCTGGCGCACTTGATAGCTGACCTGTCCATGGGGACAGGTCGTGAGACGACCGTCAGTGGCTTTTCACCATTTCTTCAGGTATGCATTTTTTTGTTGTTTTCTTGTTAGAATGCATATGCATATGAATGCTTTGCTAATGCGATGCATGGATGCAGATTTTGAGCCATTTGTACATGCCGATGGGGCGCGCTGACCCACGGCCTGGAGGTGAGGGATCTTTCCCTCTGGCACGACGCTGGCTACCAATGGTGATTGGAGCCCCACTCACATACGAGTTGCGAGTGCTGCGACGGGAGTTCCGAGACTTCCCTGCCTCACTGGTATGCATGATTAATGTGATGCATTTTTATTTATTAATTATGATGGGATGATGATGATATGTATGTTTATGGATGCAGGTGCGGTGGAGACCCTACGAGGGGATGACCGACGAGGGCCAGCCGTGGGTCGTAGCTGGCCGACCTCGTTTCGGGCATGAACTTTGGGTTCATTGCTTGAGCGAGATTGAGCCGCTACGGCTTAGGCTGGTGATGAGGACCCTCGACCTACACCAGGAGTGGATCAAGGTAGGAGAGCCGCGTGGGATAGGCAAGAAGATGCGCGGTCGCACGAAGGTGATCGACTGGAGAGTGTGGTTCTCCGACCAGTACGCCGATTGGCAGCGCGGCGGGACCCGAGTCACTTCCCAGGCAGCAGACAGCTCCGAGTACCTCCGACGCTACTGGGAGGTTTACGCCGGCCGACCCCAGATGAGGGTCTTAGGGGTATGTATGAATGCACTTATTTCTTAAATTAAATGCAAATGCTTATGTATATCTATTATGCGACTAACATGTGATGAATGCAGGATGCGCTGGACATAGTGGCGATGGACATGCAGACCCACCTCCACAGCTTGGAGGCCCAGTTGGCTGCCACACGGGCAGACCTTGAGACCCTGGTGAGTGTTTAATTTATCTATATGCACATGAATGTTTGGATTATTGATGATTAGCCACTGATAATCTTAATAAATGCAGCGTGCCCTGCAGGGAGCAGTAGGGAGAGAGACAGGAGAGGCCTCTAGTTCGAGAGGACCTAGTGCAGAGGCGACTACACTAGCAGAGCAGCTTGCCGGAGCAGTGACACGGGCCGAGGCGGCAGAGCGCGACCTCGCCACACGGGTATGCCTTAAACTTAAACTCAATTTCATTCAATTGTTTAATGATATGCTCATGAAAAATTATGTTTACAGACTGAGGAGCTCCGGGCCGCTCTTACCTGCATCGAGGAGGGACAGCAGGCGATGGCCTCTCGGGTGAGTTTTATTTATTTTCAGTTATATATTGCCTATTTCATGAATTATTGAATTATTGTATTAAATGTGGAACTGATGATTTGTTTGAATGTTTGCAGTCCTCAGAGTTACAGGCGGCACATACCCGGGCTGCCCTGGCTAGGGCAGAGTTAGCGATCCGCGAGCAGCGGGTTACAGAGCTGGAGCGAGCCTTGAGGCGGCGAGAGGAGCTGCCTCAGGACGTGGCGGAGCTGCGAGTCGCCCTCGAGATGGAGCGGAGAGAGCATGCTCGGGAGCGCGAGGAGCACCAGGCGGAGCGTGCCCGCGACCGTGAGCAGCACCAGGCGGACCGTGCCCGGGATCGAGAGGAGCGGTCAGCTTGCGAGCGGGAGCTTACAGCCTTGAGGGCCCAGCTAGCCGTTACGCAGGAGCGGCTACGAGCGACCGAGGAGCGGCTTCAGCGAGGCCAGGAGCTGGCGCGAGCTGCAGGGTACACCTTCACCAGCTCTACTTTTGTGGCGGGTTCCTCTCTCCGGCAGAGGAGCGAGGCAGAGGAGCCGGCTCAAGCTCCAGCTACTTCTCGGGGGTCCATGCCCCCTCCACCAGCGCCTCGTCGAGAGGACGAGAGTGAGGCAGAGAGTAGGAGAGAGGAGGGTGGAGGCGAGAGCTGAGAGACTGTACTTGTACTCCTCCACCCTCACACCTGTACCCAGATAGTTATGTTGTATATATATGAGATTGAAATTTTTGTTACCTGAGCACTTGTGTAGTTGTGTACTTGTGTCTTCTTTTCCTTCTCGCCTTTTACTTTTGCCCTGCACTTGTAGTTGTAGTTCACACTTAAACAAATAGGTTAATCTATCTATTTGGCTTGGCCCCTTTCTCAATAAGCAAGGGGTGTCTTTACTTTGACCTTGATAACGGGTCAAGGGGCCAAGCCTTTAATCAATGAAGGCAAATGATAGATATAAAATGCGCTATGCAAGCAAGCAAATGCTAACTGAAAATAAAAGATGCCCCATACAAGAATGCAACCAAGCATATGAGAAACAAAGGGCTTGAAGTTCCACAATGTTATTATTTATATTTATTTTTTTTGTTTTGAAAGTGGCGCCCTCGATAGGGTTGTTAATTTTTGAAAAGGATGCCTAATCTAAGAGGTGTGAATTAAAAAAATGAAAATTTTTTGTTTTGGAGGCCAGTATAGTACAGGGCTTTGAAACCTTAACCATCATAATCAAAAATTCATTAGACTTTCTCAAGAGACTTAACAAAAGAGTCAACGTGACTTGTACTTAGGCTTTTACTCATGTTCTCTTGCAGCCCATCCTTCTTAGTCGGTCTTTGCCATTCTTCGAGTTTACAACCCACCATGGAGGGAGAAGAGAAGAATGATTAAGGAAGCTCACGAAAGGTTTTTCATGAATGGGGCACGCTCCTCCCTTGCCCTAATGCCTGTTGGGATTCGGTTTTTGGCTTAGGAAAATTTTGTTGCTCTTTTTGCCCTTATTCATGCACGCTTACGACCAGGGTTTTCCCTGCGGGGACTTTGCCCTCTTGACATACTTTCTTTTATCATAAATCCCTTTTCTTTTCTTTTTTTCGAAACAGATAAAGACCTAATTATACTTGGGCTTTAAGCATTTGGTTCCCTTTTGGGCCCTGACTTCCACCTACTAGGGCGACGGGCAGGCTTGGTTAGTAACCCCTTAACTTGTATTCCCTCTCGCGAGCCGAAGGGAAGAGAATAGGTAAGGCTTTTACACTCTTAGTTTGGGTCGGACTTTCCTCGAATTCCGGGCTGCTCGAGCTTAAGGGTAAAGCGTGTAGTGTGTGCGTGAATTGACCCAAGAGTTAAATCGTCGAGACTGAAGAATGAATTAAGGATTTTGATTATTTTGGCATCGTGGCCCATGTACCAAACCAGCCTCAAAGATTCCTTTTTCTTCTTTTTCCCTTTTTTCGGATTTTTTTTTGATTTTTTTTCGTTTGTTTTATATATTTTTGTTTTTTTTTTGTTTTTATTTTAGGGGTAGTATTTCTTTAGATAGAGACCATTCCAAGGATGAGTTAGCTCTTCGCCTTCAGCATTAATCAATCTATAAGCATTTCCAGGATAAACATCTTTTATGATAAGGGGTCCTTCCCAGTTTGGTTGGAGTTTTGAACGAGGTCCACCAAGTTTTACAAAGATTCTTTTAATTACTATCTCACCGATTTTGAACTTTCTCTCAATTACTTTCTTTTGGTAAAAATGTGAAAGCCTGTTTTGATAAATACGCGCATGCTCAGCGGCGACCAAACGCTTCTCATCCAGGAGTTCCAACTGGGCAAGGAGAGATTCACGCCGTTCATCAATAGAGAATTCCTTGTCCAATTGCACTCGCAGAGAGGGAATGAGAATCTCATAAGGAACTACCGCCTCCATTCCATAAGTGAGGGCGAAAGGGGTCTGCCCAGTAGGGGTACGAATGGAAGTGCGATAGGCCCAAAGAGCTTCCACCAGCTTTTTTGGCCAGTCCGCGAATTTATTAGCCTCACACGTTTTCTTAACAATTTTAATCAAAGTTTTATTAGTTGCCTCTGCTTGGCCATTGCCCTGCGGATAATAAGGAGATGAATGATGCAATGTAATGTTATACCTGTTGCAGAGATTTTTAAGCTCCTGAGAGATGAATTGGGATCCATTGTCGGTGACGATGGTACTTGGGATGCCAAACCTTGCGATGATGTTCTTCATCATAAACTTGCAAACGGTTGACGCTTTAATCTCCACGTATGCTTCCGCTTCCGCCCACTTGGTGAAGTACTTCGTTGCCGTGAGGATGAATGACTTTTGTATTGTAAGGAGGTTGGAATCACCAAGAGGTCTAATGATATCGAAAGCCCACATAGAGAAAGGCCATGGGGAAGACATGGGATGGAGTGAAGAAGCAGGAGAATGGATCTTATCGGCGTGCAGTTGGCACTTAACACACCTTCGGACATAAATAGAACAATCCTCTTCTAAAGTGGGCCAATAGAAGCCTAGCCTAAGGATCTTCTTAGCTAGCATCTGGCTGTTCACATGACCACCACACACTCCTGAATGCGCCTCTTCCATGACCTTCCAAGATTCATCATCGTCGAGGCATCTTAATAAAACACCTGTGAGCCCTCTCCTATAGAGCACACCTCCAACCAAAACGTAACGTTGAGCCACTCTTCTAATTGCTTTTTTCTCTTCCGCAGTGGCTTCCTCAGGATAGGACTGATCATTGCAATATCTGGCAATCTCGTAATACCATGGTTTCTCCTCATCAGCCAATTCTTCTTCCCAATCTAACAACATGACCTCTTTGTTTTTAAGAGCTTCACTCTGCCTGACCTTCTCAAGCACCTTGTCCCTAATGTCGAGGAATGCACGATCCTTAATAGCTGGAGTGTCACGCTGATGAATGAGGGGAACATGGAAATCTCGTTCAGGAGGGAAGACTAAAGCAGAATCCAATGAAGCAAGGGCGTCAGCTAAGATGTTTTGGCTACGAGGGACATGGACAAAGATCAACTTGGTAAAGAGTTTGGCATAAGCTGAAGCAAGTTCCTGGTATGGCTTGAGCTTAGGATTGATAGTACGGCACTTGACGAGCACCTGGCGTAGAATGAGCTGACTATCACCAATGATTCGTAATTGGGTAACACCATACTCATGAGCGGTTTGCAGGCCGGTCAAAAGAGCTTCATACTCAGCTATATTGTTTGTGACAGGGAAAGTAAGCTGAGCGGCGAATGGGATGGTGACCCCTTCTGGTGTTAATAGAACCATGCTGATCCCTTTTCCCTGGGAATTTAGAGCTCCATCAAAATGTAATGTCCACATAGGATCGTGTGGTTGATTAACGAACATTAGTTCCTCATATGGAAACTCTGAATTGACTGGATCAAATTGGGGTAGAGGGTGGTGAGCAAGATGTTCGGCAATGGCATAGCCTTTGATAACTTTCTGTTGAATGTAAGTGATGTCGAATTGGGAAAGGAAACTCTGCCAGCGTGCTAATCAGTCGGTAAGGACAGATTTTTCAAGAAGGAATTTAATCGGATTCATGCGAGCAATGAGATGAACCTCGTGAGCTAAGAAATAATGCTTTAACTTCTGAACTACCCAGACTAAAGCAGCACAAGTCTTCTCCATGGCTGAGTACCTCTGCTCACAGGAGTTAAGAAGTTTAGATAAGTAGTATGCTGCCCTCTCCTTCCCTTCTCCATCTACTTGCGCAAGGACAACACCTACAGAGTCATCCAGAATAGAGACAAAGAATAAGTGGTTTGCCTGGAACTGGCGGCCTCAGGACAAGAGGATTGGTCAGATAATCCTTCAGTCCGTCAAAAGCTGCCTGACACTTGTCATCCCAATTAAACTTGACTCCCGGTTTTGTGAGCTCGTAAAACGGCCTGCATCTTTGTGAATGCTGGGAGACAAAGCGGCGAATAAATTACAACCTCCCGATTAATCCTCGAACTTCCTTCAAATTCTTGGGAGAAGGCATATCTCTGATGGCCTTCGCCTTATTAGGATCGACTTCAATTCCCCTTTTGCTGACAATAAATCCGAGTAATTTCCCTGATGAAACGCCAAATACGCACTTCTTGGGGTTCATCTTCAACTGATACTCTCATGATCTTTACAAAACTTTAGCTAGAACCCCAGGATGCTTAATCCTTGTTCTTGATTTTACTACCAGGTCATCCACGTATACCTCAATATAAACGTGGATCATATCATGAAAAATTGCCATCATAGCCCTCTAATAGGTGGCTCCAGCGTTCTTAAGTCCAAAAGGCATGACCACATAGCAGTATGTACCCCACGGTGTAGTGAACGATATTTTCTCTTGGTCTTCCTCAGCCAGGCGAATCTGATTATAACCTGAAAAACCATCCATGAAGGAGAGAGTCTCAAATCCTACTGTATTATTAATTAAAACATCAATATGAGGGAGGGGGAAGTCATCTTTAGGACACGCACGATTGAGGTCCCGAAAGTCTATACAAATCCTGACCTTTCTGTCCTTCTTCATGACTGGGATGATGTTAGCCACCCAATTGGGATAGAGGACAACTCTAACAAATCTAGCCTTGTGAAGCTTATCGACCTCTTCTTTCATCTTTAAAGCCATATTAGGGTGGAAACGTCTCAACTGCTGTTTGACCGGGACAGACCCTGGCTTAAGTGTAAGCCGATGTTCAACGAGCGCAGGGTCTAATCCAGGCATGTCTTCATAACTCCATGCGAACGTGTCCTTATATTCTTGAAGTACCAAAATAAGCGCCTCCTCTTCGGATGGCGGAAAGTTTTTGCTAATGAGGACAATCCTATGGTCTTCTTCGGTACCCAGATTTATTTCTTTGGTAGGCTCTTCTACTGAGGCTGATGGTTCATCAAATCTCCTTATGCCACTAGCAAAAGCATCAACCTCGTCCTCATATTCTTCATAACTTTCATCTCCCTCTTCAACAGGGTCTTCATCATTCATAATCTCATAAACACCAAAACCCTCATAAGAAACACAAGTATCCTCATATTCTTCTTCCGGCTCCACAAATTCGGGGATGGCTAAGCAAGCCTGACATCTAATGGCTAACTCTCTGAGAAATCTATGGGGAATCTGCTTGCCCTTGGATTTCTTATGTGAAGCTACCCCATGAGTCTTAATATCAGAAGAGTAAGAACAACTAGCTTGATCACTAGAACGTGACAAAGCAGAGAACGGAGGAGAAAAAGCGGGTACAGAAGAGGATACAGATGAAGACCCCTCGCCGGAGGGGTAGAAAAGATTTATCAATGAATCCTGGAAGAGCGGCCCCTGGGTCGGGACACACTCAGAAAGGAGATAGGAGGTCTCCTCAATGGAAATGGAGGATTGAAAAGTTGGATTTTTGGCGTTTTTTTTTTCGTTTTCATTTTTATTTTTATTTTTTTTTTCATTTTCAAGGAGGAAGCAATGCGAGGAGGAAACAGGAGGTGGAGTGGAGATTGACAGATTGGCAAAAGATTGAATGAGTGATGACCCGCGCGGGGGTGTGATGGAGAGTCTGGAAAATTGCTCGAGGAGCAAGGAAGGAATTGGAGAAGAAACTTGAAGTGAATTTGGGGAAAAGTTTATTAAGACCGCGGGTGGTCTAGGAATATCTGAGAAAAACAATTGACTAATCAAACGGACAACAGCCGTCGGGTGAATGTACTTGGTAAGGAAGAGGCCGGCCCACAGCCTGTCTATATTGAAGCCTTCCTCGAACGGCACATCGGGCTCTCTAGTATCTGTATAATCACTTAGCAACTGCCCTTTGTCTGTGATCACTACTGGCCTCTCAATTAGCTCATGAATTAGTGGCGGCCATTCCGGATCAGTTGGCATAAATAAACGGCTCAAAGCAATAGTAATATCATTCATATCAAACCATCTATACCAGTCACACTCCGGATCATCCATTTTCCTTCTTTTGTCCGGCCGCAAGGATTCCAAGGCTTTGTAAGTGGCTAGTGGGGCAATATGACGAGCAAACTGCCTTGCATGCACATCTTGGCAGTCTAGCATAGAAGTGACTATTGTAGTCTGCTCATGGTTTTGATCGCCACCTTTGACAAAATGTGTTTGGAGTGTCCAGGTGAGTAGTTGGCGATCTGTCTTCAAAGTGGATGTCATAATTGCCCATGGTTCATTTTCATTCTTACTCGGCCCTTTATAGCCTAGGCCGCCTCGTATCATTAATTTTTGTGGCATAATGGGCTTAGTTCTGCCTTGGAAATTAACACCCAAGCCTTTACCGGCCTGATACCCCATTTTCATCAGAATATTCCAGCCATGGGTATTTAGTATGCTCTTCTTCTTCTTCCCCTTGGAAGTCAGGGGTGTCATGGCAACTATTGTAACTGTCTTGGATGGCATCGGCTGTGGGTTAGTGATATCTAACACTGATAGCAACGGTTTATTGGAAGGCCAAATAGAAGGAACTGACGTTGCTAAGTGTATGTCTTCATCTGGCAGAATCGGCATGCTAGTGACTTTGATAATGCAGCCCTTATGTGGAAACTTGACGCATTGATGATTTGTAGAGGGCACTGCATCTAGCTGTTGAATATAGGGGCGGCCCAGGATGCCATTAAATGTTGGATCCATGTCCAAGATGTGAAAATCTGCTGTAATTGTAGCTGGGGCCAAACTGACCTTTAATGTTATCATGCCCAAAGGAGGCTTCTTGGTGTTGTCGTAAGCTGTGACTGTTATAGTGGACGGCCGAATCTGACTTCCCGGAATGTCGCACATCTTTAAAGTGCTGGGTGGTAATACATTGATGGATGCCCCAGTGTCTAGCAAACATTGTTTTGCTGCCACCTTGTTAATGTCCACTGTGATACACAGAGCATATTTTCTAGCCGGTTGAGGTGCTAGTTCATGTTCATGAAAAATAATTGCCGGCTGACCGCTAGCGGGCGTCAGGACTGTGGTTATGTGCACGGAAGGAATGTCTTCATTAACCATAACCTTCTGCAGATATTCTTTTAAGGCCAATTGATGGGTTGTTGACCTTTTAATCAGCTCTAAAATAGAAATTCTTGTCGGAGTCCTGTCCAGATGCTTTAGTAAATCATATTGAGTGCCCGGGACAGACTCTTGCTCCTGTTCTTGCTCATTGGGCCCTTGTGCGGGCTCTTGCTCCCTCTGAGGAAAAATGCGGTGGAATATCTGTCCACTGCGGAGTACCATAGTTTGGTTTGGTGACGCCTCTGTCGGGCTAAATGTGGATGGAGGGTTGGCGGAAGAAGGAGTGTTAGTGTTGGCAGGTGTTGGAGGGGTGTTCAAAGGAGAGGCTGGTGTCGGAGAAGGGTTCAAAACAGGAGCCCCCGTAGGAGGCGTAGGAGGAGTAAGTGGCGCCTGAGTGTGGGAGGAAATAGTTCGTTGAATAAGGAGAGGTCTGGGTACAAATGGGGGGTAGACTGACGATGAAGGGATCCTTGCCGGTGGAGGGGTAATGGCGGTGGATGTAACGGGTGTTAATGATGGGTGGATGAGGAGTGGCCTAGATGGCAAGGGTGAAGGGTTGGTGAGGGGTGGTGGAGTTTGCTGTGTCAAAGGCTGCGATGGCGGAGGACGGATAAGGAGAGGCCGGGTTGGCAAGGATGGGGAATTAATTGGAGTAGATGGGGTTTGATTAACAGGTCATAGAAGGGAGCGGGCCAAGTGAGGGGTAGAAGTGGGAAGTGTGCGTAAGAGGCGCGGAGGTTGGTTTGAATTGTGGTTAAATGCCCCGACAGAGGCGTTCTCTTCGTGCCATCCCTGCCCTCTATCCACCTCGTGGAGGGTTGTGACAGGGTTTACATGCTGGTTTGAGGGGTGCCCCGACAGTGGATTGTGGACAATCCCCATATCTTGCTGTGGTGCTGGAGCTTGCTGTTGTGCTTGTGGAGCTGGTTGCTGCGGCTGCTGAGCCTGCTGTTGCCGAGGAGGCCTTCTTGCTTTTAGAGTGGCGATGAACTGCCTCATCTCGTCCCAATTAATACCGCCTTGGTCATTTAAATCATAGATATAGTCCTTGAAATTAAAGCAGTGGTCAATATTGTGACCAAGCGAGCGGTGGAAAACACAGTAGCGGGACGTGTCAACGTTAGCGGGCCACGTCGTCCTTTCTTTCGGCAATATGAGCAGGTCGGCGGCCATGAGGGCATTAAATATGTCTGGGAGACTTTCCGGCAATGGTGGATACTGGGCCCTTTTGGGGCCTTGTGGTCTCCTTTGTTGTTGTTGTGGTGGTCCATAGTTGACGGGTGGTGGTACTTGGTGATATTGTTGTGGAGCTGGGGGGTTCGGGTGAGGTGTTTGGTTTTGGGGAGGAGCAAAGGAATGTTGAGGAGCAAATTGGCGTTGTGGGGGTGAGTTGAAGAGGGGGCTTTGTTGTGGAGGTGGCGGAGGTCGTGGGTTAGATTGGCGGAAAGGTGTGGGGTGGCCAACCACGCCAACCTGCTCATTAGTGACGGTACCCTCAGTTGTGGCGCCGCTATTGTTGACATTTGTATTCTTCTTGACCAACCGTGGTCTTTGTTCAAACATGCCCATGATGGGCGAATCTTTCATCTGAGTTTGAATGTATCGAGCTCTCTCATAGAGCTCTTCCATGGTTGTCAGCCTGTTCATGGCCAATATGTGTCGGAACTGAGGGGTTGCATTTGAAATAATCATCTTGACCTGTTCTGGCTCCGATAGTGTATCTTTCAACTTTTCGGCCATCAATCGCCATCTATCAACAAATATAATGAAGTCCTCCTCGAGCTTCATTTTCTCGGCGACCAGATCAGTAACTGATAGGGAGGGTCCGACCCGGTCCCTATATTTCTGCAAGAATTTCTTTTGAACCACATCGAAGTCACTAGCGTCTGCCGGTTCTAAAGAATAGAACCACTCGAGGGCTGGCCCCTCTAGAGACCGTCTGAACAGATAAGCCAGTGAGGCTTTGTTACCCTGCCAAAAGGAAGTTTCATACATAAAATCCTTTAAATGAATAAATGGATTGCCAGTTCCGTTGTATCGCCGAAAGTTTGGCATCTCAGAAGGTGGTAGATGGAAAACTGGCAATGTAGGGAGAGAAATCTCTGGGGCATTCTTTGCTGCGGTAACTTTCTTGAGTTGTTCTTCCATGCTAGCCAGCTTTTGAAGAAGTAGAATGTTGGTATCCGACTCGACTGGGGCCGAATTTGGAATGAAAGAATTTGGCATAGGCGTCCTTAGAATTTGAGGAGGTGGAGGGAATTGGGGCCTAGCCGTAGAATAACTTACCTGTTGGGCCGGCATGGCCACAACGGGCGTTGGTGGACGTGAAGGGGTTTTGTGTAAGACTGTCGGGTCATTAGCAACATGATGGCCACTCGCGGTCGGAGGGGGGTTGGAGGATGAAGAGGGAACAGTTTTTCCTTTCAAAGCGGCCTGAACTGCTTGCCGCTGGGAATCATCCAATTGTGATAAAGCATGAATTAAATCATTGACATTGAATGATGGGGAAGTGTTCCCCGATGTGTTTTGATTTGAGGGTTGAGCCTGAGAAGAAAGCTTGACTTCGTGAGTTGCAGTATCAACCACGTGAACTTGAGAATAATAGGCATGGGAGGGAGGATAGTTTCCCTCATGGTAAGTAGAATCTTGGAGGGGGACCTCATAAGATGGATTTGCATTCTCATCCATATCGTCATAAGAGTATCCGTAGCTTGCCATGTTGATGATTTTACCTGAACGAAGTTGCATGTTTAAGAAGAAAGAAAGCTTTTTTTTCTTGAAGGAAATATAAACACAACAACCACCCAATCCAACGAAGCTTATGCAAATAAGTTGTAATGAACGCAAGCTTTTTAGATTTGTGTTTGAAGTTAGGGTGAATTAAATTGAAGAGCAATTCACTCCCTTTGCAATGTGAATCCTAGTTGTAAATTTTGAGTGTAATCTCCGGGTTAACTAGGTTCTTTCTCTCTCATCACCAACGATGGGTTATCTAAACTTCGGGTACTTCAAGGTACAACCAGCCCGGCGTCTGTGAGGGAATCCACGGGTGCGAGGACTTACGGAGGTCTTAGAAAAGGAATTTCCAATCCAAAGAGACGGAATGCTCAATGGAGTGTCTTTCCAATTCCAAGAGAGGTGTGTGGGATCTAGTGTAGAGAGAGGAGGTCTCTCAACCAAATGCCACAAAAATGCAAGACAATATAATCAGATCAAACATGTATAATCAAATGATGAATATAGGAATCAATCCAGCAGAAATAACCACAGCAAACAGGTCCCTGTTAACACACAGGTAATTAGCGACTTGGCAGAAGTCGCTACAAGTAGAAAACACAACAGAGGGGCTGTCGCGAATCACTATAAGTTGCACCGACAGTGCAAAAGCAGCGCCTTGGTGTGAGGCACTAAATGTGAAAAGGACGCCTCCAAAAGAGGGCGTCAAAAGATATGGGGAGACTGGGGCACAACCTCAAGATAAAAGACGCCTTAGCATTAGGCGTTGCATAAACAAATGACGCCCGCAACAGAGGGCGTGAAATAACAGGCAGGGATAAAATAAAACACCAGATATGCTAAATGATGCCTTTGATGAAGGCGTTAAATGAGGAAAAGACGCCTTGGGGGGAGGCGTCAATTAAGAAAATGACAGAAAAATAGCAGCCAGTAACCAAATTTCTTTCTTAAAGATGAGGTGGATGATCACAAACTGGCTAATCCCGATATGGAGTGTGCACGTGGTGCACAATGGAGGGTGCCGCGCGGGGCACAATGGAGGGTGTCGCGTGGGGCACAATGGAGGGGTACCGAGGGTACCAAAGGGAAGGGCACACGTGGGTGCCAAGGGAAAGGGCACACGTGGGTGCCAATAGGAGGGGTAATCAAAAGAAAAACAGTGGATGTCCCACCGTGATCGCCAATTTGTGAACCGTGTCACACCGACATCAAAAAATTAAAAGAAATTAAGTAAAAGAAAAGGAGCAAGAGGTTGCTAATGGAGTGTGATCGCCAGAGGGATTACCTCAAAAGGGAGGGAGAATGATCGCGAATACCTGGTAAGAAAAGTGATGCGGGATGGATTGTGGTTTTCCTCCTCCTCCTTCTACCGGTCGACCGATGAAGGGGGTTTATATTTCTTGATTACCCTTAAACAAAACACAAACAACCAAAGAAGAAGAGGATTAGCCAAGTGTAGTATCAATCCACAATTAGAATAAGATAATGAAATATGAACATGAAGAACACACCTTTTAGTCTTTTTTAAAACCCCTAAGAGAATTAGGGAGAGGAGATATGATGCAAAGACTAAGACAAACGTATAAAAGAAACACTATATGATGAATGAAGGTGGTGAGATGAGTTAACAAGCTAATGAAACAACTCCCTGCTGTTCCTGACAACAGTAAAGGGAGAGAACCAAATAAGGTGGCTTTGGGCTGCTGCAACAGGAAGAAGAAAGAAGCAACGAACATCAGCAAACTATCTTTCTTTCGTGTGTATGTTCGTCTGTGTGTGAAAATCCATGTGTCTCTGTGTGTGATCTCTCTGCTGTTAACCTCTCTGCTAACCTCTGCTTACTGCTGCTTGGCACGCGCGAGCAGAACCCAGGGCTCTATTTATGGGGTACGAACCATAGATTTAGTAGGATTAAAACTCGCAACACTCATCTACGGCAAGGCCTCTACTTCCCTAATCCAATAAGGTGATCAAAACATAGCATGGAACTCTCCAGGAAAGGTTCGTTCGAGTAGGACACAAAAGGGGAAAAGACGACTCTCAGAAGGGCGTCAATCGAAATTGATGACCTGCCTTAAGGCGTTAATTAAAATGACGACAGGGACAAAGGCGTCAATTCATGGATTTAATTTTGGCAACAGAATTCTTTCCTTATTTAAAATGATGAAATGACGCCTATAATAACGGGCGTTAGTTGATAAACGACCCTCTGGGGGACGTCAATTCTTGCTCTTCCAATTCGATTAGGATACGTAAAATTCCAGAAACTGACGCCTCTAACAACGATCGTCCTTTCATTAAGAGGAGCCCATGCCTAAGCTGTTATTTAAAAGACGCCCCTCATCAAGACGTTAATTCCAAAAAAAAGTTAAGAAAATCACAGAAAACACATAAAAAAGAAAAAAAACTTCATATTACGGTAATATTGAAGTTCACTTTGGGGCATCACATGGTGACATGAGATTTACTCAACATAATGTCAATTTTGGTGTGTCTACAGGTGAGGTGGGTCCCGTTGTGAATGGGACACCTGGAGGGACGCTCCCTTGGAAGGCGGTTGGGCTGGAACGCCGGGAGGAGGCCGGGTGGCTCCGGTCGCCTAGTGTGGAGCTTGCTGCCCACGGATTTGAGTTGTTGTTTCAGACCCGCACGACCCGATGAACTGTGCTGTTGCGATCAATCCCGACGTCGGATCGACGCCAAATTGGTGCCGTTGGAAAGCTGATTTGAAATACTTCGACCAAGGACTGTGGTAAAAATTTCTAGGGCTCTGGATTTTTCGTGGTTGATTTTTGAACAGGACTGCTCTCAGTCTCAGATCTGGCCAAGCAGAATTAGATCTGCCTAAGAGTTGGCGTTGACCGCGGCTCAAACTTCGGATATGGGTGTTGAGGTCTTCATGAAAGTTGGAGAGGGGAAAGAGAAGAAGACGGGGATTTTTGTGTGTGAATTATGGTGAAGGTTTGGTTGGGGAAACGGATTTTATAACATTGGGTGGTCTGATCTGGACTGCAAGGGCAGTACAGATTTGGGAAAAGACAGAGATTTTTAGAAAATATAAACGAGATCTATAAATCTCAAAAAAAATTCGTGGAAGTGGGCTTAGGTGGATAGAATCCCCAATAAAATTGGCAACTCAAACAAACAAGGGAAAGGGGGTCGAACTATGGAAACACAGAGCTACTGTGACATAGAACAGTACACAGGCAGATCTGGAAGGCTGGGAATAACGAAATGGGGAAAATATAAAATGAAGGCTAAAAAATGGGAAACTTTTTGTGGGACGTGGGATGGACCTCAGAAACTCACCCTCAAAATTTGGAATCCACCAGATCAAGGGGTTGAGAGCTAAAAATCCAGAAAGGTCTTGATGTCCGGAGTTTGACTGAACTCCGGCGATGGCAGTGGCGGTGCGATGGCGGCACGAATGGAAGGCGGCGGCGGAGCTTCACAGCAACAGAAGATAGAGCACTTGGAATCCACCAAGTATAGCAAGGAATCCACCCTAGAAGACAACAATCCAACTGCAAGAGGAGAGGGGAGAGAGAGGGGCGCCCTTGGCTTGGACAATTTCACAAAATTTCTTCTTATTAATTCTACTAAAAATGTGAAATACATGGTATTTATAAGAAATGTAAACAGACTAATACTATCCTCAGATCTGAGTTAGGGGAGGGGTATACAAGGGATAGAACTAATTAGTTCTCTCATGTGATTTGAAACAAAATAAAAAAAATATTTAAGGGGGGCGCCCCCTTGACTTTGAAGGGAGGCATCTTGGACATTTTTTAACACTTGTCCCCTTGAATGGTCAATCTATCTAGAAGCCCACCTTGGACCTTTGACTGGCCCCACATGGGCCCTAAGATTTAGGTGGACCAATGGGGAAGGAGATGGGGGCCCCTTGCTGGTCCTACTAGACTTTTACATAAAAACCCAAAGATCCTTAAGGAATGATAAATTGGCTTATAAAGCCTTATAATTGTAAACATGTTTTCCCAAGGATATAAAGGCAAACTAAAAGGACACAAATGCAAACAAAATGTGGGTGGTCTTGCTCTGATGTCCCCATCAATTCTCCCCGGGTGGGAAGAACTCGACCCCGTCGAGTAAGGGGTGCGGCTGCTCGTGACGCCGGCGGATCCGTCATCATACCAAGAAGCGTGGAGTATGCTCCACTCCAAGTAATCAACACCTGCTCATCCCGTATAGATTCGATATGCACTCGCTGCTAGGGAATGAGGCTAGAGGTGGACACTCCGGGTTGGGGTCACTCTCAATGGAGGGAGGCGGCTCAAAGACTCTCTAGGAATCACCGCTAGGTCCCTATATGTGACTAGATCTGATATGTTGAAGTAGAGCCGATCCCAAAGTCCGACAACTCTCGCACTCGAAAGGGACTAACAACGCGAGCGTACAAAGACCGACTTGACTCAACTTATGCAAGCTTCAACTAGACACATGCAGACTTCCAACAGACTGGACGACAATAAAAAGGAAAGAAAACAGACTCACACACGACCCTCGACTCATACCTAATGTAGATACTGACTACTGAGCATCTTGGATACATGGTGGATCTCCCTGGACATCGCCCTCAACCTGAAAGAACACATCGGCTAGCTCCTGCTCTGCCTCATAGCTGACTGGCACTAGTTCTGATGGTGGGGCTTCTCCAACCCTCGGGTCCCCAATGACTAGAGATGTACGGGTGGGGCATTGACTAGCAATGTGACCAAACCCATGGCAACGATAACACTGCTGGCGTGACCCACTAGTCTCTCCGATGAGGGGTCCCTTAACCTTATCTTCCCGACGGACTGGGGGTGCAAGCAACATAGGGGAGGGTGTGGGTGTCAGAGGACAGGCAATGGGTGCCAAGGGGTGGGCAATGGGTGCCAGTGGTTTGGGTGGAGGTGGATCCCTTGACGGGGGAGGATGAGGCCTTGGAGTGAATTGCTCCTGACGGGCCTGTTCTAGAGAACGGGCCATGGGGGTCCTCGGATGTGGGCCAAAGGAGCTACGGGGCTCGCCACTATGGAGGGGAATGGGGCCCGACCGCTGGATAGACTCAAACTCTCCCTCGAACTGCTCCATCTCGAGAGCAACCTGGTAAGCATCCTCCAACTTATCCACCTTACGACGGAAAAGCTCATACTATAGGTGTGGTCGTAAACCACGCCGAAATCGGGAAACGGTCAGGGAGCTCTCCTCCGTGGCATCACATCACAGAAAGTATTCATCAAACTCGGCGATGTAATCGGAGACGGACCGATCTCCTTGGGTGAGACTCTGCCATCTGTCTATGAGACGCTGGCGGTAAGTGACAGGGAGGTACTTCTTCCTAAGTTTGGACCTCATCTCTTCCCACGTCTCTACCTGGGGTTCCTGACGGTGAAACAATAGGTTCTCCATCTTCCTCCAAAAAGTTTATGCCTACCCGAGCAGTTTCATTTTGGCGAACTTGACCTTTCGGTTCTCCGACATCTCGAACCACTCGAAATATCGATCCATGCTGGCCTCCAAATCAAGATAGACCTTTGGGTCTAAGGACCCGTCAAAAGTGGGAGGGTCTACAAGAACGGTCCTAAGGGTCCGCTCATCCTCATCCAACTCACCGTTCCCTCGTTGAACACGATAGTCACGACCATATCCCCTATTTTCATCGTCGGACTCATAGTCATGCACCTCGGGGATTTGGCGTCTCCTAACATCTATCCCTTGAACCCTTGGAGCAGCAGGTTGTTGAACCGGTTCCTGTTGACCATGTGTAGGTGGGGGGGGGGTGCCTCGACTGGGGCTCTCGGGGGTGCCTCGGCTGGGGCTCTTTATAATGTGGCAACACAGATTTGGGAAAAGATAGAGATTTTTAGAAAATATAAACGAGATCTATAAATCTCAAAAAAAAAAATCTTGGAAGTGGGCTTAGGTGAATAGAATCCCCAATAAAATTGGCAACTCAAACAAACAAGGGAAATGGGGTCGAACTATGGAAACACAGAGCTACTGTGACACAGAACAGTACATAGGCAGATCTGGAAGGCTAGGAATAACGAAATGGAAAAAGTATAAAATGAAGGCTATAAAATGGGAAACTTTTTGTGGGACGTGGGATGGACCTCAGGAACTCACCCTCAAAATTTGGAATCCACCAGATCAAGGGGTTGAGAGCTAAAAATCGGGAAGAGCTTGTTGTTCTGAGTTGGACAGAACTCCGGCGATGGCGGTGGCGGTGCGATGACGGCACGAACGGAAGGCGGTGGCGGAGCTTCACACCAACAGAAGATAGAGCACTTGGAATCCACCAAGTATAGCAGGGAATCCACCCTAGAAGACAACAATCCAGCTCCAAGAGGAGAGGGGAGAGAGAGGGGCGCCCTTGGCTTGGACAATTTCACAAAATTTCTTCTCATTAATTCTACTAAAATGTGAAATACATGGTATTTATAAGAAATGTAAAAAGACTAATACCACCCTCAGATCTGAGTTAGGGGAGGGGTATACAAGGGATAGAACTAATTAGTTCTCCCATGTGATTTGGAACAATAAAAAAACATTTAAGGGGGGCGCCCCCTTGACTTTGAAGGGAGGCATCTTGGACATTTTTTAAGACTTGTCCCCTTGAATGGTCAATCTATCTAGAAGCCCACCTTGGATCTTTGACTAGACCCACATGGGTCCTAAGGCTTAGGTGGACCAATGGGGAAGGAGATGGGGGCCCTTGCTGGTCCTACTAGACTTTTACATAAAAATCCAAAGATCCTTAAGGAATGACAAATTGGCTTATAAAGCCTTATAATTGCAAACATGTTTTCCCAAGGATATAAAGGCAAACTAAAAGGACACAAATACAAATAAAATGTGGGTGGTCTTACTCTGATGTCCCCATCAATTCTCCTGGGGTGGGAAGAACTCGACCCCGTCGAGTAAGGGGTGCGGCTGCTCGTGACGCCGGCGGATCCTTCATCGTACCAGGAAGCGCGGAGTACGCTCCACTCCAAGTAATCAACACCTACTCATCCCGTATAGATTCGATATGCACTCGCTGTTAGGGAATGAGGCTAGAGGTGGACACTCCGGGGTGGGGTCACTCTCAAAGGAGGGAGGCGGCTCAAAGACTCTCTAGGAATCACCGCTGGGTCCCTATATGTGACTAGATCCGATATGTTGAAGTAGAGCTGATCCCAAAGTCCGACAAGTCTCGCACTCGAAAGGGACTGACAACGCGAGCATACAAAGACCGACTTGACTCAACGTATGCAAGCTTCAACTAGACACATGCAGACTTCCAACAGACTAGACGACAACAAAAAGAAAAGAAAAAAGACTCACACACGACCCTAGACTCATACCTAATGCAGATACTGACTACTGAGCATCTTGGATACATGGTGGATCTCCCTGGACATCGCCCTCAACCTGAAAGAACTTGTCGGCTAGCTCCTGCTCGGCCACATAGCTGACTGGCACTAGTTCCGATGGCAGGGCTTCTCCAACCCTCGGGTCCCCAATGACTAGAGATGTACAGGTGGGGCATTGATTAGCAATGTGGCCAAACCCATGGCAACGATAACACTGCTGGCGTGACCCACTAGTCTCTCCGATGAGTGGTCCCTTACCCTTATCTTCCCGACGGACTGGGGGTGCAGGCAACATAGGGGAGGGTGTGGGTGTCGGAGGACGGGCAATGGGTGCCGGTGGTTGGGGTGGAGGTGGATCCCTTGACGGGGGAGGACGAGGCCTTGGAGCGAATTGCTCCTAACGGGCGGGTTCCAGAGGACGGGCCATGGGGGCCCTCGGATGTGGGCCTAAGGACCTACGGGGCTCGCCACTACGGAGGGGAATGGGGCCCGACCGTTGGATAGACTCAAAATCTCTCTCGAAATGCTCCATCTCGAGAGCAACCTAGTATGCATCCTCCAACTTATCCACCTTGCTGCGAAAAAGCTCATACTGTAGGTGTGGTCGTAAATTATGCCAAAATCGGGAAACGATTAGGGAGCTCTCCTCTGTGGCATCACATCGTAGAAAGTATTCATCAAACTCGGCGATGTAATCGGAGATGGATCGATCTCCTTGGGTGAGACTCTGCCATCTATCTATGAGACGCTGGCGATAAGTGGCAGGGAGGTACTCCTTCCTAAGTTTGGACCTCATCTCTTCCCACGTCTCTACTTGGGGTTCCTGACGGTGAAACAGTAGGTTCTCCATGTTCCTCTAAAAAGTTTGTGCCTGCCGAGCAGTTTCATTTTGGTGAACTTGACCTTCCGATTGTCCGACATCTCGAACCACTCGAAATATCGATCCATGCCTGCCTCCCAATCAAGATAGACCTTTGGGTCTAAGGACCCGTCAAAAGTGGGAGGGTCTACACGAACGGTCCTAAGGGCCCGCTCGTCCTCATCCAACTCACGGTTCCGTCATTGAACACGACGGTCATGACCATATCCCCTATTTTCATCCTCAGACTCATAGTCATGCACCTCGGGGATTTGGCGCCTCCTAACATCTATCCCTTGAACCATTGGAGCTGTAGGTTGCTGAACCGGTTCCTGTTGACCATGTGTAGGTGGGGGGGTGCCTCGATTGGGTCTCTCGGGGTGCCTCGGCTGGGGCTCTTTCTAATGTGGCAACTCTCCCTACCAGGTCCTGAATGGACTGGTCTGACTCGACGGCCTTATCCTCTAAGGCCTTCATCCTCTCTTCTAGGCGTGTGCCTAGGCCATCCACCCGTGTACTCAACTCTTCCATTCTATCCACTCGAGTACTTAACTCGTCCATTCCTTCACTCAACCCATCCAATTTTCCCATAATAGCTTGGAACATGGCGGCCACCGATGATGCCTCGAGACTAGGGACTCAGGGGTCTGCCATAGGTGGTGGTGGTGGTGAGTATTGGGTAGCCCTCCGCGTGGGCATGCAAAGGACTCGGGGTTGGAATACACCGACCAAAGTGAAGTGATGAACCTAGAGTTAACCAATATATGATACTTGGCAGAGTAACGGGATCCGAAGATCCTCTCTCGCAAGTGTGAGGCCTTCCCGATAGGCGTAACCTACCGTTCGGACAACACCTTTTGATATACCGGGTTATTGGAATGAAATGCACACCTCGGACAACACCCTAGACTCGAGTCGCTCTGATACGAATTTGATGCGGGACGGACAGCGGACTCGACTCCAAGTTGATATGCGATCCTTGGACTCTAGACAAGCTTTCGATCGTCCCTTAACGAGGGAAGCGTACGGACGTGCGTGGTTGAGAAACTGGCAGTGAGCTATGATGGTTGGCTCTCTCTCGTGCCCGGATCGAGTCACGGAACAGGTTTCGCTCTCTCACTCGCAGCGGTGAATAACAAATATACGAGCTAGTAACCTATTACATGCAGCAGCATATACAAATAAATACGAACTAAGCAAAATGCCAAGTAAAGGAGCGAACACGATACCTCCATGCGCCGGGCGTGGGGTAGGTGATTGCGGCCAAGTACGGTAACTCCCGGTTAAACAATCAATCAATAATTTACAGGAATGATTTCTACTGTCCACTCCACGCAGGGAGGTAACGGGCTACAAGTGGGGCCCGAGAGGATCGTTCTTGGGTTGACGGGCAGCACTTTGATCCGCTCCGTCGGTACCGTCCGGAAGACGCTTGCTGCGGTTCGTGGGGCCCACGTGCTGCTCAGACCTCCGAACTGGGCGAGGTAGGTCCCGTTGCGAAGGGGACACCAGGAGGGATGCTCCCCTGGAAGGCGGTCGGGCTGGAACGCCGGGAGGAGGCTGGGTGGCTCCGATCGCCTAGTGTGGAGCTTGCTGCCCACGGATCTGAGTTGCTGTTTCAGACCCGCGCGACCCGACGAACTCTGCTGCTGCGATCAATCCCGACGTCGGATCGACGCGAAATTGGTGCCGTTGGAAAGCTGATTCGAAATACTTCAACCAAAAACTATGGAAAAAATTTCTAGGCCTCTGGATTTTTTGTGGTGGATTTTTGAACAGGACTGCTCTGAGTCTCGGATCTGGCCAAGCATAATTGGATCGGCCTGAGAGTTGGCGTTGACCGCGGCTCAAACTTCGGATCTGGGTGTTGAGGTCTTCATGAAAGTTGGAGAGGGGAAAGAGAGGAAGACGGGGATTTTTTTGTGTGAATTATGGTGGAGGTTTGGTTGGAGAAACAAATTTTATAACACTGGGTGGTCGGATCTGGACTGTAGGGGCAGCACAGATTTGGGAAAAGACAGAGATTTTTAGAAAATATAAACGAGATCTATAAATCTCAAAAAAGATTTGTGAAAGTGGGCTTAGGTGGATAGAATCCCCAATAAAGATGGCAACTCAAACAAACAAGGGAAAGGGGGTCGAACTATGGAAACACAGAGCTGGTGTGACACAGAACAGTACACAGGCAGATCTGGAAGGCTGGGACTAACGAAATAGGAAAAATATAAAACGAAGGCTAAAAAATGCGAAACTTTTTGTGGGATGTGGGATGGATCTCCGGAACTCACCCTCAAAATTTGGAATCCACCAGATCAAGGGGTTGAGAGCTAAAAATCCAGAAAGGTCTTGATGTCCGGAGTTTGACTGAACTCCGGCGATGGCAGTGGCGGTGCGATGGCGGCACGAATGGAAGGCGGCGGCGGAGCTTCACAGCAACAGAAGATAGAGCACTTGGAATCCACCAAGTATAGCAAGGAATCCACCCTAGAAGACAACAATCCAACTGCAAGAGGAGAGGGGAGAGAGAGGGGCGCCCTTGGCTTGGACAATTTCATAAAATTTCTTCTCATTAATTCTACTAAAAATGTGAAATACATGGTATTTATAAGAAATGTAAAAAGACTAATACTACCCTCAGATCTGAGTTAGGGGAGAGGTATACAAGGGATAGAACTAATTAGTTTTCCCATGTGATTTGGAACAAAATAAAAAAAACATTTAAGGGGGGCGCCCCCTTTACTTTGAAGGGAGGCATCTTGGACATTTTTTAACACTTGTCCCCTTGAATGGTCAATCTATCTAGAAGCCCACCTTGGACCTTTGATTGGCCCCACATGGGCCCTAAGGCTTAGGTGGACCAATAGGGAAGGAGATGGGGGCCCCTTACTGGTCTTACTTGACTTTTACACAAAAATCCAAAGATCCTTAAGGAATGATAAATTGGCTTATAAAGCCTTACAATTGCAAACATGTTTTCCCAAGGATATAAAGGCAGACTAAAAGGACACAAATGCAAACAAAATGTGGGTCGTCTTGCTCTGATGTCCCCATCATGCCCCTCTCTAATGCCGTCAGGCGAGACTCCGCAGCCGCGAGCTCCGCCTCCAAGGTCGACGCATGCTAAACACTAGCCTCGGCCCCGGCTTCGGCAGTCCGCCACTCAACCCTCGCAAGCTCTACGGCTTGCCTCTGCTCCTCCAAGGCCTTCTGCAAGGCCTCAGCCCTGCTCTCCGCCTCGCTCAGATGCATAGCGCGATCCCTAGCAAGTGACAAGGCCGCATCAGCGCGCCTCATCTGCTCGGCAACCGCCAACGCGAGCCAATCCCGTTGTTCCTGCACCTCTCGAACGGCCGCGAGCCGCCGAGCCCTCTGCTCTTAAGCCTCCAGGAGCCGCAGGTACTCCACCCATATGCCGGCCAAGCCAGACATCCAAAGCTCACGCGGGAAGCCAAGGCCGTGGTAGCCCTGGGTGCAGTCCCTTAGCCACTGCCGAAGCTCCTCCGGAGAAGGTAGGGGGTCGCCTCTTAGGTACCCTCGGGCTCGCTGGAGCAAGGCCGCACCCACGCTGGCATCCCGCAGCGGCTATGGTGGCGAAACAGACGTAGGCCACTCGATCCCCAGCTCCAGGGAAGAGTGGCCCATCTCAGCCAGCACACCGGAAGGACCTGCACAATCCCATCAAATAGTCAGCAACATCCGGGACTTCCCTGTGGCAAGACAAGGTGAAAAACCTGAGAAAGGTCCTAGCTTTCACCTGGTGTGGCTCCCGCCGCACCTGTAACATCCCCGCTCGGGGTCGGTGAGGGTAACCTCTCCCCCACGTCACCGGCATCCCCCGCTGGAGTCGGGGAGGGCAGGGCCTCCCCGATAATCCGGCCATCCCCAGCTGCCATCGGGGAGATGGAGGGCTCTCCCTGGTCATCCTCGACGGGAGCCGGCACGCGCTCCTCCTCGGATTCCAGGCCTGGACACAACACGATGGCATCAACACCCCGCTATAAACTCTAAACCAAAGCCAATGGGGAGGAGGGAAGGATCTCTATATACCTTCCAAAACCGTCTCCATCTCGGCATCCCCGGAAGAAGAGACCTCAGACGGAGAAGAGCTCGAGCTCGAGCTCGAGCTCTCGTCAGTCTCCATCGCTGCGCTGCTACTGCCGGAAGAACCAGACGAGGTCTCCGATGAACCCCCGGCCGCATGCAAATCAGAGGCACCTGTACATCAAGATGCCAAGTCAGACTACTACCAAATCCAGCCTCACATGAAGATAACTTCCTAGCCATTGGTGTTAGGCAAGAAGCTCACCAGCTGGGGCGTCCCCTTCGGAAACCCCCTCAATGTCGACGAACTCCTCCTCGCCCCCAGTAGAAGCTGCGATAGTAGGCTCATTTCCTACTACCCGGGCCACATTTCGCGGAAGCTCTCCTTCTTCTAGAGGGGAAGAGGTACCTGCAATCAACCCCGATGAATGCTCAGCGCGGGTGGGTAAAGCAGAGCAATCCACCATGAAATGACCAAGTACTCCACTACATACCTGACAGTCCCACACTAGAGGACTCTACCAGCCCCACCGTGCAAGCTGATACCATGGTCGGCACAGGTGGGAAAGGTACCTTTGCCAGCAACTATGGCAGTCCACCCAGCGTGCCCTCAACAATGGGTGGGGGCACAGAAGCCACCTGCCCAGACTCACCAGTGAAGGATGGCAGAACCACTGAGGGGCCAGCGTCAACCAGCTCCTGGATCATCTCCAAGGTGGCCGCCACATCCTCACCTGTCAAACAAACAACTCAAATCAAGTCAATAATTCCGGCTTGCTGAAAAAGCCCAACAACGAGAAGATCCCCTCAATAGCAATTGGACACTTACTCGGACGGATACTAGCCACCATGGGTGATGGTTCTCCCACCTGTTCAGGTGCTCCACTCAGTACCTCAGCAGGGGACTTGGCCCCCGACGCCTCTACCTCCTCTGCACAATCCAGACGGTTATGTTAGTAATCGAAAGCAAGCGAAATCGCAGCTCACACCTAGCATTAGAAGCCCTTACTTGAACGGGCTCCTCCAGCAGCTTTCCATGACTCGAAGTCAGGAAAGGTCTCAATGTTAGGAGCGATTTCATCCATCACTTGGAGAAACCCCTCCACGTCGATCTCGTACTCGCCCCCCTCCTCAGGTAGGGGGTCCACCTCCTGAGGGGGCGAGAAAGCCGCCTCCACACCAGTCTCCAACGGAGCTACAGAGACAAATCCAGCAAGATAAGGTTAGCTAGCCACCTTGGCTAAATCAAACAGGAGTAAAGAGGTCAAAGCGACACTTACTCAAAGCTGTCTCTGCTTCGGCTTACTCACCAGCCTTGAGTCCGCCAGAGGACCCACCAGCCTCAGCTTCCGCAGCCCCCATACGAGGGCGCTTTTGCCTGGGCTACAGACCTCCGTCCCCGTTTCCTGAAGACACCTCCGTAGAAGGGTGATCTCCCTCTGCTACAGAACCTACCAACAAACATGGAATTGTACAATGCCCCAATTACACACTTGAAGAATAACAAGATAATAAGGGGAGGGGCATATGCTGGAAAGAAGAAAGCCTTACCTGAAGCTCCGAAGGGGGTCAACGGTAAGGGCACTAACTAATCCGGTCTCAGCGCCAACGCCCGGGCCACCTTCGCGACGGCCTCCCGAATGTCCCTTAGAGTGCGGGCACACTCGATTTGGGACAGGAACTCCACGGGCCCGGCTGACCAGATCGCATGACCGATGTGCCACCTCCAGTCATCGGTCGCCGCGTTGGCAAAGCTCCCATCGAGGAGCACCCGGTCCAACGAACCTCTGCTCTGGATTCGTAGTTGGCCAGGAACTGGGCCCACCAGGTCCTAGGTGCCTTCGGCCGAGGCACCTTCACACCAGTCATCGCCACTGCCATCGGCACTTGTCTCAGGGGCTTCAGCGCCCCTCCGTTGCCTCGGCTCCCGGACGACGAGCCCCGGCTTCTCCGGGGCCGCTGCTCCACAAGTCGCTCGATCTCCCGACAGATCCGAGCAACATGGGTCCTCAGGTACCCTTCATCCAGTGCAATCGAAGGCAGATTCTCCCTCAGCAGGTGAATCTCCTTCGCCTTCCTAGCCGTGGAGGCCTTCTGCCGGTATAGGTGGTTGTGCTCGAACCACCACCTGGCGTAGTGTACGTTGAATCGCCCTCGACGTCCCTATCTCGGCATTGGGAGTCGCTCGGGCTCCCGGCGATAGTAAAAATCCCACCATGCTGCTACAAGTAGGTGGGTATGCTTGCTCCTATACTGCCTGCCTATCAAAGGAAACTCTCAGATCAACGGGATCCCCCGGTCGTATCCAAAGTTTCCTGCAAATCGATACGGATAGTACGGCTCCAAGGAACTCGTCGCCGACCGGTGCAACATCAACACTGTCGACCGGGTGCTCAGTACCGACTCAGTCTACGGCCTGGCATCTGCAGCCCCCTGACCAGGGTGGGCGCTGATCGCCCCTCCGCTTGAAGCCCCCAAGAAAAGGCTGGAGTCCCTCGCAGCGCTGTCAAAAGGCAGCCCCTCCTCACCCTGGGCGGGCAGGTAGCAAAGAGCTCTCCTAGCCCCCTCCAGCTGTGCCTCTGCATCCCCGTCAGGCTGCCCAATAAAGATAAACGAAAGTGGTGCCATCGAGTTCGCCACGGTCCCTCACGTCACCAGTCCCGGAAACAGTAGCCCGACCCACACACTGAGATAGTGGGTCGGCAGAAATATGCTCCTCTCTCTCGGCACCGGGTGTGCTGCCAGAACTCCCAGTCCCTGATATATGTTGGCAAGTGCAGCAGGAGCTAGGGCCAACTGTCTCCCCTCCGCCAACAAACAGGCTGGCCACAGCAACTCGGCCTTCAATAGACCATCCTCTCCATGCGGGACCACAAATGTCGCTAGCCAGTAGGCCAAGTAGGCGGCAAGATGTGTCACGTCCGGTAAGCCGTGAGGATTCCACCCCTCCTGTGGAGCATATATGTATCGGGAGTACATCCGAAACCGTAGCTCCACCTCAGTATATTCCTCCCACGGAGTCTGATCCTACGCGAATTCCTGATAAAAGTAGAAGGGTCCGTTGTAGAAGTGGCGGACCCACACATTTAGCGGCACCCTGGGAGTCTGTGCAGCTCTGTCTCTCCCTACTAGATCCAGGTCCCTCCAGGTCTTCAGAAGATACCGGTAACTATAAGGTACCCGGTATCACCCATGTCCATCGGTATGGCTACGATGGAGGTCATCCAGTACCACCTCCTCATACCCTTCGCCGATGATCGGCAACCCAGAAATCCAGAACAGAGACCACAAGTCAAGAGTGGTCTCTCCCTCTGTTGTCGCCACCGTGTTCCATCGGCGGTTGAAGCGCTCCAGCAATCCCTGTAGCAGTCTAGTGTAGCATAGGTATGCGTACAAAGTGGCAGTCACCGCGTACCTGATCCCAGCCCGATCCAGCAGCACCCAGTAGTGGTGAACAATCCCCATCAGCCACTCAGTGGCACCCTAACGGTAGTAGTGTGACGAGATCACTACCCAGCAACCGTACCAGCTGATGATGGTCTGCCGCATAACTCCATCCAGGATGTTGTGGTCGTCATAGCCTTCCCCAGCATACTGCAAGCCCGTCGGCTCCAGCACCAACACAGCGGTCCCCTCTGTCTCCGTGCGGCGGCGACCGTGCAAGTCCCAGGAAGCAGGGCCCAGCGGCCCAACTCTGACACCAGACTGCTCTGCTCTGCCATAGAACCCCAGGCACTCAACACTGGGGAACTGACGCTAACTCCAGTAATCCTCAGAAAAGCTCGGGTAACTGTAGAATGCTACACCATTCAGGCTATCCCTGCCAATCAAGATAGCCCGCTCAAGCCGGCGATGGGCTCCCGATATCTATGAGTCATCCTCCTCCATGCCGGGAGGGACGTAGCTCCTGATGAACTCGAATAGATGACGGTCCAAGGGGAACTCCAAAGGATAACCCCCGCTCCGGTCATAGGTGTACGAACCGTCTGTCCCCAGAATCTGGGCCTCCTCTACCATCCCGACTCCAGCTGCTCTCTCGCCGACCGGACCCTCAGCCACTGTCATATGACCTCGGTCCAGCTGCTCCACACCAGTCACGGTAACCACCAGTGGACCCAGAGGAGGCATCTACCACTCAGTCCGCCGCACCCAGTGGTCCGCCTCCCGAGCCACATGCCTCGGGACCCGCCCATCTCTGCCGAATCGTGCCATAACTGCAAGACAGGGCACCCAAAAAATAGTCAGTATACTAGAAAATCAACATACACAACACAGCAAAATAAAGGCACATGAAGTGTCAAAATATAACTACAACAGCCCGGAATAGGGGTCTCACTGGCCATACGCCCTCGTCTCTGCCTCTGACGCACGCTTCGTGGGAGGCATTTGTTGTACCCAGACTATTTCCCGACAAAATAACAAGAAATAGGGGTTTGGGCATTTCCCCGAATATCTTCAAGACATGGGCTACCTAGCCCTTTCCACAGTCCTGTGGGTCCCTACAAGGGTCCTGACCAGCTTGCCGTGACATGCGGCGACATAAGCAACTGTCCAGGGTCAACCTCGGCCACTCACATTCGGGCTTTGCCCGTATCCTACAAGGCCGCCCAGGACCACCCAGGGGCACCCCGACGTTAAGCCACGCCATGTGGCACCCAGTGAAAGGGCCAAGGGCCTACCCCGAGACACTTTATTCAACCCTCAAAGATCAAAGGGAGACCTAATCAAGTCGACCACATGCCTTGGAGGCTTACCGCGCGTAGATATGGCCCGCACGGGTGGGTTCGGCATTCTATCGAACACTCTGTGGGCCCGTGTATTCCAGCCCATCTACACCAAACCATGGGCTGCCCCGTGGTTCCCGCATATCAATTGGGTCCTACAACGACCCCCCGACAAGTCAAGGTCAACCCCGACACTCAGACACGTGGCAACAAGCCACTTAACTCTAGCACTCGGGCCAACCCGCCGTGCAACATGGCACGTAGCTCAAGGGATGACTCACGTTCATGAGATGCCTCTTCTAAGCTCCCATGAGCTCCCTTCTTCAACCCAAGGCCCACCTTGGGGCCCCTCGGCTAGCTACCCAAGCCGTTCGGCAATCCGGAGTGTGTCGGGCATTTACCAGAGCGCCTTGCGAGCGGCTACAACAGTTCGAAGAACGACGGCCCTCCACAGGCCCATCCCAGCTCCCCGGAGCTTAGTGTCCTTCAAAGGACACTTGCAAAAGACTCAAGGAGACCCCGGGGGCCATCCCTCGGGGTCACGACTGGCCTCGGGGCCAGTTCACCCAGGGGCGCGGCCGCGCGCCCCTAGGGAGGGCGAACTACCCGAGGGTCGTGCCCTCCCTCCAGGCCGGTGGCCCCATGGCCCCACTTAGCCCCAGTTTGTCCAGTTTGGGTCCTACGACGCGGTTCGTGTGCCGTACCAGTTCGTGAAGTTAACACGTGGACGCGGCAAAGCAACGGCACGAGAATTCCGCAAGTCGACGTGCACACAAGCTTCACGTATCCTTCCAGCCAGTTGTCCTTTTTCTTCTTAGTTAATTTAGGAAGAAAAAAGACCAAAAAATCAGATTTTATAGTGGGGACCGCCCCCTCTCTCTCCCTAGCGACACAGTCCGCCTAAACCCCCTGGGGGGGGGTCTTACGCGGACCAGCCCAGCCCCTTGGGCAGGTCCGCGTAAACCCCTTCCCTTCAATAAAAAAATTTACTTTTTTAAAGTTAGAAAGGGCCCGAACCAGCCCACCTAAACCCCCTAGGGGAGGGGTTTAGGTGGACCAGCCTCACCCCCTGAGGCTA
The DNA here is from genome assembly GCA_022559845.1 of Amorphophallus konjac. Taxonomy (NCBI): domain Eukaryota; kingdom Viridiplantae; phylum Streptophyta; class Magnoliopsida; order Alismatales; family Araceae; genus Amorphophallus; species Amorphophallus konjac. The sequence continues at coordinate 361,037,567 of CM040120.1, forward strand.
GTCCGCCTAAACCCTTCCCAGCCCATTTTTTTATTAAAAAACACCCTCCGTGGAGGGGTTTACGCGGACCAGACCATCCCATTGGGCTAGTCCGCCTAAACCCCACCCAGGGGAGGGGTTTACGCGGCCCAACTCAACGCTATGAGATGGTCCGCGTAAACCCCTTCTCCCATGCACTATTCACTTGGGTTTACGCGGGCTAGCTTGAACCTATCAACCCAGCCCTCCTAAACCCATCCTAGCCCTTCAACTTCTCTATAAAAACCCCTTAGAAGCTCAAGGGGTAAAGACATGATCAAGCATATGCAAGACCAAGGCAACTAGCTCCAAGGCCTTCAAGCTTCAAGCGGCTCCAGGCAACGAGCTAAGGAGAATTGTGTGGGTGACTTGTTCGTCGGCTTAGTACGCTGGGGGTCTGTTGTTTGTACTTCCCTTACACCGTATTTAGCTGTAACACACAAGTCAACACCCACCATGCACGAGACGTTATGACAAGGGCGAACGTCCCCTCATGCCGGGATTCCCCCTCACGTGCCCATCGGCTGCAACCACGCACGTATCATGACGCCACGCTCTCTCGCAGTCACGAGGCAACTTCCGACTGCTCAACTCGAGCCGTGACCGGCCCTCGCCCAGACACCGAATTGATTCATCCCTCCAGTCGTCCAGTCATAAGCCCCCCGTTCGGCGTCGCAACCATGGCCCACGCCACGGGAGGGGACCTCTGTAAAACACACATGTGTTCATCTGTCGCGCATTGACCCAAGGACCGATTATCACATCGGAATTATCCCGTGGCGTGCACCAGTTGTACCCTGGCCACTACGGCCTACCTGTAAAGACATGTATATCTCAGAAATTACACCGCCAATTGGACAAATGCTCTCCCATCCACGTTCGGGCCTCCAGCTTTCTACCTACACCACTCGGCATCCGTGCCTAACATCCTAACCCTAGTAAACACCCCTCAGTCGAAAGCGCACCCACAACTGCGGAATGCTCCCGACCCTCTACCCACGGCTTCAGACACACTTATCGACTTTTCTTCAGCTCAGAACGAAGGTGTTCGGATTCAATCCAATGTAAATAAACACCGGTTGCTTGCGGCCGGTGGAGAAAGATGTCCAATACACGATTCCCACAATCGCCTACGCACTCGCACCCGTGGAACCCCTTCTCTCCACGTGTCGCCCGATCGCCCGATCACCCGAGCCCACGTGCCGCGTCCTGGTGACACTTCTCCGGTCAACCCTTGGTTCCATGGGTGATTGTCAAGAAATCGACTGGCACGCCCGCACCCTGTCCGGTTAACCCGTACTCTTACATTCCCGTGCCATTTGACCCTTTTTGACTTTTCGTAAAAGGAGAGTGTCCGATACCGCTGTGAGAGGCATGCAACCGTAAGGAGGATACCCGGGATATATCTAACTCTCGTGTCTTCCTTACCCGATGTATCCCTTCCTTCACCCCAGTCATTCGGCATATAAAAAACCCGCGCAACAGTACTCTATCCTCCTAATGGCTCACCGTGTCAACTGGGATGAGATGCAACAAACAGTAGCAGGTCTTACGCAGGCTCTGCAAACCGTGGCCCAAGCTGGCGCAAGGGTTGGCGTGGGTAGTTTGCACGGCAATTTTTGGAGTTTAAATCCCCCACGATCTTCTAATCCCGATGAAGTGGAGAACTGGATTGATGAGATGAATCGTATATTTGACATCATGCAATGTACTGATCAAGAAAAAGTCGGTCTCGCCACCTTCCAATTGAACAAAGATGCGCGTATTTGGTGGAAAGCTATTCCGGCACTGCCTGCAAACGCACCACACACTTGGGAGGGGTTCCTCACACTCTTCCGTGCAAAGTATTTCTCCGAGCACGTTAAGGAGAGAAATGCCGCGGAATTCGTTGCACTTCGCCAAGGCATGATGTCAGTGGCGGAATATTAACTTCAATTCTCTCGATTAACACCTTATGCTCCCCACCTGGTTAGCACAGACCTATTAAAAGCCAACCGATTCATGGACGGATTAAGGCCCATATTTATTTAACAACTTGGGTCACAAAATATCTGCACCTATACGAAAATGATTCAACGGGCACATCTATGTGAAAGAACCCTTGAGAAGGTGGAGAAGCTCCGAGGGAGGGAAGAAAGGTCGAGCCGGAAACATGATAGGCAAGAAGAGAGAGAAGCGGATGATAACGAACCCCGTCACAGTAAGAGGTCCCGTAATGGGAACGATAATGGAAAAAGAAATGGAAATGGTAATGGGAAAAGTAAAAGAGTTAAGGGAGAAGAAGGAATGCAAGTTACCACGGCTTGCTCATTTTGTGAAAAATTTGACCACTCGGCTGAAGAGTGTTGGAAGCATCTTAGCACTTGTCTCAAATGTGGAAGTCTGGAGCATCGCTTGCCCATGTGTCCTTTCATCAAGGAACAATCTTCAAGGGATAACAACGGACGCGGGTGACAAGGCCGACTAAATGCCATCCAGGACGAGGAAGGTAAAACGATTGAAGGTACCAACCTAACCTATTTACATTGCCTTAATTATTAATGTAAGTGATTAGCTAATTAAAATATACACACTCTCCATAAAAATCCATGCATTGAATTTGGGGACCAAATTCTCTTAAGTGGGGGAGGGTGTAACACCCCAGATTTTTCTAAGAATTTTCTGGAATGAAAATATAATTTCTAAGTAATTTTAAAAGCTAAGTGGGCTATTAAGAAGAAATTAAGGATTAATTAAACTATTTAAAGGCCTTGTATTCATTAAAAGGCTCAGCCCAACTTAAATTGGCCCATAGACCAATTTCTAAGTCTTTTAGGCCCAAGCCCATTAATAGAAATTTAAATTAGGTAATTTACGGATTTAAATAGGATATACACATCAACTGAGGGGATAAATAAGAGATAATAAAAACATCCAGATTTTTCGGATTAAATGTACCCTTGCGGTCTATCGCGTGACCCCCAGGCTCTGGAAAAAGGTCCGAGCTAGACCGCTAGGCAACCCCAGTTCCGTGAAGGGGAGGAAACGTGAAAAGCTTGGAATTTGGGTCACATAATTACCTTAGATCGAAGCTACCTGGCATGGATGACTCTCTAGAACTTTCTAAAGATTAACTCTACTCTGATTTAGGACTCTAGGTTCGTTCAAATCCATGAAACCCTCGCTAACCCTATAAATAGACTTTAAGTTCAACATGTGCGACCCTTACTTTTGGCTCGCGTGGAACTAAGGTAAGGAGGTATTACTTCGGGTAGGTCCTTTACAGTATTTTATTTATAATGTTAAGGTCTAACTTCCCTCAAAATTTCATCTTAGGAGATCAAGCCTACAAAAAGTTAGAAGCTTGCAAACTCGTTGGATTAGCACAAGCAACCCAGGAACCAGTGCGATGGTCCAGGGAAGATCAGAAAATTAGAAGCCCTAAATGAGGTATTTAACAGTTGTGTCTTTAGAACTTTATGTTACCCATTATATCTTCTATCTACCCTCCAATTTTCACGTCCATAGGTCAAGGGAATCAGGAGATACAAGGGCATGAAGTTGCTGATTTAGTTCAGGATGAGCAGAGAACTAGGGTTGACTTGAAGACTTAAATTCAAAGTTTAAAGCCTAAGACAGAGGTAGGTTATCTCGTGAATGGCTCAAACATGAAGTCAAGAATAAAAGCCCTCGGGTTTCGTTCAATTTTGTGCATTATATCTTGAGAATTTCATGTTTTTAATAGGACTATGCATCTAGTTAAGTCTTCATGCATGAACTAGCCTTAATGAGAATAAAAGAAAATTTCTTCCTAATTACATGAACCTATGCATATTGCTGGCCTATCCTTGTTCTATCATGCCATAGAAAGTTTATCTATGTCGATTTCCAGGGATGATATGTCTTAGTTTAGCATTTGTTTATTTATCATTTGCACTCGGATTTACACAGGAAGAAACGGTCTTCCTGTAAACCGCCAGGAACTTTAGCGGTCGTACGATTGACCGCTAGCCACCGAAAAATTGTCATACGTTAGACCGTTTTCGATTACTGATTTTCTGCAATATTGTTAATCCAAACATATTTCGGATTAGCGCAAATTAATATATGATAAGCCTAGTTAACTAAGTTTATTTCCTGGTTTGATTACTGGTTTTATATATATACTTAGTTAATTTCATTGTTTATCATCATAGATTTCATGTTTTGTGCAGTGTTATCAGAACCGGACCGGACCGGCCGGTCGGACCGATTCGACCGTGAACCGGTCCGGTCAAATGGCAAAAAACCGGCCGAACCGCCCGAACCGCGGTTCGACCGTTGAACCGGTTCGGGCCGGTTCGACCCTATTCCCCCCGAAAAAAAAATAAAAAATGGTTCGGTACCCGCCCCCCGTCAACTCGGCGCGGCGCGGCACGGCACAAATAAATAAATAAATAAATATATTATTTACTTATATTCTATGAAACCATTTAATTTGACACACAACTCAAGCCCACATCCTATGCCCCTTGGGTCCTGACCCAAGGGTGAGCTCTCCAACATAGAAAGCTAAGTAAGTCTTTCTAACTTCCAATATGGGACTAAACATAAAAACTCTATTTCCAACATATAAATGAAGATATTTGAATCAACATAAAGGCTCTATTTCCAACAAGTAGTTACAAGTTATTCTCTGTATACATGTATGTTTATTTATTTTGATCATTATATCTTATTTGAGTTATTTCTTATTGTATTAGGTTATAGAATCGGGTCGGACCATATATCAATATTATAATGACATCACGGTTCAAACCGGTTCGAACCAACGGTCAAACCGAACCAGCTCATTGTCCGGTTCAGGCACCGGTCCGGTTCTGATAACATTGGTTTTGTGCACATTGATATTATTTTAACATATGTTAGTTTATGGCCAAAATTATATATATTCTTGTAATAAATATATGTTTAAAGATGATAGATGATTCATGATTTAACTTGATCATTATTTTATCACGATTCTTTCTCTTCTAAGAGTCATTTTCTTAAGTAAATAACATATATCCCGATATGTTGTCATTAGTTACACTTTGCACCTTAAGAACACAATCTTAGACATGATGACCTCTCCTTTGGATATTCCTTCCAACGGACTAGGAAATCTTGTTTCAAGGCCTTTGTAAGACTCCGTGAGCCTGGGATTCCCTCCAGGACGCCGAGCTGGTTGTACCATTAAAGCCCATCGTCTAGAAAGCACTTATACCGGTGTTTTATGCATTCTGGAACTTAGCGGCCATCTGGTTGACCGCCAGAGTCTGCTAGCAGCAATTCATTAGACCACTAACGGATCCTAAACGGTTCTACATTAGATCGCTAAGACTCCAGATATTCTATTTTCAACATATCGAACTATCTTATAAAACGGTCCTGTACTAGACCGCCAGGAGCAAGAAACGGTCCAGTAAATGACCGCTAGCTTACTGAGTTTGATTAACCCGGGGTTTGACTCAAGGGTTGATTTACTAATGTTCCTAGATGGTCCAATTGATTATCTAGAACCTGTCACATTGTTCCAAAGATACCTAAGTAATTTTGAAAGATGTGGAATGTATCGTTATGCTGCCGGTTTATTTCCATGGCATAACCTAGTTATTAAATGCGTTTATTGAAATCTCTTGTTTATAATTGAAACATTCTTACCTTGGCTACGTGATCATGGAACTTTTATTAAACTTGTTACATTGCTGGCCATACTTTATTGTTATACTCGTGAAAGTAGCTTGATTTATACGTGAAGATGCAGTTCGGGCGCTGATTATGTCCAAGGCCTCTATGCTAGTCCCCTCGGCTGATTGTCGAAAACATACTATAAACCATGGGGTATGATGCTATTGGTGTCGCATTGCGTTGAGAGTACTTTCTTTATAAATAAGTGAAAATCACGAGGAGCTATTGATTGAATTGCTACATGCTTGTTACTTGACGTTCTAGTGCGTAACCTTTATGGTTATGAAAAGTGAAAAGTGAAAGTGTGTTCTTGATATATGCAAGCATATTCTTGTTCGTGAAAGAGCCAAGTTACATTCTTGTTGTATTCACCTGATCTTGTTTTTTACTCATCATATATCGTGATCTTATCATGTTATTGTGTTACTTGGGTTTTATGCGTTTGTTTTATCGTATTTGCATGATTTATCTTTACTCTAGAGTTAAAATGTTAATCATTTAAATTTACCTTCATGTTGATACGAAGATACCTACTGGACATGTGTGCTCATTACCCTACTTTCTAATCTTTTTCAGGAGATTCTAGTGGGTCAGATTCGGATTACTCAAGTGGTGGATCCAAGAGCGATTGAAGAATACATGTGACTCGAGAGAAGCCTTAGTTGTCATGTGTCTAGTCAAAGTCATTATGTAATTTTCATTTTTATTGAGTCTAGTGGTAAGAATCGAGATCTTGTGTAACTTGAGAATTATTTTATGAAGGAATAAAATTGAAGGTTTTAGTGAATTATATTGTGCAATTACTTTTGTGTGATTATCTTGCACTCTGATTATATTGCTTGCAAGAGGCTTACCATGCCGGCTGTTCACATTCCCCATTATTTTCGCTGCATAAATCTCGGGATGTGACAATTGCCTAGCAGCCCATCACAACCGTTCGTACTTGGACATCGGCTGCTCACGGCACATGACGGGAGATAAAAAGAAATTTAGCCATTTAATCAAGAAGGAAGGTGGCCAAGTAAGGTTTGGAGGCAATGATAAGGGAAAGGTAATTGGCATAGGCACAGTGGGTAAGAATTCATCCAACTCTATTGATAATGTGATGCCTGTTGAAGGCCTTGAGCATAATCTACTTAGCATAAGCCAGCTGTGCGACAAAGGCCATAAGGTAATGTTTGATGCTAGTGAATGTAGAATCTTTGAGCAAAACTCTGAATCTGTGCTCTTCATAGGTCATAGAGTTAATAATGTCTATATGGTAGACCTTGATGCACCCCATTCTGAAAGTTTGTGCTTGACTGGCAACCATCTCAATAATGCATGCCCATGGCACCGACGGTTCGGACATGTCAGCTATGGCACTCTGCATAAACTGTCCAAATATGGGATGGTTAAAGGTTTGCCAAAATTGGCCTACACAAAGGTTGACCAGGTTTGTGAAGCTTACTCCCCAGGTAAGCAAATTAGAAAATCCTTCAAATCTAGAAGTGAGGATTTGGCATCCATGCCTTTTGAATTTCTGCATATGGATTTATTCGGTCCAACAAGAACAGCTAGCATTAATGGGAAAAAGGTTTGGATATGTGATAGTTGATGATTTCTCATGCTTTACATGGATTTTCTTCCTCACTAATAAAGATGATGCCTTTCTTGTATTTCAGAAAAGTAAAGCAAGAAGGTAAATTCAAAATCTCCATCATCTTGTCTAATAATGAAGGAGAATTCAAAATTTCATCCTTTTCTGAACTATGTGATCAAGAAGGCGTAACATATAGATTTTCTTCTCCCAGGACCCGGGAGTAAAACAGCATTGTGGAGAGGAGGAATCAGACAATTGTGAAAATCGCCCGGACCATGCTGATTGAGAGCCAACTCCGAAGAAAGTTCTGGGCTGAAGCAACAAGCATGGCATGCTACATAATTAATAGGGCCATGATAAGGCCAAAGTGTAAGAAAACCCCCTATGAGATGTTGAGAGGTAAGAAACCCAATTTGGCTTACTTTAGAGCATTTGGGTCAAAATGCTATGTGCATAATAATGATAAATCAGATTTGGACAAGTTTGAAGCTAAGAGTGACATTGGAATATTCCTGGGTTATGCTGAAACATCAAGGGCATATAGAGCTTTTAATGTGAGGAATCAAACTGTAGAAGAAACTCCACATGTTGTGTTGGCAGAAATTAATGACAAATCTCACAAGGACATTTCTGACAGGGAAAAGAAGGAGGAAGATTGTAGCGCCCCACCCTATAGTCGGTCCAGTATATCACTCTCATCGAATATAGGAGGCAACGCCACAATGGGAACCACCCAACAGAACTGAGACGGGTTGAGGTTTACATGAGTAAAGAGCAAAATTTGCAACGGAAAGAAGTTTAATACATCAGTTAAATACCAAATACCAACATCACAATAGTCCAACAGGAATTAAGTTCCAACTTGCTGTTACAATAACAAACTATAGTTCATAAATTCAAGCCTCTTATAGTCTTTCTTAGGCTACCTCAAATGACAGAAAAGAACGCTAACAACGGTCACGCACGGGCCTCCGGCTCGGACTCACTTGGCTCAAAGTCCTCGTCCTCACCAGCGGACTCACCTGAAAAGTTATCAAGTGTAAGTCTACGAATAGACTTAGCAAGATTTAGAAACTCAAACGTACCTCTTACACAAGCATAACATACTTGACCATCTTTTAACCGATACAAATCCCTTGGGCTTACCAAATTGTAGAAAATGAACACATGGTTTCAGAAATAAAATACATATTTTAAAACACTAAAAACACATCACGAGGGCAACGCCGATTGGTATACAACTATGGATAGGGTATGTAACAGTGCACTAGGCTATACCCAGTCATGCAGTGAAAATGCATAGCAAAAATTCTGAACAGGATCTATATGCCAAGTCTTAGTGAAACCAGTAGTGTCAAGGAGACAACATGTATCTATGTGCAGTCTGAAGGAGACATAAGTCATAATTGAAAACACTATTCAGAACTTAAATGGAAGGAACAAGATTCAGATCTTTCATGACAGGTTCATAGGTCAGCTCAGATCTAACAGAACATATACAAATGCAAAATAACATATAACAGAGTCAAATGGCATAATCTGATCAAAATTTATCGAAAGTTCTGAGCTGAACGGAAGACCTAGACACATTGCCCAAACCACCACTAGAAGGTCATATACTGATGCCAAATCACCTAGGCAATGGCGATGAGGTCTTAATTAACTGCGCAGAACCGGAGAAAAAACTTCCCCACCTTAACCAGTGGAACCAGTCCACCTCCAAGATTTCACCCATGTGCTCTCGGGGTCATAAACATATTGAGCCTCCCCACATGGGCATTTCTACGGTTTGGCTCCGAGCCCTTCTATTGCAGCAGTGTCTCTATGGTCCACAATTGGTCTTATAGCACAAAGAGTTCACAATGGTAACAAAAGATATGCCAAAAGGAATTTTACAATATGCAGCCGTGCAGTAAGAATGCAATGAAGATCATAGCAATAGGGTTTATAATGTCAAGAATAGTATTGTTGACACCCGTTTTTTTCCGATAAGTTGAGTCATTTCTCTTACTCCCATTTGTTGATGCCTCGAGTTGTCCATAGCTCGCTGGGTTATTTTCTGGCACGTTTTGCGCCAATTTTATGAGTAGCCTCCCTCCCTGGCTAGGTCCGAGTTGATTCAGGGCTTAATGGGCTTTGGTTTTGAGCTTTTCTATGAATTTCAAACACCCATGTACATGTGCGGTCGTCCTCCAGCTGTTCAACCTTTATTATCACGGTTGATACAGGGCCGTTCATATATTTATGGGAAATTTGGCTGATATTCTGAATTATCACCGACAAGCATATATACGGCCTAGAGATAGCCGCATAAGACATTGTGCGGTACCTCATAATCCGTTCTTCTCCCAGAGTCCTACGTTCGACTGGTTTTCAGATAATTATCTATTTATCTCATTTATTTTGATTTATCACCGACAGGCATGAACAGTTTCCTCTTGGCCGCTCTTATAGATGAAAAGTCTATGATTAGCCGTTCATCTATCAGAGTCCCACGGCGAAGATTTCGGTCGGCTCGATGGATAGTGGGATAATATTTATGATTTATTGAATTTTCACCGACAGGGTTGGACGGCCTAGGAGATGGCCGTTCATCAGGTTGAGTGGTCTATCGTATGACCGTTCATCTGCTCGATTAATGAAAGATTAACAAATTTTCTCTCTCTATCCGTGGTTTTATGCCAAACTTCTCCCGTCATTTTCTCAATGGATATTGAGCCATTTCGAGTGCCATTTCTTTTGGATGAGAGATAATTTGATTATCTTCATCTTTCCTTTAATTATCTCGACCTGAAAATGCCTAAAAACCCTAATTTCGGGGCTGGCTTCCTAGGCTCTATAAATAGACCCTAGAGGCTATCTTCGAAAGGGGGGGAAGATTTCAGGTCATGGCGAAGCCCTGCCGAATCCTTGAGTGACCTACGATCAGGGAGGGAGGCCTTCTATGTCCATACAGGCCTCCGGTCCAGGGAGTAACTTTCGTTTTGAGTTTTTTTTTTATATTTGATAGTCCAACATTTCCTTTTGGTTGCATGCATCATTCTCCACGTTTTTCTTCACTTGCATTATCATTCACACACCCTCCCACGTTTTTGACGCCCCCAGGGGTTTAAAACTCCCCAGGTATCTCCCACTTCATTTAGTTACATTTATTTCCTTTCATGTTAGCATTTGCTACACTCTATAGTTCTGATATTGGGTTTTTCTTTGTGTTTTACACTCTATTTCGCAGGTCAGCAACTCACTAACGTGAGGCCCATCCTTTCTGGCCGGCCGGAAAGGGTGGAGGTTGGACTCTTGCAACTTCTGGCGTGGTGGTCTTGTGCGGCTTCTTACGGACCGTTCAAGAGGAGGTGCGGTGGATCATGGACCGTTCTTCTTCTTCCTGCGGTCTTTGTGGAACCGTTCATCCGTCAGGAGTGCTTCATCCCGCGTCCTCTGCAGCGCTCTTAGATGGTCTGTCGTGAGACCGTTCTTCAGTATAGGCGGCTCCTACTGAGCCGTACATCATTACAGCGCTGCAAACAAAAGGCGAGTAACCCCCTTTCCAAGGTACGACGTGTTTATCACGTTTGGCACCTTGGTGGCGATCACACTTATTTACACCCTTCTGTTCTTCTTCTACCATCCATCTATTTATATTTTTCATATCGATCTAGTAGAAGGGATAGAAGAGATCTTTTAAGCCGGTATTGAAGAGAAAGTAAAAACATATCAACAGCCCATTTTTTGGCGATCACGGTGGGACAACTAGTGCCCATCCTGTTAGTGATTTGCTAACCCCTTCTTTTATTGTTTAAGTCCTTTTCTCGAAGTGGTTGAAGGTTGGGTCGTGTCCTCTGTCCTCTGGGACATGAACGGCTCTCCAAGGGCCATCCAACGTTTGTGCGGCTGAAGGTTCACCGTCTTTCTCCGCGAACACTGCCACTTCTTCTCCAAGCTTGCTGTCTTAAGCGGTCTCTTATCGCCCGTTCATCAGTTCTACGGCCTGCATTTGGCCGTCCACCGTGCTTGTACAGGTACTCCTCTATTTTTATATTGTTGGTTTAGTTGCTATTGTACGGTTGATGCAGGTCCATTCCAGTTATTATGCGGTTGTCGATAGACCGTTCATCTGCTTTCTGTCACCTTTCATTCCAGCGTTTCCCATTTTTGCTGTTACTTTGTGGTTACTCCTTGATGTGAACGGTTCAGCCAGAGGTCGTATATCTCCCTAAGCGGTCTTCCAGAGGCCGTCCTTGTCGTGCTACAGTGCACCCGTGATCCACTTTGATTGCCACGTTATATGATTGTCATGATATTTGGTGCTGATTATTGATCTCCCCCTGCTCTTATATCATTGTTACATACTTGTTTTCATTTCTTACATATTTGATTGATCATTGATTGTTAATTGCTAGGCTATACTTTGCATGCACTCCGGTGCACATAGGATCATACACTCTCATTAGTAGTTGCATTCCTACCGAGGTAGGGTTTCATCTCGTCTCCATACTCCTTGGAGCCGACTAGGGGACCTTGCCGAGGACCTCCGTAAGCCCCCCCGAGCCGTGGATTCCTACACGGATGCCGGGCAGGTTGTACCATATCACCCCCCAGTCTAGGGTATGCATTCATGAGAGAGAGAGTCCCTTAGAGTTTGCCAGTTTCCCGTCCCCCACCCTGGTTAGGTACCTGGTGGTTGAGTGAATTCACATCTTAATTAATCCACTAAGGTCCTAAAAGGGAACTTATAAAAATTTTCGCGCATCATTTGGAATTTGATTGGGTAATTGGTTGATTCTTTTCTCATCTCTCCCCTCCATTGTATGCTGCAGTGTCATCATTTGCATCTTTTTACCAGATTAGGCTTGTTTGGTCTAGTTCATCTTTGTGTGTCTCCATTTAGTTGCATTCGTCTAGGTTCATTTTCCCTCCTTGTATTCATTTTAAATTCACTATATAAAGTCCCCATTCTCCCCATGGAGCACTTCTCCCATGTACCTTATTCCTATACTTCTCCATCTTCTTACCCCCGTATGGATTCCTCTACCCATGCGGGCCCATCTCCTTATTCCTCCATTGGACCCTATTCCTTTAACGGGCCTTCTTATCCCGCCCGCGCTGCTGCTAGCCCATTCAATTCTCATCCCCACATACACGATTCTTCCAGGCCCATGCATTCCTCCATTCCCGGAACGGGCTTTCCTTCTTCTCAGGCCGAATCCCCTTATCCGACCCGTCATCATTATCCTGATTTAAATTCATCATCTCTTGCTCGGGCTGGCCCATATCCTTCTCAGACTCTTCCTACCGAGGAGATGTTCACTCAAGCCCAACGCCAGCTTGATGAATTGCAACGCCGAATCAATCCCAAAACTTCTTTGGATATCCCATTTGTATTCCATGGTCTTCAGCTTCTGCCACGTTCACAGATACCCGTATATCGTCGCTATGGTGGAATTGGTGACCCCTACGTCCATTTGAAGGATTTTCTATATGAGTCGGCCCAGTTCCAGCATCATCAACGCTTGATGGCCTATTTGTTTGGCCTATCTTTAGAGGGCTCAGCCAAGGATTAGTTCTTCACATTGCCGCAAGAGCAGATGATGAATTTTTAGGCCGTCCAAGCAAGATTTATTCAGCAGTACCAGGACCAGGTTGGGCCCAGATATTCTATGGTTGATCTGGCCCAAGAGAAGATGAAGCCTGGTGAGGAATTCTCCACGTTTGCTGACCGTTGGCGTCGCTTGGCCACGCAAGTCCCGGGGCATATTCTGGAGGGTGAAAAGATCAAGATGGCTATTTCTAATGCAACGCCTGAGCTCAGGTGCATCTTAGCCCTGAATGATATTACATCCTGGCAACAACTTTACAGTCGAGCCCGCTTCATTAGCCAACAACTCCTAGTTTCCTTTGACCACGAGTCTCCTCCACCTTTGCCTTCCACATACCCCTTCTCTTCCCCATCCCCCATGAGTCAACCCTCCCCTACATATCCCTCCACGAGTCCGCCTTCCGCTCCCACACACCCCTATACCTCCATATACTCCTCCACGAGTCAGCCCTCCGCTATTTCATCTCCCCACACCTCTACACTTCTGGTCAAAGAAACGCTACACCCAGAGCGGGTGGATGCTGTCCACTATATTTCCACTCCCTCCATTCCTCCACATCATTTTAGCCCTCCGCCTTCACCTACGCAATCCCCCTTGCCTACGCAACCCCCGCTACCATCCCCATTACCTTTTCATACCCCTCGGCATCCACCTTGCCCGAAGCGGGCTCCTCACTCTTCGTTGCCGGAATCTCTTACAAACATTTTCAGGGCTTTGATGGCCACCCATGCGTTGCAACTCCTTCCGGTTATGCCTTGCCGACCTGCGGTCGGGAATTTGCTCTGTTTCTATGAATTCCATCGTCAACAAGGGCATTTGATTGAGGACTGCCCCGAGTTCCGGGAACTTGTTTACAGTTCGGAAGATAAGAAGATGATTGATTGGGCTGTCATACGCAAAGTTATTTTAGATCTCAGCAGCAAGCAGCAGCAGCAACAGCAAGTTGGGCCGCCTAGGCAACCGTCTCCACTTCAAGACTAGGGGCACCCTGGTGTTTCTTCAGTTAATAAGATATATGCTCCGTTACTCACTTCTTTCTCCCTCATCCTATTTCCTTTACCACCTTTACCTACCCCAGCCTCCGCTCGGGCAACTTCTCTTTCACCCTCCGTTTCCACCACCACACCTATCCCCAACACCTCTCGACGTGTCGTAATGATACGCCGAAGAACGCCACCACCTGCCACTTCCCCCACTACGCCACTACCTTCCTCTCCTCCTTCTTCCCCACCCCTACCTTCACCTCCTTCCTCTTTACCTTCACCATCTCCGTCAACCACATCACCCCCTTTGCCACCACCTTCTCCACCCCCATCTTCGCCGCCTCCATTGGCCACATCTCCATCATCATCTTCTCCATTATCCCCATTGCCGTCATCACTACCGTCTTCATCACTTCCTCTCGTAATAATCCATGTCCCGTCACCTTCACAACCATCCCCACTACCGATGCCACTTCTTTCGCCATCATCCCCTGAGCCCGAGCAGGCCGAGCCTAAACCAACACCTCCACTTTTGCCTTTACCTCCACCCATGCCCATCATTATCATTATTCCCCCATCACTTGCACCATCGCCACCCGCGCCCTTCAAACCTCCTCCTTCTAACCTTCCTCTACCACATCCCACTTCGCGGAGCAGGTACACGCTACCTTTGGTGCCCCTCGGGTCTAGTCCCTAGGGAGATAAAGAGCCGAACTAGGTTTTGAATGTGCATTGTAAGCTTCAAGATTTCATTTGCCGCATGCCAGTCCGAGCCCTGGTCCTTGGCTATTCTAGGGACAATGAGCCTGCACTTGCTATGAAGACGGTTTTCAAGAAAAGTTCCTCTACATTGGTGCCAGTTTCTTCAAAAGCAAGACCGGTGGCAATCTCTTTGCTCGCCGGAGAATTCACTGTTGATGTTGTTATCACCTCTCGCTTGATTGCTATTCAGTTCACTAGCCCAGAAGAGTTTTCTGCCCGGATGGTGCTAATCCACACGGCCGCCAGAAGTCTAATGAATTCAGCATTCAAGGGGCAATTGGCCGTGCCCTCGAGATTGACCAGGGGCATTCTACGTTTTCTATCTCATCTCCCTCGGTTTATTGGTAAGACGGCCACGTCAACACCGCGCATCACCCTCCCTAAGTTCTGTTCTGCGCTTCTAGCAAGGGAGTTATGCTTCATGCCCAACCGCCGAGTGAAGATGCCAAAGCTCCATGTTCTAGTGCTGACTGATAAAACTCTGATGTTTTCTGATGTTCATCCCAAAGAGTTAACTGTTTTGGAATGTCCTTTTGTGGTTAGCACCGCACAACTAGGGGCAACTGTCCCAATGAAGCTGCATATTCACGACCGGGCCAGGCCGTCTGCTAGGTGGGCCCGTTATTTGAGAAAGTATTACAGATTAAGAAGCCCGAAGGGTCGAGTCCGCGCCAGGCGGAGTTGTTTTAAGAAGATTTCTACCGAGAAGAGGCGGCGGCATAAGTTCAAGGGCCGTCAGTTGTGCATTCGGTGGTCCACTTCCTCCTCTCCTTCGTCCGTCCATTCATCTTTTCTTCTGCTCAGTTCCTATCCGTGGGTGGTGTACCTTCCGCCACCTGACCCTATTTCTACCATCTTCTCATGTCCTCACCATTCTAGGCCTCGGCCTATGTCCTCCTCTTCCCCTGATCCAGGGGCATCCTCTTGTACTTTTTCTCCCCGGGTATGCCCGGATTCTGCTTCTCATCCTTATCCCCCGACCCTATTGGGGATTCCTTGCGCTCGTTCCCCGACCTTGTCGAGTGTTCATACATTTTCTTCCCCGTCTCTGGCGGGTGATCGCTATTTCTTTTCTCTGACCACGTCGGATGATCATTTTCTTTCTTATCTTTGCAGTTATCCTTTCGTCGTCTTTCTGTTCTTTCCTCCTCACCCTTTCGGGGTTCTTACCCTTTTTCTTACTATTTTCGAGGCTTTAGTCCGCCTTGATCTCAGTTAATCTGTTCATTCTGTATTCGGTTCCTTGTTATCAGGGCCTCTGTGCCTTAACAAGGGAGTTCTAGCCCTCATCTTTCTTCCTTTTATCCTTCTTCGTCCAGTTTGATGTCTGCCGCTCCTCCATGTCAAGGAATCTCTACGCTTTGCTATCCCCTTTCCATCATTTGTCCTGACAAGCAGGGAATATAAAGCTCATGCTAATCAAAGCGCGATGATCAAGGTCACTTGTCGATGCTACTTCCACGCCATGGATTTGAAAAGGTATCTTTATTTTGTGCAAGAAACGTGCTTTCATTCCCATTGTTTCTATTGTTTCGGCACATGATTATAATGTTTATTCCTCGACATGATTGAGTGGCTTTAGAAGCTTTTGTTTAAATTCAATCTTAACTTTGTGTCAAATAAAATAAGTTAGCTTCTGCAGCATCCTTAGACTTGTGATAGCTTAGCGCTGGGAGTCTAGTTCCTTTCCCTAATTGCTGAGGGTGACCTTCGAGCATGGGTTTCCACACACTACACGGTGAGCCATAGCTTATCTCTCTAAGGCACACCGTTGCTGCTTTGGCCATACCATGGGTATGCACAAAGGCCTTTTCTCTTCTCTATTCGGCCAAGTGCAGGGGCAAGAGATTGATGGATGAGATGACTAGCCTAGGCATTCCCCAATACGAGAGAGGTTTCAAATAGGGGCAGTCTTGAAAGAAAGGAAAAGGAAAAAAAAGAAATGAGTGAAAAACACCATGAAAAATGCCCATGATCCTAGTAATCGGGCCTACTTCTCCTAACAAGAGTTGAGGTTCGCGTAAAACGGTGAAGGGTAGTGCAGCATCATGCATGTATCAAAATCAAAAGTGAGCGCTATTTCAATATCTGGCCGATAAGGGCTATGCAAAATTATGGTTGAAGACTCAAAGCTCCGGCGCAACATACCTACTCTTTGAGGGGTAGTGCCTTGGAAGGAATTCGAGCCTTGATATCTCCCATTCTGCACGGAGCTTGTCTCCACTTTTTCTTCTGCTTCCCCCTCTTAGGCTGGGTTGTATCCCGGGTATGGCCTTAGTAGGGGCACCGTTCTTTAGAAGCGATTGGTTGTGGTAAGCCGCCTTCACATGCACGCCCTACTTACGGGAAGCCTTTAATGAAAGGGGTAGGAACGGCGATCCCTGGCCAGTAGTTTAAGCCCGTCTTTAGGTGCTGCGGATTGCTATTGTCGAAAATCCAAAAAAAAATGAGATAGTTTCAAAAATCTAAAAAAAAATCAAATATTGTCAAATTTTCAAATTTTTCAAATACTTCAAAGTCACAAAAGCAAAAAAAATTAAATATTTTCAAAAAAAATCAAGAAAATTGCAAAATCAAAAAAAATTAATATATATATATATATTTATATATATTTATCTTTTTTTTCTTTCTATCTATTTATCTTAAGAACAGATACGTAATCTGTTTGCTAAGTGTGCAGGTTGTAGGTGCTCAGGCATTCCTTGCTCTATATCTTTGTGCTTTGCCTCATGTCCACATCTTCTGATATATTCTCTTCTTCAATCATATCTCTCGATCTGTTCTGAAGCTCATATCCTTCTCAGCTTTTGTTTGCAATGATCATATCTATATGAAAGGGTTTTGCCTCACGATTATGAACCTGGTGGTTCTGCTTCATTCTGATCTTGGGTTTTGATTGAAGTACGTATTATGTTCATGTCTTTTGTCCCGCCGTGTCCTTGTCTCGTGTCTATGTCCCGCCGTGTTGTCACACTTGTTGTTTTGTTCCGCACCACATGTTGTTAGTTGTCTTGCATATGTTGATAGGCGTCCCTCTATGCTCCATATTGTTGTCCCAACCTTGTGATCATCCGTCATATTCTTGTCCCAACCATGTGATCATCCGTCATGTTCTTGTCCCAACCGTGTGTTATCCCGCCACATTGTTGTCTTATCACATCGCATTCATACATGATATTGTCTGTTTATGCCATTGCATATATACTTGTTTGTGTTGCATTGTCTCCCGTTTCATTTGTTGATCGTTATGTTATGTCATGTTGTTTGTCGTCCCGTTAATCATTGTGTTATTTTCGTTATGCTTGTTCATTTATCTTATTCATAAAAATCCATAAAAATCTGAAAATGAAAATCCAAAAAGCATGCCGTTTCACCTGCACAGGTAAGTCAGGTATGGCCTTCTATCCCTACATCCCTTATTGTATTATTATATGGTACTATAGTGTATTACCTCGAGAACCAGTTGGTTATCTACGTGTCCCAGGATCTGATGTTCCCCTTCGATAAAAAATAATGATGATCCAGGTTCACGTGTTTAATCTTCGGATAGGCCGTTAGGTTGGGATGTCCCGGGGAGGATGGTTCTATCCTGCACGCTGTGGTTGCGGATAGTATCTTGACTCGGATTTTCCCAACCTAGCAATATTATTCTCGAGTATTTTATATTTTAATCTTTCTTCGTATTTATTTTAACGATTTCTTTTATTTTAGCCCAGCATGCATCATAAGCATCTTTTGAGCTTTCATGACCTATGGTTTGCCTGCAAAATATCTCGTCAGTGATGGTTAGTTGTGCGTTCAGTGTTCGGGTAAGAAGAACTAATTCCACTCTGAATTGGAAGGTTCTCTTTGGTCAATTCGCTTGGTTTGGTTGATTAAGAGGTACCCGTCAGGAGCTTTAGCCTGTTTCCTTTACTCTTACTGCCTGCTTTTGGCCTCCTCATTGGACCGCGGGATTGTGTCCCCCATGAGGTTGATCTTATCGATTTGTTTCATTTCGTTTAGTTTAGTTCCTCCAAACTGGCGTCGCTTTTGGTTTTATCATTCCTTGCGTTTGGTTCAGGGTTTTCCGGAAAATTCCTATCGCTTGGTGGTAAAAACGGGTGTCGTTTTACCTTAACGCCCACTTTTCAGTCCACTCCGCTTCATTTTCCACTTCATCTCCATGTTCCATGTCACTTTCGCTTCACCTCCGCTCGCTCCCCTGCAAAAAGGGCGTTAAGGAGGGGCATCTGTTGACACCCATTTTTTACCGATAAGTTGAGTCATTTCTCTTACTCCCATTTTTTGATGCCTCGAGTTGTCCATCACTCGCTGGGTTATTTTCTGGCACATTTTGGGGCAATTTTATGAGTAGCCTCCCTCTCTGGCTAGGTCCGAGTTGATTCAGGGCTTAATGGGCTTTGGTTTTGAGCTTTTCTATGAATTTCAAACGCCCATGTACATGTGCGATCGTCCTCTAGCCGTTCAACCTTTAGTATCACGGTTAATACAGGGCCGTTCATATATTTATGGGATATTTGGCTGATTTTCTGAATTATCACCGACAAGCATATATACGGCCTAGACATAGCCGCATAAGACATTGTGTGTTACCTCATAAGCCGTTCTTCTCCCAGAGTCCTACGTTCGACTGGTTTTCAGATAATTATCTATTTATCTCATTTATTTTGATTTATCACCGACAAGCATGAACGGTTTCCTCTTGGCCGCTCTTATAGATGAAAGGTCTATGATTAGCCGTTCATCTATCAGAGTCCCACGGCGAAGATTTCGGTCGGCTCGATGGATAGTGGGATAATATTTATGATTTATTGAATTTCCACCGACAGGGTTGGACGGCCTAGGAGATGGCCATTCATCATGTTGAGTGGTCTATCGTACGACCGTTCATCTGCTCGATTCCTGAAAGATTAACAAATTTTCTCTCACTATCCGTGGTTTTATCCCAAACTTCTCCCGTCATTTTCTCCGCGGATATTGAGCCATTTCGAGTGCCGTTTCTTTTGGATGAGAGATAATTCTATTATCTTCATCTTTCCTTTGATTATCTTGACCTGAAAATGCCTAAAAACCCTAATTTCGGGGCTGGCTTCCTAGGCTCTATAAATAGACCCTAGAGGCTATCTTCGAAAGGGGGGGAAGATTTCAGGTCATGGCGAAGCCCTGCCGAAGCCTTGAGTGACCTACGATCAGGGAGGGAGGCCTTCTACATCCATACAGGCCTCCGGTCCAGGGAGTAACTTTCGTTTTGAGTTTTTTTTATATTTGATAGTCTGTCATTCCCTTTTGGTTGCATGCATCATTCTCCACGTTTTTCTTCACTTGCATTATCATTCACACACCCTCCCACATTTTTGACGCCCCCAGGGGTTTAAAACTCCCCAGGTATCCCCCACTTCATTTAGTTACGTTTATTTCCTTTCATGTTAGCATTTGCTACACTCTATAGTTCTGATATTGGGTTTTTCTTTGTGTTTTACACTCTGTTTCGCAGGTCAGCAACTCACAAACGCGAGGCCCATCCTTTCTGGCCGGCCGGAAAGGGTAGAGGTTGGACTCTTGCAACTTCTGGTGTGGTGGTCTTGTGCGGCTTCTTACGGACCATTCAAGAGGAGGTGCGGTGGATCATGGACCGTTCTTCTTCTTCCTGCGGTCTTCGTGGAACCGTTCATCTGTCAGGAGTGCTTCATCCTGCGTCCTCTGCAGTGCTCTTAGACAGTCTGTCATGAGACCGTTCTTCAGTATAGGCGGCTCCTACTGAGCCGTACATCATTACAGCACTGCAAACAAAAGGTGAGTACCCCCCTTTCCAAGGTATGACGTGTTTATCACATTTGGCACCTTGGTGGCGATCACACTTATTTACACCCTTCTGTTCTCCTTCTACCATCCATCTATTTATATTTTTCATATCGATCTAGTAGAAGGGATAGAAGAGATCTTTTAAGCCGATATTGAAGAGAAAGTAAAAACATATCAACAAGTATGTCAAAAGGGCTTTCAGAACATGCAGTCATGCAATAAGAATGCAATGAATATTGACTATGGAAAACACTACATGATGGAGACAAAAGATTATAGCATATGATACAATAGGTGGCTGAAAATTCAAGTAAAACGGCCTGTAACTGGAAGCAAAACGGCTGCACAGCGGAAAGGACGGCTTTTATGGAGCATAAATCTAATTTTCCCCACGTCCGGAACACACTAAAACACACCCACACAGGTTAAGTCGACTTAAATAGGCACTAAGTCAACTTAAACCTGCAAACAAAACTAGACTGGGTTCTGGCAGACCGACTAACTCGAGTTGAGCAGGCCTTAAGTCAACCTAACAGGCAAACATAAGGTAATGCAGTTCTGTCTAGAAAACAACCTTGTCCTGCACATCTCTACCAATGTCCGAGTACCCAGAAATCAAACTGAACTTCGTGAAAGTAGAAACAACGTATTTCACACTCAAATCATGCATATTTCGCACTCGAACCCATACATATTTCACACTCAAACCAACAATCTGGATTTCAGAAAAACCACACTATCCCACACCCTAACGGCAATCGTCCGAGTCCCCAGAAATCAAATCAAGTTCCATCAAAGGAGAAACAACATATTTCACATTCCACCGTGGTTCAAAACCCGATTTTAAGATGTTAGAATATGCACAAAAGGGAAGATTGAGATTCAGATGTTGCCTCAAAGTAGGTGAAACAAAGGTTTAGAAAAACCCCACTGCCTCCGGCAAGAGACGGGAAGACGAAAACCTCCTCGAGAACCACGGTCAAGTAGCAACCTAGATGACCGGGGAGATCACCCATGAGTAGGAACAATCTCTCCTCTTTTTACTATGTCCCTTGGCTCCCTCTTGGGCTTCCAAAACTGCATCGTGCACACCCAGAACACCAAATGCCAGCGAGATAAAAAAGAGAAACAAAACTCCCATGAAAAGGGCTGGGGTTTCCCCTAAAACCTCTGGCGGTTACAAGGATTAAGGAAGGGATAAAGATCCGTTTAATGGCTCAAGGAAATCCATGGTTACCAAGGAGAGAAATAAGGAAAGAAAACTCACGTTCAGAACGTAAGAAACGGCTGTCGTAAGAATTGGGACACTATTCATCCACCCTTTTAAAAAAATGAAACTAATATTATAAAAAATATTTACAAAAACTAATTATTACCCATTTTTCACCACCATTTATTTTATTATGAAAAATATAAAATAATTAAAAACCCATAAAATGAAAATTGCCCCCAAATGAACAGTAACATGCTCCTCTTGTTATACATATAGCTATTTACGTGGGCTCCTTCTAAGAAAAGGATAAAATGCATATTCTTACTCCTGACCTCAACTAAATTAATGTATGCACACACAAAATATGAATGAAATAAATTAAATCACATAATTTTAATTACTCAAAGTTTGGTTTATAATCAGGAGCAATTTGTCTACTCCTTTATTATTAAGTTTAATTCAACCAAAATACTAGTCAATCATTTTATTAACTTAAGTAAGTAATATTTCAAACACTTAACCAAAATATCAACTTAAAATATTCTTTTTGAATTATGGTAAAATTCTCGAGTACTACACCCTCTGCCCCTTAAAAGAAACTTTGTCCCGAAGTTTAAAGTGAAGCACATACCGAAAAGATCAGGATACTTCTTCTTCATCTTCTCTTCGAGCTCCCATGAAACCTCCTCATGAAAAACATTCCTTCAAAGGACCTTTATCAATGGAATAGATTTCGATCTGAGGACTTGCTCCTTGCGATCCAAAATCTTGACTGGTTGCTCCTCGAATGATAGATCCGGTTGGAACTCCAAACCTTCATAGCTGATAATGTGCGACGGATTATGGACATATTTACGGAGCATGGATATGTGAAACACCATATGAATGGCCACCATGGATGGAGGTAAAGCCAACCGATATGTCATGTTCCCTACCTTGTCCAAAATCTCAAAAGGTCCAATGAATCTTGGTTGCAACTTCCCTCGCTTGCCAAACCTCGATACTCCCTTAATTGATGATACCTTGAGGAAAACATGCTCACCTGCTACAAAGTCCAGATCCTTCCTTCTGTTATCTGCATAGCTCTTTTGTCGATCTTGGGCTGATTTCAATCTTTGCCGGATTAGCTGAACCTTCTCAGGTGTTCCTTACACCACTTCGGGGCCGATCAACTGTCTGTTGTAGATTATAAGAAAATCCACTTTTAAGAAAATAAAAGAAAAAAAAAGAATATGGTGAAATATACGTGGAGAGAAAAGAAGGTGGAAAAGGGAGCACGTGGTGCTATATGGGGTGTGATCGCCAGAGACGCGAGGGCCTCAAAGGATATAAACAATAATAATCAAGGGAGGGATCGCGAATATAAATACCTCAAATGTGGGGAGATTGTGAGTGCACCTTTCTCTTCCGATCGGCCGGCCGATGAAGAGAGTTCTTCTTGTTGATTACCCTTGCAAAGATCAAAGACAACAACCAATAAAAATAGGAATTAGAACCAAGGTGAGTGTAGCATCAAATTCATAATAAAGATGAGCATGAAAATCATGTATAAGAACACACCTTATTGGGTGTTGGCCTTTAAACCCCTATGCAAAAGGGTATGGGAGATATGATGAATGATATGTAAATAAATGTGAGTGCAAAGTGTTGCACTGTGAGGAGGTTCTCAAACGTGGTTGAGAAAGTAGAGATGAATATATGAGATGTGTGCATGCTACTAATGCAGTTAAAAGGAAGAAAAAATATATAAAAGAGAAACTAGGAGGAGTAAGGAAATCCTGGGGGTTTTTCTCTGTTGATGGCTTTAGATCTTCAGTCGAGAGAAGCCTCCGAACGATAAAGCTTTAGATGCAAAGAAACTTCTCCTTAAGCCGACGTTCGGGCAGCGTCTCCCTGTAAAAAAAAAAAGAAATCTCCTCCTCCTTCGACAGAGCCGCGGGGGCTCTATTTATAGGGCACAAACCATAAATCCGGTGGGATTAGAACGGGCAATAATCAACTACGGCAAGGACTCTACTTCCCCAATCGAGCACGGTGACCAAAACAGACAGGGAACTCTTCAGGAAAGGTTCTTTCGAACAGGACACGGAACGGTAAAAGATGACTCTCAGACGGGCGTTAATTGAAATTGACGACCTGTCTTGAGGCGTTAATTGAAATCACGACTGGGACAAAGGCGTTAATTCATGAATTTAATTTTAGCAATAAAACCTTCCTTATTTGAAAAATGACGAGGAGACGCCTGCTCCAACGGCGTTAAATATCAACATCCTTTAGATAAAATTCCAGAAAATGACGCCTCCACTGATGGGCGTCCATTGCAAAAGGGGCGTCCTTGAGCAAGCCGTTAATTCTTAAAGACGCCCTTGCTCAAGGCGTGAATTAAAAAAAAGGATGAATTTCATAGGGGCGTTATTTATGTTTCTTGTGGGTGGACGGTGGAAAATAGAGAGATAGAATGTATAGACTTGGGCGTGTGAGAAGGAGAGGAGTGTACAGACTTTGGCTTGTGAGGAGGTGGAGAATGTATAGACTTTGGCTTGTGAAGGAAGGGGAAAGGGAATGTATAGACTTTGTTTGTGAAGGAAGAATGGGATGTACAGACTTGGTGGAAGTGGATGTATAGACTTAGGGTGTGAAGGAAGGGGAAAGGGAATGTATAGACTCTGTGGAATGAAGACGGTGGAGTAGACGGTGGGATGTATATACTTGACTATGGAACGAAGAAGGAAGACAGAGAATGAGACGAAGGGAAGGCAGTGGAACAAACGGAGGGGTGTATAGACTTCAGAATAGAATTGACGCCCACCCTTAAGTCGTTATTTGTTTAATTAACGCCCCTATTGGTAGTCGTCTATTTTAAAAGAAACACCCTTGGCCGAGCCGTTAATTAAAATGATGCCCCCTCTCACGCCGTTAATTCTAAAAATAGAGAAAAATGCCAAGGAAATCCGAAAAAAATAGGGAAAAATAGGAAAATAGAGGAAAAGGGGAGAAATCCAAGAAAAGTGAGAAAAACCACTCAAACAAAGTTAATTTGAGGGTCAAATTGGGGCATTACAAGGCGATACGAGATGTACCCACAGTAACGTCGATTTTAGCGTGTCTACAGCTGCCCCGTCTTGGCGTCTGCTTTGCAAGGGAGCAGAGCAAACTGAAAAGTAGATGCCAAGGTGTGATAAGACACGCAATCAACATCACTTGATGAGAATTAAATCAAAAGCTCGAGATGAAATAATCTCGGGAAATTCAATGAAATCAACGATGTTTGGATAAAAGAAGGAGTGTGCACGCGGGCACAAAGGAGATAAAAGAAGATGATCAACTTCCAGCACGGTGGAAGTACCCCAGGTCACAAACCTGTAGGTTTCACCATTGGGGAGCGGTTACCAGCCAATGTGGACGTGCTGCAGCCAAGGTGGATCAAGGGAAAAGATTGAAATAAGAGGATAGAAATCCAAACAAGGAGCTTTCGAGAAAATGACCTAAAATAGCAGCAAGGCGAACTGAGGATTCCATTCAGCAATGAATATCTCATATTTGGGAAGATTAAGATCAATTTGACTCTCCAAATTAACTTATCAGAATGATTTTCCAATGTTGATTCAAAGTCCTATATGAATGCATGCTGGGTTTAAAGGAAAAAATTAAAACAAATTAAAATATAAGATAATCAAGGATAATATTGTTAAGCTGCCAAGACTGAGTCAAGAAACCAATTTCGCGAGCTGATACTAAGCCGAAGCTCGTTTATCCGCGCACCAACTCGTAAAAGGGAACCATCATCCCCAGTCTTAGATGGCTCATCGGTCTATCCGTATGACTAAGACTCCTCTGGAATCATCATTATTTTTGATGAAGGGGAACTCAAATTCCAGATTTACCAAAGCCACAAGGTCCTTGATATAATCTAGTAGTGTATGTAACATATAGTAAGAATGCATACAAGAAGATGGTGATAGCAATAAGCATGAGGGAACTGGGAGATGAGATGTAAACACTATGGGACTTAGATGATGATGCCCAGTCGGTGGGACCAAGAGCTTCTTTCCTGCGCTCGAAACTTCATTAGCCAAGATATAAAAGATAACAAGCAATGAATAAGGCATTTAAGCATAGAAAGTATAGCATGAATCAAAGCATCAATAGCATGTATGTATCATATCATGAATAGCATTCAAGTGTGCACAGTGTGAAAGGCATGAATAACATTTAACATAGATAGTATTATTAAAGCATAGATAGCATAGCATCATTGTTTGTTGTTTGTCATGAGGATGATAACTTGGCATGTGTGATTGAGATTGGATGATCAGGATCTGATAATGCCTATCGGCGGAGTGATCAATTGAAATCAGCATGAGTTTATTAAAAGATTCTGGGAGATGAACGATCAATTAATGCCCAGTATAGAGAGATGATAATCAGGAGTGTCCATAGTGACGAATCATGATGATATTGGGAAGAATCAAAAGATTGATAGCGGTGAAGGGAGATAACTTATCTCGTGCTCTTGATCCTTTGCAAAATTGTTGTTCCTGCAAAAACACCATTAGAAAATACAATGTAAATTTTTGGATTTTGGAATATGCAAATTTTTATGGGTTTAAAAAGATATTCAAATTTTTATGTGGATTTTTAGAAAATATGTGAATTTTTTATGAATTTTGAAAATATTCAATATTTTTGGATTTTGAGAAATATTCAATTTTTTGGATTTTGGTGTAGGAAATATTCATTTTTTTTTTTGGATTTTGAGAAATATTCAATTTTTTTTTTGATTTAGGCTTTGTTAATGCAGCATCAAAGGGTGTTTTTAAACCACTGGCTAGGGGTCCTTGTTCCTTCCCCTTTCGCTAAAAACTGCCCAAAGCTGAGCGTGCATTGAAGGTGGCGCCCTACGACCGGCTACCCTTGTATAACGATGCCCCTACCAAGGCCATACCTGAGAAACATTCGGTCTTGGAGGGAGGAGAGAAGAATAATTGAGGATAAGCTTTATGAAGGATGGGAGATGTCGGGACTTCTTCCAAGGTTTTTTCCCTCAAAGAGGTAATCTGTTGTGCCGGGGCTTTGTGCCTTTGATTTTTAGACCCTTGACATGCATACGACCAGGGTTTTTCCTGCGGGGACTTTGCCTCTCTTGACATGCCATAATTCATACTTTTACATTTATCGAAATTTTGACTTAATTTTCATAATAGCCCTTTTGGCGAGATGTATCATGAAATTCATATTGATTTTGGGTCAAGACTGCCCCTATTTGAGACTCCTCTCGTATTGGGGATTACCGAAGTTGGTCATCTCATCCATCAACCTCTTGCCCCTGCATTCGACCGAGTAAAGAAGAGAAAAGACTTTCAGATATACTCATGGCATGGCCAAAGTAGGGACGGTGTTTTATCAAAGGAGCCGGCTAAGGACGCCGTGAAGTGTGTGTGATGCCCAGCTCAGGGTTGCTCTTAACAAGCGGGGAGAGAACGTTGAATTCCCAGTGCGGGGTTTTTATTAACCAAAGGTGCTCCAGAAGTAAGCCTAAAGACTTTTTTGAGAATGATTTAATTAAGATAAAGGTTTAAAACACCACTTTTGATCTTGTTAAGAAGCACTTTATTTTGAAAATCATGCGTGAAGCAATAAGGTAATGATATCATAAAACGCGTACTTACGCCAATATGTTACCTTGCGATCTTTGTGGAAGCAGCTATCAGAGGCGAGGTTGATCAACATGGGATTTATCCTCAAGTAGCAGACGAAAGGATTGGAAGCAAAGGATTTGAAAGTGGCTTAACAAGAAGGAGTGGTGTTCAGACCAGACTCAGACGAATAAGGAGAAAATGAAGAGAGGCGAGGGCTAGAACTCCCTCACTAAGGCGCGGAGACCCTGATCACATGGAATAGTCTACAGAAGAAGCGGAGAATTAAAAGGAGGAGCGAGGACTAAAGCCTCGGAAGCAGTGAGAGAAAGGGCAGATGCCCAAGGCAGTGGATGTGGAAGAAGTTGGGTCGGACCCGAGATCAGGAGAAATCAGAAGAAGAAATTGATAGATGGAAAGAGGCGGATCCGGAGGGTCCGGAGGCAGTGCAGTAGAATCATGATAGGAGGAATCAGAATCTGGAGAAGGAGAATCTCGAGGGACGCGATGCCCTGGGAAGAAATAGGGAAAAAGATGATGGAAAAGGAAGAAAAAAAATGAAGGATGTGATATCCCGGAGGAGCAGAAAGATGAATCGGAAGAAAGATGGAGGGTACGGAGGTTCCGGAGGGAGAAGATAGAAAGGGGCGCGATGCCCTGAAGGAAGATAGAGAGAATAAGATGGAGAATCCGGGGGTTCCGGAGGAGGAAGATACCATGGGATGCGATGCCCAAGGAGAAGAGAAAGATCCAGGGGTTCTAGAGGAATGGAATTAGAAGGGTCGGGATGCCCCGAAAGAAGATAGAAAGAATAAGATGGAGAATCCGGAGGTTCCGGAGGGGGAAGATACCATGGGACGTGATGCCCGGGAAGAAGAGAAAGATCCGGAGGTTCCGGAAGAGTGGAATCAGAAGGGGCGTCATGCCCTAAGAGGAGGGATAAAACACCTGGAGGTTCCAGGGAAATAGCAGGAAAGAGGACGCGATGCCCCGGGGAGAGTGGATTAGAAGAGGATGAAGATGAATAAGATGGGAAATGCGGAAGATCCGGAGGTTCCGGAAGGCGGGGAAGATACGGGTCCGGAAACCCAGGAAAGAAGAAGTGAAAATGTATGCGAATGCAATGCAACAGATGCGATGAATGCATGGATGCAACAGAATGCATGAGATGCAAAGAATATGAAGAACATGAAGGGCGAGAGGATGAGATCCCCCTCCTTACCCTTGGAGTGGCCCATGAAGAAAATGTGATAGACAAGAATGTGGATGACATTGAATAGAAGGTGGATGAAATAGTGGAAGGCCCCTTAGCATCAAGATAACCGCCCCTCCATGGCAATGAAAGTGTATAGCCAATTGGCCCAATGGATAAAGCAAGAGCCCATGACGAAGCTTCAATGGTAAATGACAACTCCCTTGAAGAGTGAAAAGTAATAGTGTGAGAGAGTTGGAAAGTCGGGATAAGAAGCATTGTGTTGCCCAGGGGTCGTGGCATATAAATAATGTTGAATAGAATAGGCATTCGCCCCTTGTATGGAAGAAAAGGTTCGCGGTTTGAAAGTTGGAACAAGGGGTGCCCTGCCCGGCCCTTGGGCACAAACTTACACGGCATCAAAGTTTGACATTCTCTCTTAGTGAGCAGTGGCGGGAACTTGGCCTCTTCGACCATGCTTGGCACAACAACCCGGATCGGCATCCGGCATATAAACTCTTGCATCTTGAATAGCTCGGCTGTAGCCAAATCCTTCTTGCCCGTCTTTTGGTCATCTTCGGTAAAAATACTTGCAGAAGCACTCCCATTCCGAGTAGTAAAGGGGGATGAAGCGGAGGCGGAAGGCTCCATGGATGGTGGTGGTATAATGGAAAGTGTTAAAGAAAGGGTGAGTGGAGGTGGAGGTTCAAACACATCGAGCTTATCCCTTTGCTCGGAAGTAGTCGGGGTTGGCTCGAGTGCAAAAAGGGGTGGACCTTGCTCAGGACTAGTCACGGGTAAGGGTGAAGGGTTAAGTAGTGGAGTAGGGGTTATAGGCATAGTGGGTTTTGGGGTTAAAGGGATAATGGAGGGTTGAGGTGGCGAACAAGGAGGAGGAGTAATAGAAGGCTCGGCAAAGGCCGGCGTAGTGGAGGGTGATGGAGGCTCGACGGAGGCCGATGGAATGGAGGATATTGGTGTGGTTACGGGAGGTGAAGGTTTAGTGCATTGAAAATGCCGGATGGGGCGAGAGGTGTTAGGGATAGGATGAGACTCATGATGCGGCGGTATGGGTGATTGGAATATCAACCCATCATCGTAACACCAAGAGGTCTCATAAATGAGAGTTGGATCGGGGACTGTGGCATACTCCTGAGCATAGGGGTCTACTGGCAGTGGAGGAAGGGGACAGCGAAGGAAACTCGGAAGAGGTGCCTGCAGAGCTTCATCGTATGCCGCCTCAAATTCTTCAATTGCCGGTTCTTCATTAGTAGGTTCAAGTGGACACCATAGTGAAGGCGTGTATGTGAGTGGTGGAATGTAATGGCATTGTGTATGTGTATGTGGAGGTGGAGGGCCATATGCGTGAATTGGGTGAATGGGTGGAGGATGGACGGCGTCCACTTGAACGTTGAAACCCGCCGGCTCTTGCTTGCTCGCACTATCGATGCTGTAGTCGTCTCTCCTATCATTCCAATCTTGCTCCATCTTTGTAATGTCATTCAGAGCGGCGTGGAGGGGATTGACTGGAGTAGAAGGAGCGGGCCGTGGGCTCGTAACCCTCTTAAATTGTTCCTCCAACAAAGTGACTTTGTCGAGAAGAGTTCGTTGGAGAGGTGTGACTTGAGCAACAGAGGGTTGACAGGGCCTTGAAGGAGGGGCCGTATAAAAAGGCCGTGGAAGGGGATTAATGGGATGACCCATAGAAGAACCCGGATGGGCCGGGTTGCAAGGAATAAATGGGCCTTGGGGCCGTGGTGGAGGAGGAATAGAAGGAGGCGAGTATTGGATCACCCGAGGAGAAGTGTGAATAGGAGGAGATGGGTGATGGGCTACCCGAGTAGGAATGTGAATAGAAGAGGGAAGTGGGTGATGGGCCACCCGCGTAGGATTGGAAGGAGGATGAGAGGAATGAGATGCACCCTCAACAACGGCCTTAAGGGCCTGGATTTGTTGAGGGGTGAGATGATCTAATGCATGCAAGATCTGGGAGACCTTCTCATCGTTGGGAGGAGACGGTCCCGTAGGAGTAGTGGCTCGCGATTGAATCGAGGGACCATGAGATTGGACATTGCCCATGGGTCGGGCAACGCCATAAGAATGAGGGCGTGGTCCCTTGAAAATATGATGAGAATTATGATGTTGAGATTGAGGAGTATAGGATGTGCTAGGTTGTGCATCCTCATGAGCATAATTAAGATTGAACATATTGTTTTGTCTACCAAGGTAAGCCATTATGCAATCAAACAAAACAATTTGCAAAGAAGCACCCAAGTTGGAATGGTTACCGTTGATTTTTTTTTTGTTTGTTTGAACCTTGGTGAATTAATGATTTTATGCAAATTGGTGTGATCATTCAAGGGATGAACCTAGTTTCAATGTGGGTTCACTTCAATGCCAACTAGGAACACTCTCTCATCATGCGCAGGCGAACTAAACCCGGGATTTCAAAGGTACAACCTACCCGGCGTCCGTGAGGGAATCCATGGGTGCGGGGACTTACGGAGGTCTTGGAAAAGGAATTTCCGGTCCAAAGAGACGGAATGCTCAATGGAGGGTCGTTCCAATTCCAAGAGAAGTGTGAGGGATCCTAATGTAGAGAGAGGAGGTCTCCCAACCAAATGCCACAAAAATTCAAGACAATATGATCAGATCAAACAATGTATAATCAGACGATGAATACAATGATCAATCAGGCAAAATACCCATAGCAAACAAACCTCTGTCAACACACAGGTAATTAGCGACTTATCAGAAGTCGCTATCTGAGGAAAATGCGACAGAGGGGCTGTCGTCAATCACTGTAAGCCACAGGAGCTTTGGAGTTAGGTGGTAGAAGAAATGACGCCTTAGATGAAGGTGTTTAAAGGAGAAAAGACGCCCCTGTGGAAGGCGTCAATTTAGCAAGAGACGCCTCTGACAGAAGGCGTTAAAACAAAGAGAGATTAGGAGAGAGAAAGAGAAGGAGAGGGAGAGAGACACAGAGTAAGACGAGGGGGAAAACGAGGAGAGGAGAGACGGTGGGGGGAAAAGAAAGACGCAGTGGAGAGAGAGACAGAGAGGGAGAAAAGACGCAAGATGAGATGGAGAAAAAAGACGCCTTAGATAAAGGCGTTTTATGAAGAAAAGACGCTTCTGACGAAGGCGTCAATTAAAAAAATGCAAAAATACAAAATAAGACGGAAGGGGAAGAAGGATAGAGGGGGAGGAAAGACGGAAGACGAGACGAAAAAAAGACGCCTTAGACAAAGGCGTTTAATGAAGAAAAGACGCCTCTAAGGAAGGCGTTAATTCCTCCTGTAACCACTCCAAAGGCCAGAAAGCTCAACAGTGATAAAAAAAATCGACAGAAAAGGAAGCACTCACAATCACAGCAATCAACCTGCAAGAGGATATAGCATGCTCATCATTTTTATTTTTTTTTAAGAGATAGATAAATAGAATTTCTAAAAATCTATCAAACTAACGGATCACATAGGGAGAGAGTGCTACGTGGGGCACAAAAGGAGGCACACCGTGGGTGCAAAAGGGGAGATGGCACACGTGGGTGCCCAAAGGGGGAGGGTAATCAAAAGAAAAATAAAAGAATGGTCCCACCGTGATCGCCAATTTGTAGATTATAAGAAAATCCACTTTTAAGAAAATAAAAGAAAAAAAAGGAATATGGTGAAATATACGTGGAGAGAAAAGAAGGTGGAAAAGGGAGCACGTGGTGCTATATGGGGTGTGATCGCCAGAGACGCGAGGGCCTCAAAGGATATAAACAATAATAATCAAGGGAGGGATCGCGAATATAAATACCTCAAATGCGGGGAGATTGTGAGTGCACCTTTCTCTTCCGATCGGCCGACCGATGAAGAGAGTTCTTCTTGTTGATTACCCTTGCAAAGATCAAAGACAACAACCAATAAAAATAGGAATTAGAACCAAGGTGAGTGTAGCATCAAATTCATAATAAAGATGAGCATGAAAATCATGTATAAGAACACACCTTATTGGGTGTTGGCCTTTAAACCCCTATGCAAAAGGGTATGGGAGATATGATGAATGATATGTAAATAAATGTGAGTGCAAAGTGTTGCACTGTGAGGAGGTTCTCAAACGTGGTTGAGAAAGTAGAGATGAATATATGAGATGTGTGCATGCTACTAATGCAGTTAAAAGGAAGAAAAAATATATAAAAGAGAAACTAGGAGGAGTAAGGAAATCCTGGGGGTTTTTCTCTGTTGATGGCTTTAGATCTTCAGTCGAGAGAAGCCTCCGAACGATAAAGCTTTAGATGCAAAGAAACTTCTTCTTAAGCCGACGTTTGGGCAGCGTCTCCCTGTAAAAAAAAAAGAAATCTCCTACTCCTTCGACAGAGCCGCGGGGGCTCTATTTATAGGGAACAAACCATAAATCCGGTGGGATTAGAACGTGCAATAATCAACTACGGCAAGGACTCTACTTCCCCAATCGAGCACGGTGACCAAAACAGACAGGGAACTCTTCAGGAAAGGTTCTTTCGAACAGGACACGGAAAGGTAAAAGACGACTCTCAGACGGGCGTTAATTGAAATTGACGACCTGTATTGAGGCGTTAATTGAAATCACGACTGGGACAAAGGCGTTAATTCATGAATTTAATTTTAGCAATAAAACCTTCCTTGTTTGAAAAATGACGAGGAGACACCTGCTCCAACGGCGTTAAATATCAACGTCCTTTAGATAAAATTCCAGAAAATGACGCCTCCACTGATGGGCGTCCATTGCAAAAGGGGCGTCCTTGAGCAAGCCGTTAATTCTTAAAGACGCCCTTGCTCAAGGCGTGAATTAAAAAAAAGGATGACTTTCATAGGGGCGTTATTTATGTTTCTTGTGGGTGGACGGTGGAAAATAGAGAGACAGAATGTATAGACTTGGGCGTGTGAGAAGGAGAGGAGTGTACAGACTTTGGCTTGTGAGGAGGTGGAGAATGTATAGACTTTGGCTTGTGAAGGAAGGGGAAAGGGAATGTATAGACTTTGTTTGTGAAGGAAGAATGGGATGTACAGACTTGGTGGAAGTGGATGTATAGACTTAGGGTGTGAAGGAAGGGGAAAGGGAATGTATAGACTCTGTGGAATGAAGACGGTGGAGTAGACGGTGGGATGTATATACTTGATTGTGGAACGAAGAAGGAAGACAGAGAATGAGACGAAGGGAAAGCAGTGGAACAAAAACGGAGGGGTGTATAGACTTCAGAATAGAATTGACGCCCACCCTTAAGTCGTTATTTGTTTAATTAACGCCCCTATTGGTAGTCGTCTATTTTAAAAGAAACACCCTTGGCCGAGCCGTTAATTAAAATGACGCCCCCTCTCACGCCGTTAATTCTAAAAATAGAGAAAAATGCCCAGGGAATCCGAAAAAAATAGGGAAAATAGAAAAATAGAGGAAAAGGGGAGAAATCCAAGAAAAGTGAGAAAAACCACTCAAACAAAGTTAATTTGAGGGTCAAATTGGGGCATTACAAGGCGATACGAGATGTACCCACAGTAACGTCGATTTTGGCGTGTCTACAGTTGCCCCGCCTTGGCGTCTGCTTTGCAAGGGAGCAGAGCAAACTGAAAAGTAGATGCCAAGGTGTGATGAGACACGCAATCAACATCACTTGATGAGAATTAAATCAAAAGCTCGAGATGAAACAATCTCGGGAAATTCAATGAAATCAACGATGTTTGGATAAAAGAAGGAGTGTGCACGCGGGCACAAAGGAGATAAAAGAAGATGATCAACTTCTAGCACGGTGGAAGTACCCCAGGTCACAAACCTGTAGGTTTCACCATTGGGGAGCGGTTACCAGCCAATGTGGACGTGCTGCAGCCAAGGTGGATCAAGGGAAAAGATTGAAATAAGAGGATAGAAATCCAAACAAGGAGCTTTCGAGAAAATGACCCAAAATAGCAGCAAGGCGAATTGAGGATGCCATTCAGCAATGAATATCTCATATTTGGGAAGATTAAGATCAATTTGACTCTCCAAATTAACTTATCAGAATGATTTTCTAATGTTGATTCAAAGTCCTATATGAATGCATGCTGGGTTTAAAGGAAAAAATTAAAACAAATTAAAATATAAGATAATCAAGGATAATATTGTTAAGCTGCCAAGACTGAGTCAAGAAACTAATTTTCTGGCACATTTTGGGGCAATTTTATGAGTAGCCTCCCTCTCTTGCTAGGTCCGAGTTGATTCAGGGCTTAATGGGCTTTGGTTTTGAGCTTTTCTATGAATTTCAAACGCCCATGTACATGTGCGATCGTCCTCTAGCCGTTCAACCTTTAGTATCACGTTTAATACAGGGCCGTTCATATATTTATGGGATATTTGGCTGATTTTCTGAATTATCACCGACAAGCATATATACGGCCTAGACATAGCCGCATAACACATTGTGCGTTACCTCATAAGCCGTTCTTCTCCCAGAGTCCTACGTTCGACTGGTTTTCAGATAATTATCTATTTATCTCATTTATTTTGATTTATCACCGACAAGCATGAACGGTTTCCTCTTGGCCGCTCTTATAGATGAAAGGTCTATGATTAGCCGTTCATCTATCAGAGTCCCACGGCGAAGATTTCGGTCGGCTCGATGGATAGTGGGATAATATTTATGATTTATTGAATTTCCACCGACAGGGTTGGACGGCCTAGGAGATGGCCGTTCATCATGTTGAGTGGTCTATCGTACGACCGTTCATCTGCTCGATTCCTGAAAGATTAACAAATTTTCTCTCACTATCCGTGGTTTTATCCCAAACTTCTCCCGTCATTTTCTCCGCGGATATTGAGCCATTTCGAGTGCCGTTTCTTTTGGATGAGAGATGATTCTATTATCTTCATCTTTCCTTTGATTATCTTGACCTGAAAATGCCTAAAAACCCTAATTTCGGGGCTGGCTTCCTAGGCTCTATAAATAGACCCTAGAGGCTATCTTCGAAAGGGGGGGAAGATTTCAGGTCATGGTAAAGCCCTGCCGAAGCCTTGAGTGACCTACGATCAGGGAGGTAGGCCTTCTACATCCATACAGGCCTCCGGTCTAGGGAGTAACTTTCGTTTTGAGTTTTTTTTATATTTGATAGTCTGTCATTCCCTTTTGGTTGCATGCATCATTCTCCACGTTTTTCTTCACTTGCATTATCATTCACACACCCTCCCACATTTTTGACGCCCCCAGGGGTTTAAAACTCCCCAGGTATCCCCCACTTCATTTAGTTACGTTTGTTTCCTTTCATGTTAGCATTTGCTACACTCTATAGTTCTGATATTGGGTTTTTATTTGTGTTTTACACTCTGTTTCGCAGGTCAGCAACTCACAAACGCGAGGCCCATCCTTTCTGGCCGGCCGGAAAGGGTGGAGGTTGGACTCTTGCAACTTCTGGCGTGGTGGTCTTGTGCGGCTTCTTACGGACCGTTCAAGAGGAGGTGCGGTGGATCATGGACCGTTCTTCTTCTTCCTGCGGTCTTCGTGGAACCGTTCATCCGCAGGAGTGCTTCATCCTGCGTCCTCTGCAGTGCTCTTAGACAGTCTGTCATGAGACCGTTCTTCAGTATAGGCGGCTCCTACTGAGCCGTACATCATTACAGCACTGCAAACAAAAGGCGAGTACCCCCCTTTCCAAGGTATGACGTGTTTATCACATTTGGCACCTTGGTGGCGATCACACTTATTTACACCCTTCTGTTCTCCTTCTACCATCCATCTATTTATATTTTTCATATCGATCTAGTAGAAGGGATAGAAGAGATCTTTTAAACCGGTATTAAAGAGAAAGTAAAAACATATCAACAAGTATGTCAAAAGGGCTTTCAGAACATGCAGTCATGCAATAAGAATGCAATGAATATTGACTATGGAAAACACTACATGATGGAGACAAAAGATTATAGCATATGATACAATAGGTGGCTGAAAATTCAAGTAAAACGGCCTGTAACTGGAAGTAAAACGGTTGCACAGTGGAAAGGACGGCTTTTATGGAGCATAAATCTAATTTTCCCCACGTCCGGAACACACTAAAACACACCCACACAGGTTAAGTCGACTTAAATAGGCACTAAGTCAACTTAAACCTGCAAACAAAACTAGATTGGGTTCTGGCAGACCGACTAACTCGAGTTGAGCAGGCCTTAAGTCGACCTAACAGGCAAACATAAGGTAATGCAGTTCTGTCTAGAAAACAACCTTGTCCTGCACATCTCTACCAATGTCCGAGTACCCAGAAATCAAACTGAACTTCGTGAAAGTAGAAACAACGTATTTCACACTCAAATCATGCATATTTCGCACTCGAACCCATACATATTTCACACTCAAACCAACAATCTGGATTTCAGAAAAACCACACTATCCCACACCCTAACGGCAATCGTCCGAGTCCCCAGAAATCAAATCAAGTTCCATCAAAGGAGAAACAACATATTTCACATTCCACCGTGGTTCAAAACCCGATTTCAAGATGTTAGAATATGCACAAAAGGGAAGATTGAGATTCAGATGTTGCCTCAAAGTAGGTGAAACAAAGGTTTAGAAAAACCCCACTGCCTCCGGCAAGAGACGAGAAGACGAAAACCTCCTCGAGAACCACGGTCAAGTAGCAACCTAGATGACCGGGGAGATCACCCATGAGTAGGAACAATCTCTCCTCCCTTTACTATGTCCCTTGGCTCCCTCTTGGGCTTCCAAAACTGCATCGTGCACACCCAGAACACCAAATGCCAGCGAGATAAAAAAGAGAAACAAAACTCCCATGAAAAGGGCTGGGGTTTCCCCTAAAACCTCTGGCGGTTACAAGGATTAAGGAAGGGATAAAGATCCGTTTAATGGCTCAAGGAAATCCATGGTTACCAAGGAGAGAAATAAGGAAAGAAAACTCACGTTCAGAACGTAAGAAACGGCTGTCGTAAGAATTGGGACACTATTCATCCACCCTTTTGAAAAAATGAAACTAATATTATAAAAAATATTTACAAAAACTAATTATTACCCATTTTTCACCACCATTTATTTTATTATGAAAAATATAAAATAATTAAAAACCCATAAAATGAAAATTGCCCCCAAATGAACAGTAACATGCTCCTCTTGTTATACATATAGCTATTTACGTGGGCTCCTTCTAAGAAAAGGATAAAATGCATATTCTTACTCCTGACCTCAACTAAATTAATGTATGCACACACAAAATATGAATGAAATAAATTAAATCACATAATTTTAATTACTCAAAGTTTGGTTTATAATCAGGAGCAATTTGTCTACTCCTTTATTATTAAGTTTAATTCAACCAAAATACTAGTCAATCATTTTATTAACTTAAGTAAGTAATATTTCAAACACTTAACCAAAATATCAACTTAAAATATTCTTTATGAATTATGGTAAAATTCTCGAGTACTACACCCTCTGCCCCTTAAAAGAAACTTTGTCCCGAAGTTTAAAGTGAAGCACATACCGAAAAGATCAGGATACTTCTTCTTCATCTTCTCTTCGAGCTCCCATGAAGCCTCCTCATGAAAAACATTCCTTCAAAGGACCTTTATCAATGGAATAGATTTCGATCTGAGGACTTGCTCCTTGCGATCCAAAATCTTGACTGGTTGCTCCTCGAATGATAGATCCGGTTGGAACTCCAAACCTTCATAGCTGATAATGTGCGACGGATTATGGACATATTTACGGAGCATGGATATGTGAAACACCATATGAATGGCCACCATGGATGGAGGTAAAGCCAACCGATATGTCATGTTCCCTACCTTGTCCAAAATCTCAAAAGGTCCAATGAATCTTGGTTGCAACTTCCCTCGCTTGCCAAACCTCGATACTCCCTTAATTGATGATACCTTGAGGAAAACATGC
This sequence comes from Amorphophallus konjac, assembly GCA_022559845.1. Taxonomy (NCBI): domain Eukaryota; kingdom Viridiplantae; phylum Streptophyta; class Magnoliopsida; order Alismatales; family Araceae; genus Amorphophallus; species Amorphophallus konjac. The sequence continues at coordinate 361,075,926 of CM040120.1, forward strand.
TCACCTGCTACAAAGTCCAGATCCTTCCTTCTGTTATCTGCATAGCTCTTTTGTCGATCTTGGGCTGATTTCAATCTTTGCCGGATTAGCTGAACCTTCTCAGGTGTTCCTTACACCACTTCGGGGCCGATCAACTGTCTGTTGTAGATTATAAGAAAATCCACTTTTAAGAAAATAAAAGAAAAAAAAGGAATATGGTGAAATATACGTGGAGAGAAAAGAAGGTGGAAAAGGGAGCACGTGGTGCTATATGGGGTGTGATCGCCAGAGACGCGAGGGCCTCAAAGGATATAAACAATAATAATCAAGGGAGGGATCGCGAATATAAATACCTCAAATGTGGGGAGATTGTGAGTGCACCTTTCTCTTCCGATCGGCCGGCCGATGAAGAGAGTTCTTCTTGTTGATTACCCTTGCAAAGATCAAAGACAACAACCAATAAAAATAGGAATTAGAACCAAGGTGAGTGTAGCATCAAATTCATAATAAAGATGAGCATGAAAATCATGTATAAGAACACACCTTATTGGGTGTTGGCCTTTAAACCCCTATGCAAAAGGGTATGGGAGATATGATGAATGATATGTAAATAAATGTGAGTGCAAAGTGTTGCACTGTGAGGAGGTTCTCAAACGTGGTTGAGAAAGTAGAGATGAATATATGAGATGTGTGCATGCTACTAATGCAGTTAAAAGGAAGAAAAAATATATAAAAGAGAAACTAGGAGGAGTAAGGAAATCCTGGGGGTTTTTCTCTGTTGATGGCTTTAGATCTTCAGTCGAGAGAAGCCTCCGAACGATAAAGCTTTAGATGCAAAGAAACTTCTTCTTAAGCCGACGTTCGGGCAGCGTCTCCCTGTAAAAAAAAAAAGAAATCTCCTCCTCCTTCGACAGAGCCGCGGGGGCTCTATTTATAGGGCACAAACCATAAATCCGGTGGGATTAGAACGGGCAATAATCAACTACGGCAAGGACTCTACTTCCCCAATCGAGCACGGTGACCAAAACAGACAGGGAACTCTTCAGGAAAGGTTCTTTCGAACTGGACACGGAAAGGTAAAAGACGACTCTCAGACGGGCGTTAATTGAAATTGACGACCTGTCTTGAGGCGTTAATTGAAATCACGACTGGGACAAAGGTGTTAATTCATGAATTTAATTTTAGCAATAAAACCTTCCTTATTTGAAAAATGACGAGGAGACGCCTGCTCCAACGGCGTTAAATATCAACATCCTTTAGATAAAATTCCAGAAAATGACGCCTCCACTGATGGGCGTCCATTGTAAAAGGGGCGTCCTTGAGCAAGCCGTTAATTCTTAAAGACGCCCTTGCTCAAGGCGTGAATTAAAAAAAAGGATGACTTTCATAGGGGCGTTATTTATGTTTCTTGTGGGTGGACGGTGGAAAATAGAGAGGCAGAATGTATAGACTTGGGCGTGTGAGAAGGAGAGGAGTGTACAGACTTTGGCTTGTGAGGAGGTGGAGAATGTATAGACTTTGGCTTGTGAAGGAAGGGGAAAGGGAATGTATAGACTTTGTTTGTGAAGGAAGAATGGGATGTACAGACTTGGTGGAAGTGGACGTATAGACTTAGGGTGTGAAGGAAGGGGAAAGGGAATGTATAGACTCTGTGGAATGAAGACGGTGGAGTAGACGGTGGGATGTATATACTTGACTGTGGAACGAAGAAGGAAGACAGAGAATGAGACGAAGGGAAGGCAGTGGAACAAACGGAGGGGTGTATAGACTTTAGAAAAGAATTGACGCCCACCCTTAAGTCGTTATTTGTTTAATTAACGCCCCTATTGGTAGTCGTCTATTTTAAAAGAAACACCCTTGGCCGAGCCGTTAATTAAAATGACGCCCCCTCTCACGCCGTTAATTCTAAAAATAGAGAAAAATGCCCAGGAAATCTGAAAAAAATAGGGAAAATAGGAAAATAGAGGAAAATGGGAGAAATCCAATAAAAGTGAGAAAAACTACTCAAACAAAGTTAATTTGAGGGTCAAATTGGGGCATTACAAGGCGATACGAGATGTACCCATAGTAACGTCGATTTTGGCGTGTCTACATGTGTCACCAACATCTTCCCAACATAGAGAAGATCTGCACGGTCTACCATACAGAGCCTCAAATGGAGCCATGCATATACTTGCATGATAACTATTATTGTAGGTAAATTCTACCAACAGTAGATGTCGCTCCCAATCTCCTCTCCAATCAAGAATACAAGCTCTCAACATATCCTCCAAAGTGCGAATAGTCCTTTCAGACTGACCATCTGTCTGGGGGTGATATGCCGAACTAAGCTTCAACTGGGACCCAAAAGCATTCTACAATTCTTGCCAAAGTCTCGACGTGAAGCGAGGATCCCGATCTGAGATAATGGACTTCGAAACTCCATGCAATCTGATCATGTTCTCAATATAGAGACGTGACAAGCTCTCCACCGATTGCTCATTCTTCATGGCCAGAAAATGTGCAGTCTTCGAGAACCGATCCACAATCACCCAAATAGAATCATTGCCCTTCGATGATCGGGGCAAGCCTGTAACAAAGTCCATGGTGATATCCTCCCATTTTGATTGTGGTATCTCGATCCTTTGCATCAACCCAGACGGTCTTTGGTTTTCAACCTTAACCTGCTGGCAAACCAAACATTTGGACATAAATTCTGCTACATCCTTCTTCATACCCGGCCACCAAAAGGACCGTTTCAAATCTTGATACATCTTGTTACTACCAGGATGAATGGAGAACTTGGATCTATGAGCTTCCTCCATAACTTCATTCTTCAATTTGACCACATCGGGCACGCAAATTCTATGTTGAAATATGACCACACCATCTTCATCTTGAGCAATTCCAACCTTACCAATCATACCTTGTAACTGAGGGTCATCCCGCTGCGCTTCTATTACACGATCCATGACTGTTGACCTAAGGCATAGCTGAGCAACGAACACCAGGCAAAGTTGAGGCTCAATCAATGTCATGGAACATAAAACATCCTCAAACATCTTCCAATCTTGCTGCATCAAAGTCCTCTTCCGACTAAGGGCATCCGCCACTACATTAGCCTTTCCAGGATGATATTACAGCTAAAAATCATAGTCTTTCAAAAATTCGACCCATCGTCTCTGGTGCAAATTTAGCTCCTTTTGAGAAAACAAATACTTAAGACTCGTGTGGTCCGTGAAGACTTCAAACTTGACTCCGTACAAGTAATGTCTCCAAATCTTTAATGCATGGACCACAGCGGCCAACTCCAAGTCATGCGTAGGGTAATTCTTCTCGTGCTCCTTCAGTTGCCTGGAGACCTATGCGACTACCCTACCATTCTGCATCAGAACACAACCGATCCCGATCCTTGAAGCATCAGTGTAGAGAGTGAACATGTCGATGCTATTGGGTAGGACCAAGAGTGGTGCTGACATCAGTCAATCCTTCAATTCTTGGAAATTTTGCTCACATTTCTCGGACCATATGAACTTCACTCCTTTCCTTCTTAGCCTCGTCAAAGGCGCTGCAATAGAAGCAAAACCCTTAATGAACTTCATGTAGTAACCCGCCAAACCAAGAAAACTCTTAATTTCAATGGGAGATTTCGGAGCCTCCCATTCTAATATAGCTTGAACCTTGGCTGGGTCAACTACCACACCACTTCCTGATATCACATGTGTTGGTTTTAATGTGCCCCTTCTTTTGCAAGATGGGCTATGACACCAACTATGAGCAGATAATGAGCCAAGTAATGAAATAAATCAACCCTTGAACATGCGAATCATGAACCTAGGCAACCAAAACAAGCTCTAGCATGGGCATGCTATCTCAATCAAAACTAAACTAAGCAATGAAAGAAAAACACACGCCAGAGCGTGGAATAAAGAATAAAGGAAAACACACCGTAGAGGTGGAACAAGCAAAAGTAAAGAAGAGATATGACGAAAGAGAAAGCTAATGCCCAAATTAAGGAAAGATGTGATCGCCACCAAGGTAAAAACAAGCCAAAGACCTGATAAATACCTTGGAATAGGAGGATGATGCACCCGCCCATGAGAGAGAAAAATAATCAGGAAACTGCAGCTCTGTCAGATGTAACGGTCGAAGTATGGTGCGTCACAGAACTATGACGGTCTCACGATAGACCGCTACAACACTCTAACGCGCCTGTGATGGACCGTCAGAGATTCTACAGAATAAGATTGGGAATCTTTTGATCTCCAAGCTTTCCAGCCGGCCAGAGAGCTTGGGCCTCGCACTAAGGAATCTGTAAACTTGCAAAAGAGTGGAAGACACAAGAAAAATAACCTAGATTAGCCCTTTCACAAAGTAGTATCAATAATCCAAAGAACTTACGAACATGCAAAAGGAGAGGGAAATACCGGGGAGATTGTTTTTTAAACCCCTCTGGGCATTTTAAAAGATGGGAGGATGTTTTGAAATGTATGCAACAGATGAAAGAACGTGAAAGATGGATAGGGACAATGCTATGATTGCTTAGAAGAGGGAAAAGTACTAAGAACAACGACTAGACTAAATTAAACACTTGAAATCGATACTCCCTGAACTTTGAAAGTAGATGGACGTTTGAAGCAGCTCTCCTTGGTTGGTTCTAGCTCCAGGATGTGGCAGCACTTCGACGCAAACTCCAGATTTCTCCCTCTTCAAGCCATGAAGTCAAGGGTTCTATTTATAGGCCCTCAAAGTCTAGGTTCGAGTTGAGGATAATCCAGCTAGAAAAGAGGACATTTCTTAGTAAACTCTTGAAGATAATACTCCCAAGAGTCCACAGAATCGAACGGAAGCTTCTGAGGATCAGATTTGGAAGAGAAATCAAGGAAACAAACTCTCAGTTCGATCACGGAGCAGCAGAGAAAAGACCAGGCTTGGCATGACTCTCTGTTGATGTAACGGCTGCTCGATAAACCGCCACAGGGATGTAACGCTCCAGGAAGAGACCGTCACACAACCTTATCCCTTAAGAAGATAAGATCAACAGGGGAAGTTTTCAAGTGTTGGACTCTGGATGGATGTAACGGTCAAGTGTAGATGCGTTACAACAAGGTAACGGTCGCACGATAGACCGTCACACTCAACGGGATGGCAAAAGATAAGCTTTGGAGAGAAGCCTTAAGCTTAAGGACTTTGGAAGATGTAACGCACCAGGGTAGATGCGTTAGAGTACTGTAACGCCCCATCAAAGGACCGTTAGAGACAATAGAGTGCCAAAAAATGAAAGCTTGCTAAGCTTCGTCCAACGGAAAAAAGGCAAGGAACCATACTCAACCAAGGAGACATGACTCAAGAAATGGACCTCAAACTGATCAAGAAGGCTCAACAAAGGTGAACAACTCGGAGCATCATACAGAGTGAACAAGGAGATGACCCAACTTATTGGTCATAAAATGGGTGTCAACAGATGCCCCTCCTTAACGTCCTCTTTGCAGGGGAGCGAGCGGAGGTGAAGCGAAAGCGAAATGGAACATGGAGATGAAGCGGAGATGAAGTGGAGTGGACTAAAAAGTGGGCGTTAAGGCAAATGACACCCGTTCTAAACCAACAAGCGATAGGAATTTTTCAGAAAGCTTCGAACTAATCACAAGGAAAGGCAACCAAAGGACGCATGTCTGGAGGAACTAACAACTAAGGAAAGGAAAACACGGCCAGCGGCCGGAGCAACGAAAAGGAAAGAGACAATTAACTAAACTCCAGACAGGAATCTTCAGCTAACCAAATCAAGTGAGCAGATCGAAGGAAACCTTCGAATTCAGAGTGGAATGACTCTCCTCACTCAGGATTAAGAACACATAGTTATTCACCATTACTGAGACACCTGGACAGATGAGGCTCATGAATGCTCAAAGATGCGTATGATGCATGCTGGGCTAAAATAAAGAAATCATTAAAATAAATGCAAAGAAAGATAAAATAATAAGATACTCGAGAATAGTATTGCTAGACCGGAGAAACCAGGGTCAGGACACTATCTGCAACCACAGCGTGCAAGACAGAACCATCATCCCCAAATTTTTCCAACCTAACGGCCTATCCAACGATTAAACATGTGCACTTAGACCATCATCATTTTTGTTTAAGGGGAATATCAGATCCCAGAACACATGAATGACCAGCTGGTTCTCGAGGTAATATATCATATATAACATATAGTAATGCAATAAGGGATAAGGAATCGAGATACAATACCTGACTTACCTGCCTGGCGAATGGTGAGGCGTGATGACTTGAGGGATCTCATGAAATGAAGGTTAGCCAATTTAACATAAGCATGAAATGAAGCATATAAATTGCATTTAAAAGATAGGCCATGAAACATGCAATCATTCAGCATCAATTGAAGCATTATTACTCATCAAAACATTCTGAAGATTGTAACGGTCTAACAAGGGTGCGTTAGATAGTTCTGACGGATAAACATTAGGCCGTCAGAGTCTGGCGGTTCACATTCCCCCAATGCAGCATTCAAATGGCCTAACAGTCCAGTGCAGATGCGTCAGAGAAGTGTGGCGGTCCTACGATAGACCGTCACATTTCCTGAGTGTTCAAAATAAACAAACCCGAACGGTCATTCATTCCATTCAACACTCAATCGCCCAAAACATCAAAACCCACCAAACCACCGAGCAAACCCTCCCATCGGTGAAGATGACCGGCGACGAGCTCCCCCGGCCGCCCATGGCAAGGGAAAAAGGGAAGAAGGTGAAGGCGATCAAGCGCCTCCGACACCGGATAGAATGAGAAGAAAGCCCACCGACGGCAAGCCCTCCGGCGGCAACAGTAGAGGCAACGGCGGAGGAGGACCCTCCTACAGCCGAGGAAGCCGTAGAGGAAGCCGTTGGTGAAGGAGAGGAAGCCATAGCCCCATAGAAGAAGAGGAAAAGTGGGCAAGACCATGAGGTAGGCCGCCCACCCTAAACTCTCAAATTTTAATTTTTATGTTCATGTATGCATGAATGGGAGGTAGAAAATGGGTCTGAGAACCCATTTGGAACGATTGTAGGCCATTTGGCCTTTTTGGGAAGCCAAGGGAACGAAAGGGGAGAACGCCCCTTTGCAGGCGACGTGACGGTCGTTGCAGCGACCGTCACAGCTCTGACGCACCACCCCTGGTGCGTTAGAGTTCTGTGACGCACCACCACAGGGCCGTCAGAGTAACCAGAGGCAGAGACAAAATTTTAGGGGTTTTTTAATTATTCAATTTCGTTTTGTTTTTCATTATATTAATGCAATGAAATGAATTTATGATGCAAATGACTGACTTATGCTCTACATGTGCAGGGGAAAAGAAGAATGAGGATTTCTTGGCTGCAGATTCGGGCAGTGTACCAGACATTGCCCGAGTTCCAGAGAGAGAGATTGGCTGCAATGGGCTTCGCCGAAGTGTTGAGCATTGAGGTGATCAGAATGGACACTCCACTCCTGTACGCGCTCCATGAGAGATGGGATCCGATCAGCCGAGCTTTCATCTTCCCCTGGGGTCACATGATCCCAACACTGGAAGATATGGCCAGGATCACCGGATTGAGAGTGCACGGAGCAGCGGTGACTGGGTGGACATACGTTGATTACAGAGAGCTAGCCCAGGGGTTGCTAGGGCTGGACTTGATCAGGCCGGGGCAGACATCATCCCAGCTTTCAAGATCGAGACTGCATGACAGCCTGGGATTGAGAGGAGCAGCGATAGCGGTTAGCGAGCTACCCGAGCAGCATCTAGATAGGGTGATCGAGCAGGTACGCCCACGAGTGGCGGCGGAGGCTGGACAGGAAGGAGACCGAGTCCTGTGATGGTTCTTGATGCTGTTGTTCGGGAAACTGCTCTTTCCGACCCGAGCTGATGTGATTAGTTGCAGATTACTGCCATTGCTGGAGGATCTGGGCAGAGTGGGGAAGTATGCATGGGGAGTGACAGTGCTTGCCTTCCTCTTCGAGTCGCTCAGCAACACGGACCGACGGACGATGCTGGGCGGCTTCTCGCCTTTCCTACAGGTAAATGCTGAACTCTAAATGATTGACCTGGAAGTATACATGATTATGCAAATGAAATTCATGAATGCAACTAATATGTTGACACTCGACTCAAAATGCAGATCTGGAGCTTCGTCTATCTCCCGGGGATTGGGCGAGGTACACAGCTACACCTTGAGCGGACCCCGATCGCGAGGCGATGGGTAGTAGTGAGGGACACGGGATCGATCAACAGATTGACCCGGGCGATCCAAGATGATCTAGACTCATTCCCGCATACGATGGTAAGCTCTGAACTTATAATGCTTCTACTTGCCTTAAAAATGCTCTTAGATGCCTCTAAATGCTTCTAAATGGACTGACATGACTTTCAGGTGAGATGGACCCCATACCGAGACGAGGGCCACGAGGGAAAACCACGGGTCAAGGCATCCCTAGCATACAGCGGGTGAGATGTATGGCTGCACTGCATCAACGTCATCGAGCCCTTGCACTACCGACTGATCCTGCAGACTCGGGGACTCCATCAGCCAGAGGTGACGTTCCCACGCAGAAATGATGAGCGCCCGGGCAAGTCTTCCAAGGGTATTAGCGGCAATGTGGATTGGTGCGCCCAAAAGGCCAAGTACGTGCATGACTGGAACAAGAGAGGCTGGGCAGTGAAGGATCGGGCAGAAAGTGACGAGGCTTACCTCAAGGCTTACTCGCAGCAGTACGGGGACCAGGTGTTCAGAGGCACCCGACGACCGATATGAAATTCTAAACTTAACCCTTGTCTAAATTAAAGCTATATGTACTGACTCATGCTTTCTAAATGCAGCTAGACCCTCAGGGACGCATATCTGAGCTCGAGGGACTTCTTCACGCCACCATCCAGCAGCGGGATGAGTACCGGACTACTTTGGAGCTCCTGGTGAGATTCTACACTTAAGACTTAAATGCTTATGTTTATGATACGAATGTGACTAACTTTGACTTCTAAATGCAGCGGGCCGAGGGAGCCCAAAGAGCGAGACCGTATGCTCCGTCTTCATCGTCACAGCCAACCGGGGGCAAAGCTGAACGAGATGCGGAGTTCACTCGAGCGGTTGCTCGGGCCGAGGAGGCGGAGGCCACCCTCGCAGAGCGGGTAAAACACTAAACTTAAATGCCTACTCTTGACTTAAATCACTAAATGCCTAACACTAAATGCCTAAATGTTAAATGAGCTAATCATGCAAAAATGCAGGTGAGAGAGCTGACCGTGGCCGTGGCCGAGGCGGAGCGAGCTCAGGCGGAGACTGAGCAGACCCGTGCGGAGACGGAGCACCTGCGGGCAAAGGTAGCCCGACTGAGAGGGGAATTAGAACGGACAGCTACCCAGATAGTGGATCTTGAGAGATATCGGGGCGAGGCTCGAGCGACGTGACTTCAGATTCACTACTTGAAAATCAAGCTACGGGCCGTAGAGCGGACAGGCCGGACGATCAGCCGAGGGCCTGCACTGAGTGGATCCCGGAGTGCTGCAGCGGGAAGCACACGGAGCAGAATGCCGAGCGGCTCGGTAGGAAACTACCTGGCTAGTTCTTCCGATCAACGGAGGAACGAGGAGGCGGATAGGAGACGACCACGAGAGGGAGATCATAGTACCATGGAGCCGCCAGCCAAGCGGCAAGAGGGTGCTGGTGATAGCGAGGGCCCAGGAGATAGACCGGCTGAATGATGTACTTACTCTTCTTCTTTTGACACCCACACTTGTACATGACTCATGTGAATGATAAATGAAATGAATGCAAATCCTTTTTTATGTTTTGTTTTGTTATGTGGATGAATGAATGAATGTGAGTATGAAATGGATGTGAATGTGTGTGAATGGATGAAACTAGATGTGGACGGGAGTGTAAATGAATGGACAGGGGCAAAGTGTAGGGCCGGCAGGTCAGACCAGAGGAAAAAGGAGAGAACAGAAAACCTGCAGCAGAATGTGTGACGGTCTAATGATAAGGCATCAGAGAGAAGTAACGCATCAAGACAAGGCCGTCAGAGACAACAGAGGGTGGACTGAAAAACTGCTCAGCAGGAAATGTGACGGTCCACTGAAGGAGCGTCAGAGAGAAGTAACGGTCCAAGGTGAAACCGTCAGATCTGACAGAACGATGTTGGGCTAAATGTGTAGCGGGAAATGTGACGGCCCACTGAAGGAGCGTCAGAGAAGGTAACGGTCATAGATGAGACCGTAAGACATGACAGAGCCTGATTGACTGAAACTCATGTAGCAGGAAATGTGACGGCCCAGTCATGGAGCGTCAGGGATATGTGACGGTCGTACGATAGACTGCCAGAGAACAAAGTGTACTCCGAGACGGATTCTGCCGTGAGAGCCCAAACTCGAAGCAAGGATACCTTAATCCATACTAGAACTCTCCTAGGCTTAGGATAAGGCCTTCTAACCCAATTCTGATCAAAATCAAGCCTTTAAAAGATAGAACTAAGCCCCAAAAATCGCAGCTTTCACCAATTCTCTGCTACAAGGGTAGAAAACCTCCATCAAAGGGCAAGGAACACCATGAAGAGAAGCTTCGAAGTGATAAGCATGGAAGAGAGGGTCTACACCAGCCCTAAAGCAGCCAAGAAGGAGCATGGGGAGCTGCAACGGTTGACATCAATCCCCAAGCATCTGAGCTCAAGTACCCAAAGGGTGGTAAGTTCCAATTTATCCTCAAAAGTTCATAACTTGCTGCACTTTTATGCTTTTCATGATTCTTCCCTCTTCTTCTTCCTGGCCTTTGCCTGGTCCAAGGTGTTACTCCAACATAAAGTGGGTGGCTCCCATGGTCAAAGAACTCCCTTTAGAAGTAACTTCAATTCTTAGGGCATGGCACCTCCAACCTTTATTGGTTTTGGCCAAGAACTTCCAGAAATTGTCTTTAGATTGGTCAAGCATTTCAATCCTTATAGAACTATGGCATCCACAAACACATACCTTCGTTTTCCCTTTCTTTAAAGCTACAGTCCTATTGGAGGAGGTAGAGACCTACCTAGCCCTTGCTAAGACTAGAGTGGGGGATGAAGATCTAGTGTGCCATACGGTCGAACATATTGACCCATCCTTGATCCTAAGAGATTTCATACACAACCCAAAGGACGTGAGGACCATGATCAGCCCAAACCATATTCACTTGATATCCATGGCTCAATGGATAGTCTCTCATTATAAGAACAAGTGGGAGAGATACGAAGCCATAGCCAAAGCCGTGTCGATTTGCTTATGCGCAGTCTTCCTTTTCACTACCACCGATCACCTCTTAGATATCCAAAATCTTAGCATTATCAGTGGGTTGTGGCGGGGTTTGTCCATATCACAAGCAATCCTTTCATACCTTTACGAAGGACTTAGCTCCGCTTGCTTAGGAGGACCTTTGTTCGGCTCTATGATACTCCTCAAGTGTTGGATGGGTGTGAGAATCAAGTTCCAACCCAAGGAGAACATAACTTCAGCCAGCCAGATCTTTGGGAGCCACCCTCTGTTCTTCATTGGAGGTGCCTTTGGATTTTCCTCGCAGGTTGAATGCAAGACGGCGGACAAGAAACGCGCGATGAATGGCGCCTCTTTCTCAACACTTTTTCAATAGAGAAGTTCATGATGCATCCAAGAGTCCTTCGAAACACCTTGCTTAGAGTACCCCGGCGACCAGGCCTTGATCTTCAGCTAGTGGGGAATACTACCTTGGCGATCTACAACCCACACCGGTGCTATCTTCAAATTGGGCTACCCCGAATCGAAGTTCCTTCACTATCACACAACCCTCCCCTTCTAGCCAGGAAGATGGGGACCGAGGAGGATGAAAGAGCGATCCGGAGTGCACTGATCATGTGGGAGATCAGCAAAGTGCGCCCGTGGCAAGAAGAAGTGGAAGAAGACGACGAGGGATGCCGTAGCTATGTGGAGGAATTACGCAAGATACGCCCTCTTGCGGATAGAAAATTGAATGTAGCTTGAGTTTTGTTATGATGTTTTTGAACTTGAACTTTAAGTTGAAGTTTTATCAATCAATTTTATGCATCACTAAACTCAATGGAATGATATAGAAGTGCCTTAGGTGATGGAATTATGAGTTTGTTGCTTGATTGAGCCTGAATGCTTCGAAAATAGAATCCCTAGAAGGTGTAACGGTTCTACATAGGGCCGTCACAACTTCCTGATGGTCTCACAATGAGCCGTTAGAGTAAATGAGCTGAGAGGGCTGAATTCCTCAGGAGTATGTAACGGTCTATCGATAGGCCGTCAGAGTGATTTAACGGTCCACCTTGGACGCGTCAGAGAGAGCTTGCTGAAGAGCAATGGATTTCAAAGTTCAGAAGGCTGTGACGGTCAACATGGTGACCGTTACAAATCTGTGACGATCTGACGCTGGTGCATTACAGACATGAGCCTGGAATTTTGCAATCTTGGGCTTGAACCTGCGTTCTGCACATACTTAGACAAGAAACAAGTTAGATCCGTTCTTAGACTCAACCCTTTGCCTCAAAGCAAGTTAGAGAATGACCATTCTTGATACTTGGTCAAGGGGTGGAGCCTTACTAAATAGGCGGAAAACATAATGGAAATAATGCGATGCATGCGATGCATATGATGGCATTTTTGGATTTTTGTGAGTTTTTGAAAATATCTGGTGTTTTTGGATTTTGGAATATATGATTTTTTTTGGGTTTTGGAAATATGTGATTTTTTTTTTGGATTTTGAAAACCAGCGCCTCCCCTAACCACGTGGGTCCTTCTCATATCATTAAGAGTTCCCAAGGTTGGCGTGCAAAATAGAGATGACAACCCCTGGCAAAGACCTGATTCACATGACGGTGCTTCCACCAAGGTCATACCCCGGGTACTTGTCTCAGTCCTAAAAAGGAAGAAAGAATACGGGGGTAAGCTTAGGCCAAATATAGAAGTTTTTAGATCTTGAGTTCCGTTCTAGACAACCCATTCAGAGACTCGGTCTGTTGCGCCGGGACTTTATGTCCGTCATCGAACCTTTGTCCACTCTAGGCAAGCATATGACCGCGCTCATAGTGTCCCGCAGGGAAACTGTACTGCCACTCTTGCCATGCCTAGTTTTTATTTTCTTGGAGCTTTGAGATTATGATTGATAGACTTTGAGATAGACTTTTGCTTTTAGTCACGATGAATGCTCATTTTCTTTACTCCTTTTTTCTTTTTCTTGTGGCGTCAGATCATAACGGACTGCCCCTATTTGAGACCTCCTCTCGTTAGGGTGCCTAGATTGGTCATCGCCTCCTTATTCACCTCTTGCCCCTAGATTCAGCCGAAGAAAGAAACGGACAGGGACTTCGACTTTCCCCCAAAGCATGGCCATGGAGAAGCGATGTCTACAAAGTGGGAACCCCGACCAGGGACGTCGTGTAATGTGTGATTGCCGTACTCAGGGTCCTCTCTTGTGGTGAAAGGGAAAGATTGTCTCGTTACCGGGGTGGCACTGGTTAGACTCTAAGGAAAGAAACGCTTAAGATACAACCCATTCCAAGCGTGAGCGAGCTCCTCACCTTCTGTGTTTACCAAGCGATAAGCATTCCCTGGATAAGCTTCTTTGACAACGAACGGCCATTCCCAGTTAGGTTGCAGTTTAGACCTAGGACCTACAGACCGAATGAATTTACGTTTCAAAACCATATCACCTTTTTGAAATTTACGCTCAATTACCTTCTTTTGAAAATAACGTGAAACTCTTTTTTGATAAACAGATACGTGATCGGCCGCATTCATCCTCTTCTCGTCTAAGAGCTCCAGTTGGACGAGCAACGCCTCTCGACGTTCATCGAGATTAAGTTCCTTATCGAGCTATACCCTTAGGGAAGGGATTAAGATCTCATATGGGAGCATCGCCTCCATCCCGTAAGTGAGTGCATAGGGGGTTTGTCCCGTGGGAGTGCGAACAGAGGTACGGTAAGCCCATAGAGACTCCACTAGTCTTTCTGGCCAATCGGAAAATTTATGAGATTTGCATGTTTTCTTTATGATTTTGAGAAGGGTTTTGTTAGTGGCTTCGGCTTGACCGTTGCCTTCTGGGTAATATGGAGATGAGCGATGCAATGCAATATTGAACTTCTTACATAGGTCCTTGAGCTCTTGAGAGACGAACTGGGGTCCGTTGTCGGTGACGATGCTGCTTGACACTCCGAATCGCGAGATAATGGTCTTCATGATGAAGCGGCACACCGTGGTAGCTTTAATCTCAGCGTACGCTTCAGCTTCAGCCCACTTTGTGAAGTACTCAGTGGCAGTAAGGATGAAGGATTTTTGCTTGATCTGAGAGTTGGGATCACCGAGCGGGCCGACAATGTCGAAAGCCCACATAGAGAACAGCCAAGGAGCAGATAGAGGATGAAGAGATGAAGCTGGAGCATGAATTTTATCAGCATGGAGTTGGCATTTAAGACACCTTCGGACATAGAGGGAGCAATCTTCCTCTAGAGTGGGCCAATAATAGCCCTGCCTAAGGATCTTCTTCGCTAGAGCCTGGCCATTAACATGACCTCCACATTCACTAGAATGGGCTGCTTCGGCCACCTTCCAAGCTTCATCATCGTCCAAACATCTCATGAGCATTCCATTAGTAGCGCGCCTATATAGTTCTCCTGTGACAATAGTATACCTTGAGGCAGCTCTCCTTATTGACTTGCGCTACTCAGCATTTTCCCCTTCCGGGAACGATCCATCTTTACAAAACAACTCAATCTCATGATACCAGGGAAACTCTTCTTCCTCCAAGATCTCTTCTAACTCTATCAAAGATACTTCCTTAAGCTCTTCCTTCTCAGCCCTCGCCTCTACAGTCTTCCTAAGGTTGACATACCAAGGATCCTGAAGAGAGGGTGCGTCCAATCTCTGAACGACGACAGTCTCAGTATTCCGACTGAGAGGGAAAGATAGAGAGGAATCAAGCGAAGTTAAAGCGTCGGCTAGAATGTTCTGAGACCTAGGGGTGTGGATGTAGATCAACTTACGGAATTGCCTAGCCAGGAGTGTGACCAAATCTTGATAAGGTTTGAGCTTAGGGTCACGAGTGCGGTAAGTGGACAGAACTTGCCGCAGGACAAGCTAAGAATCCCCTATGATATTCAAGTAACGCGTGCCCAGAAGGTAGGCGTGCTTCAATCCAGCTAGGAGAGCCTCGTACTCAGCAATATTGTTGGTGAAGGGGCGTGATCTCACGCTGGTCCTGAGCTGGGAGGATGATCACCGGATAGTGAACTGCAGAGAAAGGGAAATGAATCAGGAGGCCCAGGGATGGTTCCCTGGGGAAAACCCTCTGATGCCTAAGTAGAGCGTTGGTGGAAGGTATTGAGGGAGGTAGAAAGAAATGCGCGAGACCTCCCAACACCAAGATGGTGAAGTGGTTCCTGCTCAGGGAGTGCTAGGCCTATATCTGCCTTACCTACCGCCGGAGGGAGTCCCTAGTTTATATAGCGAGCTCCCCGGATGAGTCCCAGAAGCTGAGGAGTTTCAGGCGGGAGTTACGTCCTCATCATGGGATCGTTACATCCTCATCATGGGATCGTTACGTCCTCGTCGTGGGCTCTTCATGACCTTGGGGGATCGTGGCTCCCTTATCCCCCTGAACTCCTACTCATAAAGGACTTTCAACGGCTGCATGGATAAACACTTGTCAGTCGATCCAAGCATGAGAAGTGCCAGCCCTATCCGGGCGATAGGCATAGCTCGGATGCAGTCAGATCGGAGTGGGCGCGGAGTGCTCGCCCTTATCCCGCTGGAGGGATGGCTCGGGCGTGGGTCTTCCTCCGTCCCGACGTTCGGGCCTTCCGAGCCTAAGGGCCGCCGAGGAAGGATGGGAACCCGAGTGATCTTTATTGGGCTTTTTTACCAAAGTGGGCCCTAGAGGGCTGTCACTTGGATTAGCTGAGCCTCGTTCGGTCTTAATGGGCCTAGTTTGGCTGCTCTTAATTGGGCTACAGAAATCCCCCTCTCCAGTTGGTAGCAGGAAATCATAGTTGATAAACAAAAGGAATCATTACTACTTCCGGAGTGAGCTGAGCAGCGCCTATCCCTTGGCCCTGAGAATTGAGTGCACCATCAAAGTGCAGAGACCAGAAGGGGTGATGAGTGAGGACAGAGAGATGCTCATCAAGGAAATCATCCTGAATAGAGTCTGTGCAGGGAATCGGGAGATGGGCAAGATGCTCAACGATGGCGTATCCTTTGACTGCCTTCTGAATGATGAACGTGATATCAAACTGAGATAGGAAGCTCTGCCAGCGAGCTAACCTACTAGAGAGGACAGGATTTTCTAAGAGATAGCGGATCGAGTCCATTCTAGAGATCAGCCTAACTTGGTGGGCAAGGAAGTAGTGTTTAAGCTTCTGAGCTACCCATACTAAGGCGGCACAAGTCTTCTCCATAGTGGTATATTTAGCCTCAGCTGGGTTGAACAACCTGGAGAGGTAATAAGCTGCCCGCTCTTTCCCTTCATCATCCACTTGTGCTAACACCGCCCCTAAGGAGTCCTCAATAACCGAGATGTATAGGATTAGGGGTTTCTAAGGGACAGGAGGTTGCAAAACTGGGGGATTAGATAGATATTACTTTAGGTCCTCATAGGCCTTTTGACACTCTTGATTCCATTCAAATTTGACTCCCGCCTTTAGCAATTCATAAAACGGGTGGCACCTCTGAGAATGTTGGGATATGAATCTTCTGATGAATTGCAATCTACCAATCAGTCCTCGAAGTTCCGTAATATTTTTTTGAGGAGGCATGTCCATGACGGCCTTTGCTTTATTAGGATCAATCTGGATCCCCCGTTTGCTATCTATAAAGCCTAGCAACTTCTCTGAAGAGACTCCAAAAACACACTTCTTTGGATTCATCTTGAGCTTGTACTCCCTAGCTCTTTGCAGCACCTTAGCCAGGATAGTGGGGTGTTCTTCCTTGGTTCTTGATTTCACCAAGATGTCATCCACGTAGGCTTGCATGTAAATGTGCATCATGTCATGGAAAATAGCCATCATTGCCCTCTGATAGGTGGCACCTGCGTTCTTCAGACCGAACGGCATAACCACGTAGTAGTACGTGCCCCAGGGCGTGGTGAAGGAAGTTTTCTCTTGATCCTCTGGAGCGAGATGAATCTGATTATAACCTGAGTAACCGTCCATGAATGACAAAGCTTCGTACCCCGCAGTGTTATCGACCAGGACGTCTATGTGAGACAGCGGGAAGTCATCTTTGGGACATGCTTTATTAAGATCCCTGAAATCGATGCAAATACACACCTTTCCATCCTTCTTGATAACAGGGACTATGTTCGCCACCCACTGGGGATATAAGACAACTCTAATGAACCTGGCCTTGTACAATTTATCGACTTCTTCTTTGACCCTTAAGGCCATGTGGGGGTGAAATCTTCTCGACCTCTGTTTTACGGGTGTTGCCCCTGGTTTAAGCACGAGACGGTGTTCCACTAAAGAGGGGTCAAGACCCGGCATGTCCTCGTAAGACCAGACAAAAGAATAACTATACTCCCTCAGAACCTTGACTAGATCTTCTTCCACTTGCGGAGGGAGATTAGCGGCAATAATGATGGCCTTGGGTCTTCTTCAGTTCCCAAGTTTATTTCCTTTGTAGGTTCATCCACTGCCGACGATTGCTCGTCGAATCTCTTTAATCCTTACGCATACAGATCGGCAGTGTCATCTACGTTGCTGTCCTCATCATCAATCGGGTCTTTCTTATCCAAGACTTCATAGACACCGAGTCCATCATCGCTTCACACCCCTTCTATTTCCTCTTCGTCTTCTATCATGATTGTCGTAGTGACGAACTCTGGACACTTCAAAAGAGTATGACATCGCTGAGCTAGATCCTGCAAGAACCTATCAGGAATAGATTTGGAAGGACGCACAAGCGGGTGTGGCTCAAGTTTGGAAGGATTGGGCAACCTAGAAAAGGACCCTACTTCTCTAGTTCTAACTGACTCTACTTCCCTAGACTCGACGGACCCTACGCCTAACCTAGGAGAAAGAAAACCTAGTGGAAAGGAAGAAGCAGGAGACTCGTGCCCCCAGGAGGAGGATGGAGACAAGGTAGCATAATCTTCCACTGAAATCTTCATTTCAAATTTGACGTTTTTTTTGGAGATCAGTGGAGATCATACAGCAGGATGGAGGAGGAGGAAGTTGTATGGGGAATAACTCGGGGAAGATGCAATCGAAGAATGGTTTAGAGGATTGAAACCACATCTCGTGGAGTGGGGTGGTGGAGGAAAGATGAGTGAATAGAGTTGACAGATCAATGGGTGGGCAGCGTCCACATGCACATGGGACAAACAAGATTTCAAGTGGTCTTTCCGTGCAATACGGATTGACCATGATCGGTGGTGGATGGGGTATGGACTCCAATTGTTGAAATAGAGATGAGAGGCGGGAGGGAGACCAAGAAATGATGACGGGTGAGCTCCCCTTTTCTTGCAGATAGGGAATTTGTTTCTTTGGCCTCCACTGAACAAGCTGGGTTTCTTGATTCTTCTTCTGATCATGGCCATCTAGTTTGCTGAACATTCTAGCAAATGATCGACTGAAGTCTAGCATATCATCAACAGGTCCTTTTGGTAGCAGAGGTGGATCGGCAATCGTGCAAGCTGTATCTTTCTTTTCTGACTGTGCTGATTGTGAATTTAGGGTACCTGGCTGGAGAGGACTGTTGAGTCTTGTTGAATCTTTACATGTTTTGATGATGACAACACTATAAGTCTTAGTGGTCTTCAAAAAATTATGTCTATGTGAAAATTTAACAAAAATATTTTTTCTGTGAAAAATGAACAAAGAACATGTTTGTTGAAGAATGAACCTTCATTTCACTTCAGGTATTTTTCAGGGACTGCATTCGTGTTGATTGGCACTTCGTCATGTTTGTATATAACACCTCGTGTTGAACTGTTTGTCTTCGTGTCGTTTTTCTCTGAAGTGTTTGTTTTGATTCAGTGACATTTTCGTGTCATTTGATCTTTACTTCGTGTTGTTTTCATCGTCTTCGTATCATTCTCCGTGTAGTGTGTGGTTCTGTCAAAGTTCACTTCGTGTCTGTCTTATGTTGAAACCACACTTCGTGTTGGTTTCTGTTTTGATGAACTTCGAGTCGTTTCCCAGTGAACCCCGTGTTGTTTTGTCCTCCTGCGTCATCCTTGTTTTCACTCCGTGTCTATTTTCTGTTCTCATCATACTTAGTGTTGTTTTTCATTTCATGTCAACTTCACTTCGTGTTGTTTTTCAACCCGTGTCGATTACCGTTTTTGACTTCGTGTTGTTTTCAACTCGTGTCGATTACTGTTTCGACTTCGTGTTGTTTTCAGTATGTGTCAATTTTGTCTTCGTGTCATTTTTATCTCGTGTCGTGTTACCCCGTGTCAATTACTGTTTCGACTTCGTGTCGTTATCAGTCCGTGTCTCTCTTATGTTGAAATCACACCTCGTGCTGATCACTGTTCTATCTTCGTGTTGTTTCTTTGTATTCTGTCTTCTTGTTGATCTTTCGTTATTTAGACTTCGTGTCTTTATCACATTGACCACACTCCATGTCGCTTCTCCTCTCATAACTTCGTGTCGTGTTTTCTACACCTCGTGTCGTTGTCTCCTTGTGTCTTCACCTCGTGTTGTTTTCGTCTCTTCGTGTCGGGTTTGTTTTAGTGCGTACAGGACATCGCAGCACTTCATGTTGCTTCCTGTTTCACTTTCGTGTCATTTGTCTTGATGTATCTTCGTGTCGTTTTTATTCTTCCTAGGCCTCGTATCTTTCTTGTATTGAAACCATACTTAGTGTTGGTTTCTGTTCTTGTCTTCGTGTCTTTGTGTTATTTTTCTGTCTACCTCGTAAAGTTCTCTTAGTAATGTTCATTGTGTCACCACCTTATCTCGTGTCGTTCTTTGTTTAGTACCTCTTGTCGTGTCCACTAACCTCATGCAGTTCTAGTTCTTATGACACTCAATATTAATGGCTCTTATCTCGTTGCAGGTCCGAGGAGGAACATTCACCAGTGTCTGGGTGCACATGATCCGATGCTGAAGGAACAAATACAAAGAGGGCACGTGGCAGGAAGGTTCTAGGATCGAGCGTGGGAGGCACACGCGTTCAGTGCCCTATCCATCTGCTGCGGCTATAAAGAAAAACCTTTCGCCCACCGATGAAGGGTGATCAGAGCTAAGAAAGAAAAGGCAGTGTTACAGAGAGCTCGATCCAGCAGAAGAAGAAAAAGAAAAGAGAGAGAGATAGTGATCGTGTGAAAGAGGAAGAGAGTTTAAGAGAAAGAAAGTTAGAGAGAGAGTGAATGAGAGAGTTCGTGGAGAAGAAGAAAGAAGCTTACCTGAAGATCTGTCTTCACTGGACCGTGGATCAAATCCAGGCCAGTCAGCTCCGTTGAGAGCCAAATTGTGCATCTCGTGTTTCAGCTTCTGTTTGCTGAAGCTATTTTTCGTTTATTATCTTTTCTTTGTTTTCTGGTTTGCTGTGCTTTCCGATCCTCTGGTCTGAGGTCGGGTTCCCTCCGGTTAGGAGGAAGGGAGATCTGATCTCCAGTTGCAAGTAGCTGGGAGCTACTTGTGGGTTCCCTCCGGTTTGGAGGAAGGGAGACTTGTCTCCGGCTCTGGGCTTGTGGATTTAAGTCCAGAGGTTCCCTCCAGTTTGGAGGAAGAGGGGAGGTTGTTCCCCTGGTCAAGCTGTGTGGCAGCAATTGTTTGCAGACTGAGTCTGTTTGGTTCTAGCGTGTGCTAGTGAAGCCTCACTCCGGTTGGGAGTGAGGGGTGGATGTAGGTCTGAAGGACCGAACCACCTAAAAATCTTTTGAGCAGTGGCTTGATTGTTTGGTTTGCTTCCGCTAAATGCTTGAATAGGTGCGCTCAATGGGTTTGTATTTGAGTAGAATAGAATTGGTTCTATTCTGTTTCTTTATCTAGCATCCGTTTTTTAAATTTGGCCATTATTCGTAGAAGGATTCATTCACCCCCCCTCTGTATCCGAGCCAAGCACCCTAATAGTTGGTATCAGAGCGGGTGTCTGCTTACAAGGTCCAGCGACCTGCAGATCGATCTTGCAATCTTAGGTGCTTATTTCCTTTTAGTGCATCAATATTCTTGTGCGATAATCTGTGTGTTCTCATGGCCCATCCACCGATCTTCAGTGGTACGCATTTTGATGCATGGTTCGCTGTTTTGAAGAATTATGTTAAATCTGTGAATCCAGACCTGTGGAAAGTAATTTCACATGGTCCTCATGAACTACCTAGGAAAAAGTCCAAATGGACTGACAGTCACAAATCCATGCATGAAGAAAATCAGATAGCAATAAATTTAATGAAGGCAGCTACTGATAGAGCTTTTCATTCATGTTTCTCTGAATCCAGTTCTGCTAAAGATATTTTGGATGCACTGAAGCGAACTCAGGAGATAGATGTGGACAGATGCATGATGGCCAACAGAAGAAATCAAAGTGCCAGCGATCAAG
The DNA here is from genome assembly GCA_022559845.1 of Amorphophallus konjac. Classification (NCBI taxonomy): domain Eukaryota; kingdom Viridiplantae; phylum Streptophyta; class Magnoliopsida; order Alismatales; family Araceae; genus Amorphophallus; species Amorphophallus konjac. Next base: position 361,097,413 of record CM040120.1, read on the forward strand.
GCAGCAATCAAACTAATGAAGATGATGATGATGAGGTAAATATCTTCGAGAATTTCTCTCTAGAAGATTGGGAGAATGCATATGCTGAATTATTTGAATCTCATGAACTGTTAAGAAAACAGTATAAAAAGTTGAAAAAGAATATTTGGGTAGATAGTTCTAGCTCTCCATGTAAAAATTGTTCAAATACGAAGAAATCTCATGATGCATGTCTGTCTGATAATCATATGTATAAAAACCAGAATGCAGAACTGAAGAAGGAACTTGAATGTGTTCACTCTGAGCTGAACAATTTAAAATCTGAAGATGACTTCCTCAGAAAGCTCTCTAAAGAAAATGATGAACAACTAAAGAAACTTATACGAGAGAATGAGTTACTGATTGAAAAATTTAATGCCATAAAATCTGTGAACGTGGAATTACAGAAAGATTTTGAAAAACAACAAAAGGATTTGAGGGAGTTTGAAGCTAGGAGAGAAACCATGGTTAACTCAGAAGATCAGCTTCTAATAAATGAGTTAATTCAAAATGATAAGCTTAAAGAAGAAGTTGAAAAATTAAAACTGTTAAACAGTGCCATGTCTGAAAGACTTCTCACATTGGAAAAAGGGAAAGCTATCTGTACAAACGAAACTGAAGAGGTAGATGAGCTAAGAAAGGAAATTGAAGAATACAAAACAGCTAACAAGGTTTTGAATGAAGCTGTCAATTGTAGTGAACAAGAGATCACTAGTTATGAAATACACATTGCATCTCTTGAAAATGAAATTCAGGATTTGAAAGCTTCCTTGTCTAAATTTGTTGATGGGCAGAAAAACCTAGACAAGCTGCTAGGTGTAAAAGTCAATGTCAAAAAGGAAGGGTTGGGCTACAATAATCTCAATAAGAAGGCCTTGCAGAACAAAGTAATGACATCCTTTGTAAATACTTCAAATGTAGCCACTACATCAAAAGACAAACAGCCCATTGTTCAGAAAATACTGGGAACAAAGATTAACTTTAACAAGGAAGGACTGGGTTACAGTCCAGTCATGAGGAAGGTTGATGGAGCCAACCTGAAAACTGTCTTTCTCAAATCCTCTGAACAGGAAAAGCCTTCTATCTCATCTCCACCTCAGTACAAGGCTAAGAAAACAGAAAAACAAAATAAAAATCATAAAACATCAAAAATTCAAAGGAACAATCTGCATGCTAAGAACTCATCAGATAAATGCCATGTTTTAAAGAAATCAAGTGGCTCGTGTCATTATTGTGGTAAGTATGGACATCTTATGAGTAATTGTTTTGTGATGGAAAAAGATGACAACAAGCATGCTAGAAAATCTGTGTCTGGTCAGAAAAGGAATGTCAAATGTTCTAATTGTGATAAAGTAGGACACACTACTACTCATTGTTGGTTTGCAAGTAGTAAGGAAAAATCATGCTCATATCATACAAAACACTTTGCAAATCAGCATGTCTTTAACAAGAACCAGCACATTATATGTTTTAATTGCAACAAAATTGGTCACAAGGTCTCTGAATGCTGGTCAGGTTCTTTTAAAAGAAATTCTATCTCATGCTTTGAATGTGGAAAGTATGGCCACAGGGCCATTGATTGTTGGCATGCTCAAAGAAAAAATTTCAGTTCTGAAAAGTATAGATCTCCTGCTAGTACAAATGCTCTTAGAAAGAACAAAGTGGTTTTCAAAAGGAAAAACTTTGAATGTGTTGATTATGGAAAACAGTTTGGTCATGCAAATAACAGAAATTTCCATGCTAATGTACATACAATTCATGCTAATAAGAATGTGCATAAATCAGATCTTAAAACTACTCCTGGAAATGTGCTGAGAAAACTTGCTAAACATAATAATGTCATGTCAGGACCCAAGACCTCTTGGGTACCTGTTTGTGCAAAATAAACCTTATTTTGCAGGTGTGCCTTGGGACTGAAATAAAAGGGGTAATGATCCAAGGCACTCAAGAATGAAAACCCCATTCTCACAATTTTCAGGTGATCTCTCTACATGTCCCATTTTGAAACTTACTGCATATCTGGTTTGATGCATTCTTGCATATCTTGCTATTAGTTTCATCTAGTGCATGCATATTGAATCTGGTCTTGCATATTCATTCATCATCTGCAAGTTGCATTATTTTCTAAAACATGCACTCTAAAATTTCTGAAATCTTTAACTGAAAGCGAATGCTGGTTGAAAACTGTATGTTGCATAATTCTTTCTTGGCATACACTGCATTCATTAAATAATTAACACTTCCAAGAGTCGTGTGTGAGATGTCCTTGAGTGGGCTGAAGAGGAGCTTGTCAGGCTATTTGGTTTCTGAAGATTTTTGTCAGCCGATGCAGTTAATGTGGTTTTAAGATCAGTCATCTCAAGAGGTTGCAGTCTGTTGTCCAAGAGTTTCTCTGGATGTGAGACAGAACTACTTCAAAATACTATATTTGGATATGTCCTTAGTGCTTAATGTCTTGAGTGATCTCTCACTTGTTGGCTTGCTGATAGGAGTGCTGCTCATCTCATTTCATCTTTCTCTATTCAATCAGCCACCTCATTATCTCTCACCTCTCACTATTGGTTCAGATTCTCTCTCGAAGAAATTGTGGTTTCAGTCTTCTTGCTCTTATCAGATAAGATCTGTATACCTTAAACCACCCTATAACAAGTGTAACAATCTACACCTGTTAATAAAGAATTTCAATGTTTGGGGGTTATATTTGGTCCTTGATCCTTCTAAGTTATCTTCTCAAGTGTTGGTCAACATATTATAAAACTTCCTGTTAAATGAGAAAAACTTATTGAGGATCTCGACTTAACTGAAACTTATGTAAAGAGAGCTCTGAGATAAAAATTATGTTAAGTAAGATTTCTTTTTGTCTAAAATCATGAGAAGTGCTTCCACGGAATACGCCATTATTTGTGGCAGAGCAATGGCTTTTGTGGAGAAATAGACACTCTAGATCAATGAAGTCCAGAGTCTCTGTCATGATACAATTAGCTATCTCTGTGTAGAAATGTTAAAATAAAAAAAAAATCCTCAAAAGAAAAATATCATTGGCATTAAGGTAATTCGTCCTGAGTAACCAGGGTTTCTGGTGTCTGATAAACATGTCTCCTTGTGTAAAAAGGGACTATTCTACCTTGTGTTCAACAAATTGGTTGACCCTGTATGGCTTCTCGTCCATTTATTGAAGAAATGAAATCTACTTGACTTTGTTGTGTTATTTCGTTGCTTGACAAACATAAGGTGCAATTTAATCGTGTCTCTCTCTAGGTTAAGCAACTTTAACAGCTAATTTTATGATTATGCTGATTTAATATCTTGAGTTAACTGACCTTGGTTTTTGGAAGAATATAACCCATCCACATATTGAAGGGCTAACTTTAATATGGTGTAGCTGTGTTACATCAGAACTAAGGGTATTTTGGGTATTTACAGAAAAAGTGTGATAAGAGTAAAAAGCTACTCGACAACACCTTTTTTGTTTCTCACGCATTCAACCTCAAACCCTTTATTTCCCCTTGCCGCTTCCTATTCATCCTCGTGCCGCTCCACCTTGAGCGTCTTCTTCAAACCCATCTCCATCTCTTCCCGCTCACCTTCTTCCCCCCACAGAGGTCTATTCCTCTCTTCAGTCTAGCATCGCGTCCAATAACAGCCTGCAAGAGAGAGTTGATACTCTGGAAGTTCCGACAGATGGATCAGCAAAGGTCAGCAGCTCCGGGTGACAGGAAGAGGAAGGGAAAAGAAATTGTTGAAGAGCCCTCATCTAAGCAACAAAGATGTCTTGTGCCAGAACCTGCTGCGGAAGTATCTTCCGAACAAGGTACCAGGATGTCTCAGTCTACCGTGTTTGTAGAAAGTGGAAAAATCATTCCTCCTAGATTAATAGATTTCGGAGATGAAACTTTGATCTCGAAGTTCCCAGAACTGTTAAGAATCTTTGAGTTTCAGGAGTGGAGAGATTTCTTAGAAAATCACCGTGTCTATTACCCTAGGCCGGTAATGGAATTTTATAATAACTTGTCTTTGAGCCGAGACAAGTCTGCCTTATTATCATCTGTTAAAGGGGTCGAGTTAACTGTTACATGTGAGTCCCTCCACAAAGCCCTCGGTGTTCCAGATAAAGGGGAGGTAGAGGGAAGCTTTCGATATAGTCTCCATGAAGCTTTCTCAGTCATTACTGGTAAACCCAGTAATATTCATGATAAGGGGCAGTTAAAGCTAAAAGCTTATCAGACATCGTCATTTCCTCCTCTTCACAAGCTCCTTCAGAATGTCATCGCTTCCATTATCACTCCACAGACTGGGGCTAGAGGAAGAATTACAGACACACAGAGATTTCTACTGTTTTGTCTGATTCAAAATGTAAAGATTTGTCTGCCAGAGATTATTTTTTCGGTCATGAAGGGATGCATTGGATCCAAGAGACATCTTCCCTATGCCGCCCATCTGACTGAGATATTCAAGCACTCTGAGATTTGCTTGGATGGAGAGGCCGCATCAGAAGTGAAGGCCAGAAACATTTTTAATATGAACTTTGTTTCAGTATTCTTGGGGTTAGAGGACTCCTCTATGGTGGGACAAGCTAAGGTCCAAAAGGCCAGGGAATCACAATCTCAGGGGGAGCATTTAGAAGAATTTCAAGTCTTAGCCCAAGCTGGTGAGCAATTGGTTTCTGAGACTGCTCAACAGGAAACACCAGCTGAACCACCAGTGTCTACCTTGCCAGCTGCACCCATCGAAGTACCCTTCTCATTTCAGAGGCTAGTTGAGGCCGCATCTGAGGACATCAGATTGTCTGACGAAAGCATTCAAACAGATCTAGATGCAACCATTGCTGGGCTATTTGATTCGTTTGGGAAGACATCTGAAGAGGCAATAGTGCCTGAAGAACAGCCAGCTAAAGAGCAAGACGGTACTGATCAAGATCTTGCTGTTCTTGTTAATGAAATTTTAAGGGAAACGGTTGAGCGAAGCTTGGAAGAGGCTACCGACTTGGTCGTATCTGAAAGTCTTGAGCAGGCCTTTGTTGACAGACCTACTGATCAGGAACTCATGGAAGATAGAGGAAAGGCTCCTGTCATAGAACTAGATACAGAATCTTCAAGTGAAGAAGAGGAACCTGAAGATGTATTCCCTCAGAAAGAAACTCAAGCTGTAGATGAAGTTCAGGTCCCAGCTGAGAGCAGTCAAATGCCAGTACAAGAGGAAGCAGCTGAGAGAACTGCACCTAGCAGTGAGTTTTTTGGTACACCTCTAGGTCCACCTAGACTCTTATCTGCAGAATCTACTCGGGCGCCCAACATTGAAGAGCTTCTCATAAACCTGACTCAGCAGATGCAAAAACAAGACAAGAAATTGGATGATCTGCTTACATTTGTCACTCTCAACATTAATCAGGTACATACCAGATTACTGAAGCTTGAGATATCTCTCCTCACTGAATGGAGACGATTCCTTCTAAACAAAAGGGCTTCAGATGATGCAATCAAATCCTTGATGGAAGGATTACAGGAAATTTGTTCAAAAATTGCAAAAGCTCTGAGAGAGTCACATGATGTTAATATTTCCTCCTTCAAAATGTCTTCTACCATAATAGATCATTGCTATGAGATCAGAACAGCTTTAGAATTGTTGAAGAAGTCTTCAAGTGCCCTAGGTCCAGGCATTCAGAAAATCTATGATAAGTTGGTCGCCTTCATATCAGAAATGACAACTCTAACTGACAGATATGAAACTGTCAGTGTTCGCCAAGACGACATTATTTCTGAAGTGGCAAATGTCAGAAGCACTGTGGCGTATTGGCTTGCTGAGCTATCAAATGATTTAAAGGAATTTCAGTCTATCTTGGGTTCTACACCTGGTCACGCCTCTTCCAGCAGAACTCCACCTCAAGAACATTCTTCTGCTTCTCCAAGGGGGAGACCACCACAAGGCAGGACGCGTGGCCCCTCTAGCAGACAAGCCAGATACTTTTCTTGAAAAGTCGATGCTCTGCATTTTTGTTGCCCTTTTGAGGCCTTCTCCCTCAGACTCTTGGACAAATTAACTTAACTCATATCATTTGCGTTGTTGCATTCTTCTTGTTTTCATCTTTTTTTTTTGATGATGTCAAAGGGGGAGAAATCAGGAAAAATGTTTGTGATATTCATTGCGAATGGCTATCTAGTGTTTTTTCCTTCTCTGCAAAGACTCAAGACTCAGAGTGTTGCCATCCATCAAAAAGGGGGAGATTGTTGAGTCTTGTTGAATCTTTACATGTTTTGATGATGACAACACTATAAGTCTTAGTGGTCTTCAAAAAATTATGTCTATGTGAAAATTTAACAAAAATATTTTTTCTGTGAAAAATGAACAAAGAACATGTTTGTTGAAGAATGAACCTTCATTTCACTTCAGGTATTTTTCAGGGACTGCATTCGTGTTGATTGGCACTTCGTCATGTTTGTATATAACACCTCGTGTTGAACTGTTTGTCTTCGTGTCGTTTTTCTCTGAAGTGTTTGTTTTGATTCAGTGACATTTTTGTGTCATTTGATCTTTACTTCGTGTTATTTTCATCGTCTTCGTATCATTCTCCGTGTAGTGTGTGGTTCTGTCAAAGTTCACTTTGTGTCTGTCTTATGTTGAAACCACACTTCGTGTTGGTTTCTGTTTTGATGAACTTCGAGTCGTTTCCCAGTGAACCCCGTGTTGTTTTGTCCTCCTGCGTCATCCTTGTTTTCACTCCGTGTCTATTTTCTGTTCTCATCATACTTAGTGTTGTTTTTCATTTCATGTCAACTTCACTTCGTGTTGTTTTTCAACCCATGTCGATTACCGTTGTTGACTTCGTGTTGTTTTCAACTCGTGTCGATTACTGTTTCGACTTCGTGTTGTTTTCAGTATGTGTCAATTTTGTCTTCGTGTCATTTTTATCTCGTGTCGTGTTACCCCGTGTCAATTACTGTTTCGACTTCGTGTCATTATCAGTCCGTGTCTCTCTTATGTTGAAATCACACCTCGTGCTGATCACTGTTCTGTCTTCGTGTTGTTTCTTTGTATTCTGTCTTCTTGTTGATCTTTCGTTATTTAGACTTCGTGTCTTTATCACATTGACCACACCCCGTGTCGCTTCTCCTCTCATAACTTCGTGTCGTGTTTTCTACACCTCGTGTCGTTGTCTCCTTGTGTCTTCACCTCGTGTTGTTTTCGTCTCTTCGTGTCGGGTTTGTTTTAGTGCGTACAGGACATCGCAGCACTTCATGTTGCTTCCTGTTTCACTTTCGTGTCATTTGTCTTGATGTATCTTCGTGTCGTTTTTATTCTTCCTAGGCCTCGTGTCTTTCTTGTATTGAAACCATACTTAGTGTTGGTTTCTATTCTTGTCTTCGTGTCTTTGTGTTGTTTTTCTGTCTACCTCGTAAAGTTCTCTTAGTAATGTTCATTGTGTCACCACCTTATCTCGTGTCGTTCTTTGTTTAGTACCTCTTGTCGTGTCCACTAACCTCATGCAGTTCTAGTTCTTATGACACTCAATATTAATGGCTCTTATCTCGTTGCAGGTCCGAGGAAGAACATTCACCAGTGTCTGGGTGCACATGATCCGATGCTGAAGGAACAAATACAAAGAGGGCACGTGGCAGGAAGGTTCTAGGATCGAGCGTGGGAGGCACACGCGTTCAGTGCCCTATCCATCTGCTGCGGCTATAAAGAAAAACCTTTCGCCCACCGATGAAGGGTGATCAGAGCTAAGAAAGAAAAGGCAGTGTTACAGAGAGCTCGATCCAGCAGAAGAAGAAAAAGAAAAGAGAGAGAGATAGTGATCGTGTGAAAGAGGAAGAGAGTTTAAGAGAAAGAAAGTTAGAGAGAGAGTGAATGAGAGAGTTCGTGGAGAAGAAGAAAGAAGCTTACCTGAAGATCTGTCTTCACTGGACCGTGGATCAAATCCAGCCAGTCAGCTCCGTTGAGAGCCAAATTGTGCATCTCGTGTTTCAGCTTCTGTTTGCTGAAGCTATTTTTCGTTTATTATCTTTTCTTTGTTTTCTGGTTTGCTGTGCTTTCCGATCCTCTGGTCTGAGGTCGGGTTCCCTCCGGTTAGGAGGAAGGGAGATCTGATCTCCAGTTGCAAGTAGCTGGGAGCTACTTGTGGGTTCCCTCCGGTTTGGAGGAAGGGAGACTTGTCTCCGGCTCTGGGCTTGTGGATTTAAGTCCAGAGGTTCCCTCCAGTTTGGAGGAAGAGGGGAGGTTGTTCCCCTGGTCAAGCTGTGTGGCAGCAATTGTTTGCAGACATAGTCTGTTTGGTTCTAGCGTGTGCTAGTGAAGCCTCACTACGGTTGGGAGTGAGGGGTGGATGTAGGTCTGAAGGACCGAACCACCTAAAAATCTTTTGAGCAGTGGCTTGATTGTTTGGTTTGCTTCCGCTAAATGCTTGAATAGGTGCGCTCAATGGGTTTGTATTTGAGTAGAATAGAATTGGTTCTATTCTGTTTCTTTATCTAGCATCCGTTTTTTAAATTTGGCCATTATTCGTAGAAGGATTCATTCACCCCCCCTCTGTATCCGGGCCAAGCACCCTAACAAGGACCTTTGACAAAGTGTTGACGATAGTCCCATGTAAGTGGCCCTGAATCGCCCAAAACTGATAATGCGGACTCCCGATAACCGAGACCACGCCTGCTCATCTTTCTTCCTTTGGGTACTGGCTTAGTACGCCCCTGTAACTGCGCACCGAGGCCTCTCCTCGGTTGATAACCCAACTTCAGTATGATATCCCAACCCTTGGAATCTCGGATCTGGGGTTTCACTTTGATATTGACTGGTGCAGTGGCGGGCTTGCGTGGTGCATAAGCCCAAGGGAAATCCAGATCTAGTACAGAAATAACGGGCCGACTGCTGGGCCATAATGTGGGCAGAATCTTCTCTGAAATAACCTTGACTAACTGGACCGTGGATGAGCTTTTGACCTTGACCACCCTCCCTTGAAAAGGGAATTTAAGACATTGATGCGCGGTGGATGGCACGGCACTGAGAGTATCGATCCACGGACAACTCATGATAGCCTTGAACATAGGGTCAATGTCTAATACATAAAATTCTATGGGCATAGTAAGAGGCCCAAGCTCAGCTTGAATGGTGACAACCCCGTGACACGATCTCCGTGAGTTGTTATATGCAACTATAGTCATGGGGGTCGGGCGTAGAAGTTCTTCTGGTATATTGTAGGTCCTGAGGGTGCTGAGTGGGCACACATTCATAGATGCCCCTGTATCAACTAGTTCCACCTCAATACTGACTTTGTTCAGAATAATAGTGATGCAAAGCGGCATTTGCCGAGCTTCCGGTGGTGCTAGCTCGATTTCAGAGAAGGTAATAGCTGGCCCCTTGGAGATTATTGCCAGTGCGGTAGGTAAGTTGTCAACTGCCATATCTTCACTAACCATCACCTTCTGAAGAAAATCCCTGAGAGCATCTTGGTGAAGGGTAGATCTTTTGATAAGCTCCAGCACGGATATCTTAGCGGGCACCCTATCCAAGTGATGCAACAGATCGTATTGGGTTCCTGGTAATGACTCGGCTTCTTCCTGCTCAGCAACCGGTTGGGAAGACTGGGGATTGGAGGTGGAAGGATAATTGCGGTGAAACATGTGCCCGCTCCGCAGGGCGAAGTTATAGGCTGCCACAGCCTCAGATGGGCTCAAGATAAGTGACTTAGTAGGCCCTGTGGATTGGATGAGTGGTGCGAAAGAGGGTGTGGTGGAAAGGATGATGGGTGAGGGGTTGGTAGTAGTGGGTGCGAGTGGAAGTGGGGAGATAAGAGTAGGCAGAGGTGTAATGAGTGGAGGGTTAGATGGAGGCGTGGTGATAGCGGGTGAAAAGGTGAGCGGAGGGGTAGCGATGGAAGCGGGGTTGAGCAATGGCGGACGTGATGGAGGTGCGGGTGATGACGTATTTACGAGGGTGTATGGGAGAACAAGTGGAGAAGGGGTTTGGTGCGTAGGTATGAGGATGGAGGAAGCGGGGGAACTAAGGTAGTTGTGGTGAAGGGCCATAACCTATGGCGTGGTGCTATCGTCGTCAAAGGACCACCCGGCGTTAGGAGCCGGGGGTTGGACAACATTGACCTGAGCTGGTGCCGGCGGCTAAGGCTGCGGAGCGGGAGGATGGTTTGGCATCAGGTTCTGGTGGATCCCCAAGTCTTGAACCAGCTGCAATTATTGTTGCGGCTGCTGCTATGGTTGCGGTGCCTGTTATTGCTGCACTTGCTGCCTCGGTGGCTGCCTTTTTTTCTCTTTGATTTCCGTTATGGCCCTATGCATTTTGGCCCAATCAATCCTTTGTCCTTCATGGAGGTCATAGACCAAATCCCTGAACTGAAAACACCCTTCAATAGTATGTCCTGGCTGCCTGTGGAACATACAGTACTTTGTCTGATCAACGGCCGAGTTCCAGTTGGGCCGTTCCGGAGGGAGTTGTATAGCATTAACTGACATAAGAGCTGAGAAGATATCTGTGAGGGTTTCTGACAGGGGTGGGTACTGTGCACTTTTAGGAGCTGGGCGCTTGTTGTTGTTGTTGTAGCCGTTGGGTGGAGGGACATTATGGTATTGTGAAGGCTGCGGAGGTTGTTGTGGAGCGATAAAGGTATTTTGCGGAGTGGCAAAGGAAGGCGGAGGGTTTTGAAAGTTTTGTGGATTGGGTTGAAAGTTTTGTGGTGCGGGGTTTTGAGGAGTGCGGGGGTTTTGCGGAAAGCGGAGGGGTGCGGCTTGGAAGAGAAAGGTAACGGCTTGAACTTGCTCGTTGGTTTGAACCCCCTCGGTGACAGGCCCTTGAGGTTTCTTGTGGTATTTTCGCTTTTGATTCTCAAAGAGCGAGTGGATGGGGGAGTCCTTGAACTATGTTTGAATGAACCGCGCCCGGCTATAGAGTTGGTGCATGTTGGCTATATCATTCATGGCCAGAATGTTGCGGAAGGTCGGAGTAGCATTGGAGATGAGTAACTTGACCTTCTCTTCCTCCGGAATGTGGCCTGGTACCCTGGCGGCCATCTGCCTCCACCTGTCAGCGTAAGTTGCAAACTCCTCATCTGGCTTCATCTTTTCGGCCACCAAATCTGTGAAAGAATATTCTGGGCCGACTCTGTCTTGGAACCGCTAGATGAACTTGTCTTTCACTATCTTGAAGCTTTCGGCATCCTCCAATGGCAGAGAGTAGAACCATTCCAGTGCAACACCATCTAATGATCGGTGGAACAAATACGCCATAAGGCGATCATCATATTGAAATTGGGCCGACTCATATAAGAAGTCCCTCACATGAATAAAGGGATTGCCGTTCCCATCATATTTGCGGTAATTGGAGAGCTCGGATTGCGGAGGGAATCTGATGTTTTGGAAGCTTGGAACTGGAACATCTGCCAAGGATTAGGGGCCAACCCGTTTTTGGAGGAAATCAAGCTGTTGTTGCATGGCGGCCCACTTGTCAAGGAGTTCTTGCTCCCTAGATGGAGTAGGGGTAGTGAGAGATGAAGGTTGGAATTGAGGAGCAGAAGGATGGACTATCGTAGGAGGTGGAAGCCCATAAGAAGGATCAGAAGGATAAACGGACAAGGTAGGAAGCCCATAAGAAGGGTATTGGGTCAGAGACTGACCCAGATTAGAAGGGCCTTGGGCAACCCCTTGCTGAGGGCGCAAGAAATCCGAAGGGCCAACAAGGACTTGTGGCACCGATGAGCTGGACATGTGATGATCCACTTGAACAAAAGAAGGGAGAGCGGACTTTCCCTTATCAGAGAACTGCTGGGCCGAAGCGGAAGATTGGCCCGTTTCCATGCCAGAAAAGGTAATGGTCCGCGGTGGGACCAGAGTAAGATCAATTGGAATGGGCCGAATGGAGGGCCCACCAACTCTAGACTGGTCGATGGAAAGATTGGATTGGCCTTGTGACATCGTGGGAGGTGGGGTATTGGACCCCTGCATGGCCTGATAGACAGCCTGGAGTTGGGCCGGATCCAACTGGGCCATCATTTGGAGAATGGAGCCAGCAGAAGGAGGAGAAAGGGAAGGAGTGGTCTGGCTGCTCTCCATGGGAACGGAGGATGGAAGAGGGGCGGAGCCCTCTCTAGACGAGAATGAGACAACCCTAGGAGGGTTTTCAAGAAGCCCTTGAGGGAGAGACTCCTCTTGGGAACGGGGAGGATTGAAAGAAGCCATGATGGGTTCGAAGAGCGGATTGGAGTAGAACTTGGAGAAGGAATTGGCCTTAGGAGGTGACTCTAATGGACGAAGACAACTCCACATGCAACGGAAATCTTGGAATTAAAACAGCCAACAACACACAACAAACATACAATGAGTGATCAAACTTAGATAACTTTGACAAAAATGCAAGTGAAAATGAGATGACAACACTCAAATTCAACCAAGTTACTTAGATGATGCAACAAAGTTTTTACGATTTCTTCGTTTAGAACCTTAGTGACTTGATTAAGATGTGCTCTCCACCAGTAGGTTCCTAATAGGAAAGGACGTGTGGCTTGGTTGACTCTAAATGTAATCACTCCTTCACTTATGCAATCCTAGACATGGAGTAGGAAAGGTACAATCGGCCCAGTGTCCGTGTGGGAATCCACGGCTCACGGGGACTTATGGAGGTCCCTGATGTGTTTTCCTAGTCGGCACCAAGGAATATGGAGACGAGAGGTCCACACACCGAGATAGGAGAATGCAATCTAGTGTATGGAAATATGTATGAACCTATGTGCACCGGGGTGCATGCGAATTCTAGCCTAAGATCTAACAATCAACTATGCACACAATGATATGAATATGTGAACCAACCAAGGAAGAGACCAAGTAGCATCCAAGCATGAAAATCACAGCAAAAATTGCGGAAGCAAACTGCACCTCGGGATTTGTACCTATCTAGAGAATGTGACGGTCTATAACCCCTACGTCAGAGAAGTGTGACGGTCGAAGTCCAGACCGTCAGAATAGTGTAACACGGGGACGCAGGACTGTCAGAGGAGCCAGAGAACCAGAAACAACAGGAGGTAAAAAGGAAAATCCGGGGAAAACACGAACAACAAAGACAAGGAGATGATAGCAGGTTTAACAGAGATCAAAGCACGATTGGCACTAGATGTCCCACTGTGATCGCCAAAAAACTGTTGGTCTTAATGTGCCCCTTCTTTTGCAAGATGGGCTATGACGCCAACTATGAGCAGATAATGAGCCAAGTAATGAAATCAATCAACCCTTGAACATGCGAATCATGAACCTAGGCAACCAAAACAAGCTCTAGCATGGGCATGCTATCTCAATCAAAACTAAACTAAGCAAGGAAAGAAAAACACACGCCAGAGCGTGGAATAAAGAATAAAAGAAAACACACCGTAGAGGTGGAACAAGCAAAAGTAAAGAAGAGATATGACGAAAGAGAAAGCTAATGCCCAAACTAAGGAAAGATGTGATCGCCACCAAGGTAAAAACAAGCCAAAGACCTGATAAATACCTTGGAATAGGAGGATGATGCACCCGCCCACGGGAGAGAAAAATAATCAGGAAACTGCAGCTCCGTCAGATGTAACAGTCGAAGTATGGTGCATCACAGAACTGTGACGGTCTCATGATAGACCGCTACAACACTCTAACGCGCCTGTGATGGACCGTCAGAGATTCTGCAGAATAAGATTGGGAATCTTTTGATCTCCAAGCTTTCCAGCCGGCCAGAGAGCTTGGGCCTCGCACTAAGGAATCTGTAAACCTGCAAAAGAGTGGAAGACATAAGAAAAATAACCTAGATTAGCCCTTTCACAAAGTAGTATCAATAATCCAAAGAACTTATGAACATGCAAAAGGAGAGGGAAATATCGGGGAGATTATTTTTTAAACCCCTCTGGGTGTTTTAAAAGATGGGAGGATGTTTTGAAATGTATGCAACAGATGAAAGAACGTGAAAGATGGATAGGGACAATGCTATGATTGCTTAGAAGAGGGAAAATCACTAAGAACAATGACTTGACTGAATTAAACCCTTGAAACCGATACTCCCTGAACTTTGGAAGTAGATGGACGTGGGAAGCAGCTCTCCTTGGTTGGTTCTAGCTCCAGGATGCGGCAGCACTTCGACGCAAACTCCAGATTTCTCTCTCTTCAAGCCATGAAGTCAAGGGTTCTATTTATAGGCCCTCAAAGTCTAGGTTCGAGTTGAGGATAATCCAGCTAGAAAAGAGGACGTTTCTTAGCAAACTCTTGAAGATAATTCTCCCAAGAGTCCACAGAATCGAACGGAAGCTTCTGAGGATCAGATTTGGAAGAGAAATCAAGGAAACAAACTCTCAGTTCGATCACGGAGCAGCAGAGAAAAGACCAGGCTTGGCATGACTCTCTGTTGATGTAACGGCTGCTCGATAGACCGCCACAGGGATGTAACGCTCCAGGAAGAGACTGTCACACAACCTTATCCCTTAAGAAGATAAGATCAACGGGGGAAGTTTTCAAGCGTTGGACTCTGGATGGATGTAACGGTCAAGTGTAGATGTGTTACAACAAGGTAACGGTCGCACGATAGACCATCACAGTCAACGGGCAGGCAAAAGATAAGCTTGTTGTGTCCCTGTGATTTTGATGATAGCAAACACTATAAGTCATCATCTATTTGAATCTGCATTTAACTGGTTGGGTTGCATATGTATGTCTCATTGAACATCTTATCTGAACTACATAACCAACGAACAGGCAGAGGCTATGTGCTGTGTGCATTGGTGCATTTCATTTATTGTTGATGCATTTCATGATTGCTGTTGTTTGTTATCTGGATTGTTTATTATCTGGTTTTTTTCATGTTAGTCTGTTCAATGGGTCGACCCCTCAGTTCATTCATCAGGTTTATACAAGTCCATACATCGGACTATTTGAGCACTTGTACAGCGTTTCATTCATTGGATGTCTGTACATTGCACAGCATCCTCCAAGTCTATACATCGCTCAATCCTTCAGCTTTCAATGTCAAGTCTGTACATTGGGCTCTTCATCAAAGTCCACACAATGCATTCTTCATCCGATCATCTTAGCAAGTCTGTACAGTCTCGTTCCAACGTCAAGTATGTACAGCGTGAATAGTGCGTCTTCTTCTCCAACTATATACATCGCTCGCTCTATCAGCCTTTCATCACAGAGTCTGTACACTGTCTCTTTGCTCAAGCATCACTTCGAGAAGTCTGTACAGCGTTCAAGTCTATACATCGGTTGCTTTGAATCTGGATGATCAAGTCTGCACATTGGGGGCTTTTCCTACGTTTGGCCAAGTCTATACATTCATAGCTTTTCCTACGTTTGGCCAAGTCTATACACTGCTAAAGTCTGAACATCGCAGTGTTCATGTCTCTCAAAGTCTGTACATTGGCTTCGCTTTTGCAAGTCTGTACATTAGTGTCTCATCACCAAGTCTGTACATCGGCTTCACTCATTCAAGTCTATACATCCACAGTGGATCATCAAGTCCATACATCCACAGTGGAACTTCCAAGTCTGTACAACGCTGAAGCCTTCACAAGTCTGTACACTGTTTGAACCACCAAGTCTGTACATCACTTCAATCGCTTCAAGTCTATACAGCCTGCCTTCACGTTCAGACTCTATACATCGTTCCTCAAAGGCTAAGTATATACATCCGTCAAACGCCTCAAAGTTTGTACACTAGTTTTCACGAGAAGTCTATACACTGGTCTTCACTTGATGTCTGTACATTGGCTCAGACTTACCAAGTCTGTACACTGCCTTTGGGTTCCAAGTCTATACACTCCCTCAGTGTACATACTTATTCATTTGCTGGTTCAAAGTCCATACACTCGTTTCTAAGGCAAAGTCTATACAATCGTCTTTGAGCATCAAAGTCTGTACAGCCTGTCTGTCTTCATGGGTTCCATGCTTTTAGTGCGTTGACGCACTTGGATGACTGCGTAGACGCAATTGTGCGTCTTTCGCTTTCTGTCTTGTTCACTGCGTCGACGCTGACACTGGATGCGTTGACGCATTGGCCAGTTGCCAAGGGCGTGAGCATCTCGCTTGAGGAGCTGAGGCGACGCTGCACGATGGAAGCGTTGACGCCTTGGGCTGATGTCTAAAGGTCTTTTGATCAACATCAAGTCTGTACAGCATGAAGTCTGTACATTGGTTTTGTCTTGAACAGAACGCCTGAGTCTATACATTGCTATGGATTGCACTGAACTAGTTAAGTCTATACACTCGTTCCTTCACGCCATTAAGTGTGTACACTGCCTTTCTAGGCACTCTTTCATCAAGTCTATATAGGCTTAGCGAAAGCTCAGCAAGTCTGTACACTAGTTTGTCTGGCACGTTAACATGAAGTCTGTACACTGGTTTCTCTGGCGCGTTAACACTAAAGTCTGTACACTCACTATTTCGTTAAGTCTATACACTCGTTGTTAGCGGTCTGAACTAACTAAGTCTATACAGTCGTCTATGTGTGCCTTGCTCGCTGAATGAAGTCTAAACATTGCCTTAAGCTGATACTGTCTTCGACTGATTAACTGACAGGTTATTCAACTGATTATCTGACAGGTTTAATGGATGAGGCCATCAAGACTTGCACGTGATCCTAGAGGCTGAAATGCTGACACGTTGACCACTGAAGCTTGGGCGGGAATCGAAAAGAGCATAAGCCCTAGCTGCCTGCTGCTGGTATATATATGGAGTCTCCTCCATCGGCTGAGGTAGATCGAAATGCAGAGAGCCATCGAGAAAAGCTGAAGAGCAGAGAGTGCCTCCACGATATAGAGAATAGAGAAGAAGAAGAAAAGAAGTGAGAAGAAGAAGAAGAAAGAAAGAAGAAGAAGAAGAAAAAAGAGTTTGTGCTGGGAGAAAGAGAGAAGCAGAAGAAGAAGTTCCTGCTGGACCGTGGATCAAATCCAGGCCAGCCAGCTCCTGCGAGAGCCACATTTGATTTTATCTTTTCAGCTTTCTGTTGCTGCGTTTTTGTTTTTCCTTTGAACTATTCACTTGCTGTTCTTCCGATCCTCTAGTGTGAGGTCGGGTTCCCTCGGGTGTGGAGGAAGAGAGACTTGCGTCTCTGGTTACCTTTGACTAGGTGTCATTGGTTGTTTCCCTCCGGTTGGGAGGAAGAGAGGTCCGAGACCTCTAGTTTGCAGGTGACTTGGTGTCACTTGTGTTTCCCTCTGGGTTTCAGAGGAAGAGAGACTTGGGTCTCTAGGTTCCCCTCCGGTTTGGAGGAAGGGAGGTTTGGTCCTCCAGTTCTGGGCTTGTGGGTAGCAAGTCCAGGGGTTCCCTCCGGGTCTGGAGGAAGAGAGACCGTGTGTCTCTGGTTTCCAAGTGGCTGGGAGTCACTTGGGGTGTCCCTCCGATTGGGAGGAAGAGGGGAGGTTGTTCCCCTGGTCAAGCTGTTTGGCAGCATTTGTTGCAGACTGAGTCTGCTGTGCTAGTGTTACTAGTGGAAGCCTCACTCCGATTGGGAGTGAGGGGTGGACGTAGGTCTTTGGACCGAACCACCTAAAAATCCTTGTGCAGTGGTTTGTTTGATTGCCTGCTTCCGCTAGATGCATGCTAGGACCGTGATTTAATTGATTATCTATATCTTAGAGTTTAATTGAGTTTGCATATCTTATGTTTGATCAATTGTCCACTGATCTTGTTGTTATCATCTCATGCATATTTTAAATTGGGTAGAATTCTTTGAAAGATCTATTCACCCCCCCTCTGGATCTGTGTTTATCAATCGCACCTAGCTAACAATTGGTATCAGAGAGGTTCTCTGATTGATCAGATCCAACGATCTACAGAGGATCCTGTTGTCCCTTGGTGCATTTCTGTTTCTACCCTTTGCTACATTAATCTGGTTGCCGATTTATTCAATGGGTTCTCCACCGGTTTTCAATGGCTCTAACTTTAACTCATGGATTAGCAGTCTTCACAATTATGTGAAAATGATTAATCCGGATCTGTGGAAGTTAATTTCACAAGGTCCCCACAGATTGCCAAAGGAAAAGTCCAAATGGACTAAAAGTCACAAGTCAAAATATGGAGAAAATCAGAAAGCCTTTAACCTGATGAGAGCAGCTACTGACAAGGCTCTACATTCTTGTTTTTATGACTGCAGGTCCGCTAAGGACATTCTGGATCAGCTGAAGCTAGCTCAGAGGATGAATGAGGACAACTGCATGATGGCTGACGAGAGCAACCATAGCAGTGATCAAGAGGAGTTCCAAGATGCTGAAGAGGTAATCATCCCCTTCTCTAGCTTCACTTTAGATGACTGGGTAGATGCCTATGCTGATCTGTTACACTCCCATGAAAAAATGAGTAAGAGGTATAGAAGACTGAAAAAGAAGCTGGAAAAACTAGGAGGTGAAAATCTTGAAACTCTGAAAACTGAAAATGAAATATTTAGAAGACAGATAACAGAGTTTGATTCTATTAGTTCAGACTTAGATCATTTCAAATCTAAAAAACAATCTCTTATGAAACAAGTTGGTCTACACAAAAAGGAGAGTCAAGAGCTTGTTTGTGAAATTGCTGAACTAAAGGAAAGGCTTAGCTTAGTTGATCAGGCTCACAACAATGATATTGTTCAAAATGAAAAATTGGTGAGAGAATTAGAATGTGTCAACTCTAAATTGGAAAAAATGAAATCTGCAAATGAAATACTCAATAATCAGCTCAAGGAATTTGAACTCAAATCAATAAATCTTGAAAAAGAAAATAGATTGATTTCTGAAAAACTAGAGACTGATAGAGTAACAAATTCAGAGATTCAAAAAAATCTTGACAAACTTCAATCTGAAAAACAACAGGAAATGTTTCATGAATGTCAATCTCTCTCAGATGAATGGGTGCTTGATGCTGATCTCCTAGAGCAGAACAGTAAACTGAAAGAGGAAATCAATGAGTTGAAACATCTAAACACCCAGCTGACAGATAGGCTAATGACAATGGAAAAAGGCAAGTGTGTGAGTGTGGATAATTCTGATAGGTTGATGAATGCTGAACAAGAAATTGAGAGTCTAAAAACCATCAACTTAATGTTAAATGGAAATGTCAGTTGCAGTGAACGAAAAATAGCTGGATATGAGCTTACTATCACATCCCTTCAACAAGAAGTTGATGATCTTTATAAGTCCCTATCTGGAGCTGACAATGAAACAAAACTAAAACAGGAAGTTGAAAAACTCAAAAGTCTGAATGATGCCTTGCATCAACAAGTCATTTCCTGTGAAACAGATCTGTCCAAATATGAAGCTAATATTTGTGGCTTGAATTCTGAGATTAAAGATTTGAAAAATTCTCTATCAAAATTTGTCAAAGGAAAGGACAATCTGAATAAGCTTCTTGGAAAGAGTGATAACTTTGAGAGAAAGGGACTGGGCTATAGTCCGACAAATAAAAGGAGTAATGGGAATGAAACATCTACTGTTTTTGTCAAAGCTACCAATCAGAACACAACCTCTGCTCCTTCTGTCTTCCAATTCACTGCACAAAAATCCACTGTGAAACCCAAAACTGTGGAACAAAATCAAAAACTGAAAAAGGGTGAAACTTTACAGAAGAAGGATAAAGACACTCCTGTTACTATAAAGAAGGCTACACATAATTCACATGATCTCTCACACACTCATATTAAAAAGGGGTCATGTTATTATTGTGGGAAAGGAGGTCATATAATGGAAGATTGCAGATTGATGTTAAAGGATGAACATACTAGTGGAACTTTACATTCAAGAAATCTTTCTGATAGAAACCATGCTGCTAGGAAGCCTGATGCTTCATGTTATTATTGTGGGAAGCATGGTCATCTCATGAATGAATATTTTATCATGAAAGAAGACAATAAACTACATGCCAGGTCTTCCATGCACTTTCATGATCCATATGGATCTAAACACAATTCTAGTCAGCACATTGTGTGCTTCAACTGCAATAAGCCTAGGCACAAGGCTGCTGAGTGCTGGTTTAGATCTACTTAGGGTAAAAATGGTTTTCATAGAAGAAATTCTTTTGCTTGCTCTCACTGTGGGAAGAATGGCCATACAGTCAAGAACTGTTGGCATGTTCAGAAGAACACTATTAACCCCTATGGTGTCAAATTCCCTGCAAAACCATTTGCAAGATTTTTATGTTATAACTGTGGGAAGCAAGGTCACAAATCTTCTGAATGTTGGCTGGTTAGGAATAAGAACCACACTGTTCATGCATATAACAGAAAATCTTATGAATATGTTTATAAACCTTATGCTACTGTTACTATGCATCATAAAAACCAGAAACCAGTCACGTCATGTAGATATTGTGGGAAGTTTGGTCACTCTATGAAAAATTGCTATCTGATGGATCATGGTGACCATATTGCTATGAATTTGCTTAGATCACCTGTCAGGGCTAATGCAGGACCCAAAGCTGCTTGGGTCCCTGCAGGATCAAGATGATCAAATACTTTGCAGGTGTGTCTTGGACTGAGGAATAAAGAGGGGTAAAGTAAACCAAGGCACCCAAGATGATAAAGCCCCATTCAGGTAAATTCTGAAAACTTTGTATTCTGATTTGTGTGATCTGAATGCACTGCATATCATGATAATTCTTTTGCGCATTGTCTAACTGAAACTAATTGGAAAAATCTGAAATGCTCATGAAAATGATTGAGTTTATTTCTAAATGCATTGCACACAAATGCCATGATGAATGATATGCCAAACTTCTTGTATGTTGAATTGCACTATCATGCATGACCACCATGGTATATCTAATAGTAAGATACTAAAAGGTAGGAAAATCTACCTGGAGGTTCTTACTATGTGTGAGATGGTCTTCTAGACCAAGTTCTTCACCTAGTACCATGGGTCATATCTCTTTATAGGGCAGTCTGAATGAGCATAAATTTTTAATATCGTGTTCAGTGCTTTAATTGCATATCATGTAGTTAGTTGCATTACACTTTCCTTCATTGAAAAATCTAAAAAGAAATATTTCATCGCATCTAGAAAGGGGGAGCATTCCTGTTTGAACTCTTCAACACCTCTTGAACTCCTTCTGTCTAGCAATTTGATCTATTCTTGGCATATGTGTGGTTCTCTTGAATTCTCTGCTGTCTACACTGATATAGCTGATCTGTCTGTATTCCAGACTTAGCTATTGATTCTGTTCGCTTTGAAGTTCAACTGCTAGCTTGTTCCTATCACTCACATTTCTTGATAGCTTATCAAGTCTAGTCCAAGCTAATCTGACTAAATTCTAGTCTTTAATGCTGGCTTCTGATTGCTCTCTGCTATTCTCTCAATAAAATTACTTTGTTGACTCCATTGATTTCCTGACAATGTCATTGATTCATCTGAATGAGGAAGATTTTAGTTAGTGCACCCTAGACATAAATCAGACACATTCTGAAAAGAAGAATCTTCTATTATACTGGCTTAAGAATATTTTGATAAATCAAATTGATTTAAGTCTAATGTATTTCCAAAGTTTTGATGTAAAAGTCTTGAAAATATCTGATTCATTCTACTTAATAAATCTTAACCAGTTGTCTCATGAACTTCATGCAAAACCTTCTGAAATCTAAAATTTTAAAAGACATGGCTTTCTTTGGTTAAGATACATGTAGAAGGTATTGTTCTTAAACATTTCAAGTGTACTGAGTTTTGTTTGAAAAATATGAAAACACTTAAAAATTCAAAGCAAGAGCAATGACTTTGGTCACAGAGAAATTGGGTTCTCTATCAATGAAGTAGAGTAAGCCCATGTCATGAAGTGCCATAGTTAACTCTCTTTTCAAAATGCTTGAAAATCTGGCAGAGCAATGGCATGGTTGTGTTGAGTCACTAGGGATTCTGGCCTCTGATCAAGGTGTCTCCTCATGTAAAAAGATACTCCATTGCTAACTCTGTTTTCTTTAAGAGGCAATGTGGTTGTCACACTGAGTAACTGGGTCACTTCACCTAAGACGTATTGTGCCTCATGTAAAAAGGTGTTGACTGAACCAAACTTGCTCAGGAAAAATGAGTGATGCTCAATAGAAAATTCTGAAAATTTAAAGAGAAGTTCAGTCTCATTTATTTATGTTTAATCTCAATACTATCTTGTGTAACTTCCATAGGAGTCATTGAATTTAAATGAGTAAGATGGAATGAGGTTCAACATGAATAACAAATGAGTTGATGGTTCATCTTTATTAAAAGATGCTTCTGATATGAGTAATGAATTTTCCTAATAAACTTTAAATACATCACTCTTAAATCATGATGGTAAGTTTAAACTCATTCATAATCTATTATAATTGAAGAATCTGAAATTCATTTATAAAGATTTATGAATTTGGTATGCTAATGAAAATCATGCTTTCTCATTTATTCACTATAATTACAGACTGTGGTAATTCTTGAATACCCATGTGCTTTGCTGATAGATGCTCATCACCTCTTTCACTCCATCTAATCAGGGGGAGCTTCCATGTCATGCTGAGTGTTTTTCATAAAGGGAGAGATCTAGTCAGCATTCTTGAGTGTCCCTGTGCTCTTGTTGATATTCTCCCTTCATCTTATTTGGTTTCAACCTTCAAAACGTTCTGATCATCATTCTATTCAGGGGGAGCTAATTGCCATAAAGGGGGAGTTTAGTCAAAGGGGTGCTTTTAATTCACTCATCTTATGCAGTATTATTCCTCCCTCTTCAACTAATGTCTTTTTGCTGAACTCAAAGGGGGAGAAATGTTTTTGATCAAGTCAGTATGACTCATAGTCTTGCCATCATCAAAAAGGGGGAGATTGTTGTGTCCCTGTGATTTTGATGATAGCAAACACTATAAGTCATCATCTATTTGAATCTGCATTTAACTGGTTGGGTTGCATATGTATGTCTCATTGAACATCTTATCTGAACTACATAACCAACGAACAGGCAGAGGCTATGTGCTATGTGCATTGGTGCATTTCATTTATTGTTAATGCATTTCATGATTGCTATTGTTTGTTATCTGGATTGTTTGTTATCTGGTTTTTTTCATGTTAGCCTGTTCAATGGGTCGACCCCTCAGTTCATTCATCAGGTTTATACAAGTCCATACATCGGACTGTTTGAGCACTTGTACAGCGTTTCATTCATTGGATGTCTATACATTGCACAGCATCCTCCAAGTCTATACATCGCTCAATCCTTCAGCTTTCAACGTCAAGTCTGTACATTGGGCTCTTCATCAAAGTCCACACAATGCATTCTTCATCCGATCGTCTTAGCAAGTCTGTACAGTCTCGTTCCAACGTCAAGTCTGTACAGCGTGAACAGTGCGTCTTCTTCTCCAACTCTATACATCGCTCGCTCTATCAGCCTTTCATCACAGAGTCTGTACACTGTCTCTTTGCTCAAGCATCACTTCGAGAAGTCTGTACAGCGTTCAAGTCTATACATCGGTTGCTTTGAATCTGGATGATCAAGTCTGCACATTGGGGGCTTTTCCTACGTTTGGCCAAGTCTATACATTCATAGCTTTTCCTACGTTTGGCCAAGTCTATACACTGCTAAAGTCTGAACATCGCAGTGTTCATGTCTCTCAAAGTCTGTACATTGGCTTCGCTTTTGCAAGTCTATACATTGGTGTCCCATCACCAAGTCTGTACATCGGCTTCACTCATTCAAGTCTATACATCCACAGTGGATCATCAAGTCCATACATCCACAGTGGAACTTCCAAGTCTGTACAACGCTGAAGTCTTCACAAGTCTGTACACTATTTGAACCACCAAGTCTGTACATCGCTTCAAGCGCTTCAAGTCTATACAGCCTGCCTTCACGATCAGACTCTATACATCGTTCCTCAAAGGCTAAGTATATACATCCGTCAAACGCCTCAAAGTTTGTACACTGGTTTTCACGAGAAGTCTATACACTGGTCTTCACTTGATGTCTGTACATTGGCTCAGACTTACCAAGTCTGTACACTGCCTTTGGGTTCCAAGTCTATACACTCCCTCAGTGTACATACTTATTCATTTGCTGGTTCAAAGTCCATACACTCGTTTCTAAGGCAAATTCTATACAATCGTCTTTGAGCATCAAAGTCTGTATAGCCTGTCTGTCTTCATGGGTTCTGTGCTTTTAGTGCGTTGACGCACTTGGCTGACTGCGTAGACGCAATTGTGTGTCTTTCGCTTTCTGTCTTGTTCACTGCGTCGATGCTGACACTGGATGCATTGACGCATTGGCCAGTTGCCAAGGGCGTGAGCATCTCGCTTGAGGAGCTGAGGCGACGCTGCACGATGGAAGCGTTGACGCCTTGGGCTGATGTCCAAAGGTCTTTTGATCAACATCAAGTCTGTACAGCATGAAGTCTGTACATTGGTTTTGTCTTGAACAGAACGCCTGAGTCTATACATTGCTATGGATTGCACTGAACTAGTTAAGTCTATACACTGGTTCCTTCACGCCATTAAGTGTGTACACTGCCTTTCCAGGCACTCTTTCATCAAGTCTATATAGACTTAGCGAAAGCTCAGCAAGTCTGTACACTGGTTTGTCTAGCACGTTAACATGAAGTCTGTACACTGGTTTCTCTGGCACGTTAACACTAAAGTCTGTACACTCACTATTTCGTTAAGTCTATACACTCGTTGTTAGCGGCCTGAACTAACTAAGTCTATACAGTCGTCTATGTGTGCCTTGCTCGCTGAATGAAGTCTGAACATTGCCTTAAGCTGATACTGTCTTCGACTGATTAACTGATAGGTTATTCAACTGATTATCTGACAGGTTTAATGGATGAGGCCATCAAGACTTGCACGTGATCCTAGAGGCTGAAATGCTGACACGTGGACCACTGAAGCTTGGGTAGGAATCGAAAAGAGCATAAGCCCTAGCTGCCTGCTGCTGGTATATATATGGAGTCTCTCCATCAGCTGAGGTAGATCGAAATGCAGAGAGCCATCGAGAAAAGCTGAAGAGCAGAGAGTGCCTGCACGATATAGAGAATAGAGAAGAAGAAGAAAAGAAGTGAGAAGAAGAAGAAGAAAGAAAGAAAGAAGAAGAAGAAAAGAGAGTTCGTGCTGGGAGAAAGAGAGAAGCAGAAGAAGAAGTTCCTGCTGGACCGTGGATCAAATCCAGGCCAGCCAGCTCCTGCGAGAGCCACATTTGATTTTATCTTTTCAGCTTTCTGTTGTTGCGTTTTTGTTTTTCCTTTGAACTATTCACTTGCTGTTCTTCCGATCCTCTAGTGTGAGGTCGGGTTCGCTCCAGTGTGGAGGAAGAGAGACTTGCGTCTGGTTGCCTTTGACTGGGTGTCATTGGTTGTTTCCCTCCGGTTGGGAGGAAGAGAGGTCCGAGACCTCTAGTTTGCAGGTGACTTGGTGTCACTTGTGTTTCCCTCTGGGTTTCAGAGGAAGAGAGACTTGGGTCTCTAGGTTCCCCTCCGGTTTGGAGGAAGGGAGGTTTGGTCCTCCGGTTCTGGGCTTGTGGGTAGCAAGTCCAGGGGTTCCCTCCGGGTCTGGAGGAAGAGAGACCGTGTGTCTCTGGTTTCCAAGTGGCTGGCAGTCACTTGGGGTGTCCCTCCGGTTAGGAGGAAGAGGGGAGGTTGTTCCCCTGGTCAAGCTGTTTGGCAACATTTGTTGCAGACTGAGTCTGCTGTGCTAGTGTTACTAGTAGAAGCCTCACTCCGGTTGGGAGTGAGGGGTGGACGTAGGTCTTTGGACCGAACCACCTAAAAATCATTGTGCAGTGGTTTGTTTGATTGCCTGCTTCCGCTAGATGCATGCTAGGACCGTGATTTAATTGATTATCTATATCCTAGAGTTAGAGACAATAGAGTGCCAAAAAATGAAAGCTTGCTAAGCTTCGTCCAACGTAAAAAAGGTAAGGAACCAGACTCAACCAAGGAGACATGACTCAAGAAATGGACCTCAAACTGATCAAGAAGGCTCAACAAAGGTGAACAACTCGAAGCACCATACAGAGTGAACAAGGAGATGACCCAACTTATTGGTCATAAAACGGGTGTCAACAACATGGCCAAGAAAATGAACCTCCTTCATCCAGAAATCACACTTACTGAACTTCGCATAAAGCTTGTGTGCCCAAAGAACCTCCAAAAAAGTCCTCAAATGTTCCTTGTGAGACGTTTCATCTGGGGCATATATCAAAACATCATCTATAAACACAACCACAAAGTTATCCAGATAAGGCTTAAACGCCCGATTCGTTAGGTCCATAAATGTTGTAGGGGCATTCATTAGACCAAAGGGTAGAACCAGGAATTCGTAATGCGCATATCTAGTTCGGAAAGTTGTCTTGGAAATATCCTCCTCCTTGATCCGGAGCTAATGGTAACCTGATCTTAAATCAATCTTCGAGAACACTGAAGCACCTTACAATTGGTCGAAGAGATCATCAATATGGGGAAAAGGGTAACGGTTCTTGACAGTCACCTGATTAAGCTTTCAGTAATCAATATAGAGGCGAAGTGATCTATACTTCTTCTTCACGAACAAGACTGGGGCTCCCCAAGGTGAGACACTCAGTCGAATGAAGCCCTTGACTATTAGTTCTTGCAACTGCTTCCTCAGTTCTGCCATTTCTACAGGTGCCATTCGATACGGGGCCTTGGATATCGGCATTGTACCGGGCACAAGGCCAATAGAGAACTCAATCTCTCAGGCTGGTGGCAACCCCGGTAGATCCTCAGGAAAGGCATCGGGAAAATCCCGAACCACTTCAATCTCCTCCAATAATGGGGCCTGAGAAACCTCAGTTGAGGCTGCCACCCAAGCAAGAAAAGCACTACCACCCTTACACAACAACCGAGCTGCCTTCATGGCCAAGACTATAAACTTCCACGACCCAATCTGAGGCAAAGGATGGAAAAACTCCTTCTCGCCAGGGATGCGAAAAACCACTTGCTTCTTTCGGCAATCAATGAGAGCATAATACCTCTCGAGCCAATCCAACCCAAGAATAACATAATAATCCTTCATCTTTAACAGATAGAAGTATCCAGCAAGCACTCTTCCTCCGATAACAACTGGCAATTAAGGATAGCTCTTTTCAGTGGACATAACACCAGCGGGCGTGTGCACTAGGAGAGGCACATCCAAACTCAAAGGCATCAAAGCCAAATCATCAAGCAACATCTTGGAAAATTGCTTGGACACAAACGAATGAGTAGCACTGATGTCGAATAAAACTCTAGCATGAAAACTTGACACTAGAAGTGTGCCTTCTGTCATGTTGTCCACTTGCTCCGCATCTTCTCTAGCCAACGCGAACAGTAGTGCCGGCGCTCGAGGGGGTCTAGCTGACTTCATTACTACTGGTGCTGCAGCGGAACCTACTGTAGGGGCTTGAGTTGGAGAAGATAGCTGCATCTTCGGAAAACCCTTGATCTTGTGCATCGAGCTCCCGCACCTGAGACACTTCCCGGCTACCATCCAGCACTCCTTACCACCATGCCATTTCCTGCAGTGCTTGCATTCACTTTTGACTTCGGTCGACGATCCTCCCGATCCTCTTGCTTACGTCGAAGCTGACTTTATTGTTGTATAAGCAGGTGACTGAGTAGATGGCTTCTTCTTGCGGTCCTGGCATTGGAAAGATGATGACAGTCTCTTTAGCTGGGCCTTCTTCTCTTCTTGGTACTGCTCCATGTTGCTTTCTTGACAGCACGATGCACTGAGAGCTTCTTCCATCATGCGGTGGAAAGCAACCAATTTCATCCTCAACGACAGTCGAAGACCCAATACGAACTTCTTCACCTTCCTCCACTCATCCACTATGATATGAGGTGTGTAACACACCAACTCCGCAAAGCGAGCTTCATACTCCAGCACTATCATAGACCCCTGGGTCAAAGTGAGGAGCTTCTGCTCCATCCGGTCTCGAACATGCTCGGTAATGTATTTCGCCTGGAACAAGCGAACAAAATCTCCCCACGACACATCTCTAGCTCCGTCCTCGAATTGATTCCGCAGAATCGAAGTCTACAAAACATCGGCACGCTCCTCCATCATGAACGTTGCCAAGTTAACCTTATCATTCTCCTCACAACGGATGCTCCGAAAAATCTTCTCCATCGCTCGCAGCTAATACTCTGTAACTAGGGGCTGACTCTCCCCCTTAAAAGAAGGCGGCTTCATCCTCCGGAACTTCTTCATGGCTGACAGCCCTCTGACTATTCTCGGTACCACCTCCGGATGTGGTTGGGCCTAACCAAACCACGCAGATCAGTTACGAGGCCTATACGACATCTGACGCACAATTCCATACAATCTATATCATACCTGGGCCTGAGCTTGCACCTGAGCCTGCAATGCCGCCTGCGCATTCGCATGCATCTGCATCACTTGCACCAATCCCTGCATGAAGATACCATAGTCGACCAACAGTGGCGGTGGCAGTACCCGTAAACCTTGCTGGCCTGCACTCGCATCTCCCCTTGGCTCCTCATCGCGAGCAGGGGCAGCAGCACGATGACCACGGGATGCCATAACCTCAAAGGAAATAATTTAGTTAAGTCAAGTTAGATTCCTTAGTATTATTATTTATCTGTTTTCCCTCTATTTGTTTAGCCATTTGCCAAAAGGAACTATCTAGATCTTGGGATATGGACTTAGCTGATGGTTTTACTTATGTAAACTTTCAACCTGATGGCTCTGATACCACTCTCTTTAGCGCCCCACCCTATACTCGGTCCAGTATATCACTCTCATCGAATATAGGAGGCAACGCCACAGTGGGAACCACCCAACAGAACGGAGACGGGTTGAGGTTTACATGAGTAAAGGGCAAAATTTGCAGCGAAAAGAAGTTTAATACATCAGCTAAATACCAAATACCAACATCACAATAGTCCAACAGAAATTAAGTTCCAACTTATTGTTACAATAACCAACCAGAGTTCATAAATTCAAGCCTCTTATAGTATTTCTCAGGCTACCTCAAATGATAGAAAAGAAAGCTAACAACGGTCACGCACGGGCCTCCGGCTCGGACTCACTTGGCTCAAAGTCCTCGTCCTCAATAGCGGACTCGCTTGAAAAGTTATCAAGTGTAAGTCTACGAATAGACTTAGCAAGATTCAGAAACTCAAACGTACCTCTTACACAAGCATAACACACTTGACCATCTTTTAACTGGTACAAATCCCTAAGGCTTACCAAATTGTAGAAAATGAACACATGATTTTAGAAATAAAATACATGTTTTAAAACACTAAAAACACATCACGAGGGCAATGCCGATTGGTATACAACTATGGACATGGTATGTAACAGTGCACTAGGCTATACCCAGTCATGTAGTGAAAATGCATAGCAAAAATTCTGAACAGGATCTATATGCCAAGTCTTAGTGAAACCAGTAGTGTCAAGGAGACATGTATCTATGTGCAGTCTGAAGGAAACAGAAGTCATAATTGAAAACACTATTTAGAACTTAAATGGAATATGTATGCATAAAGGAACAAAATTTAGAGTTTTCATGACAGGTTTAGAGGTCAGCTCAGATCTAACAGAACAGATACAAATTCCAAATAACATATAACAGAGTCAAATGGCATAATCTGATCAAAATTTATCAGAAGTTCTGAGCTGAACGAAAGACCTAGACACATTGCCCAAACCACCACTAGAAGGTCATATACAGATACCAAATCACCTAGGCAATGGCGATGAGGTCTTGATTAACTACGCAGAATCGGAGGAAAATCTTCCCTACCTTAACCAGTGGAACTTGTCCACCTCCAGAATTTCACCCACGTACACTCGGGGTCATAAATATATTGAGCCTCCCAACATGGGCATTTCTACGGTTTGGCTCTGAGCCCTTCTATGGCAGTAGTGTCTCTATGGTCTACAATTGGTCTTATAGCACAAAGAGTTCACAATGGTAACAAAAGATATGCCAAAAGGAATTTCAGAATATGCAGTCGTGCAGTAAGAATGCAATGAAGATCACAGCAATAGGGTTTATAATGTCAAGAATAGTATGTCAAAAGGGCCTTCAGAACATATAGTCCTGCAATAAGAATGCAATGAATATTGACTATGGAAAACACTACATGATGGAGACAAAAGATTCTAGCATATGATATAATAGGTGGTTGCAAGTAAAATGGCCAGTAACTGGAAGCAAAACGATTGCACAGTGGAAAGGATAGCTTTTACAGAGTATAAATATACCTTTCCTCACGTCTGGAACACACTAAAACACACCCACACAGGTTAAGTCGACTTAAACAGGGCCTAAGTCGACTTAAACTTGCAAACAGAACTGGACTGGGTTCTAGTAGACAGGCTACTCGAGTTGAGTAGGCCTTAAGTCGACCTAAACCTGTACACAGAACTGGACTGGGTTCTGGCAGACAGGCTAACTCGAGTTGAGCAGGCCTTAAGTCGACCTAATAGGCAAATAGAAGGTAATGCAATTCTGTCTAGAAAACAACCATGTCCTGCACATCTCCGCCAATGTCTGAGTACCCAAAAATCAAACAAAACTTCGTGAAAGTAGAGAAAACATATTTCACACTCAAATCATTCCTATTTCGCACTCGAACCCATACATATTTCACACTCAAACCAACAATCTGGATTTCAGAAAAACCATACTATCCCACAACCTAAAGGCAATTGTCCGAGTCCCCAGAAATCAAACCGAGTTCCATCAAAGAAGAAACAACATATTTCGCATTCCACTGTGGTTCAAAACCCAATTTCAAGATGTTAAAACATGCACAAAAGGGAAGATTGAGATTCAGATCTTGCCTCAAAGTAGGTGAAACAAGGATTTAGAAAAACCCCTCCGCCTCCGGCAAGAGACGGGAGGACGAAGACCTCCTCGAGAACCATGGTCAAGCAGCAACCTAGATGACCAAGGAGATCACCCAAGAGCAGGAACAATCTCTCCTCCCTCTGCTACGTCCCTCGGCTCCCTCTTGGGCTTCCAAAACCGCACCGTGCACACCCAGAACACCAAATGCCAGCGAGAGGAAAAAGAGAAACAAAACTCCCATGAAAAGGGCTGGGGTTTCCCCCAAAATCTCTGGCGGTTACAAGGATTAAGGAAGGGATAAAGATCCCTTTAATGGCTCAAGGAAATCCACGGTTATCAGGGAGAGAAATAAGGAAAGAAAACTCACATTCGGAACGTAAGAAACGATTGCCATAAGAACCGGGACACTATTCATCCACCTTTTTTAAAAAATCAAAACTAATAATATAAAAACGATTTACAAAAACTAATTGTTACCCATTTTTCACCAACATTTATTTTATCATGAAAAATATAAAATAATTAAAAACCCATGAAATGAAAATTGCCCCCAAATGAACAGTAACATGCTCCTCTTGTTATACATAAAGCTATTTACGTGGGCTCCTTCTAAGAAAAGGATAAAATGCATATTCTTACTCTTAACCTCAACTAAATTAATGTATGCACACACAAAATATGAATGAAATAAATTAAATCACATAATTTTAATTACTCAAAGTTTGGTTTATAATCAGGAGCAATTTGTCTACTCCTTTATTATTAAGTTTAATTCAACCAAAATACTAGTCAATCATTTTATTAACTTAAGTAAGTAATATTTCAAGCACTTAACCAAAATATCGACATAAAATATTCTTTATGAATTACGGTAAAATTCCCGAGTACTACAAAGATGGAGGATTCCTGGAATCTAATTAAAGAAGGTCAGGAAAATGGCAGCCAACTATAGCTCACAGAGCAAGAGACAGGTCGGTCGATCGAAATCCCTGCACACACATTGCTGCCTGGTGAGTCTTCCACCAATCTGCGCACCTTAAAAGATCATCATGTGCATAACATCATAGGCAACTTGCATGACCCCCCTAGGACTAGGTCATTTCTTAAAGATGTTCATAATGATGACCTCATTGCATTAGTCTCTCATGTTGAACCCAGAAGCATTGAAGATGCATTGCATGATGAAAATTGGGTTAATGCCATGCATGATGAACTCAACCAATTTGAAAGAAACCAAGTCGGGAATCTGGTTCCAAGACCCATCGACCAGCATGTCATTGGGACTAGATGGGTTTTTAAGAACAAGCTTGATGAAGAAGGGGCAATCATTAGAAATAAGGCTAGGTTGGTAGCTAAGGGGTATAACCAAGAAATTGACATTGACTTTGAAGAATCTTATGCCACCGTTGCTAGACTAGAAGCCATCAGAATCCTGCTAGCCTTTGCATACTCCCTAGGCATAAAACTATATCAAATGGATGTCAAAAGTGCCTTTCTAAATGGCCTGATAAAAGAGGAAGTTTTTTGTAGAATAGCCCTCTGGCTTTGAGTTAATTGATTTTCCTAACCATGTTTGCAAATTGTATAAGGCTCTATATGGACTAAAGCAGGCTCCACGGGCCTGGTATGACAAACTTAGTTCACATCTGACCGGGGAAGGTTACATCAGAGGTAAGATTGATCAAACACTCTTTACCAAGGTTATGAATGGCCACATCATCATTGTACAGGTATATGCAGATGATATTGTGTTTGGATCAACTGACTCTAACATGTGCAAGCAATTTGCTGAACTTATGACAAGAGAATTTGAAATCATCCTCATGGGAGAACTCCAATTTTTTCTCGAACTACAGATCACAGAAACTAAGGAAGAATTCTTCATAAATCAATCCAAATATACATTGGAGGTCCTAAAAAGATTTGGAATGAAGGAAGTCAAACATATATCCACGCCCATGGGAAAAAATGCATCTCTAGATGCGAATGAGAATAGTAAATCTGTAGATTCTAAGACATACCGAGGTATGATCAGGTCTCTTTTATATCTCACTGCTACTAGGCCTGACATTCAGTTTAGTGTGTGTATGTGTGCTCGATTTCAAGCTAATCCTAAAGAATCTCATTTCATTGCTGTGAAAAGGATTTTAAGATCCATTGCTAGCACACATGACTTAGGGCTGTGGTATCTTGCATCATGTTGTTTTGACTTAATTTCATATACTGATGTTGATTATGCTAGATGTAAACTTGATAGAAAAAGTACTAGTGGCTACTGCCAATACTTGGGTAGATGTTTAGTTTCATGGGCTTCCAAGAAGCAGCACTCTATTACACTTTCCACTACAGAAGCTGAATACATTGCTATAGGTAGCTGTGGAACCAAGGTGCTATGGATAAAGCACCAACTCCAGAACTATAGAGTAGATCTTGGATGCTCACCCATCTTGTGCGATAATAGCAGTGCCATTTACTTAACCAAGAATCCCATTCAGCATTCCCGAACAAACCATATTGAAATAAGGCATCACTTTTTCCGGGATGAGGTAAGCAAGAAAAACTTTGAATTACACTTTGTTGAATCTGAGAAGCAAATTGCTGATATTTTTACAAAACCTCTGGGTTATGACAGATTCTCTACCTTGAGGAGAGAATTGGGTATGTGCAGACCCTCCAATTGATTCTTTTAGCTTGATCAAGTTCACTCTAGCATGAGAGGTCATTGTTTGATGTTGATAGGGGGAGTCCATCCTATTGGTTAATTTGCTGCATCCTAATAGTTGCATCTTAGTTTATGTATTGCCATGTTGTTCATATGTGCATCTCCCTATGGTATATTAAATGGTGTTGGGAGAACGGCAGATTATGTCTGTCTGGAAACCCACACTATGCGTGTGGTGATCCAAGGATCCAAGTTCTCCTCCTAGTACAATAGGTCTTGTTGCATCCCTACGGTTTTGATGATGTCTCACACTATAAATCAATTCTCTATCTCTAGATTTATGCTGGTTCATCATGTAAGTGAGTACAGTTCATATGCTGTTTCATTATTTCATCTATCTACACTCTGCTTAGTTAGTATGAACAGTAGTGGGTCGACCCACCCTTGCTGATGCGTCGACCCATCAGAACACTGACTGTCTGGGTATCAAAGTCTGTACATCAGCTTGATCGAGTAAGTCTGTACAGCATGCCTTAGTGTTCATATCATTAAGTCTGTACATTGGCATATCTTCTTCAAGTCTGTACACCGGGCATCTTCTAATTGAAGTCTGTACAGCCAATGCACTTAACTGAAGTCTATACACTGGTTTGTCTAACTTCAACCCTATACATTCAATTGTTAGGCCTAAGTCTATACACTCGATTGTTAGGTCTTCAACCCTATACATTCAATTGTTAGGCCTAAGTCTATACACTCGATTGTTAGACCTTCAACTATATACATTGGTTGAGTCTATTCACTGAAGACGCTGAAGACCTCCAAGTGTATACACTCTCACATGATACCCACTTGGTTAACTGTTGTGTCAAGTTTATACACTCGATTCTCTCATGCATTTCACAGAAGTCTTCATATTCTATCTTGCTATGAAAATACTTTCATCACAAGTCTGTACACCGTCTTTTACATGCGTTCATACATTAAGTCTATACACTCACTCTCACGTTGTACACACTTGATCATTTGCTGCTTTAAAGTATGTACATTTGCTGATTAACAGTCTGAACTACCTAATTCGAATCATGTCTTCTGTCTCTGTCAGAAGATAAACATAGGTTAATGATCGGGCACGTGATCTGAGGATGATCCCTGGCACGTGATCCGAGGTGCTCTCTGGGCGGGAACCTGAAAGCCACACGCCCATCATCTGCTATATATATGGAGCATCATCCTTCAGTGAAAGATAGATCGTGAAAAGAAAGAATAGAAGATATTCGAGTGAGGCTGCACGATCCAGAAAAGAGAGAGAGCAGAGAGTCCCACATTGTCCAGATTCGAGAGGAATATGTCCGAGATAGAGAGAGCAGTGTCTGCGGTTTGATGAATTGCTTCCTTTGAAGCTACATTTGTATTGGTTTCAGAACCGATTGCTTCTTCGTTGGTCCTTGTTTCTATTTTGTGTTCTTTTTATTTGTTCATTCTTCTGATTCGAATTTGTTCCCCTCCAGTGTGTGGAGGAAGGGAGTGTAACTCCGGTTTCCCTCTGGGTTGCAGAGGAAGAGAGATCGGTGATCTCTGGTGTTGCTAGTGACGGGTTGTCATTAGTAGTTTCCCTCCGGGTTGGAGGAAGGGAGACTTGTCTCCAGTTCTGTTCTAGCTGGTAGCTGGAACAGGTTTCAAGCTATGTGGGTAGCAGAGTTTGGTTGAGGGATTTGTTTCCCTTGGGTATTCAAGCTGTGTGGCAGCAAGTTGTTCGCAGACTGAGTCTGCCGTGTTCTAGCAGTGACTAGTGGAATCCTCACTCTAGTTGTAGTGAGGGGTGGATGTAGATTGCGGACTGCAATCGAACCACCTAAAAATCCGATTGCCTATTCTGTGGTTTGCTGTTATTATCTGCGCTCTCCATATGCTTGTCTCTTTGCTTCCTTGTGATCAGCTCTTCAATCTCATCTACTTATACTGTCTTGATTGTTGACTGCGTTAGCATTCTCATTGTGCGGGTTCAGGAGGAGTGTAAACAGTAGAATTAATTTTTAGCCGAAGTTTTTACAAATTGGGAGTGATCTATTCATCCCCCCCCTTCTATATCACTCTTGCTGCGCTAACATTTGGTATCAGAGCAGGTTTACGCCATGTGGACGAACGGTCAAGGAAATGCCAATGGTGCTAGAACCTTCATGGCCGAAGGTCAATCCATTAGTCGCCCTCCGTTTTTTGATGGTAGTAACTATCTGTTTTGGAAGAACATGATGGAAGTGTTTATCAGGGCTCAGAGCCATAAACTGTGGAGAGTAATTATTGTTGGGCCATATGATCTGCCACCAAACGAGGACGCTTGGACAGATAACCATGTCAAGCTATCTTCACTCAACTGGACGGCGCTGAACATCATCCAGTGTGCTGTTCATCCAGAGGAATATGCCCGTATATCTGCCTACAAGACTGCCAAGCGAATGTGGGATGAGCTGCAATTGATCTATGAAGGTACAGCTCAAGTGAAAGTCTCGAAGGTAAAATTCTACACTTCTAAGTATGAAATGTTTAGGATGAATGCAGAGGAGAATATAACTGAAATGTATGCCAGGTTGTCCTTGATCACAAACACACTTAAAGGGCTAGGGAAGGATCTTGCTGAGGCAGATATAGTCAGGAAAATTCTTAGATCTTTATCCCCGGCATGGCACACTAAGGCCATTGTGATTGAGGAGTCAAAAGATCTGACTATCTTGACTGTGAATGAACTCATAGGATCCCTTATGACCTATGAGATGAATTTCAAAGGAGGTGGAGAAGGAAGTGATAGGAAGGCTAAGAATGTGGCTCTAAGGGCATCCCGCAACAAGGGTAGCAACAGCAGGAACAGTAGCAGTAGCCCCGAGTCCAAGTCCGAGCTTGAAGGTTTTTCAAATCTCGACCAGGAGGAGCAGGCAATGCTCACTAGACAGTTCAGAAAATTTTTGAAGAAAAAGGGAAAGACCTTTAGGAAGAAGAAGCCACACTCTTTAAACAAGAATGCTGAATTTACCAGTTATAGGGATAGAAATCCTAAGAGACTGACTTGTTTTAATTGTAACAAATAGGGACACATGAAAGGTGAATGCCCAGACCTCTAGAAGAAGGGTCCCTATCTTCAGAAGAAGAACACAAAGGTGCAGAAGAAGAAGAAGCCACAGGCGATGGTCTGCACATGGAGCGAGGAAGAAGAAGATCCCGAAGACACTTCCTCAGAAGAATATGAAGATGGAATTTACCTTATGGCAAACAGTGAAGAGGAGGTAATAAATGTTTTTGAAAATTACTCAATTGATGACTGGGAGGATGCTTATGGTGAATTGTTAGATAAATTTAATTCTCTTAGTAAAGAGCACAGAGTTCTGAAAAGAAAATTTAACACAAATGTTGAAGAACAAACTCTGGTCTGTGAGGAAAATCAGAAGCTAAAAGAGCAATTAGGAGAAATGACCTCACTAAGAAAAGAAAATGATAAGCTCAAGGGAGAAGTTCAAGAAAGTCAAAATCAGCTCAATGAACTCAACATTAAAATTGAAGAAAGCAGGAATGAAATTAGAGAGAACTCAGAGAAATATGAAGCTATGAAGAAAGTAAATATTGAACTTCTAAAAAATTCTGAGTCCCTTCAAAAGGAGCTAGAAGACAAACAGAAAGTCCTAGAAAAGTTTGTCCAAGGATAAACTAGTTTAGATGCTATACTAGATACTAGGGTCAATTTCAATAAGGAGGGTCTAGGCTATGACCCAACCAACAAGAGACCCTTGCAATTCAAGACCATCACCTTTTGCCCAGAGAAGGGAAAAGAGAAGCTGGACACACCATCCAGCTCAAACAGCACTAAGGGAATTCAAAGTCCTAAAGAAAACACAAAAACCAGTGCTGATCAACCATTTAAGATGGGAATGAATTATATGAAGAATGTCACTAAGCTCACTCACCAGAACACTAATGGTAGATGGACCAAGAAAGTGAATCAGATTAAGAGCTAGAATTACAACAATCAAATGAGTCCAAATAGGAACTACTGGAGAAATAATGTTCATAGTCAAAAACATGTTAATCAACAAGCTTACAGGAAATTTCCTAGGGATAGGAAGACTAATGAATGGAATAGAACTCACTTCTCCAGACCAGCTGGATTCAACTTTAATAAACCAGAAAGGAAGGTGCCAGAGAAAACCATGCTGAAGCAAATCTGGATACCTAAACACTTGATCAGAGAGTTAAACAATGTCTTTGGACCCAACTCATCTTGGGTTCCAAATCAATCTGCTTGATGTATTTGTGTAGGTCGGCCTGGCAGCTGAAGATAACAAGTGGTACCTCGACAGTGGCTGCTCCAGGCATATGACAGGAGACCGATCCAAGTTTAGCAAGATAGAGATGAGGCCAGGGGGTCTGGTCAAGTTTGGAGGAAAGAACAAAGGTAAAATAATTAGAGTAGGTACAGTAAGTAAGTCTTCCACAAACTCCATTGAAAAAGTCTTACTTGTGGAAGGGCTTCAACACAACCTGATTAGCATTAGTCAGTTATTTGACAGGGGTCACAGGGTTGTATTTGATGATAGTTCATGCAAAATACTTGAAATAAATTCTGATGTGGTTAAATTTGTAGCCAACAGGATTAATAATGTCTACATTGTAGACTTAGATGAGGATGTTGCATCTCTGTAGTTTTGATGATGACTAACATTATGAATCAAATTATTTTTATGATGATTATTTTGATGCTCCTTGATGAATGATAAAGATCCTGCATTGTCTAAATATTCTTAGGATCTAATGTTGTTGTCTTGCATGCACATCTATGGATCAAATGTTTTTTCATCATGCTTTTCTGATTTAATGATCCTCTATCATGTTCACCCATGAGCCCATACTTATTTGTCTTGTTTATATGGGTTCTGTGCACCTAGTGCGTTGACGCACTTGGCTGGCTGTGTAGACGCAATAGTGCGTCTTTCGCTTGCTATTTTGTCCACTACGTCGACGATGTCACTAGATGCGTTGACACATTGGCCTGTTGCCAGGGGCGTGAGCATTTCGTTTAAGCAGTTGAGTCGACGCTGCACGATGGAAGCGTTGACGCATTGGCTTGGTGCCAAGGGCTTGAGCGTCTCGCCTATGAAGCTGAGTCGACGCTGTCACCTGAAGCGTTGATGCATTGGCTTGGTGCCAAGGGCTTGAGCGTCTCGCCTATGAAGCTGAGTCGACGCAGTCACCTGAAGCGTTGACGGATTGGCTTGTTACCAAGAGATTGTGCCTCTCGCCCAAGGAGCTGAGGCGACGCTACACAATGGAAGCGTTGACGCCTTGAGTTTATGACAAAAGGTTTTTTGATCAACCACCAAGCAGAAGCGTCGACGCTGTCAACTGATGCGTTGATGCATTAGTGTGTTTTATCAAGGGACATGTTCTACATTATATCCATTGCGTTAACGCCTTGGCTTTAGTGCGTTGATGCGTTCTTCAGTCCTTTGATAAGTCCCGTGCAATCTGTGTGAACAATGTATGACTTGAATATTTCTGAGATTGATTGAATGTTCTCTGAAACCTTACAGGGACTTAAAGATAAATTGGAACTTTATTCCAATCATGTGAGCACGTGATCCGAGCGAATAATCGTCTAATACGTGGCTCGATTCATCTTGTAACACCCCGATTTTTAAAATCTGAAATTTAATTGAAATAGTGAATTTTTAATTTAGATAAATGAATTTCGGAAATTAATATTATATTCCTCAGTGAATAGTGCTAGTGTAATTTCGACTTTCTCACAAAAATCTAGAAAAATAGTAAATTGATAGAGAATGATTTATGAAACAACTTTGCCTTCTTGAGTTTTATCAGTAAAAATCTGTAATTAGATCTATTTATCGTTTAAGTGAGTTCCATTAAATAATATTTTATTCCTTGGAATAGTACCATCGACAATTCTTCTACGTGATAAAAATCCATAAAAATGGTAATTAGGTTTCTGGAAGTGTATGTAACAAATTTGTCTTCTGGGATTAACCCAGTAACAATCTGTAGCAAGATCTATTTAATGTTTTAAGTGAAAAATCTACACTTTTCAACCTTTACCT
Organism: Amorphophallus konjac; assembly: GCA_022559845.1. Lineage (NCBI taxonomy): Eukaryota > Viridiplantae > Streptophyta > Magnoliopsida > Alismatales > Araceae > Amorphophallus > Amorphophallus konjac. The sequence goes on from CM040120.1 coordinate 361,136,931, forward strand.
AACCTTGACTTCAAACATAAAATTCGACCTTAATACTCAACCATTTGATCTGAAATTGGTGTCAAATTAAAGGCCATGATCTTAACTTCAATAGCCCTCTAAAAATTACTCGAAACCCTAACCCTAATTGAGGCGGCTGGTCGAGTTTTGACTTGGTCTTGCTTGGCGGCGCCTTGTCCAACACGCCTCTTGTGGCGTCGATTCCTCTCACCACAGACCATCCCAGAACGTGTATAAACTATCAAAATGAAGCACTTCCAGTCTATTCTCATTTGGTAGCCACGGCAGTCGCTGAAGTTTTCAGATCTGGGAGATATCTCGCGTTGAGTGCGTGGGTGTCGGCTTCCTTCTTTCTTTCTTCCTCCTTTGTTCTTCCTTGTTCTTCATCAAATTGAGGTAGGTTCTCTCGGGCTCAAACATCAAGTAATATATAAAAATGTTCAGCATGAAGTCCTCTTTCTTTTGATATATAAAGCCCCAAATATCATGTAGTATCCTGCGAGTATTTTAAGGTTTAGTAGAAGCATGTTAGAAGCATGTTAAATTAGTGTTAACTTTGTTCCTTCTTCGATTTAGTTCTGATTTCAGGACGTAAATATGAAATTGATCCATGCATCTTGTGGAGTTTTTCGTGCTCTTTCCATTGATTATAAAAGCCCTAAATTCCATTCAGCCTGTCTAGAGAATTTCTGTTCGGAGTAACAGCATGTCTAGACCTAGCTTTCGGTGTGTTCTTTCGAGTTGATTTCTGATTTCGAGTTACCAATCCTAATCCTCATGTACCATATCTTATATGGTTGGATTCAGCATCGGAGTGGCTTTCTTTTGACATAAGAAGCCCCAAATTCTGTTCTGTATATTGAGAGAATTTTACGTTTTAGTCACAGCATGTCATAATTAGGGTTTCCCATGTCTTACCTTAATATAACTTGATTTCAGCGAGATATTTTGCAATTGGCCTTACTATTAGATAGTATTCTTTGTTAGCTTTCCAACGGTACTGAAAGCCCCTTATTTGGAGTCCATTTCCATGAGTTATTAGAGTTTTAGTGCAACCTAATCAAACCTTGGCTTCCCGGCGTTCACCGGACGCGGCAGGGATGACCGGAATCGACCCAGGGATGGACGGTCTTACGATAGACCGCACATCTCTGTTGACCACTTTTGACCCTGGCATGGCCTGAGATAAACGATATTTCAGGAACCACACATCCCAGGATGAACGGTTCCAAACTAACCACATATCTAGATATAAGGTCCCGGAGCAACCACATAACCCCCTGGAGGATAAACGGTCTGAAAGTAACCACATAACTGGCAGGCCAGGGAGGATGGACGGTCCAGAGAGGACCACATAACTTGGGCGGCCCACTAGGAACCGCCCAAGTACTTGGGCGGCCCAACAGGAACCGCCCAGGCCCTAGAGTGCCCCCTTTCAGCCCGTTTAGCCCCGTTCAGCCCTGTTTAAGCCCAGTAGATATAAGGTCCAGTCCGAACCGTTTATCTACCCAGTACATGACTTAGTAATGGTTCTAATGCATTCTTTTTCATGTCATTAATGGTAATTAGTGAAATAGAAACCCACTTAATAAATATTTAATTATGCAACTAAATTCTTGTTAAATGCTTGTTATTCGTGCCTACGCGACTTACGCGATCTTGTTCATTAGCTTATCATCTTGAATCATTCTTTTTGGCATCTTGGCTTAATGTAAAACTTAATTCTTGTTAATTTGGCTTGTAATTAGGATTAATATGATCATTAGCTTGCTGTTTCGCTGCTGTACTACAGTAACAGCGTGACCAATTTTTTTCGACTTTACGCAAGTCGATTAGCCGATTCGCGTGCTAGTCTTGGTTTTACCCCCGGAAACTCTATCCGGCGGTCTTACCATCATCTTGGAACTTTGTTATATCCCTGTTAGGAACTTGTTAAACACCAGCAAACCCTGTTTTATGTGTTTAAACCACTGGTTTAAGGTTTGGATCGAATCGAACGACGAGAGGCATGAGCGGTTAATAGTTGACCGCATAACCTCTTCGGCGGCCCGATTGTGACCGCATATCTTTATACGGCCCAGTATGGACCGTATATCTTGTTCATAGGCCTTAATGTCTTCTGGACATCAGCGGCCCATAATGCACCGTTCATACCTTGAGCGGCCCACTGTCAACCGTTCTTTCTTGACCTCGCGGGCTGAGTTTCAGTCCAATTCCTGTATGTACGGCCCTCTATTAACCGTATATACCCTTTGAGCGGCTCTTTTATGACTGCACATCTCTTGGAGATGAGTTTGACCGTGTTTGTACTCTTGAATCCAAGGACAAGGTTAGTCCTTTAAATCTTGAACTTATGGCAGTAATTCCTCTGATTAAATTGGCCATTAAAATTGACTGAATGTCTAGACGGATGGGGCTTTGGACCCAATAAATAAATGCCATCGCATCATAAGGGCCCGGTCTGGTCCTGGGGAGAGCGCCCGAAAAATTACTGAGCCCATGGGATGCTAATGACATGGTGGGGCATTACACCGAAATACTTGCTTGCTTGTTGCGTCTATGACAAACATCTCTTGTTACTTGTTACTTGTTACTTGATCGCGAATGAATTGATATTACTTACTTGTGGCCAATTCTTTACTACTGTCTCTTGTTATATCTCCTGTTGTAAATTCTTGTACTTGTTATCTTGTTAATTCTTGACATCACATATTTCTTAACCTTGCAAGATCTTGTTATTACGTTGTTTCATTATACCGTTATCGTCATTTATTTCTTTCTTAGTATTGCATATAAAAATGTAATTTACTTGTTAATCACTTAAACTATGCCTGATGATAGAGTATAATTCCTACTGAGCTTTTTGCTCACCCCTACTTCCATCCCTTTTCAGTTTATGCGAGTATCGGTACGTGCATTGGGAAATGGATCAGTGTGATCGAGTGGAACCTGGAACCTAGAGTTGGAGTTTGCTCTTTAATTTTCTTGAGTCTAGCTAGTCTAGTTATTTCTTTTTGTTATTTATTTTGAATCTTTTATTGTAAGTGGTGTCAAAATATATCTTTTTAAATTAACAAGAGTTCGTATTTTCTCAAAATGTGTGTCTGGCCTCTTTGTATTTTATTGTGATTATTTATCTTCCGCTCTTGTTATCGTGACTTGTCTCTTGCCATGTTCCGAGCATCGTTTCCCGCTGCTATCGGTTCGGGACGTGACAGTTTTGGTATCAGAGCCTCCTTGCCTGAGTCCTTAGATTTTGTCCAAGAGTATAGGTTACCCTAAGTCCTAAGACCCGTGTCATCTCTTGTCACCTGGTGAGATTGGGTAGTATCGTGAGTTAAGTAATAAAATATATGCAAGATTGCGTCGTGTTACACGTAAGGGTAATGAAAAAGTTAACCATATAACTATCTTGCAGGTCTCTAAGCCATTTTTAAAATGAAACCGAGTGGTTCCATGGGTAAGCTAGGATTCGGTTCCGCTAAAGGCTGGCGAATCCGTCGTAAGTAAACCCGACGTAATAAGAAGAAGAAGAGTAATCTTACACCAAGGGAATGTTTTTACTGTCACAAACTTGGTCACCTCACGAAGGAGTGCTGGCGAAGGAGCGGAGCGTGCCTGCGTTGCGGAAATCAGGATCATAAAATAGCTAGCTGTCCTAAGTTACTTCCACAAGCAAAACTACAAGAGAAAAATCGGAACCCACTCCTACCGAATGAAGAATTATATATGGTAGCGTTCTCTTTTATCCCTAGCTATAGCTAAATTCTTTCGTCATTAGTTGTATAATTAACATGATATTTTGATAGATAGTATAATTAACATGTTATTTTGATAGATAAGATCATCTTAGTTTAAACATTCACATAATTAGTAATACCCGGTGAATTTGGGGACCAAATTCCTTTAAGTGGGAGAGGGTGTAACACCCCGGTTTTTAAAATCTGAAATTTAATTGAAATAGTGAATTTTTAATTTAGATAAATGAATTTCAGAAATTAATATTATATTCCTCAGTGAATAGTGCTAGTGTAATTTCGACTTTCTCACAAAAATCTAGAAAAATAGTAAATTGATAGAGAATGATTTATGAAACAACTTTGCCTTCTTGAGTTTATCAGTAAAAATCTGTAATTAGATCTATTTATCGTTTAAGTGAGTTCCATTAAATAATATTTTATTCCTTGGAATAGTACCATCGACAATTCTTCTACGTGATAAAAATCCATAAAAATGGTAATTAGGTTTCTGGAAGTGTATGTAACAAATTTATCTTCTGGGATTAACCCAGTAACAATCTGTAGCAAGATCTATTTAATGTTTTAAGTGAAAAATCTACACTTTTCAACCTTTACCTAACCTTGACTTCAAACACAAAATTTGACCTTAATACTCAACCATTTGATCTGAAATTGGTGTCAAATTAAAGGCCATGATCTTAACTTCAATAGCCCTCTAAAAATTGCTCGAAACCTTAACCCTAATTGAGGCGGCTGGTCGAGTTTTAACTTGGTCTTGCTTGGCGGCGCCTTGTCCAACACGCCTCTTGTGGCGTCGATTCCTCTCACCACAGACCATCCCAGAATGTGTATAAACTATCAAAATGAAGCCCTTCCAGTCTATTCTCATTTGGTAGCCGCGGCAGTCGCTGAAGTTTTCAGATCTGGGAGATATCTCGCGTTGAGTGCGTGGGTGTCAGCTTCCTTCTTTCTTTCTTCCTCCTTTGTTCTTCCTTGTTCTTCATCAAATTGAGGTAGGTTCTCTCGGGCTCAAACATCAAGTAATATATAAAAATGTTCAGCATGAAGTCCTCTTTCTTTTGATATATAAAGCCCCAAATATCATGTAGTATCCTGCGAGTATTTTAAGGTTTAGTAGAAGCATGTTAAAAGCATGTTAAATTAGGGTTAACTTTGTTCCTTCTTCGATTTAGTTCTGATTTCAGGACGTAAATATAAAATTGATCCATGCATCTTGTGGAGTTTTTCGTGCTCTTTCCATTGATTATAAAAGCCCTAAATTCCATTCAGCCTGTCTAGAGAATTTCTGTTCGGAGTAATAGCATGTCTAGACCTAGCTTTCGGTGTGTTCTTCCGAGTTGATTTCTGATTTCGAGTTACCAATCCTAATCCTCATGTACCATATCTTATATGGTTGGATTCAGCATCGGAGTGGCTTTCTTTTGACATAAGAAGCCCCAAATTATGTTCTGTATATTGAGAGAATTTTACGTTTTAGTCACAGCATGTCATAATTAGGGTTTCCCATGTCTTACCTTAATATAACTCGATTTCAGCGAGATATTTTGCAATTGGCCTTACTGTTAGATAGTATTCTCTGTTAGCTTTCCAACGGTACCAAAAGCCCCTTATTTGGAGTCCATTTCCATGAGTTATTAGAGTTTTAGTGCAACCCAATCAAACCTTGGCTTCCCGGCGTTCACCGGACGCGGCAGGGATGACCGGAATCGACCCAGGGATGGACGGTCTTACGATAGACCGCACATCTCTGTTGACCACTTTTGACCCTGGCATGGCCTGAGATAAACGGTTGTTCAGGAACCACACATCCCAGGATGAACGGTTCTAAACTAACCACATATCTAGATATAAGGTCCCGGAGAAACCACATAACCCCCTGGAGGATAAACGGTCTGAAAGTAACCACATAACTGGCAGGCCAGGGAGGATGGACGGTCCAGAGAGGACCACATAACTTGGGCGGCCCTCCAGGAACCGCCCAAGTACTTGGGCGGCCCAACAGGAACCGCCCAAGCCCCAGAGTGCCCCCTTTTAGCCCGTTTAGCCCCGTTCAGCCCTGTTTAAGCCCAGTAGATATAAGGTCCAGTCCGAACCGTTTATCTACCCAGTACATGACTTAGTAATGGTTCTAATGCATTCTTTTTCATGTCATTAATGGTAATTAGTGAAATAGAAACCCACTTAATAAATATTTAATTATGCAACTAAATTCTTGTTAAATGCTTGTTATTCGTGCCTACGCGACTTACGCGATCTTGTTCATTAGCTTATCATCTTGAATCATTCTTTTTGGCATCTTGGCTTAATGTAAAACTTAATTCTTGTTAATTTGGCTTGTAATTAGGATTAATATGATCATTAGCTTGCTGTTTAGCTGCTGTACTACAGTAACAGCGTGACCAATTTTTCCGACTTTACGCAAGTCGATTAGCCGATTCGCGTGCTAGTCTTGGTTTTACCCCCGGAAACTCTATCCGGCGGTCTTACCATCATCTTGGAACTTTGTTATATCCCTGTTAGGAACTTGTTAAACACCAGCAAACCCTGTTTTATGTGTTTAAACCACTGGTTTAAGGTTTGGATCGAATCGAACGACGAGAGGCATGAGCGGTTAATAGTTGACCGCATAACCTCTTCGGCGGCCTGATTGTGACCGCATATCTTTATACGGCCCAGTATGGACCGTATATCTTGTTCATAGGCCTTAATGTCTTCTGGACATCAGCGGCCCATAATGCACCGTTCATACCTTGAGCGGCCCACTGTCAACCGTTCTTTCTTGACCTCGCGGGCTGAGTTTCAGTCCAATTCCTGTATGTACGGCCCTCTATTAACCGTATATACCCTTTGAGCGGCTCTTTTATGACTGCACATCTCTTGGAGATGAGTTTGACCGTGTTTGTACTCTTGAATCCAAGGACAAGGTTAGTCCTTTAAATCTTGAACTTATGGCAGTAATTCCTCTGATTAAATTGGCCATTAAAATTGACTGAATGTCTAGACGGATGGGGCTTTGGACCCAATAAATAAATGCCATCGCATCATAAGGGCCCGGTCTGGTCCTGGGGAGAGCGCCCGAAAAATTACTGAGCCCATGGGATGCTAATGACATGGTGGGGCATTACACCGAAATACTTGCTTGCTTGTTGCGTCTATGACAAACATCTCTTGTTACTTGTTACTTGTTACTTGATCGCGAATGAATTGATATTACTTACTTGTGGCCAATTCTTTACTACTGTCTCTTGTTATATCTCCTGTTGTAAATTCTTGTACTTGTTATCTTGTTAATTCTTGACATCACATATTTCTTAACCTTGCAAGATCTTGTTATTACGTTGTTTCATTATACCGTTATCGTCATTTATTTCTTTCTTAGTATTGCATATAAAAATGTAATTTACTTGTTAATCACTTAAACTATGCCTGATGATAGAGTATAATTCCTACTGAGCTTTTTGCTCACCCCTACTTCCATCCCTTTTCAGTTTATGCGAGTATCGGTACGTGCATTGGGAAATGGATCAGTGTGATCGAGTGGAACCTGGAACCTAGAGTTGGAGTTTGCTCTTTAATTTTCTTGAGTCTAGCTAGTCTAGTTATTTCTTTTTGTTATTTATTTTGAATCTTTTATTGTAAGTGGTGTCAAAATATATCTTTTTAAATTAACAAGAGTTCGTATTTTCTCAAAATGTGTGTCTGGCCTCTTTGTATTTTATTGTGATTATTTATCTTCCGCTCTTGTTATCGTGACTTGTCTCTTGCCACGTTCCGAGCATCGTTTCCCGCTGCTATCGGTTCGGGGCGTGACACATCTGGAAGCATTACTTCGCGCGTGTCTCCCAAACCCTCACTCTCTCGTGAGGTTGGATATATATATGAAGGTTTCTGCTCCTGAAAAGCTGCCGAAGCCACAGGGAAAAGGGTGAGGCCAGAGCGAGAGGAAGGAGAGGAGAAGCCATCCTGATCCATTCGTTGAGCATACCTGGAAGAGAGAGAGTGATGAAGGAGAGGATGGTTTTCTGCTATGTTTTGTCTATGCTTCTTTAAGAAGCTACATTGTTTCTCCGTTCGATTGTCTTCGATATTTCTTTATGTTTTCAGTTGTTTGTTCTTAAATTTCGATACTCTGTTTTATCGTTCCCTCTAGGTGTAGAAGAAGAGAGGTGAATCCTCTGGGTTGCATTGTGGTTCCCTCTGAATCAGATCAGAGGAAGGGAGGTGGTCTCCGGGGTTCTTGTGTTCAGATAGTAAGGAGGCTATCTGGGTTGTTCCCTCCGGCTGTGGAGGAAGAGAGACAGCGTCTCTGATTTGCAGTGAGTGTGGGTCACTGATGGGTTCCCTCTTGTCTAAGAGGAAGGGAGAGTTATCTCCGGGTCAGGTCTTGGGGTGTGAGACCTGGGTGCAAGCTGTGTGTTCAGCGTCTGTAGGGATTTCGATCCCCAAGCTGTGGATCAGCGTGTTGTTGGCAGACTGAGTCTGCGGTTCTTTCTTGTGAAAGGGAAGCCTCACTCAGCCTTGAGTGAGGGATGGACATAAGTCTGCAGGTTGCAGACTGAACCATCTAAACCTCTTGTTCTTCGTGGTGTGATTGTGTGCATCTTTTCTCTTTATGCTTTTGTCTGGCTTCACGAAGTAAGTGTGATTGTTGTTGATCGAAACCTTGGTATGACTGCTCGCTTAGTGCTTGTGCATATGTGCTGATGAAATTCTGAGTGATATATGTTCTGCACTCGTGACCTGCGTTATCTTGGTTGAGGTTTCGGTTTATTTTACATATAGTCATTCTTCCTAGCCCATCTCATCTTCTAAGATTACCTCAGCTAAGACAAATATTTTTTAAACGGTGATCTATTCATCCCCTCCCCTTCTAGCTCACCGTCCTCTTACTTAACAGTTGGTATCAGAGTAGGTTTACCCGAGATGTGGTCCAACGACCAGGGTAATCCTGGAACCAGTGGTCCTCGCAGCTACATAGCTGAAGGACAGTCAATCTCTCGTCCCCCATATTTTGATGGTTCTAATTATTTCTTTTGGAAAAACAGGATGGAAGTTTTCATCCGATCTCAGAGCCACAAGCTATGGAGAGTCATTACAACTTGACCTTATGATTTACCTCCGAATGAGGAGATGTGGTCTGAAGAACAAGTCAAATTATCCGGACTGAACTGGTCTGCGCTCAACATCATCCAGTGCGCAGTTCACCCTGAAGAATATGCCCGAATTTCGGCGTGCAAGACAGCTAAGAAGATGTGGGATGAACTAGCGCTACTTTACGAGGGTACCTCTCAAGTCAGAGCTACCAAGGTAAACTACCTAACCTCTGAGTATGAATTATTCAAGATGAAGTCAGAGGAGAGCGCAACTGATATGTACGCTAGGATGTCACTGATCACAAACAGCCTCAAGGGGTTTGGAAAGGAAATATCTGAAGGGGATATAGTCAGGAAGATCTTGAGATCTTTGACTCCAGCGTGGCACACAAAGGCCACTGTGATAGAGGAATCGAAGGATTTAACAACCATGATTGTCACTGAACTCATAGGGTCTCTTATGACCTATGAGATGAATCTCAAGAAAACAGGAGAAGGTAGTGACAGAAAGGGCAAGAATGTTGCTCTTAAGGTTGAACGACACAGCAGCAGCAGCAGCAGCAGCAGCAGTGGAGACTCTGATGGAATTCCAGACCTTGACAGGAGTGAAAAAGCCTTGCTCACACGACAGTTCAGGAAATTTCTGAAACTGAAGGGAAAATCATATGGGAGAAGAAGAAACTACTCATCAGGTAAATATCTGAACAATGGCAATGACAAGGATAGGAATGCTAAAAGTGTGATGTGTTATCATTGCAGGAACCTTGGGCACATGAAGCAAGATTTCCCTGAGCTTCAGAAGAAGACACTGGATTACCATAAGAAAGGCTCCAAAGTGTACAAGAAAAAGCCAAAAGCTATGGTATGCACTTGGAGCGATGAAGAAGAAGACTAAGAGACTAATTCCTCAAGAAAGGAGACTGAAGGAGTATGTCTGATGGCCGACGAGGAAAATGAGGTAATCAATCCCTTTGTGACTTACTCTATTGATGACTGGGAAGATAAGTATGGTGAACTGCTAAATATGTACAATGCCTTAGCTAAAGAACATAGAGTCACCAAACGCAAACTCAATGTGGTTAATGAAGAACAAGAACTCATCAAGACAGAAAATTCCAAACTGATAGCTGAATTAGCTCAAATGGAAAATGTAAGAAATGAGAACAATCTTGTTAAAAATGAGCGTGAAAAACTTAGAAAACAGCTTGATGAAACCAATCAACATACTGAAGAAAACCTGAGACAAAATGACTTACTCAGGGAAGGGTATGAAGCTGTTAAAAGGGTCAATGATGAATTGCTGGAAAACAATATATGTCTGCGGAAGGAGTTGGAAGATAAGAAGAAAACCCTTGAGAGGTTTGTTTTGGGAGAGAGTAATTTGAATGCCTTGTTAGGCACCAAAGTAAACTTTAACAGAGAGGGGTTGGGTTTCAACCCAAGTAAGAAGGAAGCATTTGGGGTAAAAACCACTACCTTCTGCACTGAGAAAGGAAAAGAGAAACTGGACATTCCATCCAGTTCCAAAACTACTGAACAACAAAAGAACATCCATAGACAACAGGCTGATTTTGGAAAAAATATCTTCAAGAAATTCAACAAGCCCACGCACCAGAAGTAAGGTGTCTGTCAATTCAACAACTATGACTCTAATAAAAGAATGGGCTATTTTAGAAGCAACATGGGAACGTCTAAGTACACACAGAATACTGTCAATAAAATGCCTTCATCTAGACAGGTTAAAAATTATGGTCTGGCTGGGACCCAAACCTTTATCAACAGAAACTGGACACAACTTGAGAAATAAAAAGAAACAAATGAAATGCACATCAATAACAAAACTGTCAACCCTCAGCACAGAAAGAAAAAGGGGTTAAAATAGATCTGGATTCCCAAGACTGTGCTTAATGAATTGAACGGTATTTTTGGACCCAACTTACCTTGGGTTCCAAAGCACACAACTTAAATTGTTATTGTGCAGGTGAGCCTAGCAGCCGAGAACAACAAGTGGTATCTCGACAGTGGCTACTCGAGGCACATGACAGGGGATCAAAGAAAGTTCAGCAAGCTTGAATTGAAAGCAGGAGGCTCAGTTAAGTTTGGAGGTAAAAACAAAGGTCAAATCATTGGGACCGGAACCATCGATAAGAAAACCTCCAACTCTGTTGAAAAAGTCTTGTTGGTTGAAGGTCTGCAACACAATTTATTGAGTATTAGTCAGTTATGTGACAAGGGTCACAAGGTTCTTTTTGATGAGCATGCTTGCAAAATTTTAGAACCAAACTCCGATAAAATAAAGTTCATTGTAAATAGAGTCAATAATGTCTATATTGTGGATCTTGATGTTGAGTCTGAGTCTAATCTGTGTCTCACTGCTGATTTAGAGAATAACATGTTTGACTGGCATAGGCGACTAGGCCATGCTAGCTTTAACACCTTGCATAAATTAGCTAAATTTGATTTAGTTAGAGGCATGCCTAGCTTGAAGTTCAAATCATTCTCTAAGCCTTGCGAGGCCTGTGCTCTAGGCAAGCAAACTCGAGCTTCTTTTAAAATTAGGTCTGAGAGCTTGTCAACAAAGATCATGGAACACTTGCACATGGATCTCCTTGGTCCTACCAGAATCCAGAGTCTAAATGGTAAGAGATTTGGTTTTGTCATTGTCGATGACTACTCTAGATTTGCATGGCTATTTTTCTTGGCAAATAAGAGTGATGCTTTTCAAAAATTTGAACATTTTTTCAATAAGCAAAAACATACAGAGCACAAGATCACTGTTATCCAATCAGATCATGGAGGAGAGTTTGAGAACTCCTCATTTTCTAGCTTCTGTGACAAGGAGGGACTGACTCACAAATTTTCTTCTCCCAGGACCCCAGAGCAGAATGGAATTGTGGAGAGAAGGAATCGAACAATAGTGGAAATGGCAAGAACATTGCTAATGGAGAGTCAGCTACCTAAGAGCTTTTGGGCAGAAGCGGCAAACACAGCCTGCTACATACTTAATAGAGCTTTGGTAAGACCCATACATAAGAAAACACCATATGAACTCCTGAAAGGTAAGAGGCCTAATGTCTCATATTTCAAAATTTTTGGTTCAAAATGCTTTATTCATAATAACAACAAGAGAGACTTAGATAAATTTGATGCTAGAAGTATTCCAGGAATATTCCTAGGATACTCTGAAACATCTAGGGCCTTCAGGGTCTTTAATAAAAATGATAGAACTGTAGAGGAAACCCCTCATGTTATTTTTGATGAAATAAAAATCTCTAACAGTCTAAATGATGATAACAGGTCTACAAGTCATGATGGAGAGTTCCTGGAACAAATGCAAGAGGAGGAAGTACAACCGGTTGAAGAACCCACTGATCTGAACCCAGTAAGTACAGCTGAACAAGGTGAGTCCTCAACAAATGTCAGAGTTTTAAAAGACCACCCTGTAACCAATATTATTGGTAGTCTTAATGATCCCCCTAGGATAAGATCTCATTTCAGAAATGTTCAGAATCAGGACTTAATTGCTTTAGTTTCTCAAATTGAGCCTAAGACCATTGAAGAAGCCTTAAGTGATGAGAATTGGGTAACTGCCATGTGTGAAGAACTAGGGCAATTTGATAGAAACAATGTCTGGGAACTTGTACCTAGACCTGAACATCTCAATGTAATAGGAACAAAATGGGTTTTTAAGAACAAACTGAATGAAGAAGGTGTCATCTCTAGGAATAAAGCTAGACTTGTAGCTAAAGGCTACATTCAGGAGTATGGAGTGGACTTTGATGAATCCTTTGCTCCAGTAGCTAGAATGGAGGCTATCAGAATTCTATTAGCATTTGCCTGTTCAAACAATATAAAACTTCAACAAATGGATGTTAAGAGTGCTTTTTTGAATGGAATTCTAAAAGAAGAAGTTTATGTTGAACAACCTCCTGGTTTTCAGTTTTCGACTAAACTTGATCAAGTTTTCAGGTTAAACAAAGCTCTTTATGGATTAAAGCAGGCTCCTCGGGCCTGGTATGAAAGGCTGACCAATTTCTTACTGAATAAAGGATATAACAGAGGTAAAGTTGACCAAACCTTATTCACTAAGAATTCAAGACAAGATCTCATCATAGTTCAGGTATATGTAGACGACATTATTTTTGGATCAACAAATCCTGAACTGTGTAAAGAATTTTCACAGCTTATGTCAGCTGAATTTGAGATGAGCTTAGTTGGAGAACTGACTTATTTCCTTGGCTTGCAGATAAATCAAATGTCAAATGGCTGCTTCTTCCACCAAACCAAGTATACGCTGGATATCCTAAAAAGGTTTGGAATGACTAACCTAAAGCAAATATCCACCCCAATGAGCACAAGCATGACCCTTAATGCAGATGAGTCAGGTAAACAAGTAGATGAAAAACTCTACAGAGGTATGATCGGATCCCTCTTGTACTTAACTGCCTCTAGGCCAGACATACAATTCAGTGTTGGTTTATGTGCAAGATATCAGTCTAGGCCTACTGAACTACATTTGTCTGCTGTAAAAAGAATCTTTAGATATATGTCTGCCACACATACATTAGGCTTGTGGTATCCTGCTTCACGCACATTAGATTTAGTTGCATACACTGATGCAGACTTTGCTGGATGCAAACTAGATAGGAAGAGCACTAGTGGCCACTGCCAATTCTTAGGAGGATGCCTAGTTTCTTGGAGTTCAAAGAAACAACATTCAGTGGCTCTTTCCACTGCTGAGGCTGAATACGTGGCTGCAAGCAGCTGTGGCACTCGGGTTATCTAGATCAAGCATCAACTTCAGGATTACCAAGTAGAGACAGGTTGCACTCCCATCTTTTGTGATAACACTAGTGCCATAAACATTGCAAAGAATCCTATTTTACACTCACGAACAAAACACATTGAAATCAGGCACCACTTTATCAGAAATGAAATTGCAAATAAAACATTTGAATTAATTCATGTTGGGACTGCAGATCAAATTGCTGATATTTTTACAAAACCTCTAGATACTGAAAAATTCACTTCTTTGAGAAGAGAACTTGGTATTTACAAACTCTGACTGATATGAGGCAATGAATTCTGGTTCATGTATTTTCATAAATTTAGTGGTAGTTTTGTCATACCTTTTCTGGTGGGGGTCCCTATGTGAGGGGGAGCAGGTGTGTGCTTTGAGTAAAGTCAATTCTGCTTCTCTGCTGTTTTCTGAGTAGAATGGGAGATAGAGCTACTAGAGAGGGGGAGCTTGACTAATTAGAAACGCTTGAAAGATGGGTGTTATTGCTGGATTAAATGTTATAATTGATCTTGAATATTCCTCTTGATAGAACCTCATTCATTTCCTACATTCTTAAGTTTGTGCAATTAAAATCCAGCTAGAATCCTCTTCTAGTAAGTCTTAAGAGGCTAAGATTAACCTTCACAAGTATATCATCTTACTTTGTTGCATGACTCATGAACAAGCTAGACTTGTAAGAAATGGTTTCTGTTTATGAGGTTCTCATTGGACATCTTGATAAGACCTCTAATATTTGCCCTAGGTTTTGTCTTCAAACAACCCTTTGTTGAGCTAGTTAAACTGATCTGTGCTTAAAATTGCATACTGAGAAACTAGGAATCCCATCAATGAAATGAGATTTTCCTATGTCATGAGGCATCAGTTCTCATAAACAAAATCAAAAGAAAGAAATACAATTCAAAATTGTGCTTGGCAGAGCAATGATGACAATATGGTGAGTAACTGGGGATTCTGGCCTCTGATCAAGGTGTCTCCTCATGTAACAACCAATGGTCACTATCTCTGTTCTCTAATTGAGAAGTGATGAGGCTCTTACACTGAGTAACTGAGGATGCTGGCCTCTGACCAAGGTGCATACTTAATGTCAAAAGTGTAACTGGCCAAATACACTCTATAACTGTGCTCTCTCTGCCTGGACTGTTTGTCCTCAATGCCTACAGGCTGTCTTAGTGGTTCAAACTCTTGTTGTCTCTTTGACAAGCCTTAACAGCTACCTCAGTCATACTTGTTGCCACTTGCTCTTCTCTCATAATCATAGTAAGTTGATAAACTTCAAGTTTATTCTGAATCTCTTTCTCTTACCAGAACTCCAAGATTCTTCACTGGACCTTACAGCCCCACTTAAGCATCTAAGATTTGACAATGAGTGTCTACTGTTGGAATTTTCTCCATCTTTACTCATCAGTCCAGCGTCAACATCTCTCTTTCTCCTTGTTTTGATGATGTCAAAGGGGGAGAAGGTTGAAAGGGGGAGTAAGTCTGAAAAGGGGAGAAGGTTGAAAGGATGGGTGATCTAGTAGCTAGCTAGTGGAAGGAAGATTTTGGAATGGTTTTAGGTAAAAGATGATGCATGCTGTGAGTTCAGGCCTTGAGAGGTCACCATTGCTGCCTTTTTTGAGAATGTTTTAAGTTGGTGTTTCTTCTTTCACTGAATTTGACTCATGGTGTTGCCATCATCAAAAAGGGGGAGATTGTTGCATCTCTGTAGTTTTAATGATGACTAACATTATGAATCAAATTATTTTTATGATGATTATTTTGATGCTCCTTGATGAATGATAAAGATCCTGCATTGTCTAAATATTCTTAGGATCTAATGTTGTTGTCTTGCATGCACATCTATGGATCAAATGTTTTTTCATCATGCTTTTCTGATTTAATGCTCCTCTATCATGTTCACCCATGAGCCCATACTTATTTGTCTTGTTTATATGGGTTATGTGCACCTAGTGCGTTGACGCACTTGGCTGGCTGCGTAGACGCAATAGTGCATCTTTCGCTTGCTGTTTTGTCCACTACGTCGACGCTGTCACTAGATGCGTTGACACATTGGCCTGTTGCCAGGGGCGTGAGCATTTCGTTTAAGCAGTTGAGTCGACGCTGCACGATGGAAGCGTTGACGCATTGGCTTGGTGCCAAGGGCTTGAGCGTCTCGCCTATGAAGCTGAGTCGACGTTGTCACCTGAAGCGTTGATGCATTGGCTTGGTGCCAAGGGCTTGAGCGTCTCACCTATGAAGCTGAGTCGACGCTGTCACCTGAAGCGTTGACGCATTGGCTTGTTACCAAGAGATTGTGCCTCTCGCCCAAGGAGCTGAGGCGACGCTACACAATGGAAGTGTTGACGCCTTGAGTTTATGACCAAAGGTTTTTTGATCAACCACCAAGCAGAAGCGTCGACGCTGTCATCTGATGCATTGACGCATTAGTGTGTTTTGTCAAGGGACCTGTTCTACATTATATCCATTGCGTTAACGCCTTGGTTTTAGTGCGTTGACGCGTTCTTCAGTCCTTTGATAAGTCCCATGCAATCTGTGTGAACAATGTATGACTTGAATATTTCTGAGATTGACTGAATGTTCTCTGAAACCTTACAGGGACTTAAAGACAAATTGGAACTTTATTCCAATCATGTGAGCACGTGATCCGAGGGAATAATCGTCTAATACGTGGCTCGATTCATCTGGAAGCATTACTTCACGCGTGTCTCCCAAACCCTCACTCTCTCATGAGGTTGGATATATATATGAAGGTTTCTGCTCCTGAAAAGTTGTCGAAGCCACAGGGAAAAGGGTGAGGCCAGAGCGAGAGGAAGGAGAGGAGAAGCCATCCTGATCCATTCGTTGAGCATACCTGGAAGAGAGAGAGTGATGAAGGAGAGGATGGTTTTCTGCTATGTTTTGTCTATGCTTCTTTAAGAAGCTACATTGTTTCTCCGTTCGATTGTCTTCGATATTTCTTTATGTTTTCAGTTGTTTGTTCTTAAATTCCGATACTCTGTTTTATCGTTCCCTCTAGGTGTAGAGGAAGAGAGGTGAATCCTCTGGGTTGCATTGTGGTTCCCTCTGAATCAGATCAGAGGAAGGGAGGTGGTCTCCGGGGTTCTTGTGTTCAGATAGTAAGGAGGCTATCTGGGTTGTTCCCTCCGGCTGTGGAGGAAGAGAGACAGCGTCTCTGATTTACAGTGAGTGTGGGTCACTGCTGGGTTCCCTCTTGTCTAAGAGGAAGGGAGAGTTATCTCCGGGTCAGGTCTTGGGGTGTGAGACCTGGGTGCAAGCTGTGTGTTCAGCGTCTGTAGGGATTTCGATCCCCAAGCTGTGGATCAGCGTGTTGTTGGCAGACTGAGTCTGCGGTTCTTTCTTGTGAAAAGGAAGCCTCACTCGGCCTTGAGTGAGGGATGGACGTAAGTCTGCAGGTTGCAGACTGAACCATCTAAACCTCTTGTTCTTCGTGGTGTGATTATGCGCATCTTTTCTCTTTATGCTTTTGTCTGGCTTCACGAAGTAAGTGTGATTGTTGTTGATCGAAACCTTGGTCTGACTGCTCGCTTAGTGCTTGTGCATATGTGCTGATGAAATTCTGAGTGATATATGTTCTGCGCTCGTGACCTGCGTTATCTTGGTTGAGGTTTCAGTTTATTTTACATATAGTCATTCTTCCTAGCCCATCTCATCTTCTAAGATTACCTCGACTAGGACAAATATTTTTTAAACGGTGATCTATTCATCCCCTCCCCTTCTAGCTCACCGTCCTCTTACTTAACAGAGGAATCTGAATCTACTATTTGCTTATCTGCCAACTCTGAAAATGATGCTTTTGAATGGCATAGACGTCTAGGTCATGCTAGCTTTACTACTTTAAATAAATTGGTCAAGCATGATTTAGTTAAAGGCATGCCTAGAATTAAATTCAATTCCATTTCAAAATCATGTGATGCCTGTGCTCTAGGCAAACAGACCAGGAATTCTTTCAAATTAAGATCTGAGCCATTGTCCACAAACACCAGCTTCAGGACTACCAAGTAGACCTGGGGTGCACTCCAATCTACTGTGATAATACTAGTGC
The DNA here is from genome assembly GCA_022559845.1 of Amorphophallus konjac. NCBI lineage: Eukaryota > Viridiplantae > Streptophyta > Magnoliopsida > Alismatales > Araceae > Amorphophallus > Amorphophallus konjac. The sequence goes on from CM040120.1 coordinate 361,154,649, forward strand.
CATCAATATTGCTAAAAATCCTGTTTTGCATTCACGAACCAAACACATAGAGATAAGACATCATTTTATAAGAGATGAGGTGTCTAAGAATAATTTTGAACTGATTCATGTAGGCACAGATAATCAGATTGCTGACATATTCACAAAACCTCTGATAATGAAAAATTCACCACATTGAGAAGAGAATTAGGCTTATACAAATTATCTTAATTATGAAGCATGTTCTTCTTGTGAGGGGGAGTTGTGTTTGTCTGATGTTTAGCCTTATGTCATGCTAGTTTAAGGGGGAGTTCTGAATGTATGTTGGTTAGCTTTCAGGAACGCTTTGAGTGAGGGGAAGCTTTGAAAATTTGCTAGATTGTTTCATTGAGGAATGCTATGTCTTAGGGGGAGCTGAGTTGTAGTGTGAGAGGAGAAGTTCTTTGACAGATTCAAAAGGACTGTCCAGATGTGTAACTTTGCTGGTTTTGCATGACTGATCTAGTGTGGTTCTCTCAGACAGTAGAGTGTCACTTATTTCTTAAGTCTATAAGTCAGTGACTCTAAAATCCAGTTAGAATCTTTCCTTTGGTACTCCTTCAGAGATCTGGACTAATTGCATAAAGTATATCTTCCTACATTGTCATTGATTCTGGTTCAGGCCAAAACCTGTATGTCTTGATATCTGACCCAATCAGCTTGAAATCTAGACTTCAAGACTCAATTCAAGAAATAGTCCTTCTGGTATTATTTTCAATCATTCTATCTCTTTAACTCAAGGGCTTAACTGAACAAACATGTCCTGTTTTGATCACTGAGAAACTGGGAGCTTCATCAATGAAATGAATATTTCTTCCATGTCATGAGGTGTTAAATGTTTAAAATGAATGAAAAGACATGACAGAGCAATGGTGGCTTGCTGGTGAGTAACTGGGGACTCTGGCCTCTAATCAAGGTGTTTCCTCATGTCAAAAGTCACAGTTACTAACTCTGTTCTTTCATAAAAAAAAAGGGAAGGAAGTAATGAGGTACTCACTCTGAGTAACTGGGGATTCAGGCCTCTAATCAAGGTGTCTCCCTAATGTCAAAGGAGTGAACTACCAACTTACTCATTGATCTTCTTGAAAATCATCTCAAAAAGAAAAAATTCCTTGTTGTTATGCAACTAATGGATTGCTTGTCCTCAATACCTTGAGAACACCTCTCTGATTTCGTCTCTTGCTGTCTTGTGGGATAGTTGAATGATCAGCCATATCTGGCCATACTTGTTAACTCCTGCTATAAATCATACACTATGTATGCTGATAAACTTTTCTATCATTCTATTTCTCTATTGTGTACTGGAGTTTAAAGAATCTTCTCTTGAAATTAGAACCTCACTTATTCTCTTAAGACCTACTCGTGACTTTCTGCACTAAGAAGTTACCTCACTTCTTCTTCATGTTTCCAGCACTGTCATATATTCTGCATTTCCTTTTGCTGATGTCAAAGGGGGAGAGAGGTTCTGCAATATCAGTGAGTTAGAGGTTCTGCAATATCAGTGAGTCATGATCTGTTTTGAGCTTTGAGGGAGATGAGAGTATGTTGTAGGGAATGTTTAATTCATATGTATGAGCATGCTTTGAATTTACTCTGTTTGTTGAAGCTCATTTGAATTACTTGTTAAACTTTGATATTGCTTGATTCATAGTGTTGCCATCATCAAAAAGGGGGAGATTGTTGCATCCCTACGGTTTTGATGATGTCTCACACTATAAATCAATCCTCTATCTCTAGATTTATGCTGGTTCATCATGTAAGTGAGTACAGTTCATATGCTGTTTCATTATTTCATCTATCTACACTCTGCTTAGTTAGTATGAACAGTAGTGGGTCGACCCACCCTTGCTGATGCGTCGACCCATCAGAACACTGACTGTCTGGGTATCAAAGTATGTACATAAGCTTGATCGAGTAAGTCTGTACAGCATGCCTTAGTGTTCATATCATTAAGTCTGTACATTGGCATCTCTTCTTCAAGTCTGTACACCGGGCATCTTCTAATTGAAGTCTGTACAGCCAATGCACTTAACTGAAGTCTATACACTGGTTTGTCTAACTTCAACCCTATACATTCAATTGTTAGACCTAAGTCTATACACTTGATTGTTAGGTCTTCAACCCTATACATTCAATTGTTAGGCCTAAGTCTATACACTCGATTGTTAGACCTTCAACTATATACATTGGTTGAGTCTATTCACTGAAGACGCTGAAGACCTCCAAGTGTATACACTCTCACATGATACCCACTTGGTTAACTGTTGTGTCAAGTTTATACACTCGATTCCCTCATGCATTTCACAGAAGTCTTCATATTCTATCTTGCTAGGAAAATACTTTCATCATAAGTCTGTACACCGTCTTTTACATACGTTCATACATTAAGTCTATACACTCACTCTCAAGTTGTACACACTTGATCATTTGCTGCTTTAAAGTATGTACATTTGCTGATTAACAGTCTGAACTACCTAATTCGAATCATGTCTTCTGTCTCTGTCAGAAGATAAACACAGGTTAATGATCGGGCACGTGATCTGAGGATGATCCCTGGCACGTGATCCGAGGTGCTCTCTGGGCGGGAACCTGAAAGCCACACGCCCATCATCTGCTATATATATGGAGCATCGTCCTTCAGTGAAAGATAGATCATGAAAAGAAAGAATAGAAGATATTCGAGTGAGGCTGCACGATCCAGAAAAGAGAGAGAGCAGAGAGTCCCACATTGTCCAGATCTGAGAGGAATATGTTCGAGAGAGAGAGAGCAGTGTCTGCGGTTTGATGAATTACTTCCTTTGAAGCTACATTTGTATTGGTTTCAGAACCGACTGCTTCTTCGTTGGTCCTTGTTTCTATTTTGTGTTCTTTTTATTTGTTCATTCTTCTGATTCGAATTTGTTCCCCTCCAGTGTTTGGAGGAAGGGAGTGTAACTCCGGTTTCCCTCTGGGTTGCAGAGGAAGAGAGATCGGTGATCTCTGGTGTTGCTAGTGACGGGTTGTCATTAGTAGTTTCCCTCTGGGTTGGAGGAAGGGAGACTTGTCTCCGGTTCTGTTCTAGCTGGTAGCTGGAACAGGTTTCAAGCTCTGTGGGTAGCAGAGTTTGGTTGAGGGATTTGTTTCCCTTGGGTATTCAAGCTGTGTGGCAGCAAGTTGTTCGCAGACTGAGTCTGCCGTGTTCTAGCAGTGACTAGTGGAATCTTCACTCTAGTTGGAGTGAGGGGTGGATGTAGATTGCGGACTGCAATCGAACCACCTAAAAATCCGATTGCCTATTTTGTGGTTTGCTGTTATTATCTGCGCTCTCCATATGCTTGTCTCTTTGCTTCCTTGTGATCAGCTCTTCAATCTCATCTACTTATACTGTCTTGATTGTTGACTGCGTTAGCATTCTCATTGTGCGGGTTCAGGAGGAGTGTAAACAGTAGAATTAATTTTTAGCCGAAGTTTTTACAAATTGGGAGTGATCTATTCATCCCCCCCTCCTTCTATATCACTCTTGCTGCGCTAACAGGTCTTAGTCATACACCCTTGCATGATTTCAGTAACTAGCTTACATACCAAGTGCAGTGCATTTTAGTATTCATATGTTGAGGGGGAGATGGTTGTTGTCCTTGAGATAGGCTCATAACAAAGTGTGCTGCATTAGAAGTCTTTCTTCTGTCAGACTCCAGCAAGTCGACACCCTGTAAAAAATAGGTCAACACCATCACTCAGCTATTCAAACCTTTCATAGCCATCTCATTTCATGTGTTCTACACGTCTGTAGGTGTTGCATCCATGTTCCTTTTCCATTTCAAACCTTGCAATTGCTGAGGGGAAGTGTGTCCTAGTCACTTATCTACTTTTCACTTCTTGGTGGAATGTTTCAAAGGGAAATTCCCTTCTAAGACTGTTCTTATTGACTGACCTCTCTAGCAGCAATCTCCTGCATTTTCTTTTATCATGGTTGTTTAAATAAACTGAGGCTTAAAGTCAACAATCTTCTGAAATCTGAAAACTAGCAACGTGGAGGAGGGACTCCATAGGGTTACTTTTGATGATGCCTTCCCTGATATAAGTTCTAATGCTTCATGGTCTACTTATGCATTTTCATTGACAAATCTTTGGTTGATGTACTTCTATTGAGTATTGTGATCAAACGACCATATCAAGTGAGATTTAACCAAAGCACTCATTGCAGAGCAATGGTTAGGATCTGCTGAGTAACCGGATGCACTTCACCTAAGATGTGAGGTGGTTCGCGTCAAAAGGCAAATGTCTTGACTAACTCTGATCTGATAAGAGTTAATTTATCAAAAAAAATGGCTAGAAGAGCTTAATAGAGCAATGGCTCATGCCCACTGAGAAACTGTCACCCTTCACCATTGAAGTGATAGTGAGACAGGCATGAAGTGACAAGCTATCTCTGATCAAAATGAGACATGATAGATAATTGCACTGAGTAACTGGGGCATTTGCATCTAACAAATGTGATTTCTCACGTAAAAAGGTGTATGTTAATCTTGATTGTCAACTCGGCCAGTGTGAAAATCAGAGGTGAAAGCTCAGAAAAATTCTCACATATCCAACTTGTTTGACTTCAACACTCATGGTGGTTTATCCTGAAAGGTCATTGGATCTCATAAGTTAAACTATGAGGATTATCCAGGACTTCAGTTCTCTTGTGTGCATCAACTTTAGTAATCTTGTGTTGAGTACTCCTTTGATAAGTGCTTAAATTCTAACAAAGTTCTTGACTTTAATCCATCAATTAATACTCTACGACCATGACATATTGGTTTGCTGGGAGAAATCTGTTTTGAGAGTTGCTCCAGTCATTTCATCCAATGTGCCTTAATTCTGAATCTCTCTTCTAAGTTCTTTTTCCCCACATCTCCTACTCTTCACTGCTCTTTCTACAGTACCCCTCATGTTTTTGCTAATGTCAAAGGGGGAGAGAGAGTTAGTATGTCAAAAATGTCAAAAGGGGAGAGAAAGTTTTTGCTATTACATTCCGTGTACATTTGCATGAGTTACCTATCCAAATCTCATGTCAGAATAGTAAGCACAATGACTCATAATTGCCATCATCAAAAAGCGGGAGAATGTTGAATAAATGTTATTTTGATGATGTCTCACTATAAGTCATTGGTCAATTAATTTTGGAACTCATGAAACACTGTTTGAATGACTAGGTATCAAGTGTATAAAGAAGGTCGACCTCACCATGAACAGTTTCAACCTCATTGCTTCACCAAGCGGCCCGTGTGTTAAAATCATTAAAGCTGTGTCGACCTCAAATCCTCAGGAGGTCGACCTCAAGTCCTCATAGAAGCCATTGTAGAAGATCGTCACAAGGGTAGTGTTGACCTCAGACCCTCACAGCAAACAGTTCACATGCTGATCTTCATGGCTGCCTCGACCTCATCATCAGGCGTGTCGACACCTTCAAGCTTCCAAGCCAAAAGAGTCCACTCCGATCGAGTGTCGACCCCTTTTCGTGAACGCTCTGCTGTGCCACACCGTGTCGACCTCACCCTCAGGAAGTGTCGACCTCACGATCGCAACCAGCACTCTGGAAAGCGGCCAACGCAAGTAGTGTCAACCTCACTTTTACAGGAGGTCGACCTCAGGATCATTCCAGAAGCCGTTGTAATCACTCATTTTCAAAGCAGTGTCGACCTTACCTTCTCAGCATGTCGACCTCACTAAAGGTTAAACTCAAAAGTCTTCTGACAGATCTGTCTCTTCGTAGACAGTATAGAGGGGAGAATGGTCTGACGTAAACCTCTAAAAACACAGATTTTGAGGTATGAAGAAGATTCCTAGGACACTCAAAACATCCCTGTCATCACAAGTGTCCATGGCAATTTCTTACTCCAAATATCTGTCAGTACAAACACCTTGAAAAAGTCCTTATGTCTGCCAGTCCTATCCCCTGCGCCAGCCAGCCAAGACTGTGTCTGAAAGGAGAAATATATGTGGAAAAAGGACATCCTTTCTGCTAGTAGAGATTAAGGTTCTGCAGGTTTCCTTGGTCAAACCCTTTTATTTATTTCAGCTATTCAAATTGCAAGAGAAATGGAGGGAAAATCTACTACCTCTTGAGGGCTATATATTGGATGGCCCTCCCTTGTATGAAGCTGTTGCTGAAGTTAAAAAATTGGCCTACATGAAGACCAGAAAGTAGGAAAGAGAGAGAGAAGAAAAGAGAAAAGAGAGCCTGCTCAGACTTCCATCGGAGAGGAAGGTGAAGGAAGGAAGAAGGATTCCCAGCCAGCCAGCCAGCCAGCCAGCCAACCAGCCCTGGTTCCCCTGCCTCATTGCTTTAGCACCGCCGCTCGTAGTGCCTGTTCGTGACTGCTGCAGTTCCAGCTTCTTGTTTTGATTTCTTACGTTGTCTTTGTTTCTACAACAAATCACCGTGTGTGTGCCTGTCTTACTTGCTTTGTTCTATTCCTTCCTTGTGGGAGTTCTTCCCCGTGTGTTTTGAGGACTTGTCCTCGCGCGTGTGTGTGTGTTGGGGGTTGTCCCCGTGTGTTGCTGTATCCCAGCGTGTGTGTGAGGATTTCTTTTGGCCAAAGAGAGTGGAAGCCTTACCAAGTTGGTAAGGGGTGGGAGTAGGTGTGCCACGGTGCAACCGAACCACCTTAAAAGCCTTGTGTAGTGGTTTACTTTCCATATCTTCTATCCCCTCTTCACAGGTGGCGTGTTTTGTCAAAAATATCTCTTATCTCTCTACTCTGATTATTCCACCGCTTGACTTTGCTCATGATAACCTGTAACGCCCGAGAATTTTCTAGGAATTTTCTGGGGTTAAAATATAATTATTAAGTATTAAATGGACTAAATGGGCTATTAAATGAATTATGGTTAATTAAATTTAATTATTCAGGCCCTATACTAACTTAATAGGATTAGGCCCATTTAAATAAGCCCACTTGGCCCAAATTACAGTTTTGGACCCTGGCCCATGTTCTAGAAGCTTAAATTGATGTATTTACGGAATTACGAGATAAATAGGTTTATTTAAGGATAAATTAAGGATAAATAACAAAACCGTTTGAATCAATTCAAAATTCGGCGCTCTAGGATAAAAACGGTCTATCGCGAGACCACATGATTCAAAAAAAATGGTCCTCATGTGACCGCTATTAGCAGGCATATCCGAACAGCGAAGAAAGCTTGAAAAGTAGAAAACCTTGGCATCCTAATCATCTGGTATCGATGCCATCTACTAGCTGGAAGGGTCTAGAACGTGTTAGGGTCAATTACAAGCCCTAATTAGGACTCTAGGGTCATCCAAATCCTCAAAACCATATAAATAGACCTTAACTCTCACCTGCAGGACCCTTACTTTTAGCTCGCGTGGAACTAAGGTAAAGAGGCCAAATTAGAGGTAAGTTCTTTAGAAGAATTTTTTCATGATAGTAAAGTCTAACCCCCCTCCGAATTTCACATTAGGAGATCGAGCCAGCAGGGAGGACAAGGCTTCCAAAAACGCTAGTTTGGTGCAAGAAACCCAGGAGATTGTGCGACCGGGCCAGATTGATCAGCAAATTAGAAGTCATAAACGAGGTAATTAGATATGGGTTCTTTAGAATTAGTTGTTCCTTTTCATATCCTCTTCTTACCCTCTAAGTTTTGTGGTCATAGGAGAAGAAGACCAGAAGTTAGAAGGCTACAAAGTTGTTGATTCGGTTCGGGACAAACAGGAATTAGGGTCGAGTTCCAGCCCAAAATTCAAAGTTTAGGGCTCTTTCTAAAGGTAGGTTATCTCTTGAACGGCTTAAATTTGATGTTAGGAGTAAAAGCCCTCAATTTTCAGTCATTTTCGTGCATGGCACGTGGAGTATTTTGTGTTTTATTGAGACTGCGCAAGTTAGTTCATTTTTCATGCATGAACTTAGCCCTAATGCAATTAAGATGAAATTCTTATCTAATTCTCACAACCTATGTATATTCATGGCCTAATTACCTTCCAACATGTCTTAGCTACGTGGTTATATCATTTTTCCATGCATAACATGCCTTAGATTAGCGTTTTATTTCACTATTTTACAGTCTCTCTCTATCAGACAGAAACGGTCAATGAAGTGACCGCTGCATCTAACGGCGGTCTATCGCAAGACCGTTTATGACACCCTTGCGGCCAGATCTTGACCGCTATCTGGTTCTAAGAACCAGTTCGAACTCAAGTTGTTTTCCATGTTATAATTATTATAAATATGCCATGTTTCATTTAATCATGCCCTGATTCGTGTTAAGCACCCTGGACATACGTGAGCAAGTTTAAGAATCTTATTTTCATCGTTATGTTAATTTCATGCCAAAATTATTTTAATTTTGTAATTAAAGACTCTTCCTATATTTATGAAACATGATTCATGGTGGTATTTAGAACGCTGTTTTGACCGTTGTTTCCACACGATTCACTCTCATCTCTCGAGTCATTTTTCATAAGTACGTGGCGTATACCTCGGTGTGCGACCATTAGATACACTGTGCACTTATAGACACATCTCTTGGACTTGTGAACCTCTCCGCCGAATATTCCTTCTGTCGGACTAGAGGATCATGTTTCAAGGCCTCAGTAAGACTCCGCGAGCCTGGGATTCCCACTAGAATGCCGAGCCGATTGTACCCGTAAAGCCCAAATTATCTAGAGAGCACTCACGTGACCGATGTTTTACTTTCTGTATTCTGGTTAATTGCGGCCCTCTAGGAGACCGTCAGTGTTACTTAGTGGTCCTACTCAGACCGTCTTTGTCAGGAAACGGCCACCTTAAGACCATTTTTGTTCCAGAATCCCTCAAGTGTCGACTTTCCCTTCGTTTTGGTTGACACAGTTAGTTGCTACCTTCACTGGACCGTTAGTATTGTTTAAAGCGGACTGACTGTGTCCGTCATCTGCATGAAACGGACCAGTAAATGACCGTCTCTTTCTGTCAGGTTCATAACCCAAGGTTTGACCTAAGGGTTGTTGAAACTCTATTTTTGGATGATCTTAGGATTATCTGGATCCCCAAACCTATGTGTAACAAGTTAATGTTAAGTTATGGAACTTAATTAATGTACCGTTATGCTGTCGGAATGCCGCCGTAGCATAATCTTCTTTTAATTCTTCTTTGAAATCTCATATCAGTTTTAGAACGTTCTATACCTTGGTTACTTGGTCATGAAACCTATTATTTGAACTCATTACGTTATTGGCCATTTTTATATTTTCGTGCAAGTAGCTTGATTTATAACTTGAAGATACAAGAGTGGGCACAGACAGTGTCCAAGGGCTCCACTCTAGTCCCCTCGGCAGATAGTCGGAAACATACTATAAACCATACGATATGATGAACACTGGCATCGCCTTGCGCTGGGAGTACTTTTTTTTTTATAAACTCGCGAATATCCATGAATACTCATGAGGCATTCTTGTGAAATGACATGCTTGCTAGTACGTTCTCGTTACATGACTTTCTAGTGCATAGCCTTTATGGTTATGAAAAAGTGCATTCTTGTTCATGAAAGGCCAAACTTGCATTCTTGTTATATACTTGTTCAATCATGTTCTAAATTCTCATTTTAATCGTACCATGTTACTTGTGTTACTTGGATTTTACACCGCATATTTTATCGTATTTCGTATATCTTTACTCTAGCGCTAAAACATTAATCACTTCAATATTACCTTCATGTTGATATGAAGATACCTACTGGGCATGTGTGCTCATACCTACTTTCTCATCTTTTCATGAAATACTAGTGAATCGGATTCGGATTATACAAGTAGCGGGTCCGAGAGCGATTGATGGTCTATTGGAATAAGAGAAGCCCTAGTTATCTAGTGTCTAGTAGAGTCATATTGTAATTTTTGATTTCTTGAGTCTTATGATGTAAAGATTTCAAAGGAAATGGTCTTAGGTACTTTCTGGTTATTATTATTATTATGAAATAAAGTTGGAGTTTAAGTAATTACTTGTGCAATTACTTTTATGTGATTGTCGTGTGCTCTGATTTCTTGCTTGCTTGAGGCGTACTAACCAACTATCCACATTCCCGAGATTCCTTCCGCTGTATTAAAAGCTCGGGACGTGATAGTGAAAGTGGTATTAGATCGTAGGTCTTAGGACTTACTCACGTCATAGGCTAAGTCCAAGGTTTAAGGACCCACACCTATGAAACAAGGAAAGGAATTCCCCACCCAAGAGAGGAATTTGGTAGAACTCGGGATGAGATAGTAATTAGAAATTATCTCTAAGATTAACCCCACCAATTCCATAAGAATTAACAATTCTATTATTCTTTTCAGGTGCCTCATTCCCATAATGGCTCACCATGTTGATTGGGGTGGAATGCAGCAAACTGTTGCGGGTCTCACCCAGGCCTTACAAAACATGGCCCAAGCTGGCGCGAGGGCGGGTGCCGGTGATCTGCACCGCAACTTCCAGAGTTTAAATCCTCCATGATTTTCTGGTTCCTCCAACCCAGATGAAGTTGAGAACTGGATCGATGAAATGAACCGCATATTCAAGGTCATGCAATGTGCCGACAAAGAGAAGATTCGTCTTGCCACGTTCCAACTCAATAAAGATGCGCATACGTGGTGGAAGTCTATTCCAGCACCACCTGCAGATGCACCACACACTTGGGAGGGATTTCTCATGCTCTTCCGAGCAAAATATTTCTCCGAACATGTTAAGGAGATGAAGGCAGGGGAATTCGCTTCCTTACGGCAAGGCATGATGACGGTGGCGGAGTGTGAGTTACAATTCTCTTGCCTAGCACCTTATGCTCAACATTTAGTGTGCACGGATCTTATGAAGGTTAATCGTTTCATGGACGGGCTGTGACCCATCTTCATTCAACAACTTGGCTCGCAAAATATTCAGACTTATGCAGAGATGGTCCAACGTGCACACTTATGTGAACGCACCTTAGAGAACGTCGATAAACTCAAAGGCAAAGGGGAGGAGTCGAGCCGAAAGTCTGATCGACGAGGAAGAAGAGAGGAGAAGTTCAGCATCACGGAACCATACAAATCTCGTGATAGCAAGAAGAGATCCCAGAACGGGAGTGGTAGTGGCTACCACAAGAACAAAAATGTAAAGGAGGAAGACAAGCAAGTCATGGCGGCTTGCACGTTTTGCGAGAAATTTGGCCATGCGGTCATGAAATACTGGAAGCGTCTCGACGCTTGTTTGCGATGTGGCAGCCGGGATCACCACATGTCGGATTGCCCCCTCATGAAGCATCAATCTTCCAGTGGTGGACGCAAGCGACAGGCTCGTCTTAACGTTGTTATGGACGATGAAGAAGCGTCCAAGGATGATGGGCTGATGGAAGGTACCATTCACATATATTCCCATCCTACATTCATGTTATTTGATACTGGTGCTTCTCATTCCTTTATATCTACAGCCTTTTGATGGGGACATCAAGGCAAGACCGCTCACATTTTGTTTGCATTTATGTCCTTTCATATTTGTATGTATACCCTTGTGTTATATGGGTACACAATTGTAAGTCTTAGTGGGTTTATTTACAAAAGGCCAATGGGTTTCTTTGCAAATGGGCACGTAGGCCCAGCAGGGGCCCCCTCCCTCCTTCTTATTGGTCCACATGGACTCCAGGGTCCATGGGGGGTGGTCCATGGTCCAAATATGGACTTGGACCAAGAATTTAATAAAGAGGCAAAATCCCATTTGGTCTCTTAAGGAGGGTGGCGAACTCCCCTTGTATATTATTTTTTTATTTGTGTTTTTTTGACCATGTGTGGATAATATTTCCACTCCCTTGTAAGCCCCTCCCATAACCCTATATCTGGGGTCATTTAGGTGATTAATGTGGAACTATATATCCTATGTAATTTCTATTTTGTGGGAATTAATGAGAAGAAAATTTTTGTGCAATCCAAGTGCAAGTTGCGCCCTCCCCCTCTCTCCCTATGGTTTCTCTCTTCTTCCTCCAATCTCCAGGGTATAGAACCCTTCTATCTTCTCCTTATCCCTTCTAGATTCTATCCCTGCTACCGCCGCCGCCGTTCGTGCCGCCATCGAGCCGCCGCGAAGCCGCTTCCGAAGTGCTGCCCAGATCTCTGTTCTGTTGGACAAAGGCTCACTCCGCGAATTTTTGCTCCCAACCTTGAGATCTTCTGGAGCCCAAACATTCAGGGTGAGTTTCAGGGGTCATCACCACGTCCTAGAAAAATTGGTTGAGCTTCTAGCTTTTATTTTCTATTTGTTTATTTTCGTCCTCCACCTCCTCTCAAATCTGCCTGCAGTCTGTCCAGATTTCCAGAAACCCAGTAGAACGTTCATGAATCCATCTTTCCTTGATCTGAATGACTTGATATTTTTATTGTAGGTTATGCCCACATAGTCCTTATCCAAGAATTTTCGTGGAATTTCTGGAGTCTTCTACCATTTTTTAAAAATCACTGTCAGATCCAAAACTCAGATCTGTCTCTGCTGTCCAGATCCAACCACCCGGTACTAGAAAATCCTTTTACCCATTCAAATCTCCACCAAACCTTTCATAAAAATTATCCCCGTTTTCCTCTCTTCGCCCTCTACAACTTTCGTGAAGAGGTCAACAGCTGAATAGGAGGTCTACATCGCGGTCAACGTCAACTCTCAAGAAAGTTCACTTCTTCCCGACCAGATCTGAGGCAGAGATCAGTCAGGTTCAAAATTCGACCATCAAAATTACAGCCCTGACGAAATTCTTAGATCCATAGAGGGTCGAAGGATTTCGAGTCAGTGTTCCAACGGCGCTAGTTTCGTGTCGATCCGACGTCGGGGCCGATCGCAACAGCAGTTTTCGTCAGGACGTGCAGGTCTGAAACAGAACACAGATCCGTGGACAGCAAGTTCCACACAAGGAGGTCGGAGCCGACTCGCCTTCCACGAGGCGAACCAGCGCGCCGCCTTCCCAGGGAGCGCCCCTCCGGACGTATCCATCACAGCGGTGCCGCTCTGGGCCCACACGGCCCCATTGACCAGCACGTGGGTCCCACGTTCGTGGGTACGCGTGCCGCCGAAGCTACACAAGAATCTACCCGTCAACCCGAACCCGCTACTCCCGAGTCCCACTTTGTAGCCCCTTACCTCCCTGCGTGGAGTGGATAGTAAAGTCTTTGCTGTAATTTATATAATTTATTATTCCGGGAGTACGAGATCGGCCGGGATCATCTTCCCCATGCCCGGCGCGTGGAGGTATCATGTTCGCTCCTTTACTCGACGTTTGCTTTATTCGTATATACTTGTTTATGCCGCTGCTAGAGAGCATGATAGGGTAATTAGCTCGCTATATATTCTTATTTACCGCTGCGAGCGAGAGAGTGAACCCGTCCCGTGACCCGATCCGGGCACAAAATTGTGAGTTGACCACCCTAGCTCACTGCCGGTTTCTCAACCGTGCACGTCCGTACGCTTCCCTCGTTAGGGACGATCGCGAGCTTGCTTAGAGTCCAAGGGTCACATATCCAATTGGAGTCGAGTCGCGTGTCCGTCCCGCATCAATTTGGTATCAGAGCGCCAGTTGAGTCTAGGGTAGTCATTAGTCATTGCTTAACAAAAAACAAAAAAAGAGTCATTATCTAAGTCGGTCTAGGTTGCATTTGCATCCCTTTTCTCGGTATATCAAACGGCATTGCCCGAACGTTAGGTTATGCCTATCAGGAAGGTAGCAGTCTTGTGTGAGTGATCTGTGGATTGATTAACTCCGCCACGTACCGGATATTGGCTAAGTCTAGGTGCATCATCCTTGCATTAGTCCGTGTCTCCTACTCCTTGTGTCGTTGCATGCCCACTCGGCGAGGTACCCAATACCATCGCCCTACACCTATGGCAAACCCACGGGATACCATCTTGGGAGACCTTCACTCCTTGCACGAGGTGGTTATGACCCTCGTAACCCGGATGGGCCAATCAGAGGTAGCCTTTAAGAGCTTTGCAGACCGTATAGATGGCCGGTTTAATGCCATGGAGGAACGGATGGAGTCATCCGACAGATCTGTCCAATGTCTGGTCAGACGGTTGGATAGGATGTCTTACGGAGACCCTCCTAGAGTGGCCCCGGGCCCACCCACACTCGCTCCAACGGCTGCCCAAGGCCAAGCCATTCCCATAGCCCAGGTACAGCCCGCCGTTGTGGCCCAGGATCCTCCCGTACATGCTCCTCAGCCACCACAGGCTCCTCCACCTGCCCTTCCTCGGGTCCCCGAACTACCACTCTGTGACCTTGGTCTTGAGGACTATGGGTCCGACAATGCCTATGAGGGGTATGGTCAACGCCGTCGTGGCCTCCAGCCACAGAGGGATGAGGAGGACGATAGGGTCCTTAAGACCGTGCGAGCGGACCCTCCCAATTTTTACGGGTCTTTGGATCCGAAAGTCTATCTAGATTGGGAGTCTGCCATGAACTAATACTTCGACCGGTACGATATGTAGGAGTGTCGAAGAGTCTGATTCGCTACCATGAAGCTAATGGGACAGGTGCAAACATATTGGAAGAATGTGGAGAGACTTTTATTTCAGCGGCTAGAGCCCGAGATTGCGACATGGGGTGAAATGAAGTTCAAGCTTCGGCAAAAGTACCTTCCTGCCACATACCGCCAGCGACTCATCGATTGGTGGCAGAGTCTCAGCCAGGGAGACCGGTCCGTCTCCGAGTACATCACTGAATTTGATGAGTACTTTCTACGATGTGGTGTCTCGGAGGAGAGCACCATGCCCATTTCTCGCTTTCGACATGGTTCGCGGGCACACTATCAGTATGAGTTTTTCCACCGCAATGCCAAAACGTTGGAAGAGGCATATCAGGTTGCTTTCAAGTTGGAGCAATTTGAGGGAGAGTTCGAGCCTAGCCGTCGGTCGGGTCCCACCCCTCTTCGTAGTACCGAGTCTCGTCACTCTTTGGGCCCACATCAACGGCCCCCCATGGCTCGATCTCAGGAACCCGCCCGTCAGGAGCACTTCGCTCCAAGGCCTCGCCCTCCCCCACCACGGGATCTACCTCCATCCCAACCACCGGCACCTATTGCCCGCCCTCTGGCATCGGCACCCCCACCCCTATTGCCTACGGCACCTACACCTCCACCCCTGTTGCCTACACCCCCTGCCCATCGGGAGGATAAGGGTAAGGGCCCTCTCATCGAAGAGAGTAGTAGGTCTCGACTATAGTGTTTCCACTGTCATGGGTTTGGCCACTTTGCCAACCAATGTCCCACTCGTGCCACACTAGCCCTAGGGGTAGGAGAAGCCTCGCCTTCTGGGCTTGTATCTGTCAGTTACGAGGTCGATCCGGAACTAGCTGATGAGTACGAAGGTCTGGAGGAGCCTACCGACGCTCAGGATGCGGCACTCGGGTGATGGTCACCTAGTGGGGCGATGTCACCACCTTAAGTCTAGGGTCATGCATGAGTCAGTTTGTTTCTTCTTTGTGTGGTTTGTTTCGTGTGGCTTGTTTGCGTGGTTTGCATACGTGTGTTAGTACATGGTGAGTCTACATGTGTCTTGTGCAAGCTCGTTGTCGGTCTCTTATGAGTGAGAGGCGAGTGGACTTGCTAGAAGAGTATGGGATCAGTTCTACATCTATGCCCCGGATCTAGTCACCGACAGGGACCCAGCGGTGATTCCTAGTGAGTCTTCGAGCCGCCTCCTTCCCCTTGAGAGTGACCCCACCCCGGAGTGTTCCACCACTAGCCTCTTCTCGTAGCAGCATGCGTATATCGAGTATATACGGAATGAGCAGGTGACGATCACTTGGAGTGGAGCGTACCCGCGCTACTTGGTACGGTGACGGATCCGTCGGAGCTACTCGAGCAGTCGCCCCCTTTACTCGACGGGGTCGAGTTCTTCCCACCCGGGGAGAATTGATGGGGACATCAAGGCAAGACCGCTCACATTTTTGTTGCATTTATGTCCTTTCATATTTGTATGTATACCCTTGTGTTATATGGGTACACAATTGTAAGTCTTAGTGGGTTTATTTACAAAAGGCCAATGGGTTTCTTTGCAAATGGGCACGTAAGCCCAGCAGGGGCCCCCTCCCTCCTTCTTATTGGTCCACATGGACTCCAGGGTCCATGGGAGCTGGTCCATGGTCCAAATATGGACTTGGACCAAGAATTTAATAAAGGGGCAAAATCCCATTTGGTCTGTTAAGGAGGGGGGCGAACTCCCCTTGTATATTATTTGTTTTATTTGTGTTTTTTTGACCATGTGTGGATAATATTTCCACTCCCTTGTAAGCCCCTCCCATAACCCTATATCTGGGGTCATTTGGGTCATTAATGTGGAACTATATATCCTATGTAATTTCTATTTTGTGGGAATTAATGAGAAGAAAAATTTTGTGCAATCCAAGAGCAAGCTGCGCCCTCCCCCTCTTTCCCTCTGGTTTCTCTATTCTTCCTCCAATCTCCAGGGTATAGAACCCTTCTATCTTCTCCTTAGCCCCTCTAGATTCTATCCCTGCTGCCGCCGCCGCCGTTCGTGCCGCCATCGAGCCGCCGCGAAGCCGCTTCCGAAGTGCTGCCCAGATCTCTGTTCTACTAGATAGAGGCTCACTCTGGGAATTCTTGCTCCCAACCCCGAGATCTTCTGGAGCCCAAACTTTCAGGGTGAGTTTCAGGGGTCATCACCAAGTCCTAGAAAAATTGGTCGAGCTTCTAGCTTTTATTTTCTATTTTTTTATTTTCATCCTCCACCTCTTCTCAGATCTGCCTGTAGTCTGTCCAGATTTCCAGAAACCCAGTAGAACGTTCATGAATCCATCTTTCCTTGATCTGAATGACTTGATATTTTTATTGGAGGTTATGTCCACATAGTCCTTCATCCACGAATTTTAGTGGAATTTCTGGAGTCTTATACCATTTTTTAAAAATCATTGTCAGATCCAAAACTCAGATCTGTCTCTGCTGTCCAGATCCGACCACCCGATACTAAAAAATCTTTTTACCTATTCAAATCTCCACCAAACCTTTCACAAAAATTATCCCCGTTTTCCTCTCTTCGCCCTCCACAACTTTCTTGAAGAGCTCAACAGCTGAATAGGAGGTCTACATCGCGGTCAATGCATACTCTCAGGAAAGTTCACTTCTGCCCGACCAGATCTGAGGTAGAGATCAGTCAGGTTCAAAATTCGGCCATCAAAATTACAGCCCTGAAGAAATTCTTAGCTCCACCGAGGGTCAAAGGATTTCGAGTCAGCGTTCCAACGGCGCTAGTCTCGTGTCGATCCGACGTCAGGGCCGATCGCAGCAGCAGTTTTCGTGGGGACGTGCAGGTCTGAAATAGAACACAGATCCATGGACAGCAAGTTCCACACAAGGAGGTCGGAGCCGACTCGCCTTCCACGAGGCGAACCAACGCGCCGCCTTCCCAGGGAGCGCCCCTCCGGACGTCCCCATCACAGCGGTGCCGCTCTAGGCCCACACGGCCCCACTGACCAGCACATGGGTCCCATGTTCGTGGGTACGCGTGCCGCCGAAGCTACACAAGAAGCTGCCCGTCAACCCGAACATGCTACTCCCGGGTCCAACTTTGTAGCCCCTTACCTCCCTGCGTGGAGTGGGCAATAAAGTCTTTGCTGTAATTTATATAATTTATTGCTCTGGGAGTACGAGATCGGCCGGGATCGTCTTCCCCACGCCCGGCACGTGGAGGTATCGTGTTCGCTCCTTTACTCGGCATTTGCTTTATTTGTATATACTTGTTTATGCCGCTGCTAGAGAGCATGATAGGGTAATTAGCTCGCTATATACTGTTATTCACCGCTGCGAGCGAGAGAGTGAACCCGTCCCGTGACCCGATCCGGGCATGAAATTATGAGTTGACCACCCTAGTTCACTGCCGGTTTCTCAACCGTGCACGTCTGTACGCTTCCCTCGTTAGGGACGATCGTGAGCTTGCTTAGAGTCCAAGGGTCGCATATCCAATTGGAGTTGAGTCACGTGTCCATCCCGCATCACCTTTGCAAAAATCTTGCCACTTTCATCAGTTCCTCTACCTTTGGACCTAGCTATTACTACACCCTTAGGTCCTGGAACTAACTTACAACCCACTACCCCGATAGTGAGATAATGGTAGAAGGTCATAATCTTCTTGCAAACCTCGTATGTCTTGACATGGATGGCTACGATGCTATCCGAGGTGTAGATTGGCTTGTCGACCACGACGCCTATATAAATTACCGCCATAGGATAATCTCTTTTTGGAAACCAAGTCTTCCAAGATTTTTCTTCCTGGGTATCAAATATTGGAAACCTCCTACCATTATTACATCTCTTCACGCTTGCAAACTCATTTCGCAAGGATGTGAAGCCTTTCTTGCCTCCGTAATCATCACTGAGTCGAAGGAAATCATCTTAGAAGGTATTCACATTGTGAATGAGTTTCTCGATGTGTTCCCATCGGACTTACCCGGGTTACCACCCGAAAGGGAAGTAAACTTCTACATTGAACTCGTTCCTAGAGCAGCACCTGTCTCAATAGCACCGTACAGGATGTCCCCTACAGAACTTAAGGAATTGAAGAAACAACTTCAGGAGTTATTAGACAAGGGCTTCATTTGACCTAGCACATCCCCTTGGGGTGCGCCAGTTTTATTTGTCAAGAAGAAGGATGAATCTCTCAATCTATATATCGACTACCGGCGACTAAATCAACTTACTATCAAGAACAAATATCCGTTGCCACGTATCGATGAGCTCTGTGATCAAAGTTCGGGAGCGGAATATTTCTCCAAAATAGACCTCAGGTCGGGTTGTCATTAGCTCAGGATCAAAGACGAAGACACATACAAGATTGCTTTTCGGAGCAGATATGGGCACTATGAATTTGTGGTAATGCCGTTTGGGTTAACCAATGCCCTGACAGCATTTATGCAACTAATGAATAATGTCTTCAGGCCTTATCTCGACCGATTTGTGGTCGTCTTCATTGATGATATTCTTATATACTCCAAGACTAAGGAGGAGCACAAATAACACTTAAGAATAGCCTTGCAAACCCTAAGAGAGCATCACCTCTACGGAAAGCTTAGCAAGTGTGAGTTTTGGCTAAAGGAGGTCTCTTTCCTCGGCCATATTATTTCAAAGGAAGGTATCGCTATCGATCCTTCTAAGGTGGAAGTGGTTAAAAATTGGGGCCGGTCGACGACCGTGTGAGGAGTTAGAAGTTTTCTGGGTCCAGCTGGTAATTATAGGTGATTTATTAAAGATTTCTCTAAAATTGCCGTCCCTTTGACTAGACTTACAAGAAAGGAGAACCCTTTTATATGGTCAAAGTATTGCGAAGGAAGTTTCTTAACTCTTAAAGATCACCTTACTACGGCCCCTATTCTGTCACTTACTATTGAAGGTGGCGGCTTTGAAGTCTATACCGATGCATCTGGCATTGGCCTGGGATGCGTTCTTATGCAAAAGGGAAATGTGATTTGCTATTCATCAAGGCAGTTGAAGCATCATGAAGAAAACTGCCTTGGTCATGATCTGGAACTAGCTGCGGTAATATTCGCCTTGAAAATTTGGCGACACTACCTTTATGTGGAGAAATTCACTATATTTTCAGATCACAAAAGTCTGAAATACATCTTCACCCAAAAGGAATTAAACATGAGACAACGCATATGGTTGGAGTATCTCAAAGACTTCGACTTTACTATCCAATATCATCCAGGTAAGGCAAATGGTGTAGCTGACGCTCTTAGCAAAAGACCAATGGCAACTCTAGCAAGCCTCAGGACGGATGTATGATTGCTCGTTTGATTTTGCTCGTTTGAATCAGGATGTTGATAAAGAAGAGGAAGGATGTATGATTGCTAATATAAGGTCACAACCTATATTAATCAAAGATCTAGCCAAATTACAAGAAAATGACCCCACATTGATAGAGATCAAGGCTAATATTGATCAAAGGCCAGAATTCTCCATTTCAAATGATGGAAGTGGTGCGGACACCAGAGCTAGCCGCCGATACTAGACGCGCAGCACGGCTCGAGCGACGCCGACATCCTTATGGTTGGGTGACAGTATGGAGTATCTACCTGAGTTTTGATCTTTCTCTGTATTTATTTTGAGTGTATTGGTGTGTATTTGTATTTTCAGCTTTAATATGGGTCAAGAATGTAATATGGACTAAACTTCATGTAAGGGGTCCAATTTTTAAAATGGGCCTCAAGACCTTTAAGAGCCCAATTGGGCCTTCCCTCTCTTGTGGGCCTCCATTCAAAGAGGGCCCAATATGGTGGCCCATGGTCAAGGAGAGAATATTGACCATGGGTTGCAATATTTGACCAAGGAGGGGGGCGCCCCCTTGTTTGTCCCCATGTGGGGAAATGTTTAGTATTTTTTATTCTCCCTTCCCATTTATGCCCCTTTGACCAAGGGTA
Source organism: Amorphophallus konjac (assembly GCA_022559845.1). Taxonomy (NCBI): domain Eukaryota; kingdom Viridiplantae; phylum Streptophyta; class Magnoliopsida; order Alismatales; family Araceae; genus Amorphophallus; species Amorphophallus konjac. Next base: position 361,175,040 of record CM040120.1, read on the forward strand.
TTAGAGGTCATTTATCCTAGGTCTAAGGTTTAGTATTTAATGTCTCTTGTGTCATTTGGACAAAAATTAATGAAGACAATTGATGAAATTATGCCATGGGCGCACCCCCCCCCCCCTCTCTCTTGCTAGTTCTTCTTCTTCCTCCTCCATGTTGCATCAGATCTAGGGCTGAAACCCTGATATTTCTGAGTGAGATTCCTCTCCTTTTCTTCCTCTGTATGCTATAATCGATCACTGCCGCCGCCGCCTCCGTTTGGGCCGCCATCAAGCCACCACGACCCGGCTCCCACCCTACTATCCTGAATTTTGGGATTCCTGGACAGCAGCTCAGTAAAAAAGTTGGTACCGAAGATCCGACCGTCGGATCGTCCTCATATTTTGAGGGCGCCTTCCCCCAGTTCTCCTTCAATCCCAATTTAAATTTCATGCCGATCAGGTTTTGTTTGCCCCTCCTTCCAGTCGTTTGTTTTCCCCTCTCATAGTCTGCCAGTGTGCAGATCTGTGAGGTAGTCTGTTGGTTGCCGAATTTTCCACCCCCTTAAACGTTGTCAAAAAAATACAAAACAAATATGGCGTGATAACCTCCTTCCCTCCTCTCTCCACAAAAATCCCCAAGCCCTAAATCCTCCATTTGATTTTCGGTCAAACCCCATAAACAGGCAGATCTCGTTCTGCCCTGTCTGTTCTATGTTCCGGGATAGAAATCACAGCCTGCTTGCAGAGATTTTCATTTTTAACCCAACCTTTGGGCGGACCTGAATTTCTAGTATGTCCAATCCCTTCGAGTCCTCTTTCCAACGGTGCTAATCTCGCCCCGATCCGACATCAGATCTGGTCGTGCCGGCCATTCTCGTGGAAGTGCGCATTCCAGCTCCGAGCCAGGCCAGTAAAAAGGGGTTGCTGCATAAATCCCAGGAAAATACATCGGAGTACTTACAGTGACCGCCACTCCCGGGGGTCGCTCAGGGAAACTCTGCCAACACCCCGGTGAACCACCGCCTTCAGAAGCTCGCCGGAGGTCGACGTCCCTTTGGACGTCCTTGTTCGCTGTCCTGCTAGCCAGTAAATCGCAGAACCGGAGCCGCTACCCGCCATCGCCCGGAACCCGCCGCCTTGCTGCCCGCCAACCCAAGTTCGGTGCTCCCGATGCCATTGTGTAGCCCTTTACCTCCCTGTATGGAGTGGGCCGTAAAATCATTGTTGTAACCAAACTTTTACCATTGTACCGGGAGTTACGGAACTTGGCCGGGACGTCTTCCCCACGCCCCGAGCGTGGAGGTACACTCGCCACCCACTTTGTCTTGCTTGCTTTTTTAGTATACGTTCTAGATGCCGCTGCATGTGAGTTAGTAATTTCCTAGCTAGTTAAAATTTAGTCATCGCTGTAAGTTGTGAGTGCGAGACCCGTCCCGTGACTCATTTCGAGCACGAGAGTGAGCTGACCACCTGAGACTCAAACCCGGTTTCCCAACCGTACAGATCGTCATGTTTCCCTCGCCAAGGACAACTGTGAGTTTAGCGCTTCTTGTTTGGGGCATGTTCGCCTCTTCTAGAGCTCTTTAGGTGCCACGTTGTTGTGTTGTTGCTGGTCATGTCGTCTTTTTAGTCGCGTCGTCTAATAGAGTCCAAGGTTCGCGTCTAGCTCGAGTCGAGCCCCATTGTCGTCTCGCATCAAATTGGTATCAGAGCCGGTTTGAGTCTAGGGTAGTCGGTCCAAGGTGCTCCATTTCACTTGGTATATCCAAAGGTGTTCACGGAACGATAGGCTACGTCTATTGGAAAAGGGGCACACTTGCGTGAGTGCGATCTTCGGATCAAACCTCCGCCTCGTACCGGATATTGGAGTCTAGGTCGTCCTTCATTTTGCATTAGTCCGTTCATATAGGTCGTAGTGAGTCACTCCTTAGTTCCCTTTAGGTCCTCTCCCATTGCATGCCCACCCGTGGAGGTGCCCAGTACCATCGCCCTGACACTATGGGTGAACCCCGAGGTGCCACCCTGGGAGGTCGAACTCTGGAGGACGTGTTCGCTCTACTCATGGAGCGCATGGATAGGTCCGATCAAATTAATAGGGAGAATACCGACCGCTTGGAGGGCCATCTCAAAGCCATGGAGGACCGTGCCGAGGCTTCTGATCGATCTGTCCAAGGCCTGGTTGGAGGGATAGAGAGTGTGGAGAGAGTCCCCTGCCGGGAGCTCCCTGGAGCTGTCCCGGCCCTTCAAGCGCCCGCTGCCCAACCCACCCCACTTAGGGCTGAGGAGCGACAGCCACGTGCCCCCGATGTTGAGGACTACGACTCTGACAATGATTATGGGGGAAATGGCCGATGCCGTCCTGGTCACCGACCACAGAGAGATGATGAGGACGAGCGGATCCTCAGAACAGTGCTAGCAGACCCTCCCACTTTTGATGGGTCCTTGGACTCGAAGGTCTATCTCGATTGGGAGGCCGTCATGGACCGGTACTTCGAGTGGTTTGAGATGACGGACCACCGGAGAGTCAAGTTTGCCAAAATGAAGCTTCTAGGGCAGGCGCGACTTATTAGAGGAACATGGAGAGCTTGTTGTTCCACCATCAAGAGCCCCAGGTCAAGACTTGGGATGAGATGAGGACCAAACTCAGAAAGAAGTACCTTCCTGCCACATACCGTCAGCGTCTCATAGATAAATGGCAGAGTCTCACCCAAGGAGATCGGTCCGTCTCCGATTACATCGTCGAGTTTGATGAGTACTTTCTACGATGTGACGCCACGGAGGAAAACTCCCTGGCTGTTTCCCATTTTCGGAGTGGCCTGCGGCCACACCTTCAGTATGAGCTTTTCCGCCGCAACGTGGCCAAGTTGGAAGACGCGTACCAGATTGCCCTCGAGGTGGAGCAATTTGAGGCGGAGTTTGCTCCTATCCTGCGCCAGGGGGTCACATATCCTCGTGTGTCTGATCCTATGACCACGCCTAGTTCCTACACTCGGTGGTCTGTGGCCCACCCCCAGGAACCCCCTCGTCAGGACCTCGCTGCTCCTAGGCGCCCCTCTCTCCGAGGGATCCTCCCCTTCGCCAGCAGGCACCTGTCCCTGCCCCTAGACCTCCCCATCCCGTCGTGTCGACTCGACCCCAACTGTGAATCATGGAAAGTAATCCACTTTTAAGAAAAATATATATAAGCATATGCATAAGGAGAATAATGAAAAAGGGAGTAAAAGAGCACGTGGTGCTACCAAGGAGAGTGATCGCCAGAGGGGTTACCTCAATAAGAAGAAAAGATGATCGCGAATACCTGGTGATAATAGGATGCGGGATGGATGTGGTTCCTTCCTCCACCTTCTATCGGCCGGCCGATGAAGGGGGTCTTCCTTTTTAATTACCCTTAAACAAAGAACAAACAAATAAAAGAAAAAGAGATCAGCCAAACGTGAGTGTAGTATCAATCCCAAGATGGAAGATGATGATGAAAGAAGAGCATAAAGCGTGCACCTTTTGTTTGTTTTTAAAAACCCCTAGAGAATTAGGGAGAGGAGAGATGCAATAAAACTAATGCAAGGAAAAGGCTATATGATGATAAGATGAGACGACAAACAACAACGAAGAGAAGAAAAAGACCCATGCTGTTCCTGTAAACAGTAAAGGGAAAAACACTTTGCTTCGGATGGGGCAGCAGGAGGAAGTAGAAGAGATCAATAGCTCTTAATCTCAATCGCCAGCACCCGTTAACCTCTCTGTGTGTGTGCGTATATGTCTGTCTCTCTCTCTCTCTGTCTCTCTATCTCTAACCTCGCGCGAGATCAACCAGGCGACTCTTTTATAGGGTTTCGATCAAGATAAACACAGATTTGGGAAGATAAGAATAGGTAGTGGTCGTTAACGGCAAGGACTCTAGTTCCCAGATCGAGCAAGGTGACCAAGAAAGGCAGGGAACTCTTCAGGAAAGGCGAGTTTAAGCAGGACACGAAAGGGTGAGACACGACCTACCAAAGGGCGTCAATTCAGAATTGACGACCTGCTCCAGGGCGTTAATTCAAAACACGACCGGGATCAAGGCGTCACTTCCTGGATTCAATTTTGGTAATAAAAGCCTTCTTTATTTGAAAATTACGAAAAGACGCCTGAAGCAAAGGCGTTAAACAAAAACACGCCCTATGGAAGGACGTTAATAATTGATTTTCCAATTTGAGCGATACTCGTAAAATACCAGGAATTGACGCCCTTACCCGTGGTCGTCCTTTCTTAAGAACACGCCCCAGATTAGGTCGCTATTTAAAACACGCCCCTCTTCAAGTCGTGAATTCCAAAAATGCAAGAATTAATCACAAAAACACATAAAAATAGAAAAACTTTATATTATAGAAATATTGAAGTTCACTTTGGGGCGTTATCATGGTGACATGAGATTTGATCAACAAAGCGTCAATTTTGGCGTGTCTACAGCTGCCCCGCCTTGGCGTCTGCTTTGGAAGGGAGTGAGACGGAATGAAGGTGAAAGTGCAACAAATGAAGTGGAGCGAACTAATAAGTAGATGCCAAGGTGTGATGTGACACGCCTCAGACACTAAGCATTGGAAATCTTTCCAAGATTCAAAGTGGAACAAACTCCGGGTGATTCCAAGAAAGCATCGATTTGCTGGATAAAGGAGACTAAACTAAGCAAATAAAATGTGCACGTGGGCACGACAGGGAGACACCATTGGAGAGCGGTTACCAGCCAATGTGGACGTGCTACAACCAAGGTGGATTTGAAGAAAAATAAGGGAATTGAGATGAAGATCCAGCAAAGGAACAGTTTCAAGGAACTAGCCTGAGCGGCTTCAGAGAGAATAAAGTACTCAATTTGGAGTGGAATGTCTCATGTCAACTCAATCAAGAGCGAGTGACCTTCATTATTGCCATAATATGAAGATTTTCAGCACAAAGCTCAAAGTCCTACATGATGCATGCTGGGCTAAAAGAAAAAGATAAAACAAACTAAAAATAGAAAATAATCAAGGATAATATTGCTAAGCCATCTAGATTTGGTCAAGAGTCCAGATCTCTGAGCTGACACTAAGCCGAAGCCCGTTTGTCCGCGCATCAACCCAGAAAGTGGAACCATCGTCCCAGACCTTTAATGACTCAACGGCTTATCCGTGTGATCAAGACTCTCCTGGAATTATCACCGTTTTTGATGAAGGGGAACTCAAATTCCAGGTTCATCAGAACCACAAGGTCCTTGATATGCTATAATAGCATAGATATCATATAGTAACAATGCATACAGGAAAGAAACACAAGAACAGAGCGATGATACTCTGACACATGACCCACGCTCCTCGAACTCTGCAATCTTCTGCACTCAAAAGTTCATTAGTTCTCTCCAAGCAAAGCAAAATATGATCATAAGTGCTTAACCAAAAATAACTCCAATTAAAAGATAGCACTTAAGTTCATCAAAGCACATGGAGAATCAAATATGCAAGTCAACAAAATAACGATTGGAGTTCATGGCGTCAACATATGAAAGACGACTGACATCAAGGCGTCAAAAATATGAAAAACGCCCTTCATCAAGGCGTTAACTGCACCGAGAGTTCAAGAAGAAGACGACCCTCCTGGAGACGCGAAATAAAACACGACCTATGTCAAGTCGTCAATTCAACAATTGACGCCCCCAAGAGAGGACGTTAATTAACAACGCGCTTTCGTCTCCGATTCGAAAGCTAAGCCCAATCCTAATTGTAATCAACCTGCAACTCCGAACGGGCATTAAACTCTCCAAACTTCTATAAAAAGGAAGAAACTTCCTTATGATCAAAGCACATTCATCGAATTCCTGCTTTTTCTGCTTCCTCTGTCTGTTCACAGGTGCTGCGACTGCTCAAGCTCTACTTGCAGACCGAAGATGGAGAGAGCTATTAAAAGATCCAAGAGTTCCACTCTCAGACTAACCGAAATTAATGGGCATATCAGCAGTCGGATTGCCATGAACCAGGTAAAGTGGAATTATTTCTTTCTGTTCTTTCTTTCATATCTTCATAGTCCTTCTGTTCTATATTCTCATCCTTCTCTCTGTTCCTTTCTTTTACCTACAAGATTATCCAAATGTTCCGGGTGCCAGGAGATTCACAAAGATTATGTGGCTGCCTCTTCTTCTCTCCAAGTTCTCTTCAGATATGAGGGTCTACTTAGCAAGATGGCACCTCTTAGGCCTAATCACTCATGCCAAACACTATGACCAGATTCACCTTGATTGGGCTGCCATAAGAGCTCTAATTAAAATATGGCACCCTTCCACTCATACCTTCCTATTCTCAACTTTTGAGGCCTCAATCTTGTTAGAAGAACTAGAGATGATCTTAGGCTTAAAGAGAATGAAGCTAGGAGAAGAGGAAAAGATGGCCATCATGCCAAGACCAGTTTCTTCACATGAGCTACTAACAAGTTTGATTCCCAGCCCAAACTTAGTGAACCAAATCAAAGCTTCCAAAGGAATCAACCTCCTAAAGCTTGCTTCTTGGGTGTACAAGAGATCCGATCAAGCTAAAGAAGATGAAGAGATAGAGCGGGTGGCAAAAGCTTTCGTGGTGTGCTTGGCAGGAGCAATCCTATTTCCATCCACGGAAGACTTCTTGGAAGAATCCCAAATAAGCGCAATAGTGAGCCTATGGGCAGGAGAGAGAGCGGGAGCGGCAATTCTAGCCTATCTCTATAGCGGGCTTACCTCGGCGGCAATGGGAAGACCCATCTATGGGTGCATGCTAGCATTCTCAAGTTGGGTAGATCTCCACTTCAAATTCGATCCATGTGAGGAGACCCAACAACCTTCTAGAATCTTTTCAAAAAGCCCACTCTTTTACATGACCGGTTCATTGGGGATAAGCAATAGGGTGATGAACCGGATACCTCAAATCAAAAAGAGAGTGGAATGGAGAGAACATCTCAAGGTAATGCCAAAGAACCTTTTTACTTGCGCCCCGGGAATACTCAAGACTCAAGAACTCTGCGCAAGATTCTCTCCCGGCACAGACCTTCGACTCATAGGCGCTTCAGAATTCGTTCTGTATAACTCACATCGGTGCCTTCCTCAACTTGGGCTTCCACGGCAAATGCTTGAAGATCCATCTCATCTCCCTCCGATCAAGACACGGGACCTCGGCAGCAATAAAGATGGAGAAGAGTGCACAACTATCCAAGCTCTGTGGAAAATCAACAAGGCTCATCATCCTGTGGAGAACTTAGAAGAAGACAGAGAACAGTGGAAGTCTTATGTAATAGCTTTAAGAAGCTTGAGGCCCAAAATGACTCATTGAAGCATTGTAATCTTTTTCTTCCAATAAATCAATGATAATATTCTGATTGAGCCATAACACAATGATTCTGATCAAATCTTCCAATAACCTGCGATTCTGCTGCAAATAACGACTCGGCCAATGTCGTTAATTCCATAAATGACGCCTCAGCACACGCCGTCTTCAATGATTGATCTCTCATAATTGACGCCTTTTCCTGTGGGCGTTAACTGAATAACGTCTTAAGACAAGGCGTTAATTTGATTTATATTCCAAAAAGTATTCGTTACAAACCCAGAAGTAACGCCTACAGCAAAGCCACGTTTTATTCAGACGTTAATCAAAAACAGTAATCATTATTTCCATCGTGTCAATCAATTCCCATTAAATGCGTCTGACGACGGTTATCATTCCCCATGCAAACAAAAATAACGCCTTAAGCAATGTCGTTAATTATTAAGAAACGCCCATGGTTTCAGTCGTTAATTCCATAAGACACGGCCTTCCTTAAGTAGTTAATTCTTTTTGACCGTTCGACTTAACTTTCCCTCCTTTCTTCTTCTTCCTTCATCCTCTTTCCCTCTGTCTCTCTTCTCTCCTACTGCAAACCCTAACCGAACCCAACCCCCATCCTCTATCTCTCTCATTCTCTCTTCCCCTCACCCCCTAACCATGGCCGGCGATGGACACAAAAGGCAAAGGGTCTCGGCCCCCGAAGTCGTGGACCTGGACGGCGAGCACGGCGCCATGGAGGAGGAGCACATCATGGAGGAAGCTCCGCCGGCGGCGACCGAGGAGGCTCCGGTGGCGGAGGCCGGCAACGAGGAAGAACGGATCGAAGAAGAAGAAGAGAATGAAGGAGAAGAAGGAGGCGATGAAGGTGGTGAGGACGAAGAAGGAGAAGACGAAGAGGAAGGAGATGAAGAAGAAGGTGGAGAGGAGGAAACCCCGGCGGTGGTCGTGCCTCGCCGTGGCCAACTCCGGCGGCCACGACAACCCCGGCAACAACTCTGTGGAGGGGTTGTTGAATCTAGACGACAGAAGGTAAGCCCCCAAAACCCCATCTTTTCCATTTTTTTTATTTTTATTTCCATTTTTAGTATTTTCCATAGCCCTCGGGTTGAAGAACCTGAGACTCAGAGAGAAGACACCCGCAGGGGCGTCGTGATTTAAGAAGAAGACGCCCAACCCTGGGTCGTTAATTCATTTCATTTTCTGAAAAATAACTGATCTCCATGAAAACACGCCCTTCAGCATGTCGTCCATTTGAATTATCATTTTTTTATATCAATCATGCTGTTAATTCCGTGCATTTGTTCAATTATATATTTTTCCCATGATTTATATCGCATGCCGTTTTTATTTTATTTTCAAAAACCCTGGAAAACAACGCCCCCCATCGGGGCGTCAATTCAACAGATAACGACCATAGGGATGGTCGTCCATTTAAACAATTCCAGAAATTACTAAAAGTCATTTTCAGAAAACGTCCCTCACAAGGGCGTTTACCTAAACAAATGACGACCCTGGGACGGGCGTCAATTAAAAAAAAACTTTAGGAAATTAGAAATTAACCACCAAACCACGCCCCCCCACAGGGGCGTCTCTTAAACAAACAACGGCCTAGGGCAGGTCGTAAATTCAAAGCTCACTTAGAAACCACGCCCCCCCTAGGGGCGCCAATTAAACAAACCACGACTTGGGGATGGTCGTTAATTAAATCAAACATCTAACATCTTAAACCAAGGCAATTAAGTGAATTTCAGCATGAATAGATTAATTAAGCCAAAATTTCTTTCTTTATGCATGCAGGGGTTGATGAGGACACGGATCTCCTGGGTCATGGTCCGGGCAGCATATTACGGCCTCCCCGAGTTCCAGAGAGCCAGGGTAGATGCCATGGGATTCGGGGCTTTCCTTAGCATAGAGCCAGTCAGACCCGACCTACCACTTATCCAGGTTCTGAGAGAGAGGTGGGATAGGATTAGCCGGGCATTCCTGATGCCTTGGGGGCATATGGTTCCTACCCTAGAGGATGTGGCTAGGATCACTAGGTTGAGGGTAGATGGTGAGGCAGTGAGCGGGATCACCTTACCAGACTATACCGAGCTGGCCGAGAGACTGCTAGGGCTAGAGATGGTCTACGAGACACCTAGCGAGTGTAGGACTATCTTCCGCACCGACCTGACTACAGTGATGGACTTGGGGGATGCTAAGCATAGGTCAGGGGAGTCCTTAGAGCAGTTCTCACATAGGTTGATCGATGGGGCTAGGACAGCCTATTGCCAGGACCCAGTCGACAGGGAGAGAGCAGACCGAGACTTGAGGAGGTTCCTACTATTGCTGCTTGGGAGGCTATTGCTCGGCACGAAGGGCGACGTCATCAACTGCCGATTCCTAGGGATCCTCGAGGACTTAGAGGGAGTCGGTAGATACGCCTGGGGAGCGGCGCTGCTGGCGCACTTACTAGCCGACCTATCCACAGGTACAGGACGAGAGACGACCGTCAGTGGCTTCTCACCTTTTCTTCAGGTATGCACTTATATTTTTTTTTCTTTCTTTTTTCTTCTTCTTATCTTCTTTTTCTGCCTTTTTATGCATGTGAATGCCTCACTAATGCAATGCATGGATGCAGGTTTGGAGCCATCTGTACATGCCCATGGGGCGCACCGACCCACGGCCAGGAGGTGAGGGGGCTTTCCCTCTAGCACGGCGCTGGCTGCCGGTTGTGTTTGGAGCCCCACTCGGCTACGAGTTGTGAGTACTACGGAGAGAGTTCCGAGACTTCCCTCCCTCGTTGGTATGAATGATGCATTTTTTATATTTATTTAAATTTATTATGATTATGATGAGATGACATGCATGTTCATGGATGCAGGTGCGATGGAGGCCTTACGAGGGGATGACCGACGAGGGCCAGCCATGGGTCGTAGCAGGGCGACCTCGCTTTGAGCATGAGCTTTGGGTTCACTGCTTGAGTGAGATCGAGCCGTTACGGCTTAGGCTGGTGATGAGGACCCTGGGCCTACACCAGGAGTGGATAGAGGTCGGGGAGCCGCGAGGGATCGGGAAGAAGACACGCGGTCGCACGAAGGCGATCGACTGGAGGGTGCGGTTCGAGGACCAGTACGCCGACTGGCGGCGAGGCGGGACCCGAGTCACTTCCCAGGCGACCGATAGCTCCGAGTACCTCCGGCGCTACTGGGAGGTTTACGCCGGCCGACCCCAGATGAGGGTCTTAGGGGTATGTATGAATGCAATTATTTCTAAATTAAATGCAAATGCTTATGTATCTATCATGTGACTAATATGTAATGGATGCAGGATGCACGGGACATAGCGGCGATGGATGCCCAGGCCCACCTACACAGCCTGGAGGACCAGCTAGCTGCCACACGGGCCGACCTCGAGACCCTGGTGAGTGTTTAAATTATTTCTATATGCAAATGAATTTTTGTTGAATTATTGATGATTAGCCACTAACGATCTTAATAAATGCAGTGTGCCTAGCAGGGAGCAGCAGGGAGAGATACGGGAGAGGCCTCCAGCTCGAGGGGACCCAGTGCAGAGGTGACTGCACTAGTAGAGCAGCTAGCGGGAGCGGTCACACGGGCCGAGGCTGCAGAGCGCGACCTCGCCTCACGGGTAAATTCCAGAACTCAAACCTCATTCAATTATTGATTATATATTGCATTGTGCACTGATGAAATTCATTTCTTTTCAGACTGAGGAGCTTCGAGCCGCTCTTACTTGCGTCTGCGAGGGACAGCAGGCGATGACTGCCCAGGTGAGTGATTTACTTTCCGTCATGTATGCTTATTTCATGAATTATTGCACAAGGGAACTGATGATTTGTTTACATGTTTGCAGACCAGACAGTTACAAGCGGCACGTACCCAGGCTGCCCTGGCCGGGACAGAGTTGGCGATCCGCGAGCAGCGGATTACAGAGCTGGAGTGATCCCTGAGGCGACGGGAGGAGCTGCCTCAGGACGTGGCAGAGTTGCGGGTTGCCCTTGAGTTGGAGCGACGAGAGCGTGCTCGAGAGCGAGAGGAGCACCTGGCGGACCGTGACCGGCACCACGAGCAGCAGCAGACGGACTGTGCCCGGTACCAGGAGCAAGTGGCGGCACGTGAGCGTGAGCTGGCGGACCTGAGGACGCAGCTAGCCCTTTCTCAGGAGCGGCTACGAGTTGCTGAGGAGCGTCTCCAGCGAGGGCGTGAGCGAGCGCGTGCTGCGGGGTACTCTATCACCAGCTCCACCTTTGTGGCGGGTTCTTCTCTTCGAGAGAGGAGCGAGGCGGGGGGGCAGGTTCGAGTTCCATCTTCTTCACGGGGGCCCATGCCCCCTCCACCAGCGCCTCCTCGGGACGGCAAGGATGAGGTAGAGAGTAGGAGAGAGAAGGGTGGAGGCGAGAGCTGAGAGACTTACTTGTACTCCTCCATCCTCACACATGTACTCAGACATTCATGATGTATATATATATGAGATTGAGATTTTTTTGTTACCTGAGCACTTGTGTAGTTGTGTACTTGTGGTTGTGTACTTTGCTTCTTTTCCACGTTCTTTGCTTTACTTTACTTTGCCCTGTACCTGCAGCTGTGGTTCACACTTGAATAAACAGGTTAATTCATCTGTTCGACTTGGCCCCTTGCTCAATAAGCAAGGGGTGCCTTTACTTTTGACCTGGATAGCGGGTCAAGGGGCCAAGCCTTTAATCGAATAAGGCAAATGAAATAACCAATAAAATGAGATGTAACACGCAAGCACACGTATGTAAATAATAATCAAGATGCCCTATGCAATAATGCAAGCACGCTCATGAAGAATAAACCTCGTTTCCTCTTTTCTTTTCTTTTCCTTTTATATTTTTTTTTCTTTTATTTTTCAAAAGACGCGCCTTAGATTAGGTCGTTATTCAAACAAAAGACGCCCTAGGTGACGGCGTGAATTTGAAAAAACATTTTTTTTTTGGTTTTTTTGTGTGAAAAGACGGCCCACACAAGGGCGTTATTTAAAAAAGGACGACCTTCTCCACAGGCGTTAATTTCAGAAAAGGCGCCTCATTCAAAGGCGTTAATTTTCCTGCTTTCAGCATTAGGTTGACAAAGCTACTAGGGAACTGGGTCCTACACGGTCATCATTGAGGATTCATTGACCTTTCTTGATTAATCAAAAGGGGGTCGACGTGCCAGTGGTTAAACTTATACGCAAGATCTTACCCGGTGCAATCTCCTAGGTCAGTCTCGACCATTCTGCTGGTTTATGACTTACCACAAAGAAAGAGATGGAAGAAAATATAAGGAAGCCCATAAGGGATTCTGAAAAGCTCAAGGTAAAACTACCTCCCCTACCCTATGCCTGTTGGGGTTTGGTCTTTGGCATAGGAAAATTTTATTACCTTTTGCCTCTTTTATATTGCATGCATACGCCCAAGGTTTTCCTTGCGGGGACTTTGTCCTCTTGACATGCTTTTCTTTTCATGATTTGACTTTCACTTTGGAACTGATTTGCATTGATGAAAAAAAACCTAATTGTACTTGGGCTTTAGTGGCATTTTGTTCCCTTTTGGGCCCTGACTTCCACCTACTAGGGCGGCGGATAGGCTTGGCGGGTCTACCCCGAGACCTTCCTTCCTCCCTTATGGGCCGAAGAGGAAAAGAATGGGTATTGTCTTCACCTTTAGTCAGGTTTTGACTTTCCATCGGATTTTGCACCGCTTGAGCTCAAGGTTTAAGCGTGTAGTGTGTGCGGGTGTCGACCCCATTTTAATTTAACAAGACTGATGAATTATTAATACTGAATTTTAACCTTTCGGACCTTGCGTCCTTACAATCATGGCAACCATCTTGAAAATTTCTTTCTTTTTGGAGAATTTCTATTTTTTTTGGATTTTGGAAAATTTTCTATATTTTTGTATAGATTTCTATATTTTTTTTGTTATTTTTTTTTGGATTTTGAATTAGGGATAGTATTTCTTAAGGTACAGACCATTCCAAGGATGAGTTAGCTTTTGTCCTTCAGCATTAATTAGTTTATAAGCATTGCTAGGATAAACATCTTTTATGACGAACGGTCCTTCCCAGTTTGGTTGGAGTTTTGAGCGGGGTCCACCAGGCTTTACGAAGATTCGCTTGATTACCATCTCACCGACTTTGAATTTTCTCTCAATTACTTTCTTTTGATAAAAACGTGACAGCCTGTTTTGATAAACGCGCGCATGCTCAGCGGCGACCAGACGCTTCTCATCCAGGAGTTCCAATTGGGCAAGGAGTGAATCGCGACGCTCATCAATAGAGAGTTCCTTGTCCAATTGTACTCGCAGAGATGGAATGATAATCTCATAGGGGACTACAGCCTCCATTCCATAAGTAAGGGCGAAAGGGGTTTGCCCAGTAGGGGTACGAATGGAAGTGCGATAGGCCCAGAGAGCTTCAACTAGCTTGTCTGGCCAATCCGAAAATCTATTAGCCTCACACGTCTTTTTAACGATTTTGATCAAAGTTTTATTAGTGACCTCTGCCTGGCCATTGCCCTGCGGATAATAGGGAGAAGAATGATGCAATGCAATGTTATACCTGTTGCAGAGATCCTTGAGCTCTTGAGAGATGAATTGAGGTCCATTGTCGGTGACGATGGTACTCGGGATGCCGAACCTTACGATGATGTTCTTCATTATGAACTTGCAGACAGTTGATGCTTTGATCTCCACGAATGCTTCCGCTTCTGCCCACTTGGTGAAGTATTCTATTGCCGTCAGGATGAACGACTTTTGCTTGGTCAGGAGGTTCGAATCACCAAGAGGTCCAATGATATCAAAAGCCCACATGGAGAAAGGCCATGGGGAGGACATAGGATGGAGTGAAGAAGCAGGAGAATGAATTTTGTCGGCGTGCAGTTGGCACTTAACACACCTTCGAACATAGATAGAGCAATCCTCTTCTAGAGTTGGCCAATAGAAACCTAGCCTAAGGATCTTCTTAGCTAGCATCTGGCTGTTCACATGACCACCACACACTCCTGAATGCGCCTCTTCCACAATCTTCCAAGATTCATCATCGTCGAGGCATCTTAATAACACACCTGTGAGCCCTCTCCTATAGAGCACACCTCCAACTAAAACATACCGTTGAGCCACTCTTCTGATCGCTTTCTTTTCTTCCACAGTGGCTTCTTCGGGATAGGATTGATCATTGAAATACCTGGCAATCTCATAATACCAAGGTTTCTCTTCATCAGTCAACTCTTCTTGCCAATCCAATAGCATGACTTCTTTGCCTTTAAGAGCTTCACTCCGCCTGACCTTCTCGAGCACCTTATCCCTAACGTCGAAGAATGCACGATCCTTAATAGCTGGAGTGTCACACTGATGAATGAGAGGAACATGAAAATCACGCTCAGGAGGGAAGACTAGAGCAGAGGCCAACGAGGCAAGAGCATCGGCTAGGATGTTCTGGCTTCGAGGAACATGAATGAAGATTAACTTGGTGAAGAGTTTGGCATAAGCTGAAGCAATTTCCTGGTAGGGCTTGAGCTTAGGATTGATAGTGCGGAACTTGACCAGCACCTGGCGCAGAATGAGCTGACTATCACCAACAATTCGTAATTGGGTAACACCATATCTATGAGCGGTTTGAAGACCGGCCAAAAGGGCCTCATACTCAGCTATATTGTTTGTGACAGGGAAAGTAAGCTGAGCAGCAAATGGGATGGTGACCCCTTCTGGTGTTAAAAGAACCATGCCGATCCCTCTTCCCTAGGAATTTAAAGCTCCATCAAAATATAATGTCCACATAGGATCGTGGGGTTGATTAATGGACATTAGTTCTTCATCTGGAAACTTTGAATTGACAGGATCAAATCGAGGGAGAGGGTGGTGAGCAAGATGTTCGGCGATGGCATAACCTTTGATTGCTTTCTGTTGAATGTAAGTGATGTTGAACTGTGAAAGGAAGCTTTGCCAGTGTGCTAATCGATCAGTGAGGATAGATTTTTCAAGAAGGAATTTAATCGGATTCATGCGAGCAATGAGGTGAACCTCGTGAGCTAAGAAATAATGTTTTAATTTCTGAACTACCCAGACTAAAGCAGCGCAAGTCTTCTCCATGGCTGAGTACCTCTGCTCACAAGGGTTGAGAAGTTTAGACAAATAGTATGATGCCCTCTCCTTACCTTCTTCATCCACTTGAGCTAAGACAGCACCTACGGAGTCATCCAGGACAGAAACATAGAGGATAAGCGGTTTGCCTGGAATTGGCGGCCTCAGGACAGGAGGATTGGCCAGATAATCCTTCAATCCGTCAAAGGCTGCCTGACACTTGTCATCCCAATTGAACTTGACCCCCGGCTTAGTAAGCTCGTAAAACGGCCTACATCTTTGTGAATGCTGGGAGACGAAGCGGCGAATACATTGCAACCTCCCGATTAATCCTCGAACTTCCTTCTAATTCTTGGGAGGATGCATGTCTCTGATGGCCTCGCCTTATTGGGATCAACTTCAATTCCCCTTTTGCTAACAATAAATCCAAGCAATTTCCCTGATGAAACGCCAAATACACACTTCTTGGGGTTCATTTTCAATTGATATTCTCGTGATCTTTGCAAGACTTTAGCTAGAACCCCAGGATGCTCAATCCTTGTCCTTGATTTTACTACCAGGTCATCCACATACACCTCAATATAAATATGGATCATATCATGAAAAATTGCCATCATAGCCCTCTGATAGGTGGCTCCAGCATTCTTGAGTCCAAAAGGCATGACCACATAGCAGTAAGTACCCCATGGTGTAGTGAATGATGTTTTCTCTTGATCTTCTTCAGCCAGACGAATTTGATTGTAACCCGAAAAACCATCCATGAAGGAGAGAGTCTCAAATCCTGCCGTATTATCAATCAGAACATTAATATGAGAGAGGGGGAAGTCATCTTTAGGACACGCACGGTTGAGGTCCCGAAAGTCTATACAAATCCGAACCTTTCCATCTTTTTTCATGACTGGGACGATGTTAGCCACCCAGTTAGGATAGAGGACAACTCTAACAAATCTAGCCTTATGAAGCTTGTCGACCTCTTCTTTCATCTTTAGAGCCATATTAGGGTGGAAACGTCTCAATCGTTGTTTGATTGGGACAGACCCTGGCTTAAGTGTAAGGCGATGTTCAACGAGCGCAGGGTCTAATCCAGGCATATCCTCATAACTCCACGCAAACGTGTCCTTGTATTCTTGAAGCACCAAAATAAGCGCCTCCTCTTCGGAGGGCGGCAAATTCTTGCTGATGAGGAGAATCCTAGGGTCTTCCTTGGTACCCAAATTAACTTCTTTGGTAGGCTCTTCTACTGAGGCTGATGGTTCGTCGAATCTTCTCATGCCACTGGCAAAGGCATCAGCCTCGTCCTCATATTCTTCATAACTTTCATCCCCCTCTTCAATAGGGTCTTCACCATTCATGATCTCATAGACACCAAAACCCTCATAAGAAACACAAGTATCCTTATATTCCAACTCTGGCAGGATAATCGGATTCTCCACGAATTCGGGAAAAGCTAAACAAGCCTGGCACCTTCTGGCTAATTCCAACAAAAATCTACGCGGAATCTGCCTACCCTTGGATTTCTTATGAAAATCTACCCCATGAATTTTATTAGAAGAAGAGGAACAACTAGCTTGATCATTAGGATGAAAAGAAAGGGGTGAAAAAGTGGATACAGAAGGAGATACAGAAGGAGACCCCTCACCAGAGGGGGAGAAAAGATTTATCAATGAATCATGGAAGAGTGGCCCCTGGGTCGGGACACACTCGGAAAAGAGATAAGAAGTCTCCTCAACGGAGATGGAGGATTGAAGAGTTGGAATTTTGGTGTTTTTTTTTCATTTTTATCTTTATCTTCATTTTTATTATCCTTTTCTAGAAGAAAGCAATGTGAAGGGAGAATAACAGGAGGAGTGGAGATTGAAAGTTTGGAGAAAGATTGAATCAGAGATGACCCACGCGGGGGTGTGATGGAGAGTTTGGAGAATTGCTCGAGGAGCAAGGGAGGAATCGGGAGAGAAACTTGTAATGAATATGAAGAAAAGCTGATCATAATTGGAGACAGTCTCGGCACGCGAGAGAACAATTGAGAATGTAGAGAAGCTAGAAGAGACTGATGCATAGAAGTGAGAGAGAAAAGGCCGGCCCACAGCCTGTCTATTGTAAATCCTTCTTCATATGGAACATCTGGCTCTCCAGTGTCAGTGTAGTCACTCAGCAACTGCCTCTTATCTGTAATCACAGCCGGCTTTTCAATCAATTCATGTATTAGTGGCGGCCACTCCAGATCAGTCGGCATAAAGAGACGGCTCAAGGCGATAGTAATATCATGCATATCGAACCATCTGTACCAATCACACTCTGGATCATCCATCTTCCTTCTTTTATCAGGCCTTAGAGATTCCAGGGCTTTATAAGTGGTCAATGGTGTAATATGGTGAGCAAACTGTCTCGCATGAACATCTTGACAGTCTAGAATGGAGGTGATTATTGTAGTCTGCTCATGATTCTGAACGCCACCCGTGACAAAATGTGTCTTCAATGCCCAAGTAAGCGGCTGGCGATCTGTCTTCAAGGTGGATGTCATAACTGCCCATGGTTCATCTTCATTTTTGTCCGGCCCTTTGTATCCCAAGCCGCCTCGTGTAATCAATTTCTGAGGCTTAATAGGCCTAGTCCTGCCTTGACAACTGGCACCCAGTCCTTTGTCGTTTTGATACCCCATTTTCATTAGAATTTTCCAGCCAGGGGTGTTTATCATGCTTTTCTTCTTCTTCCCCTTAGAAGGCAAGGGTGTCATAGCAATTGTCGTGACTGTCTCGGGCGACATTGGCCGTGGGTGAGGGAGGTCTAGCACTGATAGCAACGGCTTGTTGGCAGGCCAAATAGAAGGAACTGATGAAGCCAAGTGTATATCTTCCTCTGGCAGAATCGGCATACTGGTAACTTTGATGATGCGGCCCTTGTGTGAAAACTTAAGGCATTGATGATTTGTGGAGGGCACTGCGTCGAGCTGTTGAATATATGGGCGGCCCAGAATGCCATTAAATGTTGGATCCATATCCAAAATGTGGAAATCGACCGTGATTGTGGCCGGACCCAAACTGACTTTTAATGTGATCATGCCTAGAGGAGGCTTCTTGGTATTGTCATATGCTGTGACTGTTATGGTGGATGGCCGAATCAGATTTTCAGGAATGCCGCACATCTTCAAAGTGCTTGGCGGCAATACATTGATAGATGCCCCGGTGTCCACCAGACATTGTTTCACCGCCACCTTATTAATATCAACCGTGATGCACAGAGCATATTTCCTTGCTGAGAGTGGTGCCAGTTCATGCTCATGAAAAGTAATCGCCGGCTGACTGCTAGCGGGCGTTAATACTGTGGTTATCTGCTCGACAGGAATGTCCTCGTTGACCATAACTTTCTGCAGATATTCTTTCAGGGCCATCTGATGAGTGGTTGACCTTTTGATCAGTTCTAAAATGAAAATTCTTGCTAGAGTCTGGTCAAGATGCTTTAACAAATCATACTGAGTGCCGGGTACGGACTCTTGCTTCTGTTCTTGTTCATTAGGCCCCTGCACGGGCTCTTGCTCTCCTTGGGGAAAGATGCGCTGGAACATCCGTCCACTGCGGAGCGGTGTCATGTTTTGTCGTGCCTCTGTCGGGGCAAGTAAAGGAGGAGGGTTGGAAGAAGAGGGTGTATTGGCGTTAAGAAGCGGCGGAGAGGTGTTTAAAGAAGGTGACCCCGTAGGGGGTGTTGGTGAGGAGTTCAATGAAGAAGCCCCCGTAGGAGGCGTAGGAGTAAGAAGGGGTGCCCGAGTGTGGGGAGAGTTAATAGGTGGAATGAGGAGAGATCTGGGTACGAAGGATGGGGAGACTGAT
This sequence comes from Amorphophallus konjac, assembly GCA_022559845.1. Lineage (NCBI taxonomy): Eukaryota > Viridiplantae > Streptophyta > Magnoliopsida > Alismatales > Araceae > Amorphophallus > Amorphophallus konjac. Next base: position 361,194,218 of record CM040120.1, read on the forward strand.
GGTGGAGGGATCTTTGCCGGTGAAGGAGTAGTGGTGGTGGATGTTGGTGATGGGCGGATAAGGAGTGGTCTAGACGGAGAAGGTGAAGGGTTGGTGGTGGATGGCGGAGTTTGCTACGTGGTAGGCTGCGGAGGCGGTAAGCGGGTAAGGAGAGATCGGGTTGGCAAGGATGGAGAATTTGTGGGAGCAGGTGGATTAACGGGGCGTAGAAGAGCTCGGCTCAATTGGGGAGTAGAAGAAGAAGGAAGCGTGCGCAAAAGGCGCGGTGGTTGATTTGGATTATGATTAAATGCCCCGACAGAGGCGTTTTCTTCATGCCATCCCTGTCCTCTCTCCACCTCACGGAGAGACGTGACAGGGTTCACGTGCTGATTTGGCGGGTGCTCTGGCAATGTATTGTGGACAATCCCCATATCCTGCTGAGGTGCTGGAGCTTGCTGTTGCGGCTGTGGAGCTGGTTGTTGTGGCTGCTGAGCCTGCTGTTGCCGAGGAGGCTTTCTTTTTTTCATAGTGGCGATAAACTATCTCATCTCATCCCAATTAATGCCACCCTGGTCATTTAAATCATAAACGTAATCCTTGAAGTGGAAGCAACGATCAATGTTATGACCAGGGGAGCGGTGAAAGACACAGTAGCGGGACGTGTCAACATTCGCGGGCCACGCGGCCCTTTCCTTTGGTAGCATGAGCAAATTGGCAGCCATCAAGGCATTAAATATGTCTGGGAGACTTTCTGGCAGTGGAGGATAGTGGGCCCTTTTGGGGCCTAGTGGTCTCCTTTACTGTTGTTGTTGCGGTCCATAGTTAGTGGGTGGCGGTACTTGGTGGTATTGTGGCGGAGCTGGAGGGTCTGCGCGGGGCGCTTGATTTTGTGGCGGAACAAAGGAAGATTGAGGTGCGAATTGGTGTTGTGGTGGCGAGTTGAAGAGAGTGCTTTGCTGTGGAGGTGGCGGGGGTCGTGGGTTAGATTGGCGAAAAGGTGTGGGGTTGCCGACCGCGCCAACCTGCTCATTGATGACGGTGCCCTCAGTCGTGGGCCCGCTATTGTTGACATTTGTATTTTTCTTGAACAACTTTGGCTTTGGTTCAAACATGCCCATGATGGGCGAATCCTTCATTTGGGTTTGAATATAACGAGCTCTTTCATAGAGCTCCTCCATGGTTGTCAATCTGTTCATGGCTAATATGTGCCGGAACTGAGGGGTTGCATTGGATATAATCATCTTAACCTGTTCCGGTTCAGACAACGTATCTTTCAACTTTTCGGCCATTGATCGCCACCTATCAGCAAATATTATGAAGTCCTCTCGGGCTTCATTTTCTCTGCAACCAAATCTGTAACTGAAAGGGAGGGTCCAACCCGGTCCCTGTACTTCTGCAAGAATTTCCTTTGAACCACATCAAAATTGCTGGCATCTGCGGGTTCCAAGGAATAAAACCACTCGAGGGCTGGCCCCTCTAAAGATCTTCTAAACAAATAAGCCAAAGAGGCCTTATTATCTTGCCAAAAGGAGGTCTCGTACATGAAATCCTTCAAATGAATGAAAGGATTGACAGTTCCATTGTATCGCCGAAAATTCGACATCTCATAAGGCGGCAAATGGAAAACTGGCAGTGTAGGGAGAGAGATCTCCGGGGCATTCTTGGCTGCAGTAACTTTCTTAAGTTGCTCTTCCATGCTGGCCAACTTTTGGAGCAGTAGAACATTGGTGTCGGACTCGACCGGGGCCAGATTTTGAATGAAAGAATTCGGTATAGGCGTCCGTAGAATTCGGGGAGGTTGGAGAAACTGAGGCCTAACCGCTGAGTAGCTTGACTGTTGGGCCGGCATGGCCGCACCAGGCGTTGGTGGACAAGAGGGGGGTTTGTGCAAGACCGCTTGGTCATTAGTGAGGTGATGGCCACTCTCGGCCGGAGGGGGATTGGAGGATGAAGAGGGAACGGACTTCCCTTTCAAAGCGGCCTGAACTGCCTGCCGCTGGGAGTCATCTAATTGAGATAGAGCATTAATCAAATCAGTAACATTGAAAGATGGGGAGGGGTTCCCCGAAGTGTTGGAGGGTAAAGCCTGAGAAGAGGGCACAACCTCTTGAGTAGTGGTATCAACCACATGAACTTGAGAATAATGAGAATGAGGAGGAGGGTAATTCCCCTCATGATAGATAGAATCTTGGGGAACCTCATAGGATTGACCAAAAACGTTCTCCTCCACATCATCATAGGAATATCCGTAGCTTGCCATGTTGATAATCTTACCTGAACGGAGTTGCATGCTTAAAAAGAGATAAAGCTTTATGAAGGAATTATCACACAATCAATCACCCAATCGAAACAAGCTTAAGCAAATCAACCCAACCAAGTTTATGCAAACAAGTTGAGATGAACGCAAGATTTTAGTGTTATGTTTAAGATTAAAGTGGATTAAATTGTAGAATAATTCACTCTTCTTTGCAAAGTGAAACCTAGTTTGGATCCAAGTGTAGTCTCCGGGTTAACTAGGCTCTCTCTCTTTTATCACCAATGATAGGTTCTCTAAACTCCGGATACTTCAAGGGTACAACCAGCCCAGCGTCCGTGAGGGAATCCACGGGTGCGGGGACTTACGGAGGTCTTGGAAAAGGGATTTCCGGTCCAAAGAGACGGAATGCTCAATGGAGGGTTGTCCCGATTCCAAGAGAGGTGTGTGGAATCCTAGTGTAGAGAGAGGGGGTCTCTCAACCAAATGCCACAAAATGCAGTATAAGATAAGCCAATCACAGCAATATAATCAAATAATCAATGTAAGTATGAATCCAGCATGAATAGACAGAAACAGCAAAGCTCTGTAATCACACAGGAAAGGGGCGACGTAGCGGCAGTCGCTATCAATAAAAGAGACGACAGCGTAGCTATCGTGAATCACTGGGAGAGGCTCACAGACAATGAAAAAAATGCGCCTTGATGTGGGGCGCTAAATATGATAAAGACGCCTCTGCCAGAGGGCGTCAAATGTGAGTGGTGCGCACGATCGACGAAAAATGCGCCTTGGCGCGAGGCGCTACCAAATAAAAAGACGCCCGAGGGGAGGGCGCAAATTCACAGAAGCAGCAGATATGATGAAAGACGCCTTCGTGGAAGACGTTAAACAGAAAACAGACGCCCTGGATGAAGGCGTTAAATAAAAAGGCGCCTTTGTGAAAGGCGTTAATTCAACAATAGCAATAGATTAATCACAAGCTGGCTGATCCCGGGGAGTGTGCAGTGTGCACAGTGGAGGGTGCCCGTGGGGCACAAAGGAGGGGTACCGTGGGTACCAAAGGGAAAGGGCACGCGTGGGTGCCAAAGGGGAAAGGGCACACGTGGGTGCCAAAAGGAGATGGTAATCAAAAGAAAAACAGTGGAGGTCCCACCGTGATCGCCAATTTGTGAATCATGGAAAGTAATCCACTTTTAAGAAAAATATATATAAGCATATGCATAAGGAGAATAATGAAAAAGGGAGTAAAAGAGCACGTGGTGCTACCAAGGAGAGTGATCGCCAGAGGGGTTACCTCAATAAGAAGAAAAGATGATCGCGAATACCTGGTGATAATAGGATGCGGGATGGATGTGGTTCCTTCCTCCACCTTCTATTGGCCGGCCGATGAAGGGGGTCTTCCTTTTTTATTACCCTTAAACAAAGAACAAACAAATAAAAGAAAAAGAGATCAGCCAAACGTGAGTGTAGTATCAATCCCAAGATGGAAGATGATGATGAAAGAAGAGCATAAAGTGTGCACCTTTCGTTTGTTTTTAAAACCCCTAGAGAATTAGGGAGAGGAGAGATGCAATAAAACTAATGCAAGGAAAAGGCTATACGATGATAAGATGAGACGACAAACAACAACGAAGAGAAGAAAAAGACCCTGATGTTCCTGTAAACAGTAAAGGGAAAAACACTTTGCTTCGGATGGGCAGCAGGAGGAAGCAGAAGAGATCAATAGCTCTTAATCTCAATCGCCAGCACCCGTTAACCTCTCTGTGTGTGTGCGTATATGTCTGCTCTCTCTCTCTCTCTCTCTGTCTCTAACCTCGCGCGAGATCAACCAGGCGACTCTTTTATAGGGTTTCGATCAAGATAAACACAGATTTGGGAAGATAAGAATAGGCAGTGGCCGTTAACGACAAGGACTCTAGTTCCCAGATCGAGCAAGGTGACCAAGAAAGGCAGGGAACTCTTCAGGAAAGGCGAGTTTAAGCAGGACACGAAAGGGTGAGACACGACCTACCAAAGGGCGTCAATTCAGAATTAACGACCTGCTCCAGGGCGTTAATTCAAAACACGACCGGGATCAAGGCGTCACTTCCTGGATTCAATTTTGGTAATAAAAGCCTTCTTTATTTGAAAATTGCGAAAAGACGCCTGAAGCAAAGGCGTTAAACAAAACACGCCCTATGGAAGGACGTTAATAATTGATTTTCCAATTTGAGCGATACTCGTAAAATACCAGGAATTGACGCCCTTACCTGTGGTCGTCCTTTTTCAAGAACACGCCCTAGATTAGGTCGCTATTTAAAACACGCCCCTCTTCAAGTCGTGAATCACCAAAAAAACCCAAGAATAAATCACAAAAACACATAAAAATAGAAAAACTTTATATTATAGAAATATTGAAGTTCACTTTGGGGCGTTATCATGGTGACATGAGATTTGATCAACAAAGCGTCAATTTTGACGTGTCTACACCTACTTCCTACACCCCCGGTCCGCTTTGTGGACAAGGGTAAGGGGCCGATGGCCAGTGGAACAACCCCAAAGACCGGGACGCATAGCACTTGCGATAGGTGTGGTGGAGTTGGCCACTATTCGGCCAAGTGTCCCACTCGGGAGTCGCTTGTTATCTCTGATCCCTCTGCCAGCGACCCCACACCTGAGCTTGTGCCGATCAGTTACGAGGCTGATCAGGACTTAGCGGAGGAGTTCTTTGATGAATTAATGGAGGGAGAGCCAGTTGATGTCCCAGGTGCCCAGCATCAGGGTGATGTACAGTTGGGTGTAGTCAGGTGCATCCTAACCTAGTCTCAGGTGAGCGACGACTGGCGTCGTACCACCATCTTCCATACATTTTGTAGGCTGGGAGGAAAGGCCTGCAAGGTGATCATAGATAGCGGGAGTTGCATTAACGCTATCTCTACGAGTACTGTTAGACACCTGGGTTTGACACCCGTAGATCACCCCGCCCCTTATAGAGTATCTTGGGTGGATTCTACTTCCATTCTGGTCAGGCTGTGATGTCTAGTGTCACTGCAGTTCCAGGCTTACCATGATGAGATCTGGTGTGATGTGTTGCCTATGGAGGTGGGTAGCATTATCCTTGGTAGGCCTTGGCTTTTTGATCGGGATGCCACCCTTCAAGGTCGGTCGAACACCTGCACATTCGACCACGGGGGTCATAGGATTACCCTCCTCCCCACCTAGCCGAAGGACCCATCTGTCCGAGGACCAGCCGGCCCCAGCACTTCGACCCCTCCTAGTCAGGGGACAGCCGGTCCTCCCACCACATCCTCGATGCGGGCTACTACCGCTTCGACTGCTCCCAGTACAGGAGACCTCCCACCCAGGAGGTTGATGATGATTAGTCCCCAAGAGATGGAGCAGGAGTTTGTCAGTGGTAGTCTCATCCTGGCTGTCGTTGTTTGTGGGGTAAGCGAGGTAGCTCTAGGGTTAGGGGATGAGCACCCCCTTAAGGTGGCTGTGATTTTACGTGAGTTTTCAGATATCTTCCCGGAGGACCTCCCTGGAGGCCTTCCGCCCATGCGCGATATCCAGCATGAGATCGACCTTGTCCCAGGCTCATCTTTGCCCAACCTTCCCCACTATAGGATGAGTCGCACAGACCATGCCAAACTTCAAAGGTAGGTTGAGGAGTTGATGAGTCGGGGATCCCTCAGGTACAACAAGAGCCCTTGCGCTATTCCCGCATTATTGGCCTCGAAGAAGGATGTCACATGGAGGATGTGCGTTGATAGCCGTGCGATCAACAAAATCACAGTGAAGTATCATTTTCCCATTCCCCGATTAGATGACTTGCTCGATATGATGTCGAGAGCCACTATCTTTTCAAAGATAGACCTTCGTAGTGGCTATCACCAGGTGCGGATCAGGCCTGGGGATGAATGGAAGACGGCATTCAAGACCAAGGATGGTCTTTATGAGTGGTTGGTTATGCCCTTCAGGCTTTCCAATGCCCCTAGTACCTTCATGCGGTTGATGACCCACGTAGGGGTCTTCTTGGTCCTCTACTTTGATGACATTCTTATCTACAGCCGCCCTAGGGAGGATCACTTAGACCACCTTAGACAGGTCTGCATTGTGTTGAGGCGAGAGAGCTTATTCGCCAACCCGAAGAAATGTGCTTTCATGACCGATCAGATTACCTTCCTCGGGTTTATTGTGTCTAGGGATGGAGTCTCCGCCGATCCGGAGAAGATTAGGGCCATCAGGGAGTGGCCCGAGCCCCGCACACTCCATGATGTATGGAGTTTTCATGACCAAATTATGTCCACATAAAGCAACATGGGAAACCGAAGAAGCCATGCGCAAAATATTTCCAGAGATATTTGAATGTAAGTACACTCTCCTTAGCAAATATTATTACGATGAATTTGGGGACCAAATTCTTTTTAAGTGGGGGAGGGTGTGATGCCCGAGAATTTTCTAGGAATTTTCCGTGGTTAAAATATAATTATTAAGCATTAAATAGACTAAATGGGCTATTAAATGAATTGTGGTTAATTAAATCTATTTATTAAGGCCCTATACTAACTTAAGAGGATTAGGCCCATTTAAATAAGCCCACTTGGCCTAAATTACGATTTTGGACCCTGCCCCATGTTCTAGAAGCTTAAATTGATGTATTTACGGAATTAGGAGATAAATAGATTTATTTAAGGATAAATAGAGGATAAATAAGAAAAGAGTTTGAATCAATTCAAAATTCAGCGCTCTAGGATAAAAACGGTCTATCGCGAGACCGCATGATTCAAAAAAAATGGTCCTCATGTGACCGCTATTAGTAGGCAGATCCGAACAGCGAAGAAAGCTTGAAAAGCAGAGAACCTTGGCATCCTAATCATCTGGGATCGATGCTATCTACTAGCTGGAAGGGTCTAGAACGTGTTAGGGTCGATTACAAACCCTAATTAGGACTCTAGGTTCGTCCAAATCCTCAAAACCCTAGTTAAACCCTAAAAATAGACCTTAACTCTCACCTGCACAACCCTTACTTTTGGCTCGCGTGGAACTAATGTAAAGAGGCCGAATTAGAGGTAAGTTCTTTAGAAGAATTTGTTCATGATAGTAAAGTCTAACCTCCCTCCGAATTTCACATTAGGAGATCAAGCCATCAGAGAGGACAAGGCTTCCAAAAACGCTGGTTTGGTGCAAGAAACCAAGGAGATTGCGCGACTGGGCCAGATTGATCAGCAAATTAGAAGTTATAAACGAGGTAATTAGATATGGGTTCTTTAGAATTAATTGTTCTTTTTAGTACCCTCTTCTTACCCTCTAAGTTTCATGGTCATAGGAGAAGAAGATCAGAAGTTAGAAGGCCACGAAGTTGCTGATTCGGTTTGGGGCAAACAGGAATTAGGGTCCAGTTCCAGCCCAAAATTTGAAGTTTAGGGCTCTATCTAAAGGTAGGTTATCTCATGAACTACTTAAACTTGATGTTAGGAGTAAAAGCCCTCAATTTCTAGTCATTTTCATGCATGGCACATGGAGTATTTTGTGTTTTATTGAGACTGCGCAAGTTAGTTCATTTTTCATGCATGAACTTAGCCCTAATGCAATTAAGATGAAATTCTTGTCTAATTCTCACAACCTATGCATATTCACGGCCTAATTAGCATCCAACATGTCTTAGCTACGTGGTTACATCATTTTTCCATGCATAACATGCCTTAGATTAGTGTTTTATTTCGCTATTTTACAGCTTCTGTCTGTCAGATAGAAACAGTCAATGAAGTGACCGCTGCATCTAACGGCGGTCTATCGCAAGACCGTTTGTGACACCCTTGCGGCCAGATCTTGACCGCTATCTGGTTCTAAGAACCAGTTCGAACTCAAGTTGTTTTGGTGAGGACACGCGACGCTATCCCCGATGGAGCACCCGACACACTGCTACCTCCTTGTGGCTCGGCGACGGCGGCACCTTCTAGCTATCTTTTATTATGCTTTAGGCCATGTTGGGCCTAGGTTTGGTCCCTGCGTGGACACGTTATCTAGTTTCTTTCCTATTGTTATCAGGCTATGTAGGGATAATGGGCTTCTTCCTCCCTTATTGGGCCTAGCCTTGGTCCTTGGTTAGTGGGTTAGGGTTAGGGTTTGGAGAGGAGGGCGCAACCCCCCACCTAGGGTGGCTGCGCCTCCTTTCCCCTCTTGCCCCTCCTCTTTCCTTTTTGGGCCCCCCCTCCTTTCCCCTTTCCTCCTCTCCCCTCGTTCCCCTTTGGGCGCCCCCCCCCTTTGATTCCTCCTTGATTGGAGGAGGATGGATCGCACCCCCCCTGTTTGGAGGAGGGATGGCCGCCCCTACCCCCTCCCTTTTGCGCCCCCCCCTTCCCTTTGGCTTGGGTGAAAACCCTAATTCCCCTTCCCCTATAAGTAATCTTCTCCTTGTACTGATGACGGTTTAGACATAATTTGAATACAAAAAAATGGATTATTGTGCAAGGCATTTGCGCCCCTCTCTCTCTCTTTCTCTTCTCCTGCGACGGGAGAACGGCGAGGTGTGAAGCCTCAGCCCTCGGTGGACTCCGGGGTTCCTTCTTATCCTCGTCTTCTTCCTCGACGGTTCGTGCACGCAAATTCCAGATTTCGGCCCCGACTTGTAGCAGAGCTCGCGCCCTCCTCTTGGACGAGTTTTGCCGTGACCTAATTTCTGGGGGTACCTCTGCGGATCGTCTTCGCGTCAGCGCCAGTTTCGCGTCAATCGGAGATCGGCACCGCCCGTACCGATTTTATCCGCCGACCTGCACCAGCATCACCTTCTCTGCTCGCCCAGCGGGGAGGCCCTACTTGAGAATTTTCCCCAGACCTCCACACTGCGCCTTTTTTCCTGATTTCTTCAGGGTTCGTAGATCTCCAGGTCTACTTTCCAACGCCACCGACGGCGTCGCGTTTCGTCGTCGTCACCATCCGTGGCAGTCGATCTCGTGGGGTTGCGCCGGCGTGCCTGCACAGTCCGCCCAGCGAACCAACCCCAACTTCCAGCGGCTCCTGCGACTCGTGTCGGCATCATCTGCCGACGCCGTTTGGCCGAGGGTTACCTCTGCCAGTCAGCTCTCACCTCCAACCGGCCCGGACCTGTTCGGGCACCAGACGACCGAGTTCCGGATTTTACCGACGGCGTGCGCGGTTCTGCGACCACAGAACCAGACCTGGTTTTCGGCAGCGCCCACGGCCACCACCGGCGCATCCAGCGCGTCCCCTCTGGTCTGAGCGTTCCTCCAGCCATCAGCAACGCGTCCTCTCTGACGGTGCCTCGAACGGACATCGCATCAACCCGTGGGACCCGTCTCCGTCCAGGCGCGCGCGACACCGATTCTGCAGCATCGCGCCCGTCATCGAGTGCGGCCCGTCAACCCGTGTCCGACAACCCGAACGTATTGTTTGTAGCCTCTTACCTCCCTGCGAGGAGTGGGCCATTATTGGGGGTTGTAATTTATTGCTCTGGTGTATCGGGTTGTTGGTCCACGGCCGGGGTTCCTTCCCCACGCCTAGGCGTGGAGGTACGCGCTCCGACTCCTCCACCTTTGCTTGCTCTTTTAGTATGTGATTGAATATGCCGCGTGAGAGAGAGTAGGCGCCTAGCTACTTTTGCCATCACCGCGGACCGTGAGTGAGAGCACCCGTCCGTTAGCACCAGCCGAGCTTCGAGCTAGGACTCGATTCCCTTTGTCTTTGGTGGTCGATCTTACGCCTAGACACGTGCGCTTCCCTCCGTGGGGCGGCCGAGGTCGGAGTTTCTGTTGAGAGACGTCCTTCCTTCTGTGGGATATCACGGTGGTCAGCCACTTGGCGACCCTTGAGCGTGCTACTGCTAGCCTCAGTTAGAATCTTAGTGAGTCTCAGTCCGTGTCGGTCCCCGTCCCCCATCAAATTTTTCATGTTATGATTATTATAAATATTCCATGTGTCATTTAATCATGCCCTGATTCGTGTTAAGCACCCTGGACATACGTGAGCAAGTTTAAGAATCTTATTTTCATCGTTATGTTAATTTCATGCCAAAATTATTTTTATTTTGTAATTAAATACACTTCCTATATTTATGAAACATGATTCATGGTGGTATGTAGAACGCTGTTTTGATCGCTGTTTCCACACGATTCACTCTCATCTCTTGAGTCATTTTTCATAAGTACATGACGTATACCCCGGTGTGCGACCATTAGATACACTTTGCACTTATAGACACATCTCTTGGACTTGTGAACCTCTCCGTCGGATATTCCTTCTGTCAGACTAGGGGATCATGTTTCAAGGCCTCCATAAGACTCCACGAGCCTGCGATTCCCACTAGGACGCCGAGCCAGTTGTACCCTTAAAGCCCAATTTTTCTAGGGAGCACTCACGTGACCGATGTTTTACTTTCTGTATTATGGTTAATTGCGGCCCTCTAGGAGACCGTCACTGTTACTTAGCGGTCCTACTCAGACCGTCTTTGTCAGAAAACAGCCACCTTAAGACCATTTTTGTTCCAGAATCCCTCAAGTGTCAACTTTCCCTTCGTTCTGGTTGACACAATTATTTGTGGCCTTCATTGGACCATTAGTATTGTTTAAAGCGACCTGACTGTGACCGTCTTCTGCATGAAACGGACCAGTAAATGACCGTCTCTTTCTGTCAGGTTCATAACCTAAGGCTTAACCTAAGCGTTGTTGAAATTATGTTCTTGGATGATCTTAGGATTATCCGGATCCCCAAACCTATGTGTAACAAGTTAATGTTAAGTTATGGAACTTAATTAATGTACCGTTATGCTGCCGGAATATCACCGCAGCATAATGTTCTTTTAATTCTTCTTTAAAATCTCATATCAGTTTTGGAACGTTCTATACCTTGGTTACTTGGTCATGAAACATATTATTTGAACTCATTACATTATTGGCCATATTTATATTTTCGTGGAAGTAGCTTGATTTATAACTTGAAGATGCAAGAGCAGGCACGGACAGTGTCCTGTTGCATTTTCTAGCGTCTCCCTTAGGGATTTACTGTTCCACGTGGATTATGAGGTCCACGGGGGGATCGGTGCGTTGGCAGCCCATCCCGCCGCATGGATTATGGGGTCCATGTGCAAAGCCCCTCATGCATGCCCACAGCACGGATAGACGTGGGGTTCTACAATGCCATAAGGAAATACGGTCCGCCTTTGCTACGAGCTCGGGCTTTACGCGCAATGGTTGGGGTATGATCCTGTAAACTGGTATCAGAGTGAGGTCGCAGGTTAAAATCCCCCAGGTGCCGCTGGGGGGGCAGATTGTTGGATTTTTCAGCGTCTCCCTTAGGGATTTGCTGTTCCACATGGATTATGGGATCCACGTGTGGCATCGGTGCGTTAGCAACCCATCCCGCCGCATGGATTATGGGGTCCATGTTCGAAGCCCCTCATGCCCGCCCACAGCATGGATAGACATGGGGTTCTGCAATGCCATAAGGAAATACGGTCCGCCTTCGCTGCTAGCTTGAGCTTTACGCGCAACGGTTGGGGCATGATCCTGTAAACATATTGTTGTGTCTCTGTGGTTTTGATGATGTCAACTATTATGTCATTATATTTAACCTTGATGATAAAACTTTGATGCATGAATTAATGATCTCATCACATATATAAAAGTATGAAATATGTCAGAACATGTTCTAAAGATGACTCAAAAAGTCATGAAACTAAAGTCAACGCAGATCAACACCATTGTTCAAGAACTGACAACAGGTCAACTGATCAAATTGTGAGTCAGCTCTTTGACAGGTAAGGTCAATGCACATCCAAGTATGAAGCATAAAGGTTGGTGCATATACCTTCTCTGTGAACAGGTAAGGTCGGTGCACATTCACGTTTCTTCATAGAAGGTCGGTGCACATTCATGTTCCTTCATAGAAGGTCGGTGCACATTCATGTCTTATGCATATAGGTCAGTGCACATCAATGCTTTATTCATATAGGTCAGTGCACGTTCATGTCTAAGTCACAGAAGGTCAGTGCATATGAATAATGCGTTGCACATTAAGGTCGGTGCACACTGTCATTTATACATACTAAGGTCGATGCTTCTTGCATATCAAGGCAGATGCAGGTCGGTGCATGTCTATAGTATTGCATATGTAGGTCGGTGCATGCTCATAGTGTTGCATATGCAGGTCGGTGCATGTTCATACATGTCGCATATGAAGGTCAGTGCATGTCTGCATGTAAGCATATTAGGTCGGTTCATGTTCATAAGTCATGTACTAAAGGTCAGTGCACCTTTCTCTAGCACAGAGTAAGGTCGGTGCATGTTGCTGAAGAGCTATGCACATGTGAAGCATAAGGTCTGTGCACATTTGCATTTAGCAAGGTCAGGTCGGTGCACATGTGTTAGAGATAGCTATAAGGCATGTGCACATGTGTTAGCGATAGCATGTAAAGGTCGGTGCACATGTGTTAGAGATAGGCATAAGGTCTGTGCACATGCGTTAGCGTTAGAAGCATCAGGTCGGTGCACATGCGTTAGTTATAGAATTCAAGGTTTGTGCACATTTGGAATTCAAGGTTTGTGCACATGTTCAAGTCTATGCATATATAGGTCTGTGCATGGCCAGGGTTTGTGCATATGATAAAACCAGGTCGAATCACATGCAAAGTCTAAGGTTGATGCACATGTAGAATCACGTCATTAAGTCTGTGCATCAAAGTCCATGCTCTAAGGCATTTGCATATACATTTGCACATTGGTCTGAGCATATGAATTCTCTGATTATTGCCTAAGTATGCACTCTAATGAATAAAGTGTTTGACTAAATGTCTCTCTTCTGATTGGCAGGATTAAGGCAAACACTATATCTTTGAGAGCAGTAAAAACTCAAGTGGAGCACGTGATCCAAGATTCTAGATTAAAAAGTACGTGATCCAAGATTCCAGATGAAAGGAACGAGATCCAAGGTAGGGTACAGAACTAATATTATGCCACGTGGATCATCGTACCATCTGCACCTGACGCGTGGCATCTCTGAAAAGGCGGGAACGAGCCCTCCACACGTCCAAAGCGTGAGCTCGTGGGACCCAAGCCTGAGGCTCTACAAAAGCCTCTCCTGCGATCGAATTCAACAACACAGACAAGAGAAGAAAAGGGAAGATCAGAAGAAAAGAGAGAGAGCTCGAGAGAAGAGTAAGAGTTACAGTGCTGAGGGAGATAGAGTTCGTTGAAGGAAGAAGAAGGAGAAGAAGAAAAATAGAGTATCAGAATTTCAGAGGGAGTCTGAGTGAAAAGAGAGAGAGAGCAGAGAAAGGGAAAGATAGTGAGCAAGTGAGAATAGAGAGAAAGATTGAGCTTGAGAATCTGTGTCATCTTCATTAGTTCTTGGATCAGATCCAGAACTATTTTGCTCCTGCGTGAGCTATGTCTTTTTGTTTTTATTTTCGTTCTTTGGTTTTCCATTTCTGATTTTATCAAGTTGTGTGTCAGCGTTTGTAGAGGATTAGTTCCTCTGGACAGCAAGCTGTGACGCTCAGCTGTAGCAAGCTGGGATGCACAGCGGAAGCAAGCTGTGTTGCTCAGCGGTGTAAGCAAGCTGTGATGCTAAGCGATTCAAGCTGTTTGTCAGTGGAAAGCCTCACTCGGGTTTGAGTGGGGGATGGACATAGGTCTGTGGGTAGCAGACCGAACCATCTAAAAATCCTATGTGCAGTGGTTTGATCGCTTTGTTGATTCACGGTAGATGTATGCTTAGGCTTGTTATATTTGCATCTAATTAGCTTACAATATTCTGAGCATACTAAGTGTTAATCAGATGCCTGGTTGAGTCTATTGTTGCATTTGCTCTACGATTTACATTTACACATCTATATGCATCTCAGTTCAGCACCAGCACACTGCTAGGTGTTTGTTGTTTTGACTGTTAGTTGATTCTCACACTTAGTGCACTTTAATCATATTCAATTGAGTTGCTAGGTGTTCGAAGCTTGTTCAGTGAGAGCCATAAGTCTCACCTGGGCTTCCTTGTCCAGTTTGTGTACGAAAAATTTTATTTTAAATTCTAATTCTGTAATATTTTTAAAGGGGATTCATTCACCCCCCCCCCCCTCTAAATTAGTGCCTTGCACCCCAACAATTGGTATCAGAGCAGGTCTTTGATTCTTCAGATCCAACGATCTGTAGAGGATCCTGCTATCTTATTTTGGTGCATTACTCATCGATTGCTTATTGCTTTAAATCTGCTTGATTGGTGTTTTCAATGGCTCCTCCCTTGGTGTTTGATGGTTCTAACTTTAGCAGTTGGCTAGGCGGCCTATGTGTCTACATGAACTCCATTAATTCTAATTTATGGAGTCTTGTATCAAATGGCCCACATGAATTGCCTCATGATCAAACCAAGTGGTCTAATGAGGACAGATTGAAGGATCGCGAAAATATTATGGTTCTTAATATCCTAATGGCTGCAGTTGACATTGATTTGTTTCCTTTTGTTCTTAGATGCATTTCTGGAAAGGAAATCTTGGACAAAGTGACTGATATTCATGGGAAGTAAGAAGGAATATGTCTGATGGCCAATCGAAGTGATCACAGTAATGAGACAGTGTCTCAGGTAAGCTCCGGATCAGAAGATATTTCATTTGATGAATTGGAGATGATGTATGAAGAACTATCTGATAGACATAAGAAACTAAAATCTGGAAATAAAAAGTTGAAAAAGAAAATTGATCAGAATAGTTCAAATGCTTCTTGTGAAAATTGTTTGAAAATGAAACAATCTCATGACATCTGCTTATCTGATGTTCATATGCACAAGAAACAAATTTGTTTGCTGAAAAATGAAAATTAAGAATTTGCTAATAAGATTTCTGAACTAGAAGAGAAACTGAATGATAGTATGAGTACCTGTTTAGAAAATGTTGACTTAGAAGTTCTGAAAAATGAAAATAATTGTCTGAAAAAATAATTAGAAGATCTTGAAGGTGTTAATTCATAACTCAATAAATTGAAATCTAAAAATGGTACTCTCAAATAATCTATCAAGGGAATTGAAGAAAAATTCAGGAAACTTGATGAGGAAAAGAAGTTAATTGCTAAAAAATGTGATGCTATCGAGTCTGTGAACTTGGAGCTTCAGAAAAATCTTGGAAATCTACAAATAAAATCTGAAACTGAAAATAATCAACAAGCATCTCATGATGACCAGATATTACTTGATGAATTAATTCAAAATGATGCTCTGGTAAAGGAAAATGAAAATTTGAAGATGTTAAACAATGCTATGTCTGAGAGGCTTCTTGCTTTAGAAAAAGGGAAATCTGTTTGCATAGAAGAGTCTGAAAAATTACGCAATCTGGAACAAGAAGTTGAGAACTATAAAACTTCAAACAATGTTCTAAATGAGTGTGTTAATTGCAGTGAACAAGAGATTGCTAGTTATGATATACATATTGCATCTCTGGAAAATGAAATTAAGGATCTAAAAAATTCCTTGTCTAGATTTGTTGAAGGTCAAGATAATTTAGATAAGTTGCTGGGAATGAAGTAAATTTTCAGAAAGTGGGGTTGGGCTACAATCCGGTCAATAAAAAATATTTTGAAAGCAAGCTGACAACATCTTTTGTAAAAACATCTAATGTTGCCACCACCTCACAAGTTAAACAGACCACAATCCAGAGAAATCAGAAACAAAGCAAAACTCAGAAACATCCTAAAAATCTAAAAACTCAATAACAAAAATTCAACAATGAGAAAAACCATGTTTCAAAGAAATCTAATGTGTCTTGTCATTACTGTGGTAAGCATGGACATTTAATGAGTGATTGCTTTGTAATGAAGAAGGATGATTTGAATTTTGGTAAAACACATGCTAGGAATCCTCATGCTAAGAAATCTCCTTCTGTTCAGAATAAGAAAATTCATTGCTATTGTTGTGGTAAGGAAGGCCACATTGCTGCACATTGCTAGGTTGGCCAGGGAAGAAATGTTCACTCAAAACATATTAATTTCCCTGTCAATAAAAAGTTTGTTGATAGAAATGAATTTGAGTCTAGAGGTAAGCACACTGTGTGCTCCCATTGTGGGAAGATTGGCCATACAGTCAAGCACTGTTGACATGCTCAGGGAAAGGAATTTAATTTTAAACCTGTAAATGTCCCTGCAAATCAAAATGCTTCTGGTAGAAACAAATTTATTTTTAAAATAAAATTACAGTGTTTTCATTGTGGAAAATTAGGCCATATTGCTGCACAATGTTGGCATGCTCAGGGAAAGAAACTTAATTCAGAATTTTCTAAATTCCCTGCAAACAAAATTGATTCTTGTAAGAAAAAACTTGGGTTTAAAAGAAAAACTTTTGCATGTTTTGAATGTGAGAAACCTGGCCATCGAGCCTTTGAGTGCTGGTTGGCAGGTCATAGAAAACAAAATTTTCATGACAATGACAGAAACATTAATGTTCATGCACACAGATTCCATGCTTATAGTAATGTGCACAAAAAGAACTTAAGGTCTGTTATTTCATGTCATTATTATGGTCAGTTGGGACATTCTATGTCTAATTATTTTTTGATGAAATTTAATGATTCACTAGCTCAGAAGTTGTTGAGTGCACCATTCAGAGGTGCCACTGTCATTTTAGGACCCAAGACTTCTTGGGTACCTGCTTGTGCAAAATAAGAAGTTGTTTTGCAGGAGTGCCTTGGGGCTGAGGAATAAAAGGGGTTTAATAAGCCAAGGCACCTGAGTATGGTAAAACCCCAGTTCTGATTTCTTCAGGTTTGATTAATTTAGCTTTCAATAAGTCTCTTTAGGTGAATGCATATCATGGCTGATTTGTTAATTAGAATCTCATTCATATCTGTTTATATCCTTGCATTATTGCATGAATTTGACACTTGCATATATCTGAATCTGCATACCTGTGCATCTGGCAAAATGACATCAAAAATTTGAGATGAATTTAGGACTGTGTCTGCAGCTACATTACTGTGTAATGCAAAATCCTTTGGTATATAAAATGATAAGTTGGGAGAAGGGCAGATTTCTTCTGTCTAGAAACCCACATCATGCGTGAGGTAGTTGTAGGACCTCAGTACTCTGCCAGGTACCATGGATCAAACTCTCATATAGAACAATCTAAATGTCCATGAGCATAACTCATCAAACTCCCTGCATAATTGTCATTGCATATGTTGCATTCAGAGTTGTCACATATGGCATATAGTTAGGGGGAGTCAATACATATGCATACATGTTGTTAATTGCATATCATTTATGTGTCAACAGGTTTGATTGATATAAATGTGCATACATAGAGAGAGTTCCTGCATTTCATAAGTCACTCATGTGCATTTGGTGTCATGCATATATTGATTTTAGAATTGATTGCAAATCACTTATATTCATGTTAAAAATTTAAAAAGATTGTTTGCTATGCATGCACTCACATGATGTCCTTTTGGAACTTATTCATGTGCTCTGATATATCCTAGTTGCTAGCTCATGCATTCAGTCAGGGGGAGCATATAACTAGATTTTGAATGGCCATCACTGTCTAGTTTGGTCGACCAAATTTGCTCATTTTGGTCAACCAAAATTCTCACTGAAAAGCCATCGCCCTGCTCTTTTTGCTATCTTTGCTCTCCCAGGAATCTTCATTGTCAGCTGGTCTCATCTATGTTCTAAAATTGATTGATGTCATTCCACTCATGTTTTTGGAATTCTTTGTGTGATCTACTACGTTTGCTGAGGGGGAGGTTGTTGTCATAAATCTATTTTTGAGCTCAATTATATCATGAAGCCACCTCTGATTAGTCTTGTCACTATCTCTTTGAAACTGTCTGCCCTTGCTCTCTTGACTATTCTTGTCATATCTCTGAGCTTAACATATCTCTGAAAATCTTGCTCATCTACTAATCCTTGATCATATTTGTCTTAGCTCAGTCTGAATGTCTACAAGATTCTTTCACACATTCTGTATGTTTCTTGCTGCTCCTGCTCTTGTTAAGAAGGAGCTTCACTTGCTTAGAATGTGTTATTCTTTGAATTTCTATCTGTCTGATGCACTTTTGGCCATCTCTGTCACATATCTGAAAACTTTTCTCACATGGTAATTGTTCCTATTGCTGGTTTCCATTGATAACTTGGCTACTTCTGAAATTTTCTTGATCTACCTGTAACGTAAGAAGATTTCAATCTGTGTACCTTGATCATAAATCTGAAAAATACTCTAACAAGGAATCTTCCATTTTACAGGTTTATGAATGTTCAAAAAGATCGTATTTGTTTAAGTTTAATGTATTCATTGAGTTTGGTTTTTAGTGTCTTGAAAATATCTGAATCATCTTTTAATAAACATTAACCAACTATTTCATGTTGAGTCTTGTAAAATCTTCAGAAATTTGAAATGTTAAAATCATGACTTTATTTGGTTGAAATATATGAAACCAGTATTGTTTTTAAACATTTGATTAATCTAAAATGTTCCTAAGGGTAAATATTGTCAGAGCAATGATTTTGGTTACTAAGAAATCATGTCCATTGACCATGAAATCTAGAGGACTGTGTCATGAAGTGCCATAATTAACTCTGCTGAAAATTCATTAAAAATCTAGGCAGAGTAATGGCTTGCATACTGAGAAATATATCTCACTCATCAATGAAATGAGTTAAGGTATATCATGAGGTGTCAATGCTATCTCTTTTCTTATGAAGCATGACAGTCAGTCATACCAATTGCTTAGGGATATTGGCATCTAAACAACGTGTATCCTCTAGTTACAATGTGTGTATTGAACTTAATTGCACCTAAAAAATTTGATTTGAAAAGTATTGTTAAACAAAAGAAAAATCTCAAACTGATTGAAAAGTTTTTCATAATCCTCAGGAACCATATCTAAATTCCTTCATGGTGTTTAACCTCAATACTAATGATTGTAATTCCTAAAGAAGTCATTGAAATTGATTGAGTAAGATGAAGGGAGGTTAATCAAGATATAAATATGAGGGCTTGGTTCACTTTTATTAAACCTTGATTTCAGATATGAACATAGAACTTTATTGACAAACTGTGTATACATCATATTTAAACCATGATTTTCAAATAAAGATTCATAAGCCCTTATCATGGAAGAGTATGAACCATCTATTTATTTAGATTTATGAAATTGGTATCTCATTGAAAATCTTTTTGAATTGCCCTTGTGTTTGAAGCTCATTTGGAATTCCTGTGCTCAGTTTCCATTTACTGTTGAAATCCAAATATCAGATTGTGCTCACTGCTCTTGCCTCAATCTGTCTTGACCTGAACTGATATATAAATGTTCCTGTGTTTTTGTTGTTACCTCCATTGACCTTGTGTAAGTTTAAATCTGTATGTCTGATGGTTTACCTCCACTCCAATCCCTCTGTACACTCAAAGGGGGAGCTTGTTTCATTAGCATCTTTGTAATCAGCTTGATCTGCTTAAACATGACTGTCCCTGTGCTTTGATTTCATTCAACTCCTTCTACTGTGTCTCTATGCAGACATTTCTTTCACTTCAATATCTCTTCTCTTTTCAAAGGGGGAGAATATGTGAGTCATATTTCTGTCAGATGATGCCTGCACTATTATAGTTCATACTTGTCTGCATTTTACATTCATGATGGGAGAATATAGTCTGCATGTTCAGCTTACTATTCCTTCCTTTTTGATATTGTCAAAGGGGGAGAATATGTGAGTCATGTGTCTTGAGAGTATATGTGAGTCATTAATTCTGTCAGATATTGTGTTGCATGCCCTGCTGAGTCACATTGATCATCATGATGAATTTATTGCAATGACTCATAATATTACTATAACGACTCGAGAATCCGATTACCGGGAAGGCCCGATAACCCGAGACTCGCACCGCCACCCACGAGCCGGGAGGGCTCGGAAGGGCTAAAAGGAGTGTTGAGGTACAAAGAAATAGGAAATAAAGCAGGACAACCAACAACAACAAGCTAAAAGAAAGAACAACTACAGCTACAACAGAGTCCAGTCCAACAGAAAGTACAGTCTAAAGCAGTAAAACGTACCACATGCCAAGTGAACACTCGGCCCGGCAAGCTGGCAACTGAGAACCTCCGCTCCGCGCCCTCGAACCTCGAGGAAGAGCCGCCACACCTGAAAAGCAGGGGATGAGTCTCCAAAACAGAGACTCAGTAGGGATCCCGCGGAACCCCAACCGGAAACAACGGCGGTAGCGGAAAGGAAGGCTACGAGAGCAACCGCAACAGTAGGAACAGTAAACCCGGTGGCCGGTCAAAACACGGCACTACAACTACTCCTACTGTACCAGAAACACACCCGGACCTCGCGGTCGAGACTACCGAACTACACTAGTACCGCTTACCGAAGTAAAAACACACGGCAACCACGCCGTAGAGGCCTGTCCCCCGGACACAGCCTACCTGGACACGCTGTCCAAGGTGCAACCCCGACCATCCGATCGCGGGTACCGCACAACAAGACGCAACCTCGGTAGAGCCACTAGCACTAGTCCCACGGCGCGAAAACCAACACACGTGCCACGGCGAAACAACCGAACTCAACGGTCAACACGACCGAAAACCCGAAGGTCGAAGTCACGGAAACTGACAGTCTGTCACTCTCAACTCGACAGGAGTACCGCCCACTAGAAGCACAGCCGGTAGCGTCCCCTGACGTCTTACACCGCACCGCAGGTGAACTGCCTGACGTGGTAGCTCCTACCAAAGGCACGAACACCGTACAAGTAACCACAAACAAGTGACTAGCTGGGCTCACGCCCGTCGACGTGGGTCCAACCGCCCCCAACCACGTGTGCACACACAGACCGCGCATCCCTGGTCTGGCCCTCTGATCGGTTTTCCCCTCAGCCGGACTCTGGCTGCAAGACGTGGGGCCCGACGGCAACCGGTCCACAAACCGCCTCTAAGGGTAAGCCCGTACACCACTCCCTGGTGCGATCAGCACACGCGTACTGGTAGGCTACGACTAGTGGAGGGTCACTGAAGGAGTAGACTCTCAAGTCGAAGGAAAACAGCGTCCAAACCTGACAAAGTACGGGGACCATCCCACGTACTAGCACCGTCGCACGGTGACCATAGTTGGAGAAGAAACGGGACTCACAGTCCACGGCCGCGCACACACCCTGTGCAAGAGTCGAGAAAACCCAAGTGACGCTAAGTCACTGGACTCTGGACAGTCCTCTAGACGCATTACACCCAACGGTCCTTGAGTCACAAGACTCGGGGTCAAGACCGTTGCACGTGACAGCACAAGGCCGTCAATCTAGTCCAATCTCTAGGTCTAAAACCACGGTAGCACGAATACCGAGACAACTCACG
Organism: Amorphophallus konjac; assembly: GCA_022559845.1. Lineage (NCBI taxonomy): Eukaryota > Viridiplantae > Streptophyta > Magnoliopsida > Alismatales > Araceae > Amorphophallus > Amorphophallus konjac. The sequence goes on from CM040120.1 coordinate 361,215,763, forward strand.
AGCCGCCGAGACCATTCTCTCGGAAAGGGAACTCAAGGGGCTAAGGCCACACACACGGCCCGCTCGAAAATCACTTTCCGGAGAAACCCACGGCGCGCGGGGAACCCTCGCCGCACTCACACCGACGTACGGTGACACAGGTCGAGAACACGGCAACCCGAGACCACACCATACCGTGACGTCCGGCCACGACGAACTGCACAGCATCCGTCAGGCCACGGGTCGGTTGGTGGATCGAGACCTACACGCCCGGGACTCAAACCGGTCAAAACGGAAATGCCAGCTAGACTAGCCCCTTGGGCGGTCCACTCTGGGCCGCTCAGGGACGTACGTCCAGGAAGGGGCCACACCAGGGGATATACGGCCAACAGCAGGCCGTTCTTCTCCTGGGTCAATGTGGCACAAGCGGCTGGTCCCCAGCCGCACCAAGGTCGAACGGCTGACCCTCAGCCGCAACTGGGGGATGAACGGTCCAACACGGTCGTTCGTCCTCCAACGGGGAACACATGTGCGGCTAGCCCCTAGCCGCGCGAGGGAACGGGCTGCTAGGACCTCACCGCGCAAGGCTTGTGCGGTCAACCTCTGGCCGCACAACAGCCCACGGCACCAGGGGATGTACGGCCAGCTCATAGCTGTACAAAGGGTTATGCGGCCAGACCCTAGCCGCACAGCCCAGCAACGGTCAAAACCGGAGGGAAAGGACGGCTCGACCCTGGCCGCACCTGGGTTATGCGGTCGCACGATAGACCACATAACCCTCACTGCGCGCCAAGCCGAACGCTGCGCGCCGAGCAGATGAACGGTCAAAACGGGGCTGCCCATGGGGATGGACGGCCCTAGTTCGACCGCCTAACCATCACGGCGAGCAAACCGGGGGGTTGGCCCAACGGTGGCCTTCCCACGCCCCGTCCGTGCCGAAACGAAGGGGATACAACCACAACTACCCTGGCAATCACATGGACTTCGACCGGAGTCAAAACGACGCACGAATCGCGAGAAACAAGCGATTCTACCGAAGTTACCCAAAAAGGGTTACTGAGCTTCCCGGAGCTCTACCGGTCCAACAGGACCACCAATTGAGACGAAATTGGTGACTATAGAACGCCCTCGTCGCAGAGAGTCTATTGACAGTAACCGATCCGAAAACTGTCGCCATTTCCAGACGAACCCTACGAATTCCACAAAAACACGATTTCGCTAGAACGGACTCAAACACAGCCGTTTCTGTGCCGAACGGCATGCAATGGTAGGGGAAACGAGCAGAACGTAGCAGTGTTCCGTCACCCTACCTCCACCGAAGAAACCGTGCGCCGAAGTGACTAATCCACGCCGAAAACTGCCCGGAACGCGAACGACAGCATCTCGGAATCCACCGAGGGATCGCGCCCGCCTCCGCCTCCGCCTCGATCCTCGCCCATCCTCGCCCGCATCCTCGCCCGCGCCGCCTCCACCTCGCCCCCACCTCGCTCCGTCGGCCGCCGGAGAAGAGAGGGGAGAAAGAGGGCGTGACAGAAGAGAGAGAGTGAGAATGAGAGAATGAGAGGGGGAGAAAGGAAAGGGTTAATATATATGAAAATCTGGAAAATCGGAAAAATTCCAAAAAATAGAAAATCACACCCTCGCGATCCTCGGAACGCACCGATCGCAACGGTACCACACTCGCCTAGGTGAACGGCCCGGTTCACCCGCAACGAGGTTCCGAAGGAATTACCGAAACACACATCGGGAATCGAAAAACACACGTGGAAAAGCCGCGGACGCACTCCAGTCCTCCGAAACAACTCCGGATCGGGCCGATCCGAACACGAAAGATGTCTGAAACATCATTTCGGACACAACGGAGCCAGATATACCAGAAACGCAGATCCGGGACCCGAGAAGAAGGATCCGAAAAACCCAGGGCATTACGGCCCTCCCCCCTTAAAGGAATTTCGTCCTCGAAATTCAGGACCTAACACAAAGTCACAGGGGAAGAACACTTAACCAACCGACATGCTGTCAGAGACCCAGCACAGAAAACCTCGATTCTCACAAAAACACCGATCCTAAGGGACACAGCCAGACTTACAATCACACACAATACCTCGCTCCTCGCGCCGAGCACACTGGCCAACAGAGCAGGCATACACCCGAGGACACAGTCCGGCATCACCTCAAACACCACTGAAACCAATCAAGGCGCCGCTGCCACCATCTCGCTCACCGAGGAAACACAACCCTCGTCACGAGAAACAGCTACTGATCCATCCAATGGTCAGCAGACAAATCACACATCAGCTTCACAACCAGCTGACAGGTCGCACACCCTTCTCAAGGGGACAACCAATACATAGCCTCCACCAGCTCAAGCAGTCATCTCAGCAGGCCGCAACCAGAACATCGGCTCAGCACCAAGAAACATCTCACACATGGCAAGCCGAAAGCCAAACATAACACTGTGCCAACTCTGTCAGAGGACAAACTTCGACAAAGTCCAGATCCCATCCGGAAAGGCACATCACAGAAACAACCACCAAAAGTCTCGCTGGCACACGGCTCTCGCCACGCTCAAGCCCCGACAACCAGCATCTTCTGTCTGTGAAAAGACCATCCACTGGTCGCCAGATACACGTCAACGGGAAACCTCCACCGGCCCAACAGGCACGATCCAACTCACAGCAGGCCATCCGCTGACTCACACATAGACCGATGCCACATCTCGAGCTACACTCCTCTCGGACTCCGCATCCGAGCTCGATCATCGCGCCAACTCGACCCTCTCGGGGAGCATGACGAAACCAGATGACAAGATCCTGGTGTCTTCAGTCATCACCTCACTCGACTCAGACTTACAGGGGAACCATCCCATGCTGGTCACCAAACCAGGGATAACCATTGCGACACCAACGTCCCGTCAAGAACCACCCTCCGACGCCAATCTCGCTAAAAAGGCCTCCGCCCACAGGCGTCACTCTTACGTCTGGTCTCATCAAATCCTTCGACCTCCGTCAGGCGACATCCTCAACAACCCCATCCGGGTCTAACACCGATGCCTGACACGGCTTCCATCACAGGAACAGGGTACTCATGCGGTGCACTAGCCAGCACATTCCCCAACACTCCACCCTGCCAGTGCCAAGAATCATAATACCTCGAGCAACAGCACGGCAACAACACGTTTCACACCAAGGAACCAATCCTCCAATGCTCAATGCAAACTCAGGAATCCGCCCGTAGCAACCAACGCTACGATCCTGAACCAATGGGTCACAAGCCCACCACGCTTCCGTTGTGCACTCTGATCCACGCGCGCACAGCCGAGAAAGCAAACACCGCCCAACCGGCACTCGTCCTTCCGTAACAGCGCCAGCACACCCTCACACGACAAGGGAATGGGCACAACTTCTCACAGACAACCACCTTGCCAAGACAAGGAGCACGTCTCGCACGGACTTCATGGCACACAAGGCCAACCAATCCGGGCACACAATGCAAGACGGCAAACCTTAACCCAACATAATCTCTCCAACCAAAGGGGAGACCAAACGCACTTCCGACCAATGGAAGAACTCCACGCTCGACCTGACCTCGAACCTCGCGCATGCTGGAAACAGCACCATCCAGCACCAAGGAAAGCCATCACTTCCATAAGGTCAGCGCCTCCACACATTCGGCGAGTGTCACATCGGACCATAATCATAGCATCTCTCGATGCACCACTGCTGCAATTCTTCGAACTGCAACACACCACGCCAAGAGCCGCAACACGAGCCATAATCGACAATCGTCAACGCTCATCCTTGAGTCCCGGAACTCACCGCGGAACCTTCACAACCCAAACCAAAACCAAGGCGAACACAACTCAATCGCACACAAGAGCGCGGGAGCAAGACTTACTGGGACACCACAGCCCAATCTTGCCTCGAAATCCATAAAACCATCAGGACCGACACGTCATTTCTGACGCCACAGAGCACGACAAGGACATCAGGCTCAACGAAACAGCAGCTCACCGAGAAGGTATTCCGCTCACCCGAGCACACCTCTCGATCAGAACACCTCAGGAGCTGGACAAACCTCGAGCTGGAGTGGCCAAACACCAATAACAATTCCCTCAGAGCACGCTCATGGCCACCCAACCACGAACAATCCTCTCCAGCCACCTGACCACGCTGCAGGTTCCTCGAACGCAGCACCGCGAGCTCGCGCCTACCAGCAACCTCTGCCCAACGCCGCACAACCAGGGCCACCACCGATGAGGGAGAAGGCTCTCAACCTCGATCCTTAGACCCCATGCTGGCACGAAAGCCGCGGACAGCAACCACCTTCACAGCACCGCACAGCGCACTCAAGCTCTCAAGCGAGAAACTAGGCCGAAAGCGAACACAAAATCCTAAGCCAGCTGCCGACTGTACTGGACCTTATGGACTCTGATCACTGCAATATCTCGAATTCCTATGTACGCCCACAACCACCGCTCTGATACCAGCTGTAACGACTCGAGAATCCGATTACCGGGAAGGCCCGATAACCCGAGACTCGCACCGCCGCCCACGAGCCGGGAGGGCTCGGAAGGGCTAAAAGGAGTGTGGAGGCACAAAGAAATAGGAAATAAAGCAAGACAACCAACAACAACAAGCTGAAAGAAAGAACAACTACAGCTACAACAGAGTCCAGTCCAACAGAAAGTACAGTCTAAAGCAGTAAAATGTACCACATGCCAAGTGAACACTCGGCCCGGCAAGCTGGCAACTGAGAACCTCCGCTCCGCGCCCTCGAACCTCGAGGAAGAGCCGCCACACCTGAAAAGCAGGGGATGAGTCTCCAAAATAGAGACTCAGTAGGGATCCCACGGAACCCCAACCGGAAACAACGGTGGTAGCAGAAAGGAAGGCTACGAGAGTAATCGCAACAGCAGGAACAGTAAACCCGGTGGCCGGTCGAAACACAGCACTACAACTACTCCTATTGTACCAGAAACACACCCGGACCTCGCGGTCGAGACTACCGAACTACACTAGTATCGCTTACCGAAGTAAAAACACACGGCAACCACGCCGTAGAGGCCTGTCCCCCGGACACAGCCTACCTGGACACGCTGTCCAAGGTGCAACCCCGACCATCCGACCGCGGGTACCGCACAACAAGACGCAACCTCGGTAGAGCCACTAGCACTAGTCCCACGGCACGAAAACCAACACACGCGCCACGGCGAAACAACCGAACTCAACGGTCAACACGACCGAAAACCCGAAGGTCGAAGTCACGGAAACTGACAGTCTATCACTCTCAACTCGACAGGAGTACCGCCCACTAGAAGCACAGCCGATAGCGTCCCCTGACGTCTTACACCGCACCGCAGGTGAACTGCCTGACGTGGTAGCTCCTACCAAAGGCATGAACACCGTACAAGTAACCACAAACAAGTGACTAGCTGGGGTCACGCCCGTCGACGTGGATCCAACCGCCCCCAACCACGTGTGCACACACAGACCGCGCGTCCCTGGCCTGGCCCTCTGACCGGTTTTCCCCTCAGCCAGACTCTGGCTGCAAGACGTGGGGCCCGACGGCAACCGGTCCACAAACCACCTCTAAGGGTAAGCCCGAACATCACTCCCTGGTGTGACCAGCACACGCGTACTGGTAGGCTACGACTAGTGGAGGGTCACTGAAGGAGTAGACTCTCAAGTCGAAGGAAAACAGCGTCCAAACCCGACAAAGTACGGGGACCATCCCACGTACTAGCACCGTCGCACGGTGACCATAGTCGGAAAAGAAACGGGACTCACAGTCCACGGCCGCGCACACACCCTACGCGAGAGTCGAGAAAACCCAAGTGACGCTAAGTCACTGGACTCTGGACAGTCCTCTAGACGCATTACACCCAACGGTCCTTGAGTCACAAGACTCGGGGTCAAGACCGTTGCACGTGACAGCACAAGGCCGTCAATCTAGTCCAATCTCTAGGTCTAAAACCACGGTAGCACGAATACCGAGACAACTCACGAGCCACCGAGACCATTCTCTCGGAAAGGGAACTCAAGGGGCTAAGGCCACACACACGGCCCGCTCGGAAATCACTTTCCGGAGAAACCCACAGCGCGCGGGGAACCCTCGCCGCACTCACACCGACGTACGGTGACACAGGTCGAGAACACGGCAACCTGAGACCACACCATACCGTGACGTCCGGCCACGACGAACTGCACAGCATCCGTCAGGCCACGGGTCGGCAGGTGGATCGAGACCTACACGCTCGGGACTCAAACCGGTCAAAATGGAAACGCCAGCTAGACCAGCCCCTTGGGCGGTCCACTCTGGGCCGCTCAGGGACGTACGGCCAGGAAGGGGCCACACCAGGGGATATACGGCCAACAGCAGGCCGTTCTTCTCCTGGGTCAACGAGGCACAAGCGGCTGGTCCCCAGCCGCACCAAGGTCGAACGGCTGACCCTCAGCCGCAACTGGGGGATGAACGGTCCAACGCGGTCGTTCGTCCTCCAACGGGGAACACATGTGCGGCTATCCCCTAGCCGCGCGAGGGAACGGGCGGCTAGGACCTCACCACGCAAGGCTTGTGCGGTCAACCTCTGGCCGCACAACAGCCCACGGCACCAGGGGATGTACGGCCAGCTCATAGCCGTACAAAGGGTTATGCGGCCAGACCCTAGCCGCACAGCCCAGCAACGGTCAAAACCGGAGGGAAAGGACAGCTCGACCCTGGCCGCACCTGGGTTATGCGATCGCACGATAGACCGCATAACCCTCACTGCGCGCCAAGCCGAACGCTGTGCGCCGAGCAGATGAGCGGTCAAAACGGGGCCGCCCATGGGGATGGACGGCCCTAGTTCGACCGCCTAACCATCATGGCAAGCAAACCGGGGGGTTGGCCCAACGGTGGCCTTCCCATGCCCCGTCCGTGCCGAAACGAAGGGGATACAATCACAACCACCATGGCAATCACATGGACTTCGACCGGAGTCAAAACGACGCACGAATCGTGAGAAACGAGCGATTCTATCGAAGTTACCCAAAAAGGGTTACTGAGCTTCCCGGAGCTCTACCGGTCCAACAGGACCCCCAATTGAGATGAAATCGGTGACTATAGAACGCCCTCGTCGCAGAGAGTCTATTGACAGTAACCGATCCGAAAACCGTCGCCATTTCCAGACGAACCCTACGAATTCCACAAAAACACAATTTCGCTAGAACGGACTCAAACACAGCCGTTTCTACGCCGAACGACGTGCAATGGCAGGGGAAACGAGCAGAACGTAGCAGTGTTCCGTGACCCTACCTCCACTGAAGAAACCGTGCACTGAAGCGACTAATCCACGCCGAAAATCGCCCGGAACGCGAACGACGCCATCTCGGAATCCACCGAGGGATCGCGCCCGCCTCCGCCTCCGCCTCGATCCTCGCCCATCCTCGCCCACATCCTCGCCCGCGCCGCCTCCACCTCACCCCCACCTCGCTCCGTCGACCGCCGGAGAAGAGAGGGGAGAAAGAGGGCGTGAGAGAAGAGAGAGAGTGAGAATGAGAGAATGAGAGGGGGAGAGAGGAAAGGGTTAATATATATGAAAATCTGAAAAATCAGAAAAATCCCAAAAAATAGAAAATCACACCCTCGCGATCCTCAGAACGCACCGATCGTAACGGTATCACACTCGCCTAGGTGAACGGCCCGGTTCACCCGCAACGAGGTTCCGAAGGAATTGCCGAAACACACACCGGAATCGGAAAACACATGCAGAAAAGCCGCGGACGCACTCCGGTCCTCCGAAACAACTCCGGATCGCGCCGATCCGAACACGAAAGATGTCCGAAACATCATTTTGGACACAATGGAGCCAGATATACCAGAAACGTAGATCCGGGACCCGAGAAGAAGGATTCAAAAAACCCGGGGCATTACAATTACCGTCATCAAAAAGGGGAGATTGTTGTGTCTCTGTGGTTTTGATGATGTCAACTATTATGTCATTATATTTAACCTTGATGATAAAACCTTGATGAATGAATTAATGATCTCATCACATATATAGAAGTATGAAATATGTCAGAACAAGTTCTGAAGATGACTCAAAAAGTCATGAAAAGAAAGTCAATGCAGGTCAACGCCACTGTTTAAGAACTGACAATAGGTCAACTGATCAAATTGTGAGTCAACTCTTTGACAGGTAAGGTCAATGCACATCCAAGTATGAAGTATAAAGGTTGGTGCATATACCTTCTCTGTGAACAGGTAAGGTCGGTGCACATTCACGTTTCTTCATAGAAGGTCGGTGCACATTTACATTAGAAGGTCGGTGCACATTCATGTTCCTTCATAGAAGGTCGGTGCACATTCATGTCTTATGCATATAGGTCAGAGCATTTAAATGCTTTAATCATATAGGTCAGTGCACGTTCATGTCTAAGTCACAGAAGATCAGTGCATATGAATAATGCGTTGCATATTAAGGTCGGTGCACACTGTCATTTGTACATACTAAGGTCGATGCTTGTTGCATATCAAGGTAGATGAAGGTCGGTGCATGTCTATAGTATTACATATGTAGGTCGGTGCATGCTCATAGTGTTGCATATGAAGGTCGATGCATGTTCATACATGTCGCATATGAAGGTCAGTGCATGTATGCATATAAGCGTATTAGGTCGGTGCATGTTCATAAGTCATGTACTAAAGGTCGATGCAGCTTTCGCTAGCACAGAGTAAGGTCGGTGCTTGTTGCTGAAGAGTTGTGCACATGTGAAGCATAAGGTCTGTGCACATTTACATTTAGCAAGGTCAGGTCGGTGCACATGTGTTAGCGATAGCATGTAAAGGTCGGTGCACATGTGTTAGAAATAAACATAAGGTCTGTGCATATGCATTAGTGTTAGAAGCATCAGGTCGGTGCACATGCGTTAGCGATAGAATTATGGTCTGTGCACATTTAGAATTCAAGGTTTGTGCACATGTTCAAGTCTGTGCATATATAGGTCTGTGCATATGATAAAACCAGGTCGAATCACATGCAAAGTCTAAGGTTGATACACATGTAGAATCACGTCATTAAGTCTGTGCATCAAAGTCCATGCTCTAAGGCATTTGCATATACATTTGAACATTGGACTGAGCATATGAATTCTCTTATTATTGCCTAAGTATGCACTCTAATGAATAAAGTGTTTGACTAAATGTCTCTCTTCTGATTGGTAGGATTAAGGCAAACACTATGTCTCTAAGAGCAGTAAAAACTCAAGTGGAGCACGTGATCCAAGATTCTAGATTAAAAAGCATGTGATCTAAGATTCCAGATGAAAGGCACGAGATCTAAGGCAAGGTACAGAACTAATATTCTGCCACATGGGTCATCGTACCATCTGCATCTGACGCGTGGCATCTCTGAAAAGGCGGGAACGAGCCCTCCACACGTCCAAAGCGTGAGCTCGTGGGACCCAAGCCTGAGGCTCTACAAAAGCCTCTCCTGCGATCGAATTCAACAACACAAACAAGAGAAGAAAAGGGAAGATCAGAAGAAAAGAGAGAGAGCTAGAGAAAAGTGTAAGAGTTACAGTGCTGAGGGAGATAGAGTTCGTTGAAGGAAGAAGAAGAAAATTAGAGTATCGGAATTTCAGAGGGAGTCTGAGTGAAAAGAGAGAGAGCAGAGAAAGGGAAAGAGAGTGAGCAAGTGAGAATAGAGAGAAAGATTGAGCTCGAGAATCTGTGTCATCTTCATCAGTTCTTGGATCAGATCCAGAACTGTTTTGCTCCTGCGTGAGCTATATCTTTTTGTTTTCATTTTCGTTCTTTGGTTTTCCATTTCTGATTTTTTCAAGCTGTGTGTCAGCGTTTGCAGAGGATTGGTTCCTATGGACAGCAAGCTGTGATGCTCAGCTGTAGGAAGCTGTGATGCTCAGCGGAAGCAAGTTATGTTGCTCAGCGGTGTAAGTAAGCTGTGATGCTAAGCAGTTCAAGCTGTTTGTCAGCGGAAAGCCTCACTCAGGTTTGAGTGGGGGATGGGGATAGGTCTGTGGGTAGCAGACCGAACCATCTAAAAATCCTCTATGTAGTGGTTTGATCGCTTTGTTGATTCGCGGTAGATGTATGCTTAGGCTTGTTATATTTGCATCTAAAAAGCTTATAATATTCTGAGCAAACTAAGTGTTAATCAGATGCCTGGTTGAGTCTATTGTTGCCCTCTACGATTTACATTTACACATCTATATGCATCTTTGTTCAACACCAGGGCACTGCTAGGTGTTTGTTGTTTTGACTGTTAGTTGATTCTCACACTTAGGGCACTTCAATCATATTCAATTCAGTTGCTAGGTGTTCGAAGCTTGTTCAGTGAGAGCCATAAGTCTCACCTGGGCTTCCTTGTCCAGTTTGTGTAGGACAAATTTTGGTTTAAATTCTAATTCCGCAATATTTTTTAAGGGGATTCATACACCCCCCCTCTGAATCCGTGCCTTGCACCCCAACATGTCCAAGGGCTCCACTCTAGTCCCCTCGGCAGATAGCCGGAGACATACTATAAACCATGGGGTATGATGAACACTGGCGTCGCATTGCGCTGGGAGTACTATTTTTTTATAAACTGGTGAATATCCACGAATACTCACGAGGCATTCTTGTGAAATTACATGCTTGCTAGTACATTCTTGTTACGTGACTTTATAGTGCATAGCCTTTATGGTTATGAAAAGGTGCATTCTTGTTTATGAAAGGCCAAACTTACATTCTTGCTATATACTTGTTCAATCATGTTCTAAATTCTCATTTTAATCATACCATGTTACTTGTGTTACTTGGATTTTACACCGCATATTTTATCGTATTTCGTATATCTTTACTCTAGCGCTAAAATAGTAATCACTTCAATATTGCCTTCATGTTGATACGAAGATACCTACTGGACATGTGTGCTCATACCTACGTTCTCATCTTTTCAGGAAATACTAGTGAATCGGATTCGGATTATGCAAGTAGCGCGTCCGAGAGCGATTGATGGTCTATTGGAATGAGAGAAGCCCTAATTATCTAGTGTCTAGTCGAGTCATATTGTAATTTTCGATTTCTCGAGTCTTATGATGTAAAGATGTCAAAGGCAATGGTCTTAGGTACTTTTTGGTTATTATTATTATTATGAAATAAAGTTGGAGTTTGAGTATGTAGTGCCCCAAAATATATATATAATAATTTCTGGATTATTTATGGAATTTTCTAAGATTTATAAGGGCTAAATAAATTAATAAAGGGATTAATAAATGGGTTATAAGGCCTAATAGTATTAAATAATTAGCCTAGCCTATTTAATTTAAGACCCAAATGGTTACAAGACCAAGCCCATTAAGATAGGCCCATAATCTAGAAGGTTATTTAGTCTATTCACGGATTTTAAAGGATAATTACCCCTTATTTAGATAATTATAAGGATAAACAAACAAAAGAGTTTGAATTTTATTAAATTCTGCGCACAGTGGATGTAGCGGTCTATCGTGCGACCGCCACAGTCATGTAACGCACTAGGCTACCACCGTTACACTCTGTCAGCTCCGTGAGTGGGGGAAAGAACAAAAAGATTGGAACTTTGGGATCCTATCTACTAGAGACCTAATTAGAAGAATGTGTAAGGTTACTAAGGACTCTTAGGGAACAAGTTCTGGCCAACTAAGGACTCTATAATCGATCTAATCTTCAAACCCTAGCCAAAAACCTATAAATAGGACCCAGTTCTGAACTGAGCGACCCTTACTTTTGGCTTGTGGAGAAATAAGGTAAGGAGATAGAATCTCGGGTAAGTTCTTTAGAGTATTTTGTTCTTAATACTTTAGACTAACTACTCTCAAAATTTCATTATAGGAGGTCGAGTATCCAAGGAGTTAGGATCTTCTAAAGTTGCTGGTTTCATCACGCCAACCCAGGAAACTATGCAACGGGGTGCTGAAGATCAGGAAGTTAAAGAAACTAAACGAGGTAATTAGATTTGATGCTTTAGAACTTTTTGTTCCCAATAGTTTCATCTTCCTAACCTCCAAATTTCACGTCCTTAGGTCAAGAGACTGAGGAGTTAGAGCGACGTGAAGTTGCTGAAAAATCTCAGGAAGGGAAGAACTAGGGCGTATCTTGAAGACCAAATTGGAAGTCTAAAGCCCAGTTAAGAGGTAGGTCATCTCATGAATGGCAAAAATAACATGTTAGGGATAAAAGCCCTCTGATTTTACTTGATTACATGCACTATAGGTCATGAATTCCATGTTTAAGTAGGGACATGCATACATGCATATCTTTAGCCTTAATGGAAAATAAAATGATATTATCTTGTTAATTCATTGAAACATATGCATCTAGATGGCCTTTACTTTGTTATCATGGTTAGAATAGTTGGTTATTGTGATTTTTCTTGCATGGGACACAGTTCCTTATCTTTTTCGTCAACAGAAGCTCTGACGGACTAACGTAGGATCGTCATACGATTTTAACGGTCTTAGGATCAACTGTCACATCCTCTGTTATATCTCGATTCCCCGGTTGTCTCTGACAGACCAAAGTAAGTGCGTTACAATACTGTAACGGCCCCCCGATAAATTGAAAGGAAAAGGAGAAGAGTCTAGCCGATGATCTGATCGGCGTTATAAGAAAGAAAAGTTCAGTATCACAGAGCCTCACAAAAGCCGTGATAGTAAGAAGCGATCCAGGAGCGGGAACGGTGGAAGTTCCCATAAGAATAAGAAGATTAAAGAGGAGGAACAAGTCGCCATGGCTTGCACTTTTTGTGAAAAGTTCGGCCACTCGACTGAAGAGTGCTGGAAGTGTCTTGGCGCTTGTTTACGCTGTGGAAGCATGGAGCATCGCATGCCGGATTGCCCCCTTATGAAGGACCAGTCATCTGGTAGTGGACGCAGGAGGCAGGCTCGCCTCAATGCCATTCTAGAAGAAGAGGAAGCGCCCAGGGATGGTGGATTTATGGAAGGTACTCTTCAAATTTGTTCTCATCCTGCATTTGTGCTATTTGATACTGGTGCCTCTCATTCTTTTATCTCCACTACATTTGCCAAAACATTACCAATTGCATCAGTTCCCTTTCCTTCAGATCTTGCTATAACCACACCTCTAGGTTCTGGAACAAAGCTTACCGAGTATTATCCTGATAGTGAGGTGATAGTGGAAGGTCACAATCTCTCCGCAAACTTAGTATGTCTTGATATGAAAGGTTATGATGTCATTTTAGGGGTAGATTGGCTTGTAGACCATGATGCTGATATTAACTACCGAAATAGGATTATATTCTTCCAAAAATCAGGTCTTCCATGATTTTCTTTCCTTAGCATCAAATACAAGAAACATCCCACTATCATATCCTCTCTTCACGCTTGCAAACTCATCTCGCAAGGATGTGAAGCTTTTCTTATTTTTGTCATTGTTACCGAGTCCAAGGAAATCATTCTAGCAGACATTCCTATTGTAAATGAGTTCCCAGATGTGTTTCCACCCTAATTACCCAGTTTACCGCCCGAGAGAGAAGTAAACTTCACTATTGAACTCATTCTAGGAGCAACACATGTTTCTATAGCCCCTTACAGGATGTCCCCCAGGGAACTTAAGGAACTAAAGAGGCAGTTGCAAGAATTGCTAGATAAGGGCTTCATCAGACCTAGCACGTCCCCCTGGGGTGCGCCAGTTCTTTTTGTTAAGAAGAAGGATGGTTCTCTCAGGCTATGTATTGACTACCGGCGACTGAATCAACTTACAATCAAAAACAAGTATCCTTTGCCGCATATTGATGAGCTCTTCGATCAGCTTTCAGGAGCAGAGTATTTTTCTAAAATAGACCTCACATCAGGTTATCATCAGCTTAGAATTAAAGAAGAAGACATTTATAACTCAGCTTTTCGAAGTCGTTATGGCCACTATGAATTCGTGGTAATGCCGTTTAGGTTAATAAATGCCCCAGCAGCATTTATGCAACTCATGAATAAAGTTTTCCAGCCATATCTAGACCAGTTTATTGTCGTTTTCATTGATGATATCTTGATATATTCCAAGACAAAAGAGGAACATGAAGAACATTTGAGGATAGCTTTGCAAACACTTAGAGAACATAAACTTTATACCAAGCTTAACAAGTGTGAGTTCTGGCTCAAAGAAGTTTCATTCTTCGGCCATATTATTTCAAAAGAAGGTATCGCTGTAGATCCTTCTAAGGTAGAAGCTGTCCGAAATTAGAGCCGACCAACGACTGTATCAGAAGTAAGAAGCTTTCTGGGTCCAGCTGGTTATTATAGGAGATTCATTAAAGACTTCTTAAAAATTGCGGTTCCTTTAACTAGACTCACAAGAAAAGAAAATCATTTTGTCTGGTCAGAGGAATGTGAGAAGAGTTTTCAAATTCTTAAGAATCACCTTGCTACAGCTCCTATTTTAACACTACCGGTGGAAGGTGGCAGATTCGAAGTATATACGGATGCATCTGGCATTGGCTTGAGATGCGTTCTCATGCAAGATGGAAAGGTAATCTGTTATTCCTCAAGACAATTGAAATGTCACGAGGAAAATTATCCCGTGCATGATTTAGAATTGACAGAAGTTATTTTCGCCTTAAAAATTTGGTGACATTATCTTTATGGAGAAAAGTTCACTGCCTACTCGGACCACAAAAGCTTGAAATACTTATTCTCTCAAAAAGAGCTTAATATGAGGCTAAGGAGATGGTTAGAATATCTCAAGTACTTTGATTTTACTATTTAATATCATCCTGGCAAGGCTAATGTTGTAGCAGATGCACTCAGCAGAAAACCAATGGGTATGCTATCAAGTCTTATGATTAGTATGACTAACCTTATTCCTCAATTTGCTCAGATGAACTTAGATATTGACATAAAGGAAGAGGATTATTTTATAGCCAATATCCGAGCTCAACCTACATTAATAGAGGATCTGGTCAAGCTGCAAAATGATGATCCTGTGTTACTGGAAATTAAAGCCAATATTGAACAAAGGCTGGATTTCTCTGTTTCCAATGACGAAAGATTGCTATTCAAGGACCGAGTGTGTGTACCAGATCATGAGGATACTAAGAAACTGATCCTATAAGAAGCACATAATTCTAAGTACACCATTTATCCAGGAGGTACGAAAATGTATCAAGATCTCAAAAGAAATTTCTGGTGGCCCAATATGAAGAGGGAAATAGCCGAATTCGTGTCCCGCTGTCTCACTTGCCAACAAGTCAAGGTAGAATACTTTAGACCCGCAGGTAAATTACACCCCTTGAATATTCCCGAATGGAAATAGGAGAGTATAGGGATGGATTTCATCATGGGTTTACCCAAGACCAGAGGAGGACACGATGGTATATGGGTGATCATAGACCGATTGACTAAATCTGCACATTTCCTACTAATAAAAAGTCGATGGTCTGTGGATATTCTAGCAGCATTATACGTAAGGGAAATTATCAAATTGCATGGTGTCTTTGTCACTATTATATCTGATAGAGATCCTCGATTCACATCACAATTCTAGAAAGGCCTACAACATTCACTAGGGACTAGATTGAATTTTAGCACATCATTTCACCCTCAAACTGATGGCCAAACTGAAATGACAAATCATGTAGTAGAAGATATGCTCAGGGCTTGTGCTATTGACTTTTGAGGAAGTTGGCATGATCACTTGCCTCTGGTTGAATTTGCATACAACAACATGTTGTGTGAGGATTGAATAGATTTAGGGGGGTGAATAGATCTTTCCCACTTTTTCAATTTATTCCAACTTTATTTGAACTATTGCTAGAGTTACTGCAGCACACTAGAGTTTCAATATGGTCTAGCTACTTAAGCATCAAGGTTATAGACTAATATGCAATAAGAGCAGTCACACCAAGAATCATCACACATACAAGATGATCTTTTTAGGTGGTTCAGTCTCTACACGAGACTTACATCCACCCCTCACTCAACTTGAGTGAGGCTTCACTACCAAGAGACCCTTGTCTCAATCAACACTGCTGCCTCACAGCTTGTACACACGCTGACACACAGCTTGCACACACGCTGACTTACAGCTTGACACTGCTGCCTCACAGCTTGATGCAATCAGAAGAAATAGTTGATTTAAGAAAAATAGGGAACCATTAAACTGAAGATATGAGACTTCAGAGTTTTGACAAATCCCAGTGCATAGGGCTATTGGCGCATTGAGATGATGATCTCTTAGCTGGGTAGCCTTCAGGTGGTTGAGCCCTTGCACAGCTGGATCCCCATTATCTTCAGCAGCAGATCTTCTTGCGGCTACAAAGACTGCACACTAGGGCTTGATCATGACCTGCTCTTCTCTTTCAGATACTGTTTCCTCCACTCTTTCTTGTGGCACTCCGACTCCCTCTAACTCTTGATATCTGTATATCTTCTATTTCCTTCTGTTTTTCTCTTTCAAAAGTTGGTGCGAAACAAAGCTTGAGCCATTCAAAAATTAGCGCTGAGATTCTCTGCAGGTTTTTAGAACAGAAAATTGTTTTGCTCCTTCAATCCGATTTGCAGGGTTGACTAAGTCTTCCACAGATGCAGCAACAGATCGAGCAGAAGATTCTTCCACGCCTTTATCCACATGCCATCTTCAACTTCTTTCCAAATTTTTAGGCCTTCAGATCGGAATTAGTTTCTGTAGGTTCTATCCAGGCTTTGACAGGCCTCACGCAACGGATGTATATACTTGTGTGTTGTTAAGCACGCCAATGTACAAACTTTACTGCTGCCTGCAACTGAGTGTACAGACTTTGAGCTTCGCATGGCAACGGCCAGTGTACAGACTTGAGAGTTCAAGGCCACGATGTATAGACTTTGTGAGCCTTTGAGCAGCCCAGTGTACAGACTTCAAACATCCAGTGTATAGACTTCGAATGAAGGCCAGAAGCCCACGATGTACAGACTTGCTTCCCGTACAGTATCGCCAGTGTACAGACTTCAATTACTCGCAGCAAGCCATTATACAGACTTTGCTTGCTGGACGAGCTCCAATGTATAGACTTTGGCTTCTCAAAGGTTCAGCGGTGGATGTATAGACTTTCCACCGACCAATTTATAGACTTTGATAGCGGGAGGCCAGTGTACAGACTTTGAATGGCTTGAACCAATGTACATACTTGCTCACTTGAAGACGAGTGTATAGACCTTGAAGATTCTGTGGAGACTGTACAGACTTTGAGTTCAACTGTGGATGTGTAGACTTTGAAGATGCAAGCGATGTACAGACTTTGGCTCAAGAAATGGCTGTATAGACTTTAGTTCAACAGCGATGTATAGAGTTGCAAGTGTGAGATGCTTAATGAGACGGTGAGCAGTGTATAGACTTTGATGCCCAACGTCGATGTATAGACTTTGAACATGAAGGCAGGTTGTATAGACTTGGTAAATCTGAAGGTGATGGATTGTACAGACTTTGCCCGAATGCATGCTACAGTGATGTGTGGACTTTGAAATCCTTGAAGCGGTGGCTGTGCAGACTTTGATGAGCATGCAAGTGAGACATGGCTACCAATGTACAGACTTTACAGTGCCAGTGTATAGACTTGCTAGATAATGCATGCACTGGCTACCGATGTGCAGACTTGAAGCTTCATGCATCAAGATGCTCAATCTCTTCCATCAAACAGTTGATCAGTGAAGCCCTTGGAGTGAATATCGCTTTACCACTGCCTGCAATGTCATCAGTACCTAGATTCATGGAAGAATGAAGTTCTTATTTATTCATAAATTGGAGAACATTTCTACTCATGTTTAAGTGAGTATCTCAATGATTTGTGGATTGTCATCATCAAAACTAGGGATGCACAACATTCTCCCCCTTTTTGGTGATGACAACCAAAAGTCATTGTGAAGCCCTTGCAAACTGTAGCCAAGCCAAACATCTGAATTATATAAAGAGCTGAATTACATGACTGATCAAGAAGGAAATGCATTGACTCCAAAGACCCAAAAAAAACTGTACATAAACCAAAATGACTGACATCATCCTTATCATCCTTCTCCCCCTTTGTCATCAGCAAAAGAAGGGGGGGTCCTAACCTAAGAGGAGTTACTAGGAGACCCTGGTGGAGGCAGTGGAGCTAACTGCTGCTCAATCCAATTCAGTCTGTTGGCTATGTCATTAAGCTGTGCATGAACTGCCATCAGAGCATTTGCAATATGAGTGTTCTGGTGAATGAGAGAGACAGATGAGAGTTTGATGCGAATGAGAGTTTTTGAAGGGAAGAATGTGAGTTTTTGTAAACAAACCTGCAAAGACCTTAAATTGAAAGGGGGGCTTTTGTTTAAACCCTTTCCATAAAGAATCGTATTAGTTAATTTGTCCACTAACTTAATGAATTTCATTCTAAAGAATTTAGTGAAATAAATGTGGGGCTTTATCAGTGTGTTTGATTGTCAAGACAGAAATAAACTTCAACAAAGTGGGATATGGTTCTTTACATGATTTAGTAACCTTATAATTGATTTGGCACAAGTTAATTTGACCAAAATGCCAGTTGCAATATGAATTCAGGAAAGTTTTGTTGTCATGAGGTGCCAAGGGTCAACCATCTAACTTGTCTGTCATTTTTTACTGAAAAATTTTGAACTGCATACACAGAAGAAAAAAAATTTGATTAATTGATTGACGAGTGGTCAGGTTTATCACATACATTTCTGCATGAGGTAACACGATTTTTACACGCCAGAGACCTCGGCTACTTTGCATGCCTAACCGTCTCACTGGGAATTGGTGAGCACTTTTTTTTGCGTGAGGATACACGTTGATTAGACGCCAGTATCCCCAGTTACTCAGTACTCCCACCCCCTTATTCATACCGGCAGAGGTAGCTTGGCTCTTCATGACACACGTGTTTCTCCCTTTTTATACATCACTCTTTTTGTAGGGAGAGACAGCAGTTTCTTAGAGGCCATTCCATTGCTCTGCCTGACAGACATGATAATAGCGTATTCCCAAGGCATTCATGAATTAGTTGAATTTGATTTTCATTTGACAGCATGAGCACTTTGAGTAAGATAACTTTACTACTCTCAATTATAAGATTCAAAGACATGTAAATGGCAGATTCCTATATGTTTAGTTTATTGAAGCATGACAAATCAAGCTCATTTTACAGCCAACCAAACTTGTTCTTACTATGTTCTCAGAATTATGTTCATCATATAGTGGATGAGTGGTGGCTTGTGACAGCCCAACGATTTCATAATAGAAGAGGTGTATATAAACCCTCCCCCTTAGTTCAAGAGTCTTTGCAGAGTTAGAGGAAGTGAGATTTTGTTGATGTAGGCTACGAAGAGTTTGGTTGAATTGGGTTTGTAGAGGTATAAAAACATGATCAGGATTTAGGCAACAAGGAGAAGGATCATGCCAAGAAGTCGGCTCAGTCTGCTCCATTTCCACCAGTTTCAGCTAGAAGACTAGTGACACTAGTACCTATCATGAGATGCTAACTGAAGAAGACATGCTGACTGAGCTGGCCATATGCATGCATGCTGAACATCACTAACCTAGACTCCCCCTTAATGTAACATTTATTTTCCAGAAAATAATCGGTGATCAGTACAGAAAAATTGTTGCAGAAAGGATGTTATGGATTTTCATGAGGAGATCTGCATAACCCCAATTCTCTTCTCAGGGTGGTGAATCTATCATTATTGAGGGGTTTTGTGAAAATGTCAGCAAGTTGTTTTTCAGTTTCAATAAAATGCAGCACAAAGTTGCCTTTGCTGACTTCATCTCTTATGAAGTGATGGCGAATTTCTATGTGTTTTGTTCTAGAATGCTAGATTGGATTTTTTGATAGATTAATGGCGCTCGTGTTATCACACAATATTGGTGCACATCCAATATCTATGTTGTAATCCTGGAGCAGATGTTTGATCCATAGAACCTGTGTCCCACAACTCCCTACTGCGACATATTCTGCCTCAGCAGTGGAGAGTGCAACGGAATGTTGCTTCTTAGAAGCCCAAGTGATCAGACATCCGCCCAAGAATTGGCAGTAGCCACTCGTGCTTTTTATATCTATTTTGCATCCAGTATAATCCGCATCTAATTAAATCTAAATCACAGAAAGCGGGATACCAAAGTCCCAAATCTTGGGTGCCGGCAAGGTATCGGAGAATACGCTTGACAGCTCCTAAGTGTGATTCTTTAGGACATGCTTGGTATCTAGCACACATGCACACACTAAACTGTATATCTGGTCTAGAGGCAGTTAAGTAGGGCAAGGAGCCAATCATACCTCTGTATGTTTTTGTGTCTACCAGATTACCTCTTTCATCAGCATCTAGTGTTACATTTGTGCTCATCGGCGTTCCAATGGCTTTGCAGCTCTCCATGCCAAATCTTTTCAACATCTCCTTGATGTACTTGGACTGATTTATGAAGTATCCATCCTTGCATTGTATGACGTGCAGTCCAAGGAAGAATTATAAGTCCCCCATCAAACTCATTTCAAATTTCGCAGTCATCAAGTTTGCAAATTCATTACATAATTGGGGTTTTGTAGACCCAAATATAATGTCGTCAACATAAATTTGCACAATGAGAATATCCTTACCTTGGATCTTTGAAAATAAGGTCCGGTCTATTTTACCTCTTGAATAACCCTTGTTGGCAAGAAATGAACTTAGCCTCTCGTACCATGCACGTGGAGCCTGTTTCAAACCATATAATGCTTTATTGAGTTTAAAAACATGGTTAGGGAAACCCTCATTCTCAAACCCAGGAGGTTGCTCTACATAGACCTCTTCCTTGATGACTCCATTTAGAAAGGCACTTTTTACATCCATTTGTTGTAGTTTGATTCCATGAGAAGATGCAAAAGCGAGTAAAATCCTGATGGCTTCTAATCTGGCCACAGGGGCATATGATTCTTCGAAATCAATACCAAATTCCTGGTTGTACCCCTTGGCTACAAGTCTAGCCTTGTTTCTAATGA
This sequence comes from Amorphophallus konjac, assembly GCA_022559845.1. Lineage (NCBI taxonomy): Eukaryota > Viridiplantae > Streptophyta > Magnoliopsida > Alismatales > Araceae > Amorphophallus > Amorphophallus konjac. Next base: position 361,236,701 of record CM040120.1, read on the forward strand.
CCTCCCCTTTCTCAATTAATTTATTTCTAAACACCCACCTGGTTCCAATGACAGAGTGAGAGGTTGGTCTGGGAACAAGATTCCAAACTTTGTTTCTCTCAAATTGATTTAACTCCTCATGCATTGCATCTATCCAGGATTCATCATTCAAGGCTTCTTCTATAGTTTTTGGCTCAATTTGGGAGACTAGTGCAAGTTGGTCTAATTCATTAACAGCTCTCCACTGAGATCTTATTTTCCTTGGTTCATTTACATTACCAATCATGCTATCAAGGGGGTGATCCTTAAGCACTCTTATATTTACAAGATTGTTACATGATCCATCCTCATTTGCATTTGGTTCGCCAGAGTTGTTACCTTGTTCTCCTTCATGGCTCGATTCCTTACTTTGCTCATCTGGCTCATCCTTGGGTTCCATAAATTCTCCATCTTCATTTTTCTTGTTGACCTATTCATCATCCATAGATTCATCAGTTTCATCAAATGAAATGTGAGGAGATTCCTCGACTACTTGATCTTTGATATTGAACACTCTATATGCTCTTGATTTGTTAGAGTATCCCAAGAATATTCCTGGGTCACTCTTGGGTTCAAATTTGTCCAAGTCTTTCTTGTCATTGTTATGGATGAAACACTTTGTACCAAATATTCTGAAGTGGGCTAGAGATGGTTTCTTACCTTTGAACATTTCATATGGAGTTTTTGCACTAGATGGTCTTACCATTGCACGATTCACAATGTAGCATGCGGTGTTAACTGCTTCTGCCCAGTATTTTCTTGGAAGGTTCCCTTCTGCCAACATTGTTCTCGCCATCTCTACCAGAGTTCGATTCCTTCTTTTCACCACCCCATTTTGTTCTGGCGTTCGGGGTGCTGAGAATCTGTGCGTTATTCCTTTGCTCCTGCAAAATGTATCAAATTCAAAATTCTCGAATTCTCCGTCATGGTCAGATAAGATTGAGCATATTTTGAACTTACCATCCTGTTTCAATCTTTTGTAGAAGGCCTAAAATTCATGAAATGCATCATTCTTTTGGGATAAGAAAAACACCCAAGTAAATCTTGAAAAATCATCTACTAACACATAGCCATATCTCTTCCCACTGATGCTTGCTGTTCTTGTTGGCCCAAATAGGTCCATATGCACTAATTCTAGTGGTTTAGAGGAGTGGTTTTCAGATTTGCTTTTGAAGGTTTTTCTAGTTTGCTTTCCTTGGGCGCATGCAGCACATAGTTTGATGTTTTGACTAAAGGTAATTTCAGGCAGCCCTCTGACCATGTTCTTTTTAACCAATTTATGCAAAACTCTAAAGCTGACATGTCCTAACCTACGGTGCCATAACCAGATCAGATCATCCTTTTTAGCAGTCAGACACAAGTTAGAATGAACAGGATCATTTAAGTCTATCATGTAAATATTGTTCACTCTTTTGCCTAAGAATTTTACTAGATCTGAATTAGGTTCCATTATTTTGCAGCTTTCCGAGTAAAATATCACCTTGTGTCCCTTATCACATAGTTGGCTAATGCTCAGTAAATTATGCTCTAAGCCATCTACCAATAACACATTCTCAATGTAATTTGAAGGCTTCTTACCTATCTTACCTGTGCCAACGATTTTACCTTTGTTGTTTCCACCAAAGGTTACGTGTCCACCATCCTTTTTAATCAGCTGATAAAACTTCTTCTTGTCTCCGGTCATGTGTCTCGAGCAGCCACTATCAAGATACCATTTGTTGTGGACGGCCGCTAAACATTCCTGCATGACACATCATGTGAAGATTTTTGGAACCCAGCTGCTCTTGGGTTCAATATGTCTAGTAAGGTCACTCAAATATTTTAAGAAAGATTTAGGAATCCATATTTGATTGGTGGATCTTGTGGGTCAGAGCCAATTCTGATTTCTGCTCACTGGAGCATGGTTGCTATTAGAAGCCGTGGTCGGCTTATGGAGCCCTGGGTGTCGGCCTCTGACATCCCAGTGGTTTTCCCACTTTCTGTTACTGGCTGTGGTCGACACCTGAGGGGGTCGTGGTCGACTTCGGTTCTGCCAGAATTCAGCATTTCGTCTGGCTTTGCCTGTGGTCGGCTCGGGGGGATTTCTGAGCCGACTTTCTTGATTCCAAAACTCTTTATTTCTTGCTTTGAATGACTTGATTGAGTTTGTTTCCTTATTAGATGATTGGCCTTGTTTCAAGAAGAGCTTTTGAGAGTTTTGGCCTTTTACCCTCGAGTCTTCCAAGTCATTTTTGTTAGAATCTTTTTCTCTTGCATTTGTGTCACTTGACTCTTCAACTTCATACATGTTTATAAGAGGTCTCTTTCCTTTAGGATCTGCTCCGGCCACAAAGGTAATGGTTTTCATTTGAAATTCCTTTTTGGCATTAGGATTATACCCCAAACCTTCCTTTTGATAATTTACTTTTGTTCCGAGCATGGCATTCAAGTTTTCTTCTCCTCTTACCATTTTCTCTAGACTCTCTTGTTTGTCTTCCAATGCTTTCTGAGTTCTTTTGATTTCTTCCAGAAGTTTGTTATTTTCTTCCTTCATCGTGTTAGCCTTTTCATTGGTCAATTTTGTCTCCTGTTCACAGCTTTGCACTTTTAACTTCAGTTCATCAATTGTTTTCCTCAATAATTCATTTTCTTCTTCCTGAGATTTAAACGTGTTTTCATCTAATTCCTGTTCACTCAATTTTTTGTGCAGATTGGCGATCTCTAGTTCTAAGTCAGCACACTTGTTGATTGAGCTAGTATCGTGACTTATGTTGTTGATTTTCTTTTTCAGGCTTTTATTCTCTTTTCTGATTAAATCATACTGATCTAATAATTCAGTGTATGCATCTTCCCAATCTAAAATAGAGAAATGCTTGAAAGGAGAAGTTACCTCAAGATCTTCACTTTCTCCTTCTGCCATGAGACACAATTTCCCTTCATCTTCATCGGATGACATCTTTTCCTCACTGTCTTCTTCTTCTTCGCTCCAGGTACTTACCATAGCCTTAGGCTTCTTCCCTCTCCACTTAGAGGTCATGCCTTTGGAGGCCTCAGGGCATTCAGCCTTCATGTGATCTGGTTTCCTGCAGTTATAGCAAACTACTTTGTTAGAGGATTTCTTGGGTTGATCAAACTTGTGCTGAGAAAACTTTCTTACCATTCCCTTCTTATTGTTGAATCCCTTACCTTCTCTTCGAAGAAACTTCCTGAACTTTCGGGTTAGCATAGCAAACTCACCGTTGTCTTCCTCAGTGCTTGAGGAATCACTTGTCTCAGAGGATTCACATTTGCTTGGGCTGGCTTTCAAGGCTACTGGCATTTTCTTTTTGTCCTCGTTTTCACTTCTCTTGAGATTGATCTCGTACGTCATTAAGGACCCAATTAGCTGGTCCACTTTCATAGTGGTGAGGTCTTTTGAATCTTCAATGACCGTGGCTTTGGTATGCCACACAGGAGTAAGAGACCTGAGAATTTTTCTTACCAATTCTTGATCTGTGTAAGTCTTACCTAGACTTTTCAAGCTGTTAGTCAATTGCATCAATCTTGCATACATTTCAGAGATGCTTTCATCAGTTTTCATCTTGAACATTTCATACTCTGAGATTAACATGTTGGCTTTAGTTTCTCTTACCTCATATGTACCTTCGTATATGACTTCCAGCCTGTCCCACATGGCTTTCGCAGTTGTGCATTGAGAGACTCTTGAGAACTCCGTGGGATGTAGTGCACACTGCATTACATTCATTGCGCCCCAGTTGATAGTTGATTTTCGAATCTGTTCTCTCGTCCACGAGTCCTCATCTTCAGGGAGCTCATAGGGGCCGCGACTTACTACTTTCCACATTTCATGATCTTGAGCCCTAGAAATACCTGCATACGATTTTTCCAGTATGAGTAGTCATTTCCATCAAAGTATGGTGGTCTGCTCACTGAGTGTCCCTCAGCTGTCAGACCCTTAGACATCAATCCTCCTGTTCTCTCCTGGTTGTTAGACAACATATTGGAGAGCCAGGCTCTGATACCACATGTTGTGTGAGGATTGAATAGATCTAGAGGGGGGGTGAATAGATCTTTCCCCCTTTTTCAATTTATTCCAACTTTATTTGAACTATTGCTAGAGTTACTGCAGCACACTAGAGTTTCAATATGGTCTAGCTACTTAAGCATCAAGGTTATAGACTAATATGCAACAAGAGCAGTCACACTAAGAATCATCACACATGCAAGATGATCTTTTTAGGTGGTTCAGTCTCTACACGAGACTTACATCCACCCCTCACTCAACTTGAGTGAGGCTTCACTACCAAGAGACCCTTGTCTCAATCAACACTGCTGCCTCACAGCTTGTACACACGCTGACACACAGCTTGCACACACGCTGACTTACAGCATGACACTGCTGCCTCACAGCTTGTACACACGCTGACACACAGCTTGCACACACGCTGACTTACAGCATGACACTGCTGCCTCACAGCTTGATGCAATCAGAAGAAATAGTTGATTTAAGAAAAACAGGGAACCATTAAACTGAAGATATGAGATTTTAGAGTTTTGACAAATCCCAGTGCATAGAGCTGCTGGCGCATTGAGATCACGATCTCTGAGCTGGGTAGCCTTCAGGTGGTTGAGCCCTTGCACAGCTGGATCCCCATTATCTTCAGCAGCAGATCTTCTTGCGGCTACAAAGACTGCACACTAGGGCTTGATCACAACCTGCTCTTCTCTTTCAGATACTGTTTCCTCCACTCTTTCTTGTGGCACTCCGACTCCCTCTAACTCTTGATATCTGTATATCTTCTATTTCCTTATGTTTTTCTCTTTCAAAAGTTGGCGCGAAACAAAGCTTGAGACATTCAAAAATTAGCGCTGAGATTCTCTGCGGGTTTTTAGAACAGAAAACTATTTTGCTCCTTCAATCCGATTTGCAGGGTTGACTAAGTCTTCCACAGATGCAGCAACAGATCGAGCAGAAGATTCTTCCACGCCTTTATCCACATGCCATCTTCAACTTCTTTCCAGATTTTTAGGCCTTCAGATCGAAATTAGTTTCTGTAGGTTCTATCCAGGCTTTGACAGGCCTCACGCAACGGATGTATATACTTGTGTGTTGTTAAGCACGCCAATGTACAGACTTTACTGCTGCCTGCAACTGAGTGTACAGACTTTGAGCTTCGCATGGCAACGGCCAGTGTACAGACTTGAGAGTTCAAGGCCACGATGTATAGACTTTGTGAGCCTTTGAGCAGCCTAGTGTACAGACTTCAAACGTCCAGTGTATAGACTTCGAATGAAGGCCAGAAGCCCACGATGTACAGACTTGCTTCTCGTACAGTATCGCCAGTGTACAGACTTCAATTACTCGCAGCAAGCCATTGTACAGACTTTGCTTGTTGGACGAGCTCCAATGTATAGACTTTGGCTTCTCAAAGGTTCAGCGGTGGATGTATAGACTTTCCACCGACCAATTTATAGACTTTGATAGCGGGAGGCCAGTGTACAGACTTTGAATGGCTTGAACCAATGTACAGACTTGCTCACTTGAAGACGAGTGTATAGACTTTGAAGATTCTGTGGAGATTGTACAGACTTTGAGTTCAACTGTGGATGTGTAGACTTTGAAGATGCAAGCGATGTACAGACTTTGGCTCAAGAAGCGGCTGTATAGACTTTAGTTCAACAGCGATGTATAGAGTTGCAAGTGTGAGACGCTTAATGAGACGGTGAGCAGTGTGTAGACTTTGATGCCCAACGTCGATGTATAGACTTTGAACATGAAGGTAGGTTGTATAGACTTGGTAAATATGAAGGTGATGGATTGTACAGACTTTGCCCGAATGCATGCTACAGTGATGTGTGGACTTTGAAATGCTTGAAGCGGTGGCTGTGCAGACTTTGATGAGCATGCAAGTGAGACATGGCTACCAATGTACAGACTTAACAGTGCCAGTGTATAGACTTGCTAGATAATGCATGCACTGGCTACCGATGTGCAGACTTGAAGCTTCATGCATCAAGACACTCAATCTCTTCCATCAAACTGTTGATCAGTGAAGCCCTTGGAGTGAATATCGCTTTACCACTGCCTGCAATGTCATCAGTACCTAGATTCGTGGAAGAATGAAGTTCTTATTGATTCATAAATTGGAGAACATTTCTACTCATGTTTAAGTGAGTATCTCAATGATTTGTGGATTGTCATCATTAAAACTAGGGATGCACAACACAACAGTTACTAGGCCAGTATACAGATGGCGCCCTTTGAAGCTTTATATGGAAAAAGCTGTAGATCACTAATATGTTGGAACGAAATAGGGGGAAAGCAATTTCTAGGCCCCGACCTTATCAGGGATTCTACAGAGAAGATCAAGCTCATTCAAGAAAGAATGAAGATGGCGCAAGATAGGCAGAAATCTTATGCTGACAATCGAAGACGTGACTTGGAGTTTCAGGTGGGAGATCACGTATATCTGAAAGTTTCTCCAGGCCATGGTATTCGGAGATTTGGTATTAAAGGAAAGCTAACTCCAAGGTTCATTGGCCCATTTGAAATTCTCGAAAGGGTCGATGAAGTGACTTATAAACTGGCTTTACCTCCACAATTAGCAGGAGTTCATGACGTATTTCACGTCTCTATGTTGAAGAAGTATGTATATGATCCTGACCATGTTATCACTTACGATAATTTGGAGATCCAAAAGGACCTGACATACGAGCAGAAACCAGTCAGGATTCGAGAACGAGAAGTGCGTCAACTAAGGAATAAAACTATTCCTATGGTCCAAGTCCAATGGACGAAGCAATGGCCACACGAAGCAACATGGGAAATGGAAGAATCTATGCGTAGAAGATTCCCAGAATTATTCGATTGTAAGTACACTCTCCATCCATGTATTGAATTTGGGGACCAAATTCTTCTAAGTGGGGGAGGGTGTAGTGCCCCAAAATATATATATAATAATTTCTGGATTATTTATGGAATTTTCTGAGATTTATAAGGGCTAAATAAATTAATAAAGGGATTAATAAATGGGTTATAAGGTCCAATACTATTAAATAATTAGCATAGCCTATTTAATTTAAGACCCAAATGGTTACAAGACCAAGCCCATTAAGATAGGCCCATAATCTAGAAGGTTATTTAGTCTATTCACGGATTTTAAAGGATAATTACCCCTTATTTAGATAATTATAAGGATAAACAAACAAAAGAGTTTGAATTTTATTAAATTCTGTGCACAGTAGATGTAGCGGTCTATCGTGTGACAGCCACAGTCACGTAATGCACTAGGCTACGACCGTTACACTCTGTCAGCTCCGTGAATGGGGGAAAGAACAAAAAGATTGGAACTTTAGGATCCTATCTACTAGAGACCTAATTAGAAGAATGTGTAAGGTTACTAAGGACTCTTAGGATCAGGTTCTGGCCAACTAAGGACTCTATAATCGATCTAATCCTCAAACCCTAGCCAAAAACCTATAAATAGGACCCAGTTCTGAACTGAGCGACCCTTACTTTTGGCTCGTGAAGAAACAAGGTAAGGAGATAGAATCTCGGGTAAGTTCTTTAGAGTATTTTGTTCTTAATACTTTAGACTAACTACTCTCAAAATTTCATTATAGGAGGTCAAGTATCCAAGGAGTTAGGATCTTCTAAAGTTACTGGTTTCACCACGCCAACCCAGGAAACTGTGCAACGGGGTGCTAAAGATCAGGAAGTTAGAGAAACTAAACGAGGTCATTAGAGTTAGATGCTTTAGAACTTTTTATTCCCAATAGTTTCATCTTCCTAACCTTCAAATTTCACGTCCTTAGGTCAAGAGACTGAGGAGTTAGAGCGGCGTGAAGTTGCTGAAAAATCTCAGGAAGGGAAGAACTAGGGCGTATCTTGAAGACCAAATTGGAAGTCTAAAGCCCAGTTAAGAGGTAGGTCATATCATGAACGGTAAAAATAACATGTTAGGGATAAAAGCCCTCTGATTTTGCTTGATTACATGTACTATAGGTCATGAATTCCATGTTTAAGTAGGGACATGCATACATGCATATCTTTAGCCTTAATGAAAAATAAAATGATATTATCTTGTTAATTCATTGAAACCTATGCATCTAGATTGCCTTTACTTTGTTATCATGGTTAGAATAGTTGGTTATTGTGATTTTTCTTGCATGGGACATAGTTCCTTATCTTTTTCGTCAGCAGAAGCTCTGACGGACTAACGTAGGACCGTCATACGATTTTAACGGTCTTAGGATCAGCCGTCACATCCTCTGTTATATCTCAATTCCCCGGTTGTCTCTGACGGACCAAAGTAAGTGCGTTACAATATTGTAACGGCCCCCCGATAAACCGTCACAGCCCTGTGATGCGCCCATACTAGACCGTCAGAGTATTATTTTCTGTCAATCTGAGACAGGACTGAGGACAGTCAAACTTACTTATAAATAAGCCTAGTTATCTAAGTTTTAACCTTATTTCATGACTTGGAGTTTACTAATTGATTCATGATAGGAAATTTCATGTTCTAAGCATTTTGAGTTATTTTAAAGCATATGTTAATTTCTTTGCCTAAACTCTATAGTTGAATTTAAACTATGATTTTAAGTATTGTATTGACGGGGTTTTATCATGGTTTCACATCGCTACACAGTCTTTTTCTATCTATAGAGTTATTTTCTTCAAGTACATGGCATATATTCCGGTATATGTCAATTAGTTCACACTTTGCACTATAGGAACATATTCTTGAAACATGAGGATCTCTCTATTAGATATTCCTTCCAATGGACTAAGAAATCTTAATTCAAGACCTCCGTAATTCTCTACGAGCCTAGGATTCCCACTAGGACGCCGAGTTGGTTGTACCATTAAAGCCCAATTGTTAGAAAGCACTATCGATGTTTTCAGGTTCTGGATATGTAACGGATCAATGTTGGACTATCAGGTACGTCTAACGGACCAATCTATGACCGTCACATTAACTGAATCCTATTTATTGTTTCTGGATTCGGCCATTGTAACGGCTTGAGACTGGAGCGTCACGATCGTGTAACGGCCCAGCATTAGACCGTCACAATTCTTTGACCCGAGGTTTGACCCCAGGGTTGATATTCTAAAGTTCCTAGATGGATTATTGATGGTCTAGGACTTGTCATATAGTCCAAAGAAACTTAATTTAAATTATGAATGATAATAAATGTACCGTTATGCTACCGAATTATTTCTATGAGCATAACCTTGTTTTAAGTCATTCTTGACCCCACATTTCTTCATTGAAATGTCCATTGTTGATTGTTGTTATCATGAACTTATTTACATTATTGGCCATAATTTTATTGCTTGAAACGTGAAAATAACTTGATTTATACTTGAAGATGCGATCGAGCACTGATTGTGTTCAAGGGCTCTATGCTAGTCCCCTCGGTTGATTACCGGAAACATACTATTATAAACCATGGGGTATGATGCTACTGGCGTCGCATTGCGCTGGGAGTACTTTCTCTATAAATAAGTGAAATCCACGATACACGTACACGTTACATGACTTCCTTGATTGTTACATGATATTCCACAGAAATTCACCAAATACTTGCTCATAAGCAAAAGATGTTGGGTGAGGAGTATGTGAACTTGCTAGTACATTCTCGATACATTCTTGTTCATGAAAGGCCATGCTACACTCTTGTTGTATTCTTGCTAGTTCATACTTGTTCATTCTATCTTACATGATCATCTTGTTACTTTGGTTTAATTGCGTGCTTGATCACATTCGCATGATTTTACCTTATTTGTTTTAGAGAGAAAATGCTAATTACTTAAATATTACTAATCATGTTGATGCGAAGATACCTATTGGGCAAGTGTGCTCATTACATATTTCCTATCTTTTCAGAAGATGGAAGTGAGTCGGGTTCTGATTCGGAGTATTCAAGTAGCGGATCCGAGAGTGAATGAAGAATGAGCGACGACTTTGGAAGTCTATATTGTTTAGATTGACTCTATGTAATTTTTCTTATTCTTGAGTCTAGTACGAGAAAGAAAGTTGAATTGGTGGTTGTATTTGAATATTGATTGATAATGAAATAAAAGTTGGAGTTTGACTAAATTATTGTGCAAATTACCTTCTTATGTGTGATTGTCTTGCGCTCTGATCGTTCTTGCTTGCAAGAGGCTTACCATGTCGGCTGTTCACGTTCCTCGAGCTAGTCTTCCGCTGTCATAAAGACTCGGGGCGTGATAGAGTAATTACTTGTGCAATTACTTTTATGTGATTGTCTTGCGCTCTGATTTCTTGGTTGCTTGAGGCGTACTAGCCGACTGTCCACGTTCCTGAGATTCCTTCCGATGTATTAAAAGCTTGGGGCGTGACAATACCGTAGTGCTATCTTCTATAGCTTATTTGTTGAAGTCGAAAAGTTGGTATAGGATCTATTCAGCCCCCCTCTAGATCCTCTCATACCGTCCAACAGGAAAACTGTTGCCGAGTCAGCTCCAAGTGCTCTTGGAGTCTACTTCTCTTCTGAATTTTTCTCCGAATGGGCTCTTTATCAGTTCTGCAAGTTGTCTTCTCATGACTAACCTTGGTCGATCTCATGATGCCAAATTTGAGCGCCCACAGCTGGGAATACTTTTTGTATAAACTGGTGAAATCCAAGAATATCCATGAATTCTCACGAAATTTCATTATTACACGACTTTCTAATGTATAGCCTACATGGTTATAAAAAGTACATTCTCGATACATGCTAGTACATTCTCGTTATTGAAAGACCATATTATATTCTTACGTGATCATGTTCTCATATGTCACATCTCTATAGTTCGTACCTTATTACTTGTTGTTACTATGGTTTTATTTCGCATGTTTTAATCATATTTCCCCTATCTTACCTTCTAGAGCAAACATGTTAATTACTTAAATTATGCCTTCATGTTGATACGAAGATACCTACTAGGCAAGTGTGCTCATTCCCTACTTTCTTAATCTTTTTAGGAACCTCTAGTGGATCGGATTCGGATTACTCGAATGACGGATCCGAGGGCGAGAGCGATTGATGGACGAGGGAAGCCACAGTTAGTCTAGTCATGAGTCTTGTTATAGTTAAGTTCCTTTACTATAATAGGCGGTGAAGTCGATCATGTTATGTAATTTTATTTTTATTGAGTCTAGAAGTCAAAGAGAGTCAAGTTAAGTGTCTTTTGTAAACTTTGGTTATTATTTAATAAAGTTGAAGTTTGAGTACATTATCTTGTGCATTCCTCTTTTATGTGGATGTGTTATAGCGCTCTGATTGTCATTCTCGCTTGAGGCTCTATTTGCTGGTTGTTCACGTTTCCGACTTTATTCCACTGCATATCTCGGGGTGTGACAATGTTAATATAGTTTACCTAATCAATTTATTTGTTCGGACATTATAGTTAACAAAGAACATAATTTTGCATCAAAATAACATATTTAACATACTAGGAAACCTAGGGTTTTGGAGAAACTCGAAGCTAAATGCAAATAGGACAAACACCGCATTCTGATCAGAATGCGGTCGGTCTACAGGCCATGTTCAAGAGAACGTGGTCTATCGCAGGGTCACGTTCAGAATGTAGTCCCGGTGACGGACGCGATCTCAAACAGAAACACGTTCCGCCGGGTAAACAGAAAAACAACAATACTTCATACAATAAAACTTAAAATATATGCATAATAGCTAGTAAAAAAATGGGGAAAATAGTATAGGAATGATCTAAACATGAATCTACACCTATTTTATTTATCAATTAGGGTTTAGCCTGAGAGAACACCTACCTTAAATAGAATTAGAAAATAAGAGAGAAGAAGAACATGAACGCCTAGACCTCGCTACTCCTCCTTGATTCCACGCCTTAGCACAATCGTAGAATGACCTCCAGCCTCTTCCACGAGCTACTAGGATTGGCTAGAACTATCCAGGGTTCTATTTATACGGTTTAGAGATCCAAAGATTCCCAATTCGACCTCTTAATCTAGGGATAAAACCTACTCCAAAATTCTCAAATTCTATCTATATCTCGGTCCACCTAGCACGAGATTAACCCTAATTAGGCTAGGGTTTCACTAGAGATCGACCCTATCTAATTGGATTAGGGTTTAGATTAGATTTTAGGCCCATTTAGCCTAATTAGCCCAATTAGAATTAGGGATTTGGGGCATTACAAATTTTAGGAATTCATTCCTTCTTTTAAGCCCAATAAGCCTTTAATAATTATTAGCCCATTTCATAATTACCATTATTACAAATTTCATTTCACTCATACTAATTATATTAAATTATACTTATTTATTCAAGAAATTATATTCATTTTATTTATTATATAATTTAATCCGTGTTGTTATACCCCTCCCCCACCTAAAAAGAATTTTGTCCTCCAATCACATGATATTATTTCCAAAATTGTCTCAAGATTACACTATGACCTTAATCACCAAACAATTTATATTCTAGCTAAAACGGTAATAGTGAAATCTAAGATCTAAAGGAATGGAACTAACTTAAGGATAAGGGTAAGAGGATACCTCCAACTACTCCTCCTTCGGCAAGCTCGGGCTCTCTCAAAGCTTGAATCCTTCCTTGACGCCACGCTCCATTGTTAGCTTGCAGGAGTTGGTCTTTCGGAAGATGGCAATTTTCAATCTTATGATCCTTGCTCCCGCAACAAAAACACACTCTCAATTTCCACCGACACTTCTCAGATCGATGACTCTCATTATCACAATGCCTACACTTCTCCTCCTTAAGCTTCTTTCCATTACAGGATCCATCACTACTATTGGGTCTTTTCTTGCCATTCTTGGAACTAACTGCTAGCTTCTTCTTCTCCAGCCTAGCTTTAACCATCTCGGCCATCTCCATGGCATCCACTAACAATTGCGCTCTCTTAACCATCTCATGATGCATTTGACTATCCATCGGTGTCAATTGAGGTAAAAACTGGAGCTTTAACCTGTTCATAAACCTTCTACCCTTCATCTTCATGATCATGATCATGATCAAATGAGGCACCTACCAAGATAACCTTGAAAATTGGGCCTCATACTCGACCATTGACATATTCTTTTACTTAAGTGAGGCAAATTCCACATCCCTTCTTTCTCGAATCCTTTCCGAAAAGTACTTATCATTAAAAGGCAAAGTTGCTTCTATCGACTCCCACCATGCCCTAACATCTTTCTCTAATTGAAACATAGCCAAAAGGACCTTATCTTGGTCTGAACATTGTATTACCCAAAATATTCGTTCTATCTCCTTTACCCAATGTTCAGCCTCATCGAGATCAGTAGATCCATTAAATCTTGGGGGATTTAAACTCCAAAATTCCTATGCAGATCCCCAGCTCCATGATTCGCTCCACCTTGAGCCACTAGTTGCAATGCTTGAGTCAAACCTTGAACTGTCCTTTGCATATCTTTCTACTGAGCACGCTCGGTCGCCATCTCACTAGCTGTCTAATTTCTACAAAACAGTTTATGTGAGTTAATATTTTATTCTCATTAAATCAAATTTTAGCACTTAGCCCAAGGTTCTACCCAATCTCACATGGTAACAATAAGGGAAGACATAGGTTATAGAGCCTAACACTTAGGACAACTATTGACACCCAAAATTTTACACGGATATGTGACGCCGGCCGATTATGGTCAACCGTCGCAATATGCAAACAGAAGATGCCCTTTCAAGCCACCGATGCTCAGGAAGTAGAACGGCAGCTAAGTCAAATGTCGAAGAAATTCTCATAAATCGAGGTATAATCCCTGAAGTAAGCTTGAAGCATCCCGCATCATCAACCAGCAAAAGGAGTCTGCTGTAACACAAAAAATCATCCGGCCACGCCTTTTACGATAATGCCGCTACCTGGCAAGGTCGTCATTCGTCATGGAAGCGATCGAGCCAAACAAACCCAAAGAATAGTGCTCGCGGGATGAAAGAACTTCCGGGCAGTCATCTGCTCGATTAAAACTCTTGCAGCAAGCTTCCGATCATGGGATGAGGCTGCATTGAATCTTGAGACGTGCTCGGGATCAACCTCAGCAACTTATGAAGCTATTATGGGGTGGGTTGATCTCTAGGACCCCAACGACATTGGGCTTCACCAATTCGATCCAAAAGACAAGAAAAAAGATTTCATAATATTCAATATCTTGATGAACGGCTAATTAGGCCGAAATGACAGGAAAAGGGTTAAATGGGCCAAACGGGCCCAAAGGAGGTAAGTAAGCTGGCAGCCTAATGTGATCTGGCGGCCAGGGCCGCCTGGTGCCGTCGAGTCACCCCCTCCTCTTCCAACTGCCGTCTAATAGCTACAACCCCTTTAAATAACAGCAATTCAAAAAGAGAGGGGAGATATGAAGAGAAATCGAGATGAACCAAAGGAGAGACAGAAGAGATCTACAGAAGAGAGAAGAAGAACAACGAGAGAAAAAGGAGAGAACAGCAAGGAAAAGGAGAGAGCCGAAGCACAGGTAAGTCGAGAAAAATTCTGAGAAGAGGGAGCTAGAGTTCAGGGTTTTATCCTTCCACTCGATTTGTAAACGGTGGGTATCCACCGATATAGTTTTTCTGATGTAGTTCATGTTTCTTTCTACATCATTACTCTCTATTATTCAGTGTACACCACTGCAATTTTCTTTGTATGCTTTCTTCGTTTAATGAGAACAAGAGGATGGCAGTGAGCTAGTACTGTAACGTCCTCAGTGCTCGATCGTCCTTTCTCTCGCATGCTTTTCCCCTATGTCAATTGTCCGCTGCATTGACTGTTAACACTCTAATTCTAGTGATTTATCTGTTGCGCCGAAGGGTCAGTGGATATCCACTTTGTTTGAACCGACGATTAACAATCACTAACCCTCCCCACTGGACATCAGAGATCTATCCTCAATGATATGATTTTTGTTCGTCCAACCCTCAGGGAGCACTCGCGTGATCTTTATTGTTCAATACGATTCCACACATATTAACCATTCCCAAGAGGTGGTACAGAGTCATCAGAGACCTCAGTCCTCTGTAGAGCACTTCAATCGCCTGTCGTTTCTCTTTCTCTGCAATTAGAACCACCCCTTATGGGATGCCTTTACAATATGTCTCCAGATTGTTCCTCGTCGCCCAATCTCTGAGACGGTTTTCTTTGTATGCATGACGAGGGGAGGATCAACAAGTTGCCCTTTCTGTGGGCTATAGATACTCTGTGTTTGCCTATTCCGGGCATAAATCTTAGTTTCCCAATCTAATACCCCGCACGTTTCCAGAGATTCATCAATATCCTCTAGATGTGATCTCTAGGTGACCTAAACAAAGGGGTAAACAGGCTCCATATCGATCTTTTGGTTTCAATTCCCATTACATGCTGTCTTTGTATCATGCCGAGTCAAACAGAGTGATCCGGCAGCAATGAGGAGGCTGACGATCTAGTCGCTGGATTGCCATTTCCCACCATTTGTCGTCGGGTCACTTAACCCATCTGCCGCCAGACCACTTGACCCCCTTTCCGCCAGACCACTTGGCCCGTTGCCTCCAGACCACTTGACCCCCTTGCCGCCAGACCATTTGGCTGATGGCCGCCAGATCACCATTCCTCACCATCTGTCGCCGGATCACCCATGTCCCCCTATTGGCCGCTGGATCACTCGCATTGCTGGCCGTCGGATCACTTGACTATCCCTTTTTATATATGTAGCCGTCAGACCAACCCCCATTGGCCGCTGGATTAATAATTCCATCATACAGAGGCCGCCAAACCGCCTATTTTCCTCATTTTCTTGGGTTTTAATCCCTCTTTAACCTAAACCAATGCTAGCAGGGGTTTGCTAAGTTTCCCAGTATGATCCCTAGTAAGCAACAAGGGTATAAACACTTTGCTTTGTACGATCGAGTTTTCCGACCACTGTTTGAGTGGATAATAAACTGCCTCTTAGGCATACAGTGGATAATAAACTGCCTCTTAGGCATACATCACTCCAATCTCTCTAGACCCACTGGCCTACAGTTGTACTGATGCTCCCTCGATCCCTTATGTATATGTCGTGATGGCGTATGGGTCGATATGGGCGGCAATTGTGACCTACGACCCTTGGGTGATACGTGTCTCATGATGGTTGAGTCCTCGGAGATCCGCCACCCACTATGGGGTCTGGGCTGTCATCGTGGCCTGCCCTCCTTTTACGGAGTTCGTCTCAGCTCGCTGTGGATGGATTTCTTATACATCTCCCCTGACACATTCTAGGGCAAGGGGAGATGCTGCCGAAATTTATTCACTTCGTGGCTTTTCCGTTTATTTTCTTTCTCATCATGAATATAGATCAAAGTATTTCCAATGACAGTGAAGGACTGATATTGAACAGTGGAAGAAATAAGCATAAGAACCACGTCAATATGATGGGTTAACAAAATAATAATAACAACATTGATAGTGATAATAACAATAAAATTCTTTAAATAAAAGGAAAGAAAAAAAATGAAAATGAATGATGAATGAAAATGACAAGTTCTCACACGTGCCTTAAGCTGAGTCGACCCAGGCTGTCCCTAGGGTCGATGCAGCATGTGCATGCGTCAACCCTAGGGCCTGTTGCGTCAACACAGCAATGCCACCCCTGTTAAGAGGTTGATCTGGCGGCAATTACACCCCGCCACCGGGTCATGTCTCAACAGTATCCCCCTTTATCTTTCATCTCAATTTGACATGTGAATGCTTATACATAAATTAAAGCACAAATAAATACAAGAAGAGGAGGAATGAACAAAGAGGAACATGGCACCAACAATCGACAAAATAATTGAATAAATAGTGACGTTGCAAAATGAAATCTATGCTAGTGCATTATGCACACTCATGTAAACACATTTCTATCATATCATGTGTGCCTGCATGCCATGACTTATCGGTATATCAAATGGTGCTCTGCGGAAGGTCGGATTAAGACTGACTGGAAGCTATCACTAAGCGTGAGGTGATCTTTTAGATCTCAGTTCCCGCCGTGTACCATAAGTCGATTTGATAAATATCGATGTGTAGTGTGCTTAGGTGTGTGTGTAAGTCCCACCTTGCACAACGAGCATTCTTCATTCGTTTGCATTCGTTTAGCCCTAGAGGCTACTTTAGCTTGACGATTAACCAATGATTTTCTTTCTTTCGTAAGGATGTAATTAACGTCATAATCTTTATGATTTGTCGGACTTCGAGTCCTGACACGATCACCCAGCATTGTCTGATCAGTCAGACGGTGCGCATAATAAACTTGTCACGAATGTGACTGGCACGCCCCACGCTTAAATAAAATCTTCAATAAATAAATAAATAAATAAATGAAATAAACCTTGTTCCCCAGAACAACCTATACTTATGACCAAAAAACCTAGGGTTTAACAAAAACCTAGGCTCTAATACCACTTCTGTCACATCCTGAATCAGTAGCAGCGAAAACTACTCAAAGCGTGAAAGTAAATAGTCATGTCAATCAGAGCAACAACTATAAGAGACATAAGAGACAAGACAAGAATTGGACAAAATATAATTTTATTAATAATTCGAATGACATTATTACAATCTTTAACTCAAAAGAAAGAAATGAAAGACTCGATTATAGGACTTTCATACTTCTAATGTAGACTCAATGAAAATAAAAAGACGTGGGTCTTCTAACAACTTTGGAAGCACTCAGTCACTCTTACCCTTCTCCATCAGAGTGAATTTCCTATTCATTATTACCTGAAAAATATTAAATAAAACTGGGTGAGCTAGAAGCTCAGTAGGAATTACATTTCTTTAACCAGACAGAATTTAAGTAATTAACAATTTAACCATGTACAGATAATGTTATAAGATGCGTAATCAAATTCTTGAATAATAAATAGACAAGAATAAGACAGAGGATCAAGGGAATGTGAAATGCAGAGCATTTATAAGAATCGAATATGCAAGGATATCTTGATGAAGATAACAAAGTATGAATATGTACCAATGAATGAAGATAACTATAGAAATTGGTCAATAACAATAACGCCCATTGGGCCAAGCAAGTCAAATATCATGTAATTCAGAACATTCATGTTAAAAGCAGAGAATTGTCTTGTGTAGAACAAAAGTGTCGCAATGTCACACCCAGAATTTTTCTATGGATACAGAGTTGGACTTCCATCCAAACTAGTATTGTTTATTTAGCGGACCCAAAGCCCTTAATAATTATCAGATAATTTCATATAACAGACATGGCCAAATAGAATCAAGGGAGTTATGTTCCAAAATAACAATAACATTCATAAAGAGCATGGCTCATGTACAGAGAAGTACCAATAAACGGAGATCACGTATGGAACTTTAGGGTAAATTCATGGAAAGAACAAAAGTCCATGCTCCATTTAGAGATTTAAGAGGGTATTAACTCAAAAAGATATTGACATCAAAACACATCAAAACAGTCAACTATGGACTCATAGAACTTGATAAAATGCAGTCAATCGTACGGGCATGATCCATGATAACCAAGGTTGAACGCGGTTGGGGTGAGGGTCGCGGTTACCAAAACGTGGTCAGGCTGATGGCCGCATTCAGATTGGAAGATCACATTGAACGCGGTCTATGGGCAGGCCGCCTTTAGGATCCAGAAGCTTAACGCGGATTCTGGGTTGATCGTGATCAAAACAAGTTGAACAGAACCTCGTTCTGTGGTTCCAAAGGCCGGTCGAACCTCGTCTTATAACAGTAGGATGAGATTCAAAGGGTTTACAAGATTTTTAGGGTACAATCAACTAAGCGTCCATGTGGAAATCCATAGCTCGCAAAGACTTATAGAGGCCTTAGTGAAGAAGTTCCACACCGACAAGAGGAATATTCATCAGAGGGTCCTATCGTTCACCAAGAACGGGGCTATGCGAATAGAACCAGAAAACCATAGTAACTCGGTAGATACATACCATCGGGGTGACATGATCTTCAAACAACAGTAATAAAATCTAATAATCTAATACAATATCATTTATAATCAATTAAATCAGAGGCTAACAAGGTTATTCATTTATAATCAATGAAATCAGAGGCTAACAAGGAATATCTTAGTTATGCATCAACTTCTAAGTATTTTAGACATGATGGAATTCAGTTACAGAGATGAATGAACATGAAGTGGAAAGATGACAAGAAAGTAGAATCAATCATAAGGTGAGACTTTCATAAGATCAAAAGAAAGAATTTTAAGGAACTTTAAATCATGTCAATATAGTTTACCTAATCAATTTATTTGTTCAGAAGTTATACTTAACAAATAACATGATTTTGGCATCAAAATAACATAGTTAACATACTTGGAAAACTAGGGTTTCAGAGAAACCCGAAGATAAACACAGTTAGGACAGACGCCGCATTTAGATTAGAATGTGGTAGGTCTATAGGCCGTGTTCCAGAGAACGCAGTCTATCACAGGGCTGCATTCAGAATGTAGTCCCTGTGATGGACGCAATCTCAAATAGAAACATGTTCTGGCAGGTAAACAGAAAAATGATGATACTTCATTCAATAAAACTCAAAGTACGTGCATAATAGTTGGTAAAAAATTGGCGAAAATAGTATAGGAACGATCTAAACATGAATCTACACCTATTTGCTTGATCAATTAGAGTTTAGCCTGAGAGAACACCTACCTTAAATTGAATTAGGGAAGAAGAGGGAGGAAGAACACGAATGACTTGACCTTGCTCCTCCTCCTCGATTCCACACCCTAACACGATCCTAGCACAACCTCTAGCCTCTACCACGGGCTATTAGGGTTGGCTAGAATGATCTAGGGTTCTATTTATAAGGTTTACGGATCCAAAGAGTCCTAATTCGACCTCTTAATCAAGGGATAAAACCTACTCCAAAATTCTCAAATTCTATTTATATCTAGGGCCACCTAGCATGAGATTAACCCTAATTAGGCTAGGGTTTCACTAGAGATAGACCCTATCTAAGTGGATTAAGGTTTAGATTGGATTTTAGGCCCATTAACTTAAGTTTTAGCCGAATTAGCCTAATTAGAATTAGGGATTTGGGGCATTATGAATTTTAGGATTTTATTTCTTCTTTTAAGCCCAATAAGTCTTTAATTATTAGCCCATTTCATAATTAGCATTATTATAAATTTTATTTCACTCATACTAATTATATTAAATTGTACTTATTTATTCAAGAAATTATATTTGTTTTATTATTTTAATCTGGGTTGCTATAGACACACACGTCGTTGTTCATCGTGGTCTTATTTTGCCTATATTATTTGGTGTGAAATTTGTATCCATTCACAATGAACACATTATATGAATGAGTAGCGTTTGAGGGGCCATAGGACAGCTCTCGATTAGCACGTTCAGCAACAAAACCTTGTTGAACCTATATATAAATCAAACTAGTTAAAAGAATTAATTTACGTGCAAAGAAATTAAATGTATATGACTAATGAGACTTACTTAATGTCTTAACCATCTGGCAAAATACTTCTCTCGATACTTGTTGTTGTGTCCCTAGTTTTGATGATGTCTAACTATGAATCATTAGAATAAAATCTTCAAATCTTGATGAAAATAAATACCTGGTGGAGTTAATTTTAAAGCCAGAATGGTATCCCAAAATATTTAACTTTATATCTTTTTATGGGTCCAACAGGTACACAAGAGGTCCAAAATCAGTCAACCAATGTAAATGTCAGTCGACTGATGTGTGTATGGAGTTGGCAGAAGAATGAAAAAATAGTCGACTAAAGAAGAGTACGTCGACTCAGTGTGCTCAATGAGTCAACGCAACTAAAGAAGAAATCTTTGACTTCAGTGTAGCAAAGATGAAGGTTGAGTTGATGCAGGTTTTCATGGCATCGATACAACAGAAGAAAAGAAGAGTAAATATAAAGATTGAGTCGACGCATGATTCCGAAGAGTCGACATAGCAGAAGAAGAAAAGAAAATCCAGAGGAGCTGCCCTCCAAGCCATAAGAAAGATGAGTCAACGCAACAAGCCCATGGCATCGACACAGCAAAAGTATCCAACAGCCAGTAGCATCAACAGTAGCTAGGCGATATGAGAGTTGGGTCGACGCAATGGAACTATTGTGTCGACACATCAAGGCATTTCCTGCCAGCTCTCAAGCAACAAATAGATTGTGGCGACGCAATGATGCCATGGAGTCGACACAACAGTGCAATCAAGTCAGTAATTGTACAACAACAAGAATGATGAGTCGACGCAATGAGGATCAGTGTGAAGACACACCTATATGATGAGATTTTCAGTAAGAGGTGGGTCCCACTTCTGGCACATGAACTAAGGCCCAATTATTGGGAGGTTGGTGTACGAGGAATCCACATTCCAAAAGTTACTTTTTGGAGGGAAAATTATTCCCCACTGCAACAACCAGATCGTGTGGGCCCTCAAGGGAATACCCTCTGCCTCAAGAGTATTATATAAGGATCACGTTCGAAGTGAGACAACAATGCAAAAGGATAGAGGACTACTCCTACTTGTGAAAGAAAGATAGCGAGAAGAATAGAAGAGGGAGCTACCGAAGAGGGGATGCAAAAGCAAAAAGAGAGAACTGAGTAGAAGATTCTCTAAGAGATCAAAGAAAGAGTGAGAGCTTGATCAGAGAAAAAGTGAGAGCTTGAACAGAGAGATAAAAGAGATAAGAGAAGAGAAGATCAAAGAGAGTAGCCAAGGAGCAATTAGTCTGATCAGATAAAAGCTTGTAGATCAAATCCAAAGCCAAAGTGCTCACTTGAGCTACAGTTTCTTGTTTTTTTTCATCATTTGTTTTTCTTCATTCGAATCTTTGTTTCTGTGTGTTTTTTTGATACCATGTTTTAGGGATTGTGTGAAACTGTGAATCAGCATGTGAAGCTGTGAATCAGCGTGTGTTCGAGGATTTGTTCCTCGAGTTCCAAGCTGTGTGTCAACGTGTGTTTTGAGGACCGTGTCCTCGTGAGGATTGTGTCCTCATGTCAAGCCGTTTGTCAGCGATGAATCCTCACCGGGTTTGGTGAGGGTGGACGTAGGTTACGGGTTTGCAACTGAACCACCTTAAGAAACACTGTGCAGTGGTTTGCTCTTATGGTTTGATCCTTTTCTCCTTTCCCCATTCACATGTTCAAACTATCACTCACTGCAAATTGTTTTTACTTCTACAATTCAATCTACTCATACACACACCCACCAGGTGTTCAGGTTATTCCGCGTTTCATTAAGTAGTTGGATTGATTTCAAATTGGGTATAGTTTTAAAAAGGCCATAATCAATTCACCCCCCCCTCTTGATTACGGTTGCACCCAGGGACCTAACACTTGGTATCAGAGCGGGCTCTGTTCTACCTAGATCCAGCGATCTACAGAGGAAATCCGTGTGCAACCACAGTCATGAATTCACTTGCTAAACGATTTTCAATGAATTCTCCGCCTGTGTTTAATGGTGTTAATTATGCTTTGTGGTTAGGTAAGATGTGTAGGTTTGTTAACTCTATGCATCTTAAGCTTTGGAAGTTGATTTCTCAAGGTCCTCATGAATTACCTAGAGATAAATTTGAATGGACTAGTGAACACGGGATCAGAAATAATGATAATCTTAAAGTTCTGAATATGATGAAAGCTGTTGTTGATTCTAATTCCTTTCCTTTTGTATCTGTCTGTAGCTCAGCCAACGAGATATGGGACAACCTGATCAAATATCATGAAGGGAAGATGGAGAATGAATGCTTGGTCGCAAACAACAGTGAGCACGCAAGTGAGGAAGAACAAGAGGTAAGTTCTGAAACTGATAAAGTATCTCTCGAGGAATTAATGGACGCTCTAGATAAATACAAGAAAATTAAATCTGAAAACAATAAATTGAAAAAGAAAAGTGAAAATTTGATTCATAATTCTCTATGTGTGAAATGTACTAATCTTAAAGAAATGAATGAGTCTTATCTGTTTGACATTGATTTGTATAAAGAACAAACTACTTGCTTGAAAAAAGAAAATGAAGCTCTCTTGATCAAAATGTCCAAAATTGAAGAATCTGAAAGGGAGCTTCAAAAAAAACTCAAATCGATATCAAATGATCAGAAACTCATTAATGAACTGGTTGAAAATGATAAGCTCACTGAAGAAAATGAAAAACTAAAAGAATTAAACATAGCCATGTCTGAGAGATTGCTTGTTCTTGAAAAAGGAAAATGTGTGGCTATTAATGACTCTGAAAAATTACATGTTTTGAAATAGGAAATAGAAAGTTACAAAACTGTCAATGTCATGTTGAATGAGAGAGCTACTTCATATGAAGAAGAGATTGCTAGTTATGAATTTCACATTTCATCTCTTGAATCTGAAATCCATGACTTGAATAATTCACTACATAAGTTTGTGGATGGTAAAGAAAATTTGGATAACCTTCTGGGAGTTAAAGTAAATTTCCCAATAGAAGAGCTAGGCTACAACCCTGGAAATAAGAAGCCATTTGAAAATAAATTGCTCACATCCTTTGTGCGTAGTTCCAATGCAACTAGCACGTCTGAGGCCCAGATGTCCACTAATTTGAAACCTCAATAGTAGAAAACCATAAAAATGGAGCAGTTCAGAAAGAAAAATAAACAACAAAAAATGAGCAACAATCTGACTGCTATTGATATACATGCTAGGAAGTTTCATGCTAAAAACCATGTTGTTAAGAAAAAGAAGGTTACATGCTTTTACTGTGGACAGTATAGACATGTGATGGATGAGTGCGTTATTATGCATAATGATAACATAAAAGCATGCAAAAAGAAAGCTGCTCCCAATAAACAGAAACTATTTTCAAACAGAAAATATTATTTTTGCTATAACTATAGAATGCATGGCCACACAGTCAAGGACTATTGGCAAATGAAAGGGAAAAACAAACTTTATGCAAAAAATGCTAACATCTCTGTTCATCCACAGAAATTCAATGCACACAAGAAAAATGTAAAATCCTATGTGTGCTATTTTAACTGTGGGAAGTATGGACATCAAATGCATGATTATTTTTGCATGAGAAATGAAGATTTCAATGCACAAAAATTATGGAGAGCACCTGTTAGAGGTGCTACTGACCCTCAAAGACCTAAGAAATCTTAGGTACCTAAAAATAATGCTAGTGGACCCAAATTTATTTGGGTTCCAAAATTATTTGCATAACTTGTTTTTGCAGGAGTGCCTTGGAATAAAGTGAATAAAGCTACCAGTCAGACAAAGGGAGCCAAGGCATACTGAAGCTCACTGAAACTTCAAAGGATAAAAATCTAAAAATTTGAAGAAAAAAAAAGATTCCCATGCAAAGTACTCAGGTGTTATCCCCTTCATTTTTTTGAAGAATAAATTCTATGTTGATGGCAATAGCATCTAAACTGTTTTTAGAAAAAATGATTTAAATTGTTATTATTACTGCTTGACTGAATGTGTTTGGGTCTGCATGCATGAAAATAAATATGCATTGCATTTTATATGTTATACTGCATGTAGTGTCAAGTTGAGGGGGAGTCCTCATTACAATTATTTTGAACCCTTCAATGCATTTTCATTGCATGACCTTATGGTATATCAAATGGTGACATGAAGAGGGGTAGGTTAAGCCTGTCTGAAAACTATCACCATGCGAGAGAATATGCCTCCGCCTGATACTATAGGTCAACTGTATGTTTAAGTCAAAGGATTGCATCAGTCTTCATAGAGTCATTGTGCTTAGTATTCATGTTCAATATACTTAGTGTTTAAATGTTAGAAAAGCATTCATCATTGTCATACATATGCTGAGGGGGAGTCTGCTGGTTCTACAATCTCTGAAGAAGTACTATGGTCTACTTTGAAGAATTGTCGGTGGCACTGCTAGAAAAGCATCTCTTATGCAAAAAAATCAGATTGAAAAAGTATGTGAATTGATCAGACAATGTTAGAGTTTTGATGATGTCAAGCTTGGAAGAATGTGCAGCTAATAATTAAAGGTCTGTCAAGGAAGGCTGAGTCCTCCCGCTGATCTTGGATTGAGTATGACTGGTTATTATGTCCATAGAACCTGCATCGACGCAACAAGTTCTTCGCGTCAACGCACAATCGATTTTCTCCATTATTCTTCATTCTATCAGTTGCACTAAGTCAACGTAGCAACCCTTCTACGTCGACACACTCAATGGTCACACCTCAATGTGTCTATTTTTGTCTAAATCTAAATTTCTTATGTGCATACTATCTATCCAAAATTAGATTGCTCTCATATTTCACTCATGTGCCTACTCCATTTCATTTTTTCGTGGATATAAATTCCTTGGATTTGAGAGGGTGATTTTTTAATATTAATTTGACAATACTCATTAATTCAGGGGGAGTTAAAAGGTACACTCTCTTCTTAAGAGACTTTTGGTCTTTTTGACCGACCCCTAATAAATCAATGGTTTATTGTTTATAAACATGTAAATTTGAGATTAAAAATCTTTAAGATTGACAACCTTGTTTATTGAATAGTTTCTAAAACAACCTAGAAAGACAATGTCCATACTCTTTTCTGAAAAACTGAAATTAAGAGTAAAAAGACCACCTTGGTTGAAAATTCTTAATCAAAGTATTGTCTTTAAACAAATAAATTGGTCTGATTAAAGCTGAAGGAATACACCATAAAAAATGAGGCAGAGCAATGGCTATGACTAGCTGAGAAATCGTGTCCCATCACCAAAGAAGTGATGAAGATTGAGTCATGAAGTAAAGGTCTAGCTATCTCTATTGGAAAAAATTCTGAGAAAAAGTAAAAAATGGGACAGAGCAATAACTGTGGATTACTGAGAAACTAAATCCCTTCACCAAGCAAGTGACGTGGATTGTATGTCATGAGGTGAGCAGTTATCTCTGGCAAGGCAGGATGGTTAGTAATACTGAGTAACCGGGGACTCTGATATTGAGTAAATATGTTTCCTCGCGTCAAAAGGCATATACTAAATCCGAATGCTCCCGAATATTTAAAAAATAATAATATAATATAATGATAAAATATGGTTGACCTAAAGCAAACTTCAGCACCTAAAGAAATTGTTTAACTTCAATACTTTTTAAATTTTATTTAGAGGTGTCTCATGAAATTAAGGAGTAAGTTTGAAAGAATATGGTTGGACAATTGCCTTGAGGGGTGTTTTAACCCTATTTAATAAACATAAATGGTTCTTTCAGGGTTTTTTAATTTTCTTTAGATTTGCGCTTATAGACTTTGAACCATTAAAATAAATAAAGGTCATTAATAAAGTCTCTAAAAAGAAGGTGTTAATTTTAATATTTTAAAATTCTCTAAAATAACTTGATGAGTCAGATTTTGCTTTCTTTCCTAATTCCTTGAAATTATCTGCTCTTCTTTCAAGTTGGTCAAAGCTTCAGTTTGACCAAATCGGTTCCTTTGTATAAAACCCCAGTTCGCCTCGCGAGAGTACTTCGACATCTCTTCCTTCATCGGGTCAACGCAGCTTCACGAAAAACCCTCCTCTCTCTTGTTCATGTGTTCGTCGTCCCGTCCAACTCCGGCGTTCCTCCTTCCAACCTCCAGCGACCACCGGCACACTTGTTTCTCACCTCCGGCGAGGTCGTTCCTCTTCCAAAAACCCTACTTTTCGCCAAAATGGCTCCCCCGACAACCAAAAACAAGGGCAAGTCTGCAGCTTCAAGGAAGCATTCTCCGGTGGAATCACAAACCACCATTGAGCCCAGATCAAAGAGAAGGAATGACCAGGATGTCTCAAGAGCCACCAAAAAGTAGAAACAACCTCAGAGTTCACATAAAAGGAAAGGAAAAGAGCTGGAACAGTCGATAAAGAAGCAAGGAACTACCAAAAAATCCAAAGGCAAGGAAGTACAAGAGGAACAGGATGATGAATCATCATCATCCTCACAGGAAGACATGCCTGAACCAAGGAATATTCTGCATCCAAGGTGCATTAATGTTAATGACCGTGAGTTGCTTGATGCATTTCCTAAGTTACTTCCTATTCTTGAATTTGAAGGTTTGTCAAGCTTCGTCAGTAGGCTCACAGTATTTTATCCAAAATTGGTTCAATAATTCTACAAGAATCTGGTTTATGATGAAAACACACACAAGATGACCACCACTGTGAAGAGAACAAAAAATGAGCTAAATCATAGGTTTCTCTCTAGAGCCTTAAGAATTCCATATGAATGTGTTTTTGAATTCTCTTATGAGTTTGATGAACATGAGGCTTACTCTATTCTGACAGAAAAGCCTAGTAATAGAGAGGACGTAAAGAAAACCGATGTGACTAGTTTGAATGCCAATCGGTTTCCTCCTTTGAAAAAGCTCATCCACCACATTCTCACAACAATTATCACTCAAAGTGGTGGTAGAAATAGAGTAACTGAGACTCAGAGATTTTTGTTGTATTGTATGTTCAAAGGGATTCAGATTAGTATGCCTGATGAAATGTTGTAGATCATTATTGGTTGCATTGGAGCAAGTAGAAATTTGTCGTATGCTGCACACATGACTGCTCTATTTAAAATGGCAAAAGTGCCATTAGAAAATGAGAAAAAGAATAGTATTGCCCCCTACAATATCTATTGTCTGAGAAATATTCAGAAATTCATGAAGTATAGGACAGAGGGTGGCAGAGTATTGAGAGTTTTACCTGGAGAACAGGCTGAGCCTCCTCAGGAAGAACTTCCACATGTGGAAGTGCAATAGGCTTCCACATGTGGAAGTGCAATAGGGAAGTTGTACAACATGAGGAACAACAAGAAATTACATCTCAAGCCCTAGTTCCTGTTTCTCAAATTCTAGGAGCTCCTCCTCAACCAGCCATCTTCACAGAAGCTGAGGTGCCTCTAGTATTTCCTGCTGAGCCAACTAGTTCATCTCAGCCTTCTCCTTCCTCTCAACCTCCTACATCCTCATTTCTGTACCTCCTCAATTGTACAACTTCCTCTCCACTCAATTTCAGAATATCCAGTCTTCCATTCATGAAATGTCGACAAATTTGATATGAGATTAACCAGACTGGAACTTAAAAAGGAGAGTAGGCTTGCTGAGCAGCAACAACATTCTGAGCATGCAGCAAGAAGATTCAACCGATTAGTGGGTACACTAGGAGATGTATCCACTCAGGCATCCATTATTCAGACCAGGTTGCATACACAACTTCGGCATATAGAGTGGCATTTTCAGCAAGGCAATGCTCATCACAGAGAAACTATCACTCAAATAACCAAGCTCAGACTGACGTAGACCAACCTAATAGACAAAATGGAATATCTGGAAAGAGATATTGGTTATCTAGTCCAAGAGGCAAGAAGTCTGAGAGATCAGCTTCCACTTCTTGTAGGAGAGAGCATGGCAGAAAGTACCTTTCAAGCTACCTCTTCTATTGTAGCACCATCAATGCCTCATGGCATAGACCAATTTGTGGTACACATGTCAGATGTACTACATAGTCTATCTGATACTCTAGAGGGTAAAATTTCTTCACTACAAAAGTTGCTACAAGAGAAGATGTAGAACCTGAATGACCGGCTCTGACGTCTTGAGAGCAGAATCTTTGCAGGAGCAAGACCATCTCAGTGGCAAGACCCCCCCAGCTCCAGCATACTGATTAGATTGAGTATGCTCTCCCCATGTCCTATTTTGATTATGTCAAAGGGGGAGAGTGAGTGAGAGTCATATGCATTCAAGTCCATCTTGGTCTGTAATCATTGGTCTACATGTCATATGGTCTACATGTCATGCATTGTGAGTGTCATGCATTGTGAGTCTTCATGAGTCTCATAGCATTTATATGTACAAACACATTACTGAGTTGAATGAAAATGATTTTGTGAATGTGTGTTGTTTAATGTGTGAAATGAACGAATTTTTTCATGGGTGATATACGTGAATGAATGTTTACAAATGGCAATGACTCATAGTTGCCATCATCAAAAATGGGGAGAATGTTGTGTCCCTAGTTTTGATGATGTCTAACTATGAATTATTCGAATAAAATCTTCAAATCTTGATGAAAATAAGTACTTGATGGAGTTAATTTTAAAGCCAGAATGGTGTCCCAAAATATTTAACTTTATATCTTTTTATGGGTCCAACATGTACATAAGAGGTCCAAAATCAATCAACCAATGTAAATGTCAGTCGACTGATGTGCGTATGGAGTCGACAGAAGAATGAAAAATTAGTCAACTGAAGAAGAGTATGTCGACTCAGTGTGCTCAATGAGTCGACGCAACTGAAGAAGAAATCTTTGACTTCAGTGTAGCAAACATGAAGGTTGAGTCAACGCAGGTTTTCATGGCGTCGACACAGCAGAAGAGAAGAAGAGCAAATATGAAGGTTGAGTCGACGCATGATTCCGAAGAGTCAACGGAGCAGAAGAAGAAAAGAAAATCCAAAGGAGCTGCCCTCCAAGCCATAAGAAAGATGAGTTGATGCAACAAGCCTATGGCGTCAACACAACAAAAGTATCCAACATCCAGCAGCATCAACAATAGCTAGGCGATATGAGAGTTGGTTCGATGCAATGGAACTATTGTGTCGACACATCAAGGCCTTTCCATCCAACTCTCAGGCAACAAACAGATTGCGTCGACGCAATGACGCCATGGAGTTGACACAACTGTGCAATCAAGTCAGTACTCGTTCAACAACAAGAACGATGAGTCGACGCAATGAGGATCAGTGCGTAAACACACCTATATGACGAGATTTTTAGTAAGAGGTGGGTCCCACTTCTGGCACATGAACCGAGGCCCAATTATTGGGAGGTTGGTGTACGAGGAATCCACATTCCAGACGTTACTTTTTAGAGGGAAAATTATTCCCCACTGTAACAACCTGATCTTGTGGGCCCCCAAGGGAATATCCTCTGCCTCAAGAGTATTATAAAAGGATCACGTTCGAAGTTAGACAACAACACAGAAGGATAGAGGACTGCTCTGACTTGTGAAAAAAGGATAGCAAGAAGAATAGAAGAGGGGGCTGCTGAAGAGGGGATGCAAAAGTAGAAAGAGAGAACTGAGTAGAAGATTCTCTAAGAGATCAGAGAAAGAGTGAGAGCTTAATCAGAGAAAAAGTGAGAGCTTGATCAGAGAGAGAAAAGAGAGAAGAGAAGAGAAGATCGAAGAGAGCAGACAAGGAGCAATTAGTCTGATCAGAGAAAGGCTTGTGGATCAAATCCAAAGCCAAAGTGCTCACTTGAGCTACAATTTTTTATTTTTTTCATCTTTTGTTTTTCTTCATTCGAATCTTTGTTTCTATGTGTTTTTCTGATACCCTGTTTTAGGGATCGTGTGAAGTTGTGAATCAACGTGTGAAGCTGTGAATCAACGTGTGTTCGAGGATTTGTTCCTCGAGTTCCAAGCTATGTGTCAGCGTGTGTTTTGAGGACTGTGTCCTCATGTCAGGTTGTTTGCCAGCGGTGAAGCCTCACTGGGTTTGGTGAGGGGTTGACGTAGGTTGTGGGTTTGCAACCGAACCACCTTAAAAAACACTATGTAGTGGTTTGCTCTTGTGGTTTGATCCCTTTTTCATTTTCCCATTCACAGGTGCAAACTATCATTCACTGCGAATCATTTTTACTTCTACAATTCAATCTGCTCACACACACCCGCCAAGTGTTCGGGTTATTCCGCGTTTCATTAAGTAGTCGGATTGATTTCAAATTGGGTATAGTTTTTAAAAGGCCATAATCAATTCACCCCCCTCTTGATTACAGTTGCACCCAGGGACTTAACACTTGTCAACATCCGTACTAGTGAGTTGTGGATGTTGTTGGCTTAACTCTATGTTAAATCGTCTGCAACCAAGTTTAACACTACCTTCAGCTACAAGAATAAGGGCAAAAAATGGTAAGTACTTGTATGTGAATCCCAGACTTACTCTACATAAGGTTCAATATCTGGACAATTCAGAAGAACGTATATCTCTGCTGCTTCTAACTCTCTGTCTTCAAGCATGCTAGTCGAGTGATGCTCGAATGCATGACCTGGATACTTGAATATGTAGAGCCGCTCTAACACAACTGGCTCTCCTCCATTATCATTACGAGGCAGTCGAGTACAATGAGTATGTACCTCATGTTTAAAATACATCGAACAAAAGTTTGATATTTCTTCAATAATGTATGCCTCGCTAATTGAACCCTCCACATTTGCTTTGTTGTAAACTTTTTTTTCAATTCATGCATGCACCTAAGACAATAGTTCAATCAAAAATCACATACATATTGTATAGATGTAACAATTATCAGATGGTAAATATCATATTCATGTAAATATACCTTTTAAATAGATACATCCATCGAAACTGGACTAGCCCACCAACTTTAGCTTCGTAGGGAAGGTGAATGATCAAGTACTCCATCGAATCGAAGAATGCAGGAGGAAATATCTTATCTAATTTGTAAATTATTGTCATCACATTCTTTTCGATAATGTGCACATCCTGAAGTCTAATTTCTGCTACAACAAAATCCTGAAGAACCAATTTAACTCGGCCAGACCTCCCCATATTTGGCACCAAGTCACAAAATGCTATAGGCACCAGCCTTTGCATGAATACATGGTAGTCGTGGCTTTTCATTCTATATAATTTTCCTTCGTTAATATTCACACAACGTGAAATATTGGAGACATATCTATCTGGGAATCTCAATTGTTTCAGTCACTTACACACCTCCTTAATTTGTCCATCATCTAGCACATAAGTTTCTTTCAGTTTAACTACTTTTTCATTTTTGTTATGTGGTTCCAGCTCTAGATGTTTACAAAGCATTTTCAAGTCCATGCGCACTTTGACATTATCCTTTGTTTTCTCTTTTATGTTCATGACGGTGTTGAATATATTATCAAATACATTCTTCTCAACATGCATAGCATCCAAGTTGTGCTGAATAAGAAGAGTGGACCAGTAAAGTAATTCCTAGAAGATGCTTCTCTTTACCTAGTTGTGATGCTTTCCAAATCTAGGGAGATGTCGTGTGTTGCTAGACAATTGTACTATATCAGACAACTTTTGCACCTGCGCCACCATTTGTGTGCCAGACCATCGATCTAAATCTGCTTCATCTAATTCAATTCTATTCTTGTGGAATGCATCTTTTAACCTTCAGAAAGGATGATTGGCTCATAGAAACCGTCGATGGCAATCAAACCAACATGTCTTCCCACCATACTTCAGTATAAATGATTTAGTATCCTCCATACAATAAGGACATGCAAACTTCCCATGTATACTCTAGCCAGATAACATTCCATATGCAGGGAAGTCGCTTATCATCCACATCAGTGGAACCTTCATAGAAAAAATTTATTTTATTTATGCATCATATGTAACAACACCGTCATTCCACAACTTTTTCAACTCATCCATCAACGGCCTGAGATAAACGTCCAAGTTTTTTCCAAGATTTTTGGGACTAGGAATTAGTAAGCATAAAAAGATATTTTCTCGTTTCATGCACATACTGGGTGGAAGGTTATATGGTGTCACGAAAACTGGCCAACAAGAGTAAGAAGAAGATGAGCCTCCAAATGGATTGAACCCTTCAGTGCATAACCCAAGTCTGACATTGCGTGACTCTATTGAGAAGGTTGGATGAGCACTGTTGAAATGAGTCCACGCTTCCCCATCTAGAGGATGACTGATTAGGTCCTCATCATAATTATAAGACCCGCTCCTTAACGGATCTTTACCAGTATTAATATAGAATTTAATCCATGAATTTAGGAGATTTTTCGGAATTTAATGGGCTTTTTCCAGCATTTTATCCCATTTATTAAAGCTTTTAAGAAATTAAATGGGCATTATTATAATATTACTTCTTTGGGGGTTAAAATGCAATTGGAGGTTAAAAATCAAAAAAAAATATTACAAAAAAATTTAACCCAAAACCGTCAACCCCTCTCTCCCCATTTCTCTGCTTCACCCTCTCTCTCTCCCACGATCGCTCTCTCCCTCTCTCTCGGGGCGCGGTCCAACCGGGCCACTACAGGAGACGCGGAAGGTACCGTTGGAAAGCTCGTAGCGCGAGGATCGCGTTGACGCCAGCGTTGCACCGAACCGCGGAGCGTGGAGGCGAGTGCGGGCGAAGGAAGGCGTGGCTTCCCTCGGTCCGTTCGACGTCGAATCGTCGGCTTCGCCGCGCAATAGGTAGGGGGATGGAATCCTCTCCTTGCTAGGGTCACTCCGGTACCCCATGCATGGCCTCTGCCCGTCGTTTTCCTAGATTTTTGTGCAAAATTCTATAGGCATTGTATTTTCATTTTAATTCCTAAAAATTATACCATGGCCATTGTCTTTAAGTTTTGATAGTTTGGAATGTGGTGGATGGGTTGTAGGCTTGGCAGGTTTAGCTTAGTTTTTGTAATCCTGTCGATTTGGATCGACCGGGAGGGGTTTCCATGGAGGAATTCCCGTTCTCGCCACTGCGGTAATGGCACGGTCCAACCAGTGACCGTTCAGCAGACCACGGTCTCCTCCAGACCGTTTAAACCCCTTGAAAGGTCCATTATGGACCGTGTAGGCACTAGAACGGCAGACCCTTAACTATGTAGAGCCCTTGAACAGTAAGGCGGTGAGACTAGAACGGCCCAATAGCGTCTGTTCTGTCCACAGAACGGCCTATCATGGGACCACCCTGTAGACCCTTCATCCCATGGAGCGGCCATTCATTGAACCGTTTAGCCCGTTGCACGGGCCAGACTTAACCGTGCTATCCTGGCGGTAGAAACTGCGCGGCCAAAGCGTGACCTCTTAGGTCACTGCACGGCCCGAACCTAACCGTGTAGACCTTAAAACTTTAGATGGCGAGGGACTTGAACAGCTTCAGAGTAACCGCTTACGTCCATAGAGCGGCCAGTCGTCCGACCGTTTAATCATGAAGCGGCCCTGTCATGACCGTTTAATTCCTGCAGAATTTAATTGTTAGCATATTCATTTAATTATGCTTTTATTATTGCATATTCGCCATGTTTAAATTATTTTACAAACTGTGGCTCATTTTTATATCCCAATAGAGTTGCTTTCTCTTTCCTTGTGATCGAACCACTAGTCATAACCCAGCGACCTCTAGTGTCGGCCCACCTGGGAGAGGTGGCGGGGTAGTCCCGGTTTACAGTTTTTAAGCTAGTTTCTGTGGGCCCCTACTTAACAGTAGCGTCCTACTGGGGGGAAAACTAGCTAGAGGTCTGGCTCTAGACATGAGCCGGTGTGTGCACACGTGGTCA
Source organism: Amorphophallus konjac (assembly GCA_022559845.1). Classification (NCBI taxonomy): domain Eukaryota; kingdom Viridiplantae; phylum Streptophyta; class Magnoliopsida; order Alismatales; family Araceae; genus Amorphophallus; species Amorphophallus konjac. Next base: position 361,270,934 of record CM040120.1, read on the forward strand.
GAGGCTTGGACTGACACTGACGAGTGTTACTCTGAGTAGTTCTTGTTTCTGGTACTGTTACGCATCTCGCTTGTCGCGATCCAGACTTGCGTAGATGCTTGAGACGCAGTGTAAGCCGTCAGTGGACGTATCTAGTTTCACTTTCTTGTGGTCCTTCTCTCTCCTGTCACTTGGAATTGTTGAGGTTTATTCTATTGGTAGATTTAGTTACTCTCGTCTTTAAATTGGCATTATTGTTAGCTTATTAAACTGTTTAGATAGTTTCCAGCTTTACTAAACGATTGTTCATTGTGCCATTGCATGTTTAATTATGTCAATGCATGATTTACTGCTTTTTGCATGTTTAGATGCGAGGTAGGGATCCGTGTGACCCCCTACTGAGTCTGGATGTGACTCACCCTTACTCTTTTAGGTGAGCAGCAGCAGCCGTCTTCCGCAGCTTCCCGTGCTTTTGACGATCATCCTTAGCAGCCAGCAGTGGTCGGTCAGTAGGTTGTTTAGTAGTCTTTTTATCCTACTATATATTTTTGGCCGGGGTATGCCCCGTGTAGTTGTATATTTTGACTCTTGTACAGTTGTCGGACTTGTGTATTTTGTGAATCTGGACTATTATATAAATTATCACTCTGATATTTAAATTGCTTCCGTTTATAGTTCAAATTGTTGCTATAATTAATATTGCGCGCGTGTAATTCCAATTCGTTATGCATCCCCTCGACAAAACCCTCCAACCCTTACGGGGTCTCATCAGCCTCTTGGGTGGATTTCTCGAGTTCTTGGTATCGGTTTACCGGTATCCGGATCTCCGGGTCATTACAGTTGGTATCAGAGCTATGTTGAGGTTATGTATAAGGAATCGAAATTGCATTAGTCCAGAACAAGTCCATGTGAGTCTACTACTGCTGGCTTAGGATGTTTTCCGTGATTACTAACGGGTTTTCCGTTGTTTTGTGTCTTCTAGATTAAAATGTCGGCTAGAAGTAGAGCCCATGTTCCAAGGGAGGAAAGTAGTACCTCTCCTCCTCCGGTTAATGTGCTAGCTCAAGTTCAAGCTGATTCTTCTCCTGGAGATGATTTGCCTCAAGGTGGGCGTGGCAGAGCATTGAAGGAGTTTCTACTATTCCACCCACCAACATATGAAGGACAGGCAGATCCTGATGCAGCCAGAGTGTGGCTTGATGCGACTGAGCGTGTGTTCCGTTCAATGGAATGCACGGAAGATGAAAAAGTGATGCTGGATACATTCCAATTGCAAGGAGTAGCACTCGCGTGGTGGACCACGGAGTGGGAAGTTACTTTCAGATCTCGTCCGCTTCGTCAGATTACTTGGAAGGAATTTGTCACGTCTTTTGAGCGTACATACAGCCCAGCCTATCTCAGAGTGGACAAGATGTATCAATTCATGGAATTGGCTCAGGGTGACATGACTGTGCTGCAATATCGTAACAAGTTCTTGGAATTGGGTCGATATGCGCCTCATATCCTTGCCGATGAAGGTTTGAAAACCGAGCAATTTCCGCGGGGGTTGAAAATAGAATTAAGGCAGCCTTTGATTGCAACCCGAGTAGCAGAGATGGATGCGGCGTATCAGGCAACTGCGGCATTAGAACTAGATATGGCAAGATCCCGAGGGCATACTCAAGTTGACTCAATCCAGCCCAGTGTGCAGCAGCAACAGGTTAGTCAGCCGACTGTGACAGGAGTCCAATCTTCTGCCCCCACTGCCAGTGGCACTTCTTTTTCCAAGTCCAAGTTTAAGAAGACGTTCAAGAAGTTTAAGAAGCGGTATGACCAGCAAGCTTCTTCTGGTACCATGCAGCAATCAGCTCCTTCTTTCCAGCGTCAGGGATCAACAGCAAGTCAGTCGAGACCGTGTCCGAGGTGTGGTGGTTATCATCCAGGCAAGCCTTGTTCAATGCCGGTGATTTGTTTTCGTTGTGATCAACTGGGGCATGTGGTTCGAGACTGTCCTCAGAGGCCGAAACCGGTTCAATTTTCTTAGTTCTCCCAACCACAGCCGTCTCAGTTCAGACCTCCTCCACCACCATCATCTCAGCAATACTCTCAAGCTTCATCGTCTCAGCAATCTACTGTAGCGGGCAGGAAGCAAAAAGGGAAGGTCTCTTACATAACTCGTGCTGAAGTTGTGGCATCTCATCTCGTAGAAGGTACGATTATGATTTATGGTCGTGCAGCTCTTGTTCTATTTGATTCAGGTGCTTCTCATTCATTTATTTCTGAAGACTTTATTGCCTATATTGAAGAGCCGACATCTGAAATGTATTATGAGTTGCTAGTTGAATTACCTTCGGGAGATTTCATATTCACACCTCTTTGTTTAGAAGAGACTCCCATTGTGATTGGTAATCAGCAGTTGCCAGCTAGATTATATGCTTTACAGTTGATGGATTATGATATTATTCTAGGCATGGATTGGTTAGAAGAGTATAGAGCCGTGGTTGACTGTACATCGAAGAAAGTCTATTTTCAGCGACATGGGAAACCAGCATTCTATTTTCAAGGTATTCGATCTCGTTCTTCTCGCTTGCTTATTTCTGCTATTCGAGCCTGTCGATTACTTAATGCAGGTTGTCAGGGATTCTTGGCTTCCGTCATTGTTGTTGAAGCACCACAGCAGGACATCAATGATATTCCTGTGGTTTGTGAATTTCCTGATGTGTTTCCTGATGAGTTACCAGGCTTATCTCCTCAGCGAGAGATAGAGATGGTAATTGAATTAATTCTAGGTACGGCACCTTTAGCAAAGGTACCTTACCGTATGGCTCCAGCTGAATTGAAAGAATTGCGAGCACAGCTGTTAGATTTGTTGGAAAAATGATATATTCATCCCAGCTTTTCTCCATGGGGTGCTCTAGTTTTGTTTATGAAAAAGAAAGATGGAAGCTTGAGGCTATGTATTGATTACAGGCAATTAAATCAGGTGACTATCAAGAATAAGTACCATTTGCCCAGGATTGATGATTTGTTTGACCAACTTCAGTCAGCTACTATCTTTTCACAGATTGATCTTCGATCTGGTTATTTCCAATTGAGGATTCAGGAATCTGATGTGGAAAAGACAGCGTTTAGCATGCGATATGGTCATTATGGATTTTTGGTTATGCCATTTGGGCTAACCAATGCTCCAGTAGCTTTTATGGACCTAATGCAGCGTGTGTTCCGTCCATATCTGGACCAGTTTGTGATGATCTTTGTGGACGATATCTTAATCTATTCTGCTTCTGAAGAAGAACATGTTCAGCATCTCAGAATTGTATCGCAGACTCTGCGAGATCATGAACTTTATGTAAAATTTAGCAAATGTGAGTTTTGACTTCGGGAAGTGCATTTTCTCGGCCATGTGATTTCTGATGATGGAGTTGCAGTTGATCCGGCAAAGATAGAAGCTGTTCTTCAATGGCAGAGACCAAGGACTGTGACAGAGATCAGAAGTTTTCTGGGTCTTGCTGGTTATTATCGAATATTCATTCAAAATTTTGCTCGGATTGCCGCACCAATGACTCGTCTGACACGTAAAGATGTACCTTTTGTTTGGTCAGATCAGTGTGAGCAGAGCTTTAATGAATTGAAAAGACTACTCACTACTTCTCCAGTGCTGGTTTTACCTTCTGGCTCGGGTTGATTTGTGGTATGCACGGATGCTTCTCGAGTAGGTCTGGGTGCAGTGCTTATGCAACATAGTAAAGTCATAGCTTATGCATCCCGACAATTGAAACAGCATGAAGAGAATTATCCAACTTATGATTTGGAGCTTGCAGCGGTGATTTTTGCACTAAAAATCTGGAGACACTACCTATATGGTGAGATAATTGAGATCTTCACTGATCATCAAAGCTTGCAATATGTGTTTTCTCAAAAGAATTTGAATCTTCGGCAGCGCAGATGGATGGAGTATATGAAAGACTATGATTTTACTCTTTCCTATCAGCCGGGTAAAATGAATGTGGTGGCTGATGCTATGAGCAGGAAAGTGCAAATCAGTCATTTGTTGGTTCATGAATGGAAGTTGTGGGAATAGTTTCCTTATGAGACATTCAGTGTAGAAATTCCTTCTGATCTGATGATAGCTATGTGTGCTAGTCTTGTGATGACTCCAGCTATTTATCAGCAGATCAAGGAAGCTCAGCAAGCAGATTCTGATTTATCTCGCATTATAATGATGCATGATGTTGAGTTTGATGATGAGTTGGTAGTCAGCTCTCGAGGTAGGCTATATGTTCCAGCTGATGATGTGTTAAGAAATGCCATCTTGCGTGAAGCCCATGGATCTCGTTATGCTATTCATCCCGGCACTACCAAAATGTATCAAAATCTTAAAAGGCAGTTCTGGTGGCCAGGAATGAAAAAGGATGTAGCTGAGTTTGTGTCTAAGTGCTTGACATGCCAATACGTTAAAGTCGAGCATCAAAAGCCTGGAGGAATGCTTCAACCTTTAGAAATTCCGATGTGGAAATGGGATCACATTACGACGGATTTTGTTGTGGGTTTACCCCGGACTTCACAAGGTTATGATGGAACCTGGCTGTTGGTTGATCGTTTGACAAAGACAGCAAGATTATTGCCAATTAAAGTTGCTTGGAGTGTTCAGAAATTGGCCGAACTTTATGTTGAAAAGATTGTGCCATTGCATGGAATTCCAATATCTATTGTGTCAGATCATGACCCACGGTTCACTTCTGGCTTCTGGCGCAATTTTCAAAAGGCGTTGGGCACAGAATTAGCTTTCAGTTTAGCGTATCATCCTCAATCTGATGGTCAGTCAGATAGGACTATTCAGACTTTAGAAGATATGCTGCGATCGTGTTGCCTAGATTGGCAGGGTTCGTGGAGTCAGCATTTGCCATTAGTGGAATTTACATATAATAACAGTTATCACTCCAGCATCGATATGGCACCGTATGAAGATTTATATGGGCGTCCTTGTCGTACACCACTAAACTGGTTTGAGTCTGGTGATCGACTATTGACATGACCTGATATGGTTCAGCAGTGTACTGATGTGGTTCGTCTGATTAGACAGAAAATGTTGACAGCTCAGAGTCGACAGAAAAGCTATGCAGATTAGCGCAGGCGACCATTGCAATTCGAACCTGGAGATATGGTGTTTGTAAAAATATCTCCGATGAAAGGTGTAATTAGATTTGGGAAGCGTGGGAAGCTCAGTCCCCGTTACATTGATCATTTTCCTATCCTGGAATGTGTGGGCCAAGTGGCTTATCGACTTCAATTGCCAGCGGTGATGCAAGCAATCCACGATGTATTTCATGTTTCCCAGCTGAGAAAGTATGTTCCTGATGCATCTCACGTCCTAGATGATTCAGTTTGGCCTGAAGTGACTGCAGATTTGTCTACACCAGAGTTTCCGATTAGAATTGAAGATCGCCGTGAGCAGCGATTGAGAAATAAGGAAATCCCTCTGGTAAAAGTTGTTTGGCAGCGTCACTCAAGGAATGAAGCTACTTGGGAACGTGAGGATGAAATGCGTCAGTAGTTTCCTTTCTTGTTCGAATAAGGTATATTTTCTTTCAATTCTCTCCTTGTTCTTCCTTTTTAAATTTTGAGGATGAAATTTCTATTAAGAGGGAGGGACTGTAAGATCCGTTCCTTAACGGATCTTTATCGGTATTAATATAGAATTTAATCCATGAATTTAGGAGATTTTTCAAAATTTAATGATCTTTTTCCAGCATTTTATCCCATTTATTAAAGCTTTTAAGAAATTAAATGGGCATAATTACAATATTACTTCTTTGGGGGTTAAAATGCAATTGGAGGTTAAAAATAAAAATATATATATATTACAAAAAATTTTAACCCAAAACCGTCGACCCCTCTCTCCCCATTTCTCTCTTTCTCTCTCCTTCACCCTCTCTCTCCCACGATCGCTCTCTCCCTCTCTCTCAGGGCGCGATCCAACCGGGCCACTACAGGAGACGCGGAAGGTACCATTGGAAAGCTCGCAGCGCGAGGATCCCGTTGACACCAGCGTTGCACCGAACCGCGGAGCGTGGAGGCGAGTGCGGGGGAAGGAAGGCGCGGCTTCCCTCGGTCCGTTCGGCGTCGAATCGTCAGCTTCGTCGCGCAATAGGTAGGGGGATGGAATCCTCTCCTCGCTAGGGTCACTCCCGTACCCCATGCATGGCCTTTGCCCGTCGTTTTTCTAGATTTTTATGCAAAATTCTATAGGCATTGTATTTTCATTGTAATTCCTGAAAATTATACCATGGCCATTGTCTTTAAGTTTTGATGGTTTGGAATGTGGTGGATGGGTTGTAGGCTTGGCAGGTTTAGCTTAATTTTTGTAATCCTGTCGATTTGGATCGACCGGGAGGGGTTTCCATGGAGGAATTCCCGTTCTCGCCACTACGGTAATGGCACGGTCCAACCAGTGACCGTTCAGCAGACCACGGTCTCCTCTAGACCGTTTAAACCCCTTGAAAGGTCCATTATGGACCATGTAGGCACTAGAACGGCAGACCCTTAACCGTGTAGAGCCCTTGAACAGTAAGGCAGTGAGACTAGAATGGCCCAATAGCGTCCGTTCTGTCCACAGAATGGCCTATCATGGGACCACCCTGTAGACCCTTCATCCCATGGAGCGGACAGTCGTTGGACCGTTCAGCCCGTTGCACGGGCCAGACTTAACTGTGCCATCCTGGCGGTAGGAACCGCACAGCCAAAGCGTGACCGCTCAGGTCACTACACGGCCCGAACCTAACCGTGTAGACCTTAAAACTTTAGATGGTGGGGGACTTGAATGGCTTCAGAGTAACCGCTTACGTCCATAGAGCGGCCAGTCGTCCGACCGTTTAATCATGAAGCTGCCCTGTCTTGACCGTTTAATTCTTGCATAATTCAATTGTTAGCATATTCATTAAATTATACTTTTATTATTGCATATTCGCCATGTTTAAATTATTTTACAAACTGTGGCTCATTTTTATATCCCAATAGAGTTGCTTTCTCTTTCCTTGTGATGGAACCACTAGTCATAACCCAGCGACCTCTAGTGTCAGCCCACCTGGGAGAGGTGGCGGGGTAATCCAAGTTTATGATTTTTAAGCTAGTTTTTGTGGGCCCCTGCTTAACAGTAGCGTCCTACTGGGGGGGAAAACTAGCTAGAGGCCTGGCTCTAGGCATGAGCCGATGTGTGCACACGTGGTCAGAGGCTTGGACTGACACTACGAGTGTTACTCTGACTTGTTCTTGTTTCTGGTACTATTACGCGTCTCGCTTGTCGCGATCCAGACTTGCGTAGATGCTTGAGACGCAGTGTAAGCCGTCAGTGGACGCATCTGGTTTCATTTTCTAGTGGTCCTTCTCTCTCCCATCACTTGGAATTGTTGAGGTTTATTCTATTGGTAGATTTAGTTACTCTCGTCTTTAAATTGGCATTGCTGTTAGCTATTAAACTGTTTAGATAGTTTCCAGCTTTACTAAACGGTTATTCATTGTGCCATTGCATGTTTAATTATGTCAATGCATGCTTTACTGCTTTTTGCATGTTTAGATGCGAGGTAGGGATCCACGTGACCCCTACTAAGTCTGGATGTGACTCACCCCTACTCTTTCAGGTGAGCAGCAGCAGCCATCTTCCGCAGCTTCCCGTGCTTTTGACGGTCATCCTTAGCAGCCAGCAGTGGTCGGTCAGTAGGTTGTTTAGTGGTCTTTTTGTCCTACTGTATATTTTTGGCCGGGGTATGCCCCGTGTAGTTGTATATTTTGACTCTTGTACAGTTGTCAGACTTGTGTATTTTGTGAATCTGGACTATTATATAAATTATCACTCTGATATTTAAATTGCTTCCGTTTATAGTTCAAATTGTTGCTATAATTAATATTATGTGCGTGTAATTCCAATTCGTTATGCATCCCCTCGACAAAACCCTCCAACCCTTACGGGGCCTCATCAGTCTCTTGGGTGGCTTCCCCGAGTTCTTGGTATCGGTTTACCGATATCCGGATCTCCGGGTCGTTACAATAATGAACTCCTTCAGTGTACCATCTCATATATCGAGCTATCTTTGAGGACATATATAACTACTGAAGTCTTGGCATGAGAGGGAAGTACCACAACAACTTATAAGGTACATCCTTCTAATTCTTGTTGACCCTTCTCTTAGGTTTGAACCGAGCAACATTGCATATGGAACAAGATGTTTTCTCTGCATCCTCTTTATAATATATCATACAATGATTAGGGTATGCATCTATTTTCACGTATCCAAGCCCTGGATCATTAACAATCTTCTTGGCAAGGTAGAAATTTGCAGGCAACTTCTCATCTCGAGACAACATGCTCTTGATGGAGAGGAGGAGACGATCAAAATAGCTCTAACTGATGTGAAACTCTAACTTCAAATTCAGCAATTGTGACACCGTAGACAACCTAGTCTGATTCTGACATCCAAGGCACAATGGCTTATCAGCATCCCTTAATAATTGATAAAATCTTCCAGTTGTGTCATTCGACTCTTCTTCGTTATATCCCTATTCTTAATCAACATTAATTCCAGGGCCAACTGTAGGACGCAACTCAAGATCTGCCGCATCGAGAACCATATCCACGTATGTGCTTGTGCCTTCAACAATGGCTTTCTCATATGACCAAAAAGTCTCACTATGTTCAAACCAATTCATGTAATCTGGCATGAACCTTTTATGCTACAAATGACGCTCAACGTCGTATGTTGAATAGAACCCCAAGTTCTTACATTTTGCACAAGGACATCGGATATGACCCTTGTCATCTATTACACTTGGATTTTCAGATGCAAAATCAATGAACCTTGATACTCCATCTTTGAACTCCTTAGACACCACCCCGCCAACTGTTCTATGATACATCCATTGTCGATCTACTGACATTTTCCCTCCACTAACTCAACGTTAATTGCCATTAAATATAAGCCCGGCCCTTTCCTCACATCATTCGACATAGACAATTCATGAAGGTTTGATCGCATGATCACTTACTATATGTGTTGTATAGTTTGTTGAAAATTTCGAAAGCATCTCCCCACACTTCTCTAATATACCAAAAATATTTATTGATTATGAAATTTTATTAAACACATACTAGTAAGTGGTTAACAAAATACTCAAAATCAATAAAGGTATACCAGAGAAGAGTGAGAAGATGCAACCGAGATTTCTAACAAACCATGCAAACACATATAGCAAATGACCACCTAAGTGCGATCAAACATTTACAGACTGTCCGAACGGGATAATTCAAGACTTTGAGTTAGATATATATGTTTTCAATAGGAAAATGAGAACAGACACATCAATCCCAAAGTCTTGAACGGGAAGATTCATTGACATGGGTTTAACACGCTCTCCCGAGATACATATAATGTTAGATTGCACCCACGTACCTCATTTCACACTCACACCCTATATAAGTAAATAATATAAAATTAAAGAACATTTCACTCATCATTATTCATACATCGAATTAAACAACATCTAATTTAAAAATAATATGCAAATGAAGGACTTTAAAACTAAATAACGTAAATAGAAGAAACCACCAAGGATAGAACATAAAGAAACCCCCCCCCCAAAAAAAAAAAATACCATACCCCATACCCTCCCTTGGGTGGAACCCTCCTCTCCTCCCCACCCACACCGAAGACCCTCCCACCCCGTCGGACCCCCCCTCCCCCACTGAAGACCCACCCCCACTAGACCGCCTTCCTCTCCCCCACCGACCCCATCACCCCTTGCCATCGGTGGTGTTGTAACCCCCCATCGAAACGCCCCTCCCCTCCCCTCCCCTAGCTTTCCTCCACCCACCGGCCCCCCTCCCTTCCCCCCTGAACCCCTGTGTAACAGATAAACCAGTTTAAACCGGTGGGTAGTGGTAGTTAGGCAGGCTAACAGTCGCTACCGGTCTCATCTTGTAGTTGTTAGGAAATTGTTACAGTGTTTTTTATTAGAAGAAAATATAATAAACATAGACAATTTAGCTGATTGTATCCAAAATTAGCAATTTGGGGAGACTGGCCATAAATTCAGTGTGGCCCAGCCCCTAGTAGTTTTAATAGACAGGAAGTCTAAGGGCATCTGTCATAACTGTGACGACAAATGGGTCCCTGGCCATTCTTGCCAGTCACATAAGTTGTTCTTGTTGCATCTGCTATAAGATGATACTGAATTTACAGGGATCACGGATTTGACTACAGAGGTTCCTAAAGAAACTGTGGAGGTTCCAACTATTCCGGAGCCCTCCTTATCCTCTCAAGTAGTGCCACATTTGTCTTTACCAGGTACTTTGAGGTTGATTGGTCGTATGGGTTCCATGTTTGTCACTGTCTTGGTGGATAATGGCAGTACCCATAATTTCTTGGATCCTCACATTGTTAAAAAGCAGGGACTGAGCATCACTGATATATCTCTACATAGGGTAAAGATGGCAGTTGGCATTGAAGTCCCTTCTCATGGATTTTGCCCAGGAGTTACTTTTAAGTTGCCTGGGGTTTCATTTATAATAGACTTTTTGGTCTTACAGGTAAGGGGAGAGGATGTGATGTTGGGTATTACATGGATGAAGCCTTTAGGGGACATCACTTTAAATGTTTCTCTGATGTCAATGCAGTTCACTCTAAACAATCATACATATTTGTTGCATGCCGTATCTGATACAGATATTGGTCTTATTTCTACATATAGGTTTTCTCGACAGATAGCAAAAGCTAGGTCCTTATACTCTATCTAGTTGTTTTCTTTTGATGTTTAACCTTCACCACCTATTTCTACTACCTTACTTTCATTTTCCACCTACCATCCTGACGTAGCCACTTTACTACAGCAGTTTAGTTTTATCTTTTCTAAACCACAAGGTTTACTGTAACGACCTGAAATCCAAATACTGGGGAAGGCCTGATAAACCAAATCTCGAACCGTCACCCACGAGCCCGAAGACCCAGAAGAGTTAAAGGGATGGTGTGAAAATATACAAGAATATAAAATAATTGCAGAACTACACAATTTATATGAATAAGCAGAAAATGATAATTGATATTAAGCAATTCTCATGGTCCACAACATAACAACAGTCTAAAATATAGCAGTAGTCCACAACTAGTGTAGTCCAGAAAGAAAAAGGTACAACTACATGAGACATACCCCGACTCTGGCAACTGGCAACTAACCCTGAGCAGAAGAACCACGTGGAGCCTCAGATGCGCTCCTCAGAAGCCTCGCCTCACCTGAAACCACAGAAAACGTAGGGAATGAGCCTCATAACAAAAGGCTCAGTAGGGATCACTCGGACCCCTACCTCGTAAAACGAGAAACTGTGCGGGTGGCAGGTAATGGCGAACGCTAACAAGACGTAGAACAGAGGGCAGCAGGAATAAATAAACGGAAAAGCTCAGCTACGTCTAGTACCGACCACACGGCTGAAAACCAAGACAACACGACTGAAAAACCAAGAGTCACCTCCTAACAAAAGACAGGAGTACCACCCACTAGAAGCACAGTCGGACGCGTCCCCTGACGACTTACACCGCGCCGCAGTGTCTCTCTACTCACCCCAGGCGGAAACTGAGACACACACAAGTAACACTGACAAGGGTCTAGTCGGGGTCGTGCTCATTAGCACGAGTCCGAAGTCCCCGACCACGTGTGCACACACTGACTGCGCTACGTCAGGCCCTCTAGCTGGTTCTTCCTCCCGGCCCGGACTCGAGCCGCCACAGTAGGAGGCCCACGGCAACCAGCCTAAAACCATCTCTCTCGGGTAGTCTCACCACCACTCTCTGGGGGACCACACACGTGTCGGAAGGCTACGACTAGTGGAGGGTCGCTGAAGGAGTAGACTCCATAGTGAACGGAAAATAACGTCTAACCCCAACGGGGTACAAGGATGACTCCCCGTACCGACACCGACTCACGGTGACACTAGTCGAACTACACCACACCCCGGGGTCCCCACGGCACCCACACACAGCCCCCAGATGATGCCCAGCATCAGTCAGACCGTAGGTCAACAAGGGGATCGAGGTCCACTCGCCCAAGATTATAATCGGCAAGAAACGAGCTCCGATCGGATAGAACCCAGGTGGCTGTCCACACTAGACCGTCCCTGGCAAAAACGATCAGATGCTAGACCGCCCCAAGAAGAGGCGGTCCTCTCTGGACCGCTGGAGAAGATCAAGCGGTCCCCTATAGGCCGCCACTAAACAAGAAGGAAAAATGTCTCCGACAGACCATTCAAAACAGAAGCGGTCCACTCATGGCCGCCTCGGGGTTAAAACAGTCTCCTTGGGACCGCTACGCCCTGGAACTGCAAGAAGGGGTAAAACGGTCACCTCATGACCGTTGGGGCTTAAAACGGTCTCCCTTGGGACTGTTAAGGGGATTAAAATGGCCACCTCATGACCGCCAGTCCCCAAAACTGTTCAACGGTCGAAAACCAATGGTCAAAACACCTCGGGAGTCACGCTGGCCCCACGAGGGTAGCGGTCGGCCGCCTGGCCGCCGCTGGGCCTTGGCGGTCTATCGTGTGACCGCCAAGCCTTGCCGACACTCTAGGTCAGAAAATGGCCCACCTAGGGCCGCCTCTCTTAGAAACGGTTCCTGGAAGGACCGTTTTTATTCCGGAAAATTGAGAACGGTAAAAACGGTGAAATTCGCCATTCCACGCCCCAATCACCCCCAGGTGATGGGGAAACAAAAGGGGAACTCGTCCCCCAAGCCCCCAAACCACAAAATAAAGCGTTAAAACGCTAGATCCGGCGCTCAAACCACAAAGCATGGATTTCCCTTCCCCAGCTCAAATGAACCCCTCTCGACCTCCTCTTGGCCTAGAAATCGCGGGGAAGGTAGTAAATGAGCTAAGGATCCGTCACCCAACCTCAAGGTCGCCCGAAACGCGACGAATCGCCAATGATCTTCAAAATTTCGCTTGAAACCCCCATTCCTCACGAGCTTCCCATGAGCTCCGCACGCCTCCACGATCGTCTCGACGTCGCCGCGCCGTCACCTCGCCGCTATCTGCAGTCGGGGAGAGGGTCGCCGCCGCGTCCGCGCACAGGAGAGGGAGAGAGGGGAGGAGTCGGCCATTGGAAAGGGGAGGAGAAAAAGAAGAAGAAGGAGAAAAAGAAAAAGGGGTGGGTTTTTATAGAAAATCTGAAAAATGTAAAAAATAAGAAAAATTGGAAAAAAAATATTTCCTCAATCCTCGAAACACGCTCAACGTGCTGGTACGATCCTGGAGTAGGAGAACGTAACGGTTCACCCTATATAGGGTTCTGAAGGTTCGTTAGGGAAAAACACGCGTAAAACATAAAACGTGCTCCGGGGCCCCCAAAAATGATCTGAAACCCACGAATCCTGATCCGAAAAAATTCTGAAAAATTTAGGGCATTACAGCCCTCCTCTCTTAAACAAATTTCATCCTCGAAATTTAAAATAATGCATGGGGGAAAGGAGAGGAACTTACTCGAATAGATAAGGGAACTGCTGACGCATCTCGTCCTCACGCTCCCAAGATGCCTCACCACCAGAGTTCCGTTGCCACACCACCTTAATTAGGGGAATAAACTTGTTCCGTAGGTGCTGCTCTCGTCGATCTTCAATGCAGATGGGGTACTCCGGAAGAGACAGATCGGGAGTTATCTCGGGCCAAACAGCATCTTTCAAAGCATGAGAATCATCGGGCATATATTTCCTCAACATCGAGACATGGAATACATCATGCACCACTGCCAATTCTGAGGGTAACTGCAAATGATATGCAACCTCGCCAATGCGCTCAATAATGGGAAAAGGGCCAACATAGCGGGGACTCAAATTCTCACGTTGGCCAAAGCGCATCACCCCCTTCATAGGAGAAACCATCAAAAATACTCGGTCACCGACCGCGAAACTGAGGGGCTGCCTTTTCCAATCGGCATAGCTCTTCTGCTGACTCTGCGCCGCCAACATGTTCTGACAGACCAAATGCACCACATCTACACACTGCTGCATCAACTCTGGTCCCGTCATGACACGCTCACCAACCTCGAACCAATCAAGTGGAGTGCGACGTGGTCGCCCGTACAACGCCTCATAGGGAGCCATACCAATGCTCGAATGATAGTTGTTGTTGTAGGTAAATTCCACTAATGGCAGATGGTGAGTCCAACCTCCTTGCCAGTCTAGGCAACATGACCTCAACATATCCTCTAACGTCTGGATGGTCCTCTCTGATTAACCATCCGACTGAGGATGATAGGCCAAGCTAAATGCCAACTCGGTGCCTAGAGCTCTCTGGAAGCTCCTCCAGAATTCAGAAGTGAAGCGCGGATCTCGATCAGAAACAATAGAAATTGAAATTCCATGCAAAGGCACTATCCGCTCCACATACAAGCGTGCTAGCTTGGGCACACCCCAGCTGACTCTGATCGGTAACAACCGAGCCGTCTTCGTCAGCCTATCTACTAGCAACCAAATGTTGTCATGACCACTCGGAGTCCTCGACAATCCCACTACAAAATCAGTGGTTACGTGGTCCCATTTCCACGCGGGAACCTCCAAGGGCTGAAGCGTACCACCAGGTTGATGATGTTCCGCCTTCACCTGTTGACAGGTCAGGCACCTGGCCACAAACTCAGCAATATCTCGTTTCATGCCAGGCCACCAAAACTGCCTCCTCAAGTTCAGATACATCTTCGTCGCACCCAGATGTATGGTGTACCTACTCCCATGAGCCTCTAGCAACACCGCACACCTCACCTACTCCTCGGGCGGGACGTATAGCCTACCTCAAAATCTCGCCACTCCGTCCTCGCCGAACTCCACATCGGCCATAGCCAAAATCCGGGGCAACCTAGGGTCTGCATGCTGAGTCTCTGTCACCTGACGACGGATGGTTGGCGTGACAGTCAAGCTTGCAAGCACAGCTGACCCTGGCTCTCAGGGAACCTAAAGCCTAAATGTCACTGCTGGCACTTGTTCCCAGAGTTTCCACTTCCTCAACAACATCGCACTAACCATGACCTTCCTGCTCAAGACATCGACAACGACATTCATCCTGCCCGGCTGATAAGACAGGGTGAAGTCATAATCCTTCATATACTCCATCCATCTCCTCTGCCTGAGGTTAAGGTCTTTCTGAGTAAACACATATCTCAAACTCTTATGGTCAGTGAATATCTCGAACTTCTAGCCGTACATATAATGCCTCTAAATTTTCAACGTGAAGATCACAGCAGCCAACTCGAGGTCATGGGTAGGGTAGTTCTCCTCATGTGGCTTCAACTGCCGAGATGCATACGCCACAACTCTACCATGCTGCATCAACACAGCACCCAAACCAACCCCGGAAGCATCTATACTCAACACAAAACCTCCTGATCTAGATGGCAACACCAACACTGGTGCCGAAGTGAGCAACCTCTTTAGCTTCATAAAGCTCTGCTCACACAGATCTGTCCAGACGAACAGCACATCCTTCCGCGTAAGTCTGGTCATCGGGGTCGCGATACGAGCAAAATCCTGAATGAATCTCCTATAATAGTCCGCATGCCCCAAGAAACTCTGAATCTCCATCACGGACCTCAGCCTCGGCCCCTACACCACTGCCTCGACCTTGGCTGGATCCACGGAAATGCCATCACCAGAAATCACGTGCCCCAGAAAGTGCACCTCGCAAAGCCAAAACTTGCACTTGCTGAGCTTGGCGTACAACTGGTGATCTCGCAAAGTCTGCAATACAACCCTCAAATGATATGCGTGCTCCTCTACAGACTGCGAATAAATAAGGATGTCATCCACAAACACGACCACGAACTGATCCAAGTAGGGACAAAACACTCTATGCATCAAATCTATGAACGCTGCGGGGGCATTGGTGAGCCAAAACGGCATCACCAGGAACTCATAATACTCGTACCTCGTGCTAAACGCAGTCTTCTCCACATCAGACTCACGAATCCGTAGCTGATAATAACCGGACCGCAAATCAATCCGCGAGAACACTCGTGCGGACTGAAGCTGGTCGAACAAGTCATCAATCCATGACAATGGATACTTGTTCTTAATGGTCATCTCGTTCAGCTGCCGGTAGTCAATACACAACCTTAGACTACCGTCCTTCTTCTTCACAAACAATACTGGCGCACCCCAAGGGGAAAAGCTAGGACGAATGTACCCCTTGGCCAGCAACTCCTGCAACTGCGTCCTCAACTTCCTCAACTCAGTGGGAGCCATACGATATGGAGCCTTAGACAGAGGCCCCGTACCAGGCGCGACCTCGATAACAAAATCGATCTCCCGTTGCGGAGGTAATCCAGGCAAATCCTCGAGAAAAATATCGGGAAACTCGCTCACTACCGGAATGTCCTCCACATCCGGCTCCGACTAGTCTACCACAACCACATACGCAAGGAAACCATGACATCCTGCATCAACCAACCTACGGGCCCTAATAGCGGAGATAAGAAAATGAGGAGAGGTAGATCGGATACCTTAGAAAATAAAACGCGGGTCTATGGGGAGGCTGGAAATAGACCCTCTTCGATCCGCAATCTACCACCGCTCCATGGACCTCAAGCCAGTCCATGCCAAAAATCACATCATAATCCCGAATGTGCAAAGCATACAGTTTGCCTGGCATGTTCTGCCCCTCAATCAACACAGGAACCTTCTCGAAACAATACGGGGTGAACGTGTAATCACCGGAAGGCAACTCCACAATCAAATCACATGACATCTGGGTCACCGGCTCTTCAACACTCAGCGCCAAATCCTCCGAAATAAACGAATGTGACGCGCAAGAATCAAACAAAACTCGAGCCGCGCAACCCAAAATCACGATAGTACTTTCCACGAGCTGCGGGGACTCTGCCTCCACCCTAGTCATGTGCGTAATCTGGCCTCGGGACCTCTGCCTGCCCACACTCGCTGACCGGGTAGGGGCAGATACTGCCCCTGCTGTTGAGGATACTGTTGGGGCTGAAACTGCTACTGCGGAGGGTACTGTTGTTGCCGCTGCTGAGGGTATTGGGGTGACTGATGCAACCTCTGAGGACAGTCACGCGCCATATGCCCTGGCTGGTCACATCTGAAACAAATCAATAGCGCCATGCACTACCTACTTGGGTGCGAGTCGCCACACCAGGGACACGACCCTCGCGAACCTCCAACTGAACCCTGACGCTGATAAGGCATCAGTTGCTGAACACTACCCACAGATGCCTGCCTCTGATCTCTGCCTTCCTTGCACTTCTTACCAAAGTTCTTCTTGAAGAACTTTTTAACCTTCGAGCCAAAAGACACGGATCCTGCCACTGACGCCGCGGGTGCCGATGCTCCCGAACTACCTGAAGAAGGTTGAAAAGTGCTCTACTGCTGGGTAGCCGTCTACTGGGTGCGGGCTGACTGGGACTGCCCCTGGCCCCACGGTCCTTTGTTCTTCTGCATATCCAGCTCCAATGATGCTGTTACATGAGAAGTTGTCTCCAAATCAGTGGCAACGTTCGCCATCAGGAGGTGCCTCAGATCTTGCGTCAAACCCTGGATGAACTGCTCGCTCTTCAGCTCCTCATTCTCTATGATATGGGGAGCATATCAGCTTAACTCAACAAACCGAGCCATATACTGCAACACTGACATGTCACCCTGGAGCAGCTCTAGAAACTGACGTATCTTCTGCGTACCAATATAGGATGAGCAGTAAGTACGCTCGAAGACCTTGACGAAGTCCTTCTACACAATCTGCTGAAGGGAACGAGCCTGAAAGGACGTCTTCCACTCTGAAGACCACCAAGCTCGAGCTGAACCCTGCAACTGGTTGCAAGCCAACATCACCTTATCCTCCTCGGCGCAGTTCATGGAACTGAACACTCTCTCCATCTCATCAAGCCAATCTCTAGCCACATCTAGATCTGGCTGGCCGCCATAGTAGGGTGGGTGAAACTACAAAAAGTCACTCACAACACGGCTAGGCCCACCCTTGGATGACGAGCCCTCACCAGCATCTCCACCAAACTGCTGAGCCATGAACTGGTACATGTCCCGAATGACATCCTCTGCCCCCGGAACGCTCGCTGCATCCCCTGCCTGAGTGGCAACTGGCGGCACTCCGCTCTACTCCACCAGCTCATCCTGCTCTTTTGTCGACTGTCCCTACAGAGAGCAAGGCCTCCGCCTCGGCGCCATGCTCTTCCTATTGCAAAAGACAGAAGACACGGAAAAATGGTGAAATCAATAAAACATATGATGCCCTAAGCCAGTGCCGACTGTACATCATCATTGTGGCCTTGTAGACCACTGCAATTATTTATGGTTCATATATATATCCACAACCGTGCTCTGATACCAACTGTAACGACCCGAAATCCGAATACCAGGGAAGGCCCGATAACCCGAATCTCGAACCGCCACCCACGAGCCCGAAGACTCGGAAGGGTTAAAGGGATGGTGTGAAAATATACAAGAATCTAAAATAATTGTAGAACTACGCAATTTATATGAATAAGCGGGAAATGATAATTAATATTAAGCAATTCTCATGGTCCACAACATAACAACAGTCTAAAATATAACAGCAGTCCACAACTAGTAAAGTCCAGAAAGAAAAAGGTACAACTACACGGGGCATACCCCGGCTCTGGCAGCTGGCAACTAACCCTGAGCAGAAGAACCACACGGAGCCTCAGATGCGCTCCTTAAAAGTCTCACCTCACCTGAAACAACGAAAAATGCAGGGAATGAGCCTCATAACAAAAGGCTTAGTAGGGATCACTCAGACCCCTACCTCGTAAAACGAGAAACTACGCGGGAGGCAGGTAATGGCAAATGCTAACAAGACGTAGAGCGGAGGGCAACAGGAATAAATAAACGGAAAAGCTCAGCTACTTCTAGTACTGACCACACGGCTGAAAACCAAGACAACACGACTAAAAAACCAAGAGTCACCTAATGACAAAAGACAGGAGTACCATCCACTAGAAGCACAGCCGGACGCCTCCCCTGACGATTTACACCGCGCCGCAGTGTCTCCCTACTCGCCCCAGGCAAAAACTGAGACACACACAAGTAACACTGACAAGGGTCTAGTCGGGGTCGTGCTCGTCAGCACGCGTCCGAAGTCCCCGACCACGTGTGCACACACTGACTGACTGTGTAACACCTGAGAATTTTAAAATAGAAATATACAAAAAATTATATATATATATATATATATATGTATATATATATATATATATTTAATTATTGAACTCATATTCTAATTCTATTGGATTAACCATTTAAAATATTTAATTACCAATAGATGCTTTAGAAGATGCCAAATTATATTTTAAGAAATACCAATTTATATTTTCAATCACTTAGGAAATTAATATTACACTATTCCATAGAAATAGGAAATAGGTTATATAGATAGTGTTTTAAAGGATAAACATCACTTTTACAAAATGCCAATTCATCTTTTCATAATTTAGAAAATTTTCATATTTCAACTTTTACATTATATCATTATTTTGAAGAAATAAGGGTCTATAGATGAAGTGTTAAAGGATAAACATAATTTAGAAAGTGAGAAATGGTATATAGATAATTTTGGTTAGTGTAGAGTGAATACAAAAATCTCCGTTCAAAATAATGACATATGTTAAGTCGTTATTTCCTAAACGTGAATAGTGATGTGAATAGTGCCACTTTTTATTTTAAAAGAATTTTTCAAAAAAAATTATATGTAAAAATAGAGAAAAATGTAATGGTCTCACCCCTGAAATTTCACAAACAAATTCCATCAATTTTTAAAGAAAAATCTTTAAAGTTTAACATGAAAATCTTAACTTATGAAATACATGACCCTCACTTGGGCGTCATTTCTTTTCCGACAACTATCACAATCATTCTATCCCTCCAGCCTGTGTAGGCTATAAACCCACTAAATACCCTATAATTTTGGATCTTGTCTCCCATCCTGTCGACCCTAAGCTTATAAAATACACTCTATTTTCTCCCTATTTGGTTAGTTCGAAGGCTAGATACGGGAACAAGTTCTGAAGAGTTGCAGAGGAAGGGAAGGGCTGCTTCTTCCTCTCCTGTCAACTCATGTCACTTCACAGAGGTAGGTGTTCTCAAATCCTTGCCTAACTAGTAGCTAATAGGTTAATTGATGCATGTTTAGAGTTCGATCAACTAGTCAACCATGCTATATATATCATCTGGCTTTACCGTAATCAAGCAATAATCATGTATGTATCATGTTATTTTGATAGCATATTACATATCACCATGATCTTTAAGAGTTTAAACTTAGTTTGTTAGCATGATTTTTATGAGTTTTTGAACATATTTTATCACACTAGTTTTATAGTATTAATAACCATATTTTAAACTTTAATATATAGTCTGTGTTAACATAATATGTTCATGGTTTAAAGACACGGAGGCTCCCAGCCCTCTGGTAAATGGCGCCCCTGACTAGGGCGCCATTTTTAAAATTGAAGACTGTTCATATAGTCGTCATTTAAATGAAGACACCACCAAGGTCGTCAATTCGATTTCTGAACTTTTCAGTAATTAATAATTCAAAAACCTCACTGTAATTGGCGCCCCTGACCAGGGCGCCAATTTCAAAATTGAAGACGGCGTACGCAGTCGTCATTTAAATGAAGACATGCATCATGTCGTCAACTCGATTTCTAGAAATTTCAGTAATTAATAATTCAACACATTCAAAAATCCATAACTATCGAACTAAAGCACGAAATTTTTGCATGAACATGTTTCTGGAATCCTGACATTTTTCTCAACATATTCGTGCCATTACTTCCTGATTTGGAGCTTTTTCACACTGATGAATAGTGGAAACCTCACTGTAATTGGCGCCCCTGACCAGGGCGCCAATTTCAGAATTGAAGACTGCCCTAGAGGGCGTCAATTAATTGAAGATATGCACCATGTCGTCAATTCCGTTTTCTGGAATTTTAAAAATCAGTAAATCAACGCATTCAAAAATCTATAACTAATAAATTGGACCTTGAAAATTTTGACAGAATATATTTCTGTGACCCTGAGATTTTTCTCCATGTGACCATGTCTTCGGATTCTAATTCGGAGAAACTTTTTCGAAATGAATAGTGATTTGAGTCACAAAACGTATCTGCCAGGTGAAAATCACTGAATTGAAGATGGCCCTTAAGTCTTCAATTTCAGAATTGAAGACGGCCCTAGAGTCTTCAATTACAGAATTGAAGACGGCCCTTAAGTCTTCAATTACTGAATTGAAGACGGCCCTTAAGTCTTCAATTTCAGAATTGAAGATGGCCCTCAAGTCTTCAATTAATTGAAGACTGCTCACAGGGGCGTCAATTCCATTTCGTGAGGAATTAAAGTTATAATATTAGAAAATTCATATCTGTGAAACCAAAACTCCGTAATTATATCTTAACATGTTTCTGGACTCCCGAGTAATTATACTAAGCATTCATATCCTTATTTTCGAATTTCGAGAAACGTTTTTGAAATGAATAGTATTTTGAGTCACAAAACGTATCTGCCAAGTGAAAATCACTGAATTGAAGACGTCCCTTAAGTCTTCAATTTCAGAATTGAAGACGGTCCTCAAGTCTTCAATTAATTGAAGACTGGGTAAAGGGGCGTCAATTTCATATTTATATATATATATATATATATATTGAAAAATCAAAATTTTGAAAGATTGGGCAACCCCCAGGCGCCAATTACTGAATTGAAGACGGCCCTTAAGTCTTCAATTTCTGAATTGAAGACGGCCCTCAAGTCTTCAATTAATTGAAGACTGGGTAAAGGGGCGCCAATTTCATACACATATATATATATATATATATATATATATATATATATATATATATATATATATATAATAAATTAAAAATTTGAAGGATTAGCAAACCCTCAGATGTCAACTCAATAATTATAACTTCTGATCTTGATCTGTCTCGAGAATTGTGCAAACACAACCCTAATCCATACTCCTGCGTATGATGAGTACTTGAAATTGCGTTCCATGAAAAATCTACTTGTGTATACCCTACATGGTCAAACTTTGAATCTCTTAAACTACCATTTGGGAGTGTAGGAGCTAAGTGCCATGCAGGGTAAAGTGCTACATTGTGGGAGCCACCTCTTGAGGCCGTACAGCGCAAAGTGCTACACGACAGGAGCCACCTCTTAAGCCGGTAGGGGCCACCTCTAGAATCTTCCATAACCAAATGACTAGTTAATCTCGTCTGAAATACTACGTTTCTAAATTCTTGAAATTCCATATTGGCTATAAATGAGAGTGGATGTCAAAGGTAATATATGAAATGATGTGCATATAAGGCCCGGTCTGGTCCTAGGAGGAGCACCCGAAGGTACTTGTGCCCATGGGAGTTTATTGACCACGGTGTTTAGTATTGCACCAGAGTACTTACTTGACTTGAGACACTCCACCCCTACTCTCTCTCTCTCTCTCCTTACTTACTTGACTTGCGTGGTCCGGAACGGGCGATACTTGACTTGTGGCCCGAGAAAGGGTAAAATACTTATATGATAATAGCCAATTGACATTACTTGCTTGAATTGTATTTTTACTTGCTCGTACCATGTACAAGTATGAACGCAAGTATGAGAATGAATTCGCCGTTCTAAAACAACGGGGCTCGAAAGTGGCCGAGTATGAGGCCCAGTTTTCCAGATTATCTTGGTATGCACCCCACGTGGTGTGTATGGAAAAGATGAAGGCGAGAAGATTCCTCAACGGGCTTCGACCCCATTATATCACACAACTTGCCCCGATGGACATCCAAGTCTATTCGGAGATGGTTCGGCGTGCTCAACTGCTGGAAGACGCCACCGAATTGTCCGAGAGAATCCGAGGAAGAGACAAGAAGGAACTCGTCACAAGTCCGGGAAAATTCAAACAATCATTCAACAAGAAGCGGTTCTTCATGGGAGGGGAGCCCTCCAAGGCAAAGAAATTCCAGAAGAATAACAGGTCATTCTCCACCACCATACCATCAAAGGAAATTTGTAAGTATTGTGATAAAGCTGGCCATAAGACCGAGGAATACTGGAGGAAGTTAGGAGCTTGTCTTCGATGCGAGAGCCGAGAGCATCGAATCCCAGACTGCCCACTGATGAAGGAACAAGACTCCAAAGACGAGAAGCGTCCGGTAAAGAAACAAGGCCGTCTGCAAGCTCTCCGAGAGACGGAACCCACTGAAGGCGGAATTGTGGAAGGTACTCTCACCATTTGTTCAAAAACTGCTCAAGTTTTGTTTGATACCGGAGCAACTCATTCATTCGTTTCCAAGAACTTTGCTGCTTCATTTTCTAAGAAACATGAACTGTTAGATTTGGTCATATCTACACCTCTTGGGAATGAGTCTAATATCACTTATCACTATCTAAATTGTGAAGTGATGATTAAGCAAAGCAATTTGCCTGCTGACTTGATATGCCTAGATATGAAGGGTTATGATGTCATACTAGGTGCCGACTGGTTATCCACATACTAAGCAACTGTAGATTGCCGACATGGCAAGGTAACTTTTGTGGATTTCCCAGAGCAAGTTTACAATAGCTCTCGGAGTAAATCACTTCTTATATCAGCACTCCGAGCTAGTAAACTTATGAATAAGGGATGCATGGCTTTCATAGCATTCGTGACTGTCACGGAAGTCGAGAAGGTTAAACTTGAAGACATCCGTGTAATTCGGGATTTTCCCAATGTTTTTTCAGAAAATTTAACCGGCTTACCCCCGGAAAGGGAAGTGTCGTTCACAATCGACCTTGTCCCTGGTGCTGGCCCTGTCTCTAGGGCACCATACAGAATGTCCCCTGCTGAGCTGAAGGAACTAAAGGAACAACTAATGGAGTTATTGAAAAAGGGTTTCATCAGGCCGAGTACTTCCCCTTGGGGAGCACCCGTGCTGTTCGTCAAAAAGAAGGATGGATCGATGAGACTATGCATCAATTATCAGCAGCTAAATAACCTTACAATAAAGAACAAATACCCGCTGCCAAGGATTGACGAGATGTTCGATCAGTTATCAGGAGCTTCATATTTCTCCAAGATTGATCTTCGTTCTGGTTACCACCAATTGAAGATCAAAGAAGAAGAGATTCATAAAACTGCATTCCGAAGCAGGTATGGGCATTACGAATTTACTGTTATGCCTTTCGGACTAACAAATGCCCCCGCAGCTTTTATGCAGTTAATGAACAGCATATTCAGGTCCTATTTAGACCAATTCATTGTGGTCTTTATTGATGATATTCTGATCTATTCCAAAACCGAAGAGGATCATGAAGAACATCTCAAGAAGACACTACAGATATTAAGGGAAAACAAGCTGTATGGCAAATTCAGCAAATGCGAGTTCTGGCTCGAGGAAGTATCCTTCTTAGGACATATTATTTTGAAGAACGGAATTGTTGTTGATCGGTCAAATGTTGAAGCCGTGAAGAACTAGGAACGACCCACAAATGCAACAGAAATTCGAAGTTTCTTGGGTCTAGCTGGTTACTACCGGCGTTTTATCAAGGACTTCTCCAAGATTGCCATTCCTCTGACCAGGTTAACCCGCAAGGAAGTGCCTCATGAGTGGAATGAAGACTGTGAAAAGAGTTTCCAAGCTTTGAAGGATCTCTTGACCACTGCTCCAGTCTTATCATTACCAATTGAAGGAGAAAAATACGAGGTATATACCGATGCCTCAGGTATTGGCCTCGGATGTGTATTGATGTAGAATGGAAGAGTCATTGCATACTCTTCCCGACAATTGAAGAAACATGAAGAGAACTACTCGATTCACGACTTAGAACTGGCCACGGTAGTATTCGCTTTGAAGATCTGGAGGCACTATCTCTACGGAGAACAATTCACTGTGTACTCTGATCATAAAAGTCTCAAGTACTTATTCTCTCAAAAGGAGCTGAACATGCGGCAAAGGCGTGACTCGAGTATCTCAAGGATTTCGACTTCACTATACAATATCATCCTGGTAAGGGTAATTCCGTAGCTGATGCCCTTAGTCGGAAGCTGAGAACAATATTGGCCAACTACATGATACAAGAATGGAAGCTGCTGGAGAAATTCTCTGAGCTTGATATCAGCACAGATGAGAAGAACATGTGTATTATTCTATCTCATATGTGCCTACATCCAGATTTACTACCTGAAATCAAGAAGCTATAGGAAGAAGATCCCTCACTAGTGGAGATAAAGAGCAAGCTGGACGAGAGACTAG
Organism: Amorphophallus konjac; assembly: GCA_022559845.1. Taxonomy (NCBI): domain Eukaryota; kingdom Viridiplantae; phylum Streptophyta; class Magnoliopsida; order Alismatales; family Araceae; genus Amorphophallus; species Amorphophallus konjac. The sequence continues at coordinate 361,296,181 of CM040120.1, forward strand.
ATTTCAAGCTGGCACCTGATGGCAGATTGCTATTTCATGAACAGACATGTGTGCCCGACTGTCCCGAATTGAAGAAGAAGATTTTTGAAGAAGCCCATAGATCGAGGTACACAATCCACCCTAGGGCCACTAAGGTGTATCAAGACTTGAAAAGAACTTTCTAGTAGCTTAACATGAAAAGGGAGGTAGCAGACTTTGTATCTCGTTGCCTCATATGCCAACAAATGAAGGTGGAACATCAAAAACCCGCCGGAAAGCTACATCCGCTGGATATTCCCAAGTGGAAGTGGGAAGACATTGACATGAACGTTATCATGTTTTGCCCAAGTCTAGAGGCGGATATGATGGAATTTGGGCAATTATCGACCGGCTAACTAAATCGGCACATTTCTTACCCATCAAAAGCCGATGGTTAGTCGACGTACTTGATGCCCTGTATATCAAGGAGATGGTTAGATTGCATGGAGTTCCCGTCTCGATCGTATCCGACCGAGACCCGCGCTTCACCTCTCATTTTTGGAAGAGTCTACAGCACTCTCTGGGGATGAAACTCAACTACAGCACTGCTTTCCATCCCCAGACAGATGGTCAGACTGAAAGGACAAATCAGGTTGTTGAAGATATGTTAAGGGCGTGTATTATAGATTTCGGCGGAAGCTGGCACGATCACTTATCTCTAGCCGAATTTGCCTATAATAACAGCTATCAAGTTAGTATTCAAATGGCACATTTCGAGGCGCTTTATAGCAGGAGTTGTCGTTCTCCAATATGCTGGGAAGAAGTCGGTGAAAGATAAATTCTAGGCCCAGATATGGTTAGAGATTCGACTGAGAAGATACACCTTATCAGAGAGAGACTCAATGTAGCTCAGTGTAGACAAAAATCTTATGCTGATAATAGAAGGAGAGATTTGGAGTTCCAAGTTGGTGACCATGTATTTCTCAAGGTATCTTCTGGCCGAGGTATTAGAAGATTCGGTGTTATGGGCAAGCTTACACCGAGGTTCATCGGTCCATTCGAAATATTGGAAAGAGTGGGCGAGATGGCATATCGTATTGCTTTACCTCATCAATTCTCGGAAGTGTACAATGTATTTCATATATCTATGCTGAAGAAATATGTGCACGACCCTTCTCACGTCATCGACCATGCTGATTTGGTGATTCAAAGAGATCTTACTTATGAGCAAAGGCCGATGCGGATCCTCGATCGCGAAGTCCGAGTTCTAAGGAGCAAGACGATCCCTATGGTGAAAATCCAATGGAATCGATGCGCGGAACAAAAAGTGACTTGGGAGACCGAAGAATCTATGAAAAGAAGATACCTAGAATTATTCTAAACTGTAAGTATTTTATACTTTCCACAATATCCTTATACAGTTGAATTTGGGTACCAAATTCTTTTAAGTATGGGAGGGTGTAACACTCGAGAATTTTACAATAGAAATATACAAAAAAATTTATATATATATATATTTAATTATTGAACTCATATTCTAATTCTATTGGATTAACCATTTAAAATATTTAATTACCAACAGATGCTTTAGAAGATGCCAAATTATATTTTAGGAAATACCAATTTATATTTTCAATCACTTAGGAAATTAATATTACACTATTCCAAAGAAATAGGAAATAGGTTATATAGATGGTGTTTTAAAGGATAAACATCACTTTTACAAGATGTCAATTCATATTTTCATAATTTAGACATTTTCATATTTCAACATTTACATTATATCATTATTTTGAAGAAATAAGGGTATATAGATGAAGTGTTAAAGGATAAACATAATTTAGAAAGTGAGAAAGGGTATATAGATAATTTTGGTTAGTGTAGAGTGAATACAAAAATCTCCGTTCAAAATAACGACATATGTTAAATCGTTATTTCCTAAACGTGAATAGTGGAGTGAATAGTGCCACTTTTTATATAAAAAGTGTTGTGTAGTGGACAGCGGATCTAGAGGGGAGGGGTGAATAGATCTGCCCCTCTTTTCGCAATGGAACCCTCTAAATAGCTAGATAGAACAAATCGCAGCGGAATATAACTAGCAAAATGAAGGACACAACAATTTGCTTAGCAAGATGATTACTATTATATCGATTAGAACTTAAGCATGCATCTAGAACGAAACAATCACACAAACAAACCACAACACACGAGATTTTAAGATGGTTCGGACTGAATCCCCAGTCCTACGTCCACCCCTCACCAAATCCGGTGAGGCTCCACTAGTGCCACGCACTGAACCGCAAATTGGAAAGACCACCGATTACTTTCCTACTAACCGTCGGTAGGGACGTCAACACCGCAGATCGGATAACTTCCGATTGCCTTCCTACTAACCACCGGTAGGGACGATCTTCCGTTCCAAATGTTTGAATGAAATGGAAAAGAACAATTATGAAAATACTCAAACAAGATATGAAATATGTTCAAAGAGAAAAGATCATGTCTGAGTTTGCTGGAGCTTGAATCTGATGCTTCACTTGGCTTAGAGTTGATCTCCTCTTGAAGTAGCTTGAATCACTTGGAGATATGATGAAGAACTTCTTCCCGGAGTACTGTTCACAGCTACAGTACTCAAACTCCTCTCCCTTGAACACACCCTTGCAGCCTCCTTTGATCTCCCTTATTAGCCTTTCTTGCTTCTACTCTTCCTTGGAGGTTACTGGATTGAGATATGAACTTGAATCACCTTGAGTTGATGGAGAGAGTGTTGGATGTAGCTTTGATCTTCCTTTTGATCCTCTTGAGTTGATGAAGAGGAAGAAGGATGCAGTTTAGATCACCTTTGAACCCCTTGATTGCTTCTTCTTCCTTGGAGGTTGAAATGGCTTCAGATCTGGACTTGAATGCCTTGGAATGGATGAGGAACTCCTTCCCGAAACACTATTCACGGAGGTGCTACAGTATCTCGAAAATGGCCTCCCTTGATCTCTCTTGAAGCCTTGAAGCATTAGGGTTTCTAACCCCTCAAGTGTTGGTTTTATAGACCTTGAATGGTCCATAGACACCCTCCAGACCAGATCCATAAATCATGGAAGATTAGGTAAGGTTTGATTAAACAAATCCATGGAAAAAGGCTGGCCACGAGGTGGAAATCGAAGTCAAACAAGGCTGCATCGGGGCTGGCGGTCGACCTGCAGCTCCTGGCGGTCGACCGCTACTGTGAAACCTGCAAACGGGCGGTCCCTGGGATTTCCGATCGACCGCCACTGGCTGGCGGTCGACCGGCAGCTGAACCAACTTCGAGCTGGGATTCCCTGGCTGGGGCGGTCGACCGCCCCTGTGCTGGCGGTCGACCGCCAGCTGGGCAGAACCCGGGCTTGCCCGGGTCGGTCCATTAAGTCTTGAACTCCGTCGTTCAACTCCATTAGCAGCCCATGCATGTTTGTGGCATCGCCCTTGATAGTCTAGAAGGTATCAACTGAGTCTTTAACCTTGGATTCTCTTGGCTATACTTCTTCGTGCATTGACCTTGGATGAGTGACGAGCCGAATATGAAATGTCAACTTTTGCTTGTAAGAGATATGAGATTTGCATCCTTGCTTGGGCGCGATCAATGAGCTTTCACTTTGGCCATTGCCACTTGATTCCTTGTCCATTCATTAGCATATCTGTCATGAATAAAAACATCACGTATGTCAATCACATGAGAGTGGAGGATATCAATGACTAATAGTGTTTAGCCATTATCAAAACCAAGAAACTCATATGACTATGGAATGATGTCGAATGACCCAAGTGACCACAGAATGACTCAAATGATCTCATGGACACAACATTCTCCCCCTTTTTGATGATGGCAATACTGTGAGTCATTATGTGATAGAAATGTCTAAAATGGCACAAGTTATAACAAATGCAACATATGCAGCTCAAGATCCATGATAGTAATAGCATGATATGAGTGCTATGCAATTATGCAAACCTCATCACATACACATATGAGATGCAAAGTGAACAATGGATTCTCCCCTTGGACTCTCCCCGTACACCATTCACACATCCCCCATGACAACTCACAAAGCACATAAGCTCTCCCCTTTGACAATGTGATAACGCATATAGCTCTTACAAAGGACTCACACAAAGAATTCTCCCCCTTTGCCAACAGCAAAAAAAGAGTGATAATAGTAAAATATCTGTGAGACCATAGCTGAAAGGAGTGGAGAGCAAGCCATTATATGCAAAACTGAAGCATGCCGTGAGCAACATATATGGTTCAAAGCTAATGAAATCCAAGATCATCAACAGAGTTCGAAAAGCAGCTACATCCAAGATTTAATAGAAATGAACCAAAGGTGCATATCATGGCAGTGTTTAACCTTCCCTTGTCTTATATATTCATATTCAATAACGACAAAGGCAATAACACAAAAGCATGTATTGAGGCTAAACAATCGTGACTAAAGCATGGAATTTGTAGAAATTCAACAAGTTTGATTATCAATATCATTTGCATTTGAAGGCACAAGGCTCATATTTTATGAGCAATCAAGTCTAGTACATGCCTCCAAGCCGTAAGAATACACGTTGTTTAGACACCAGTATTCCTAGGAATTTGGTAAGACTGACTGTCATGCTTCAAGATGAACAGAGATAGCAAAGTCACGTCATGACATATCCTTTCTCAATTCTTTGATGAGGGGATATATTTCTCAGCAATTATGCAATTGCTCTGCCTAGTGTCCAAAAGTTTTAAGACAGAGATAACAAGGGCACATTATGACATATGCATTTGTCACTTGATTTGATGACATGACATGTTTCTCCGTGCAACAATATCATTGCTCTATCAAATTGATTTTCAAGAATTCCAGCTCATCAAGATGTTTAAAAACAATACTAAGCCTGAGTGTATCACCAAGATGGTCATGAACTTTGAATTTTCAGATATCAGGATAGTCATTCAAAGCACAATATGTAATCTCTAGTTAAGGTCTATTAAAACCACAGAACATAGATGATTTCATAACAGATATTTCAGAACGTCAAGAAAATCATTAAATCTGAACCATTTTCATTGGATGGACAATCATTAGGGCATATAATAGAAAGCTCTTACACCATATGTCCATCTGTCTCATGAACTCAAACCAGACTGTAAGCCACTGAAGTGCAGTTTGCAAGAGGTTAAGAGAATCAACAAAACTCCCCCTAAGGATATGCAATGGATACGCGAAGGGTTATGTTTACAATCAAGTGGATGGCAAAAGATGTTGACCTAGTCACTCATGAAGGTAGTAGAAATAAAATGTATGACCCAACGCATGGTTGTACACTTATTAAATGCCACAGAATGACTATGCATGAATGTTGCACAAGGACAACTCCTAGTCACTCATGAAGGTAGCAGAAATGAAATGTATGACCCAACGCATGGTTGTACACTTATTAAATGCCACAGAATGAATATGCATGAATGTTGCACAAGGACAACTCCCCCTTACTATATGGCCTATATGCGACATTGACACATGGTACTTGGCGGAGGTGAAACCTCACGCATATTAAGTACTTCGAGACAAGCATAACCTGTCCTTCCATACATCAACATTTGATATACCATGGCCATGCAAGAATGATGCGACACAAACCATACAATGCATTATGAACATGAACTCAATTCATTATTATGCATCTACATGCAATGCAAAATGACATATTGACATATCAACAATGCATGAATACCAATGTGCAAAACACACAACTAATTGAACATGATCATCATTTCAAATTCTTATTGGCCTGAGGTCGGCAAAGACCAAGCTCCCTTCTGAGCGTTGAAAACCTGTCATTACATAAGGGCTTGGTGAAAATATCAGCAATTTGATTTAGAGTATCAACAAAATGCAGTTCAAAATTTTTCTTACTGACCTCGTCTCTAATGAAGTGATGCCTAATCTCAATATGCTTAGTCCTAGAGTGCTAGACTGGATTTTTTGCAAGGTTGATAGCACTAGTGTTATCACACAGAATCGGGACACAATCAAGATCCACCAAGTAGTCTTGGAGTTGGTGTTTAATCCACAACACTTGGGTGCCACAGCTCCCCGCAGCAACGTATTCTGCCTCCGCGGTTGAGAGGGTAATCGAGTGTTGTTTCTTGGAGGCCCAAGAAACTAAACACCCGTTTAGAAACTGGCAATAACCACTAGTACTCTTACGATCCAGCTTGCATCCAGCGTAATCCGCATCAGAATAAGATATAAGAGATAAATCACATGAAGACGGATACTACAATCCCAAATCTTGAGTGCCGGCAAGATATCGAAGGATATGTTTGACGGCAGTCAAATGAGATTCTCTAGGACTAGCTTGAAATCTAGCACAAAGACATACACTAAACTGGATATCTGGTCGGGATGCAGTCAAATAAAGCAAAGAACCAATCATACCTCTACAGACCTTTGCATCCACCAATTTACCATTTTCATCCGAATCCAGTGAAGTTGAGGTGCTCATCGGAGTTGCAATGATTTTGCTGTTTGCCATGTCAAATCTTTTCAGCAGCTCCTTGATGTATTTGGCTTGACTTATGAAGCAACCATTTTCTCCTTGGTTGACCTGCAAACCGAGAAAGAATTGAAGTTCTCCCATTAGGCTCATCTCAAATTCGCTAGTCATGAGGTTAACAAATTCCTCACACATTTCAGATTTTGTAGAACCAAACACAATGTCATCAACATAAATTTGAACAATCAAGATGTTCTTACCTTGCTTCTTGGTAAAAAGTGTTTGATCTACTTTACCTCGTATGTACCCTTTTTCAATGAGGAACGAGCTTAGTCTCTCATACCAAGCTCTTGGTGCTTGCTTAAGTCCATAAAGCGCCCTGTCTAGTTTGTATACAAAATTTATATTGTTAGAATTCTCAAAGCCAGGGGGCTGCTCAACATAGACTTCTTCTTTGATCAAGTCATTCAAGAAAGCACTTTTGACATCCATTTGATAAAGCTTTATTCTAAGGGAGCATGCAAAGGCAAGTAAAATTCTGATGGCTTCGAGTCTAGCAACTGGGGCATAAGATTCATCAAAGTCTACCCCAAACTCTTGATTATACCCTTGAGCCACCAGCCTAGCCTTTTCTTATTATCTTGCCATCCTCACTTAGTTTGTTCCTAAAGACCCATTTAGTGCCTATGACAGATTGTGATGAAGGTCTAGGAACAAGATGCCAAACTTTGTTTCTCTCAAACTGGTTTAGCTCTTCTTGCATGGAATTTATCCAGTTTTCATCTTTTAAAGCTTCATCAATATTTTTGGGTTCATGCTGCGAGACAAGAGCAAGTTGATCTAATTCTTTCACAATTTTAAAATGTGACCTTATTCTAGGTGGGTCATTCAAGCTACCAATAACATTTTCTAAAGGATGATCCCTAATAATTCTAATGTTTGTAGAATCGTTACCTTCCCCTAGAGCTTGATCCCTTGCATTGCTTGATTCAGCTAGGTCACCATCTTCTTTTATTTCTTCTTGTGGAGGATCACTCTTGTCCTTTATGCTTAGGAATTCCCCATCTTCATCATTTTTTCTGCAAGAGTTATCATTGTTAGAATCATGATATTCATCAAAGGAAACATGGGGTGATTCTTCCACAATTTGATTTTTGATATTGTAAATTCTACAAGCCCTACATCTATCAGAATATCCAAGGAATATACCTTCATCGCTCTTGGGCTCGAATTTATCTAAGTCTCTTTTGTCATTGTTGTAAATGAAGCATTTCGATCCAAACACTTTCATATGTGAGAGAGAGGGCTTTTTACCTTTTAGCAACTCATAAGGAGTCTTTTTGGTGTGTGGCCTTACCATAGAGCGGTTGATAATGTAACATGCCGAGTTTACCGCTTAGCCCAAAACCTCCTTGGAAGTTACCGTTCAGCAAGCATGGTTCTTGCCATCTCTACAAATGTCCGGTTTCTCCTTTCAACCACACCGTTTTGCTCCGGCGTTCTTGGTGAAAAAAATCGGTGTGAAATCCCTTCGGCCCTGCAAAGGTTATAGAAGTTAGCATTTTCAAATTCACCACCGTGATCAGATTGAATCTTGGAAATTTTAAACTCACCGTCCTGCTTTATCTTCCTGTAGAGTGCCTGAAACTCATCAAAAGCATCATTTTTGTGTGTGAGAAAGAAAACCCATGTGAACCTAGAAAAGTCATCCACCAAGACATATCCATATTTTCTTCCACTTAAGCTAGCAGTTCTGGTTGGGCCAAATAGGTCCATATGAATTAACTCGAGTGGTTTGGATGATGTATTTTCAGATCTTCCCTTGAATGATTTTCTAATTTGTTTACCTAGGGCACATGCATCACACAATTTGTTTTCTTGTTTAAATGATAGTTCAGGCAAACCTTTCACCATTGAATGCTTCAAGAGTTTATGCAAGACATTGTAGCTAGCATGTCCTAGTCTACGATGCCATATCCATGCAAGTTCAGATTTTGGTGCAGCAAGACAAAGATTTAAATGAGCAGGATCATCTAAGTCAATCATGTAAACATTGTTGACTCTCTTACCAGAAAATTTTACCTTGTCAGATTTTGGTTCAAGAATTCTGCATTCATGAGAGTCAAATAACACTTTGTGTCCTTTATCACACAATTGACTTATACTAAGCATGTTATATTTCAATCCTTTAACTAACAACACGTTACAAATGGAGTTGGAGAGGTTCTTACCTACATTCCTTGTTCTAATGATTTTTCCTTTATTGTTTCCTCCAAATGTGACATATCCTCCTTCCTTTTCTTCCAAGAGACAAAATTTTGATTTGTCTCCAGTCATGTGTCTTGAACAGCCGCTATCAAGGTATCACCTGTTATGCATGGCTGCAAGACATTCCTGCACAAGCAATTAAGCAATGATGTTTGGAACCCAACCAAATTTGGGTCCCTTCAAACTTTTCAAAATTTTAAAACATGAAACCATTTCTTTTGGAATCCAAACATTATTAACATTCATGCTTTGTTTGCTTAGAGCAGGGATTTGATTTTTCTTTTCCATCTTGACATTCATTTTTTGTTTAGAAGCTCTTTGTTGGATTTTGTGGAAGTTTGAGGAGGTTTGCTTCTTAAACCATTGAGGTCGTTGATTGGTTTTGGGTTGAAACTGATTGTTTTGCCACCTATGGGATTGATGAACACAGAAATCACAATTTTCCCAAAGATATGGTGATGCTGGCCTATATGAGTGTGCAATCCAATTGTGGTGAAATCTGGAATGTTGAAAATGCAATGGCCAAGGAAGTGTTGACCTATGCTGCGGGAAAGGTCGACCTTTCTTAGGTTTTTGGACAGGCTTTTTGGGAATGTTGGTGACTGCCTCTTCAATCTTTTCTTTCCCTTTCTCCTTTTGTTTTTGCTGATTTTGTGTGAGAGTTGTGTTTGATGTGGAAGCTTCAGAAGATGAAACAAATGTGACCGTTTTTAGCCCAATTGGCCTTTTGTTTGTTGGTTCAAAACCCAACTCTTTCTTGTTAAAATTCATTCTAGTACCTAGCAATGCATCTAGGTTTTCTCTTCCATCCACAAATTTTTCTAAAGATTGTTGTTTATCCTTCAACTCTTTTTGTAGGTTTTCAATATTTTGAAGAAGTTGAATGTTGACTTGTTTGACAGCTTCATACTTTTCATTGCTCAATTTACTATCTTTTTCATAGCTTTGCATTTTGAGCTTCATGCTATCAATCTCATTTCTCAAATCCTCATTTTTAATTTCCAAGTCAGCCATTTCTTTTCTTTCTTCCTCCAAATCCTCAATCATTTTCTTAAGATCTTCAATTTCAGTCTCAAGTAGAGCATTCTTATCATTCATATTATGATCATGCACAAATGAGTTAATTTTTTTCAATGATTTATTCTCCTTTTTGTACATTTCATATTTTTCCATGAGTTGTATATATGTATCCTCCCAATCATCAATTGTATACTCTTCAAATGGAGAATTTACCTCAGTTTCTTCATCACCTTTGGCCATAAGGCAGAAATCTTCTTTTTCTTTGTCCGATGAGCTAGTTCCGTCATCACTTTCCTCTTCATCGCTCCATGTGGACACCATGGCCTTATTTTTATTCTTGCCCTTCCATTTGTCGGCTTTTCTGAATCTGTCGGGACAATCATTCTTGAAATGTCCTGGTTTATTGCAAGAATAGCAAATGATTTTGTCAGATTTCTTAGAGTTTTTAGAATTATATTTGAAACCATTTCTTACCTTTGACCTTCCTCTCATGAAGCTCTTACCTTCCTTTCTCAGGAATTTTTTGAACTTACGTATGAGCATGGTTACGTCATCCTCTTCTCGCTCACTTGTCGAATCCTCACCTTCATCAGAAGTGCCATGATCGCTAGGTCCTGCTTTAAGAGCTAGGGACTTCTTCTTAGGTGCCGCAGCCTCTTTGTTCTTGAGGTTGATCTCATAGGTCATCAATGACCCAATGAGTTCATCTACCTTGGTAGTTGCGAGATCTCTCGATTCTTCAACCATGGTAGCCTTTGTGTGCCATGCTGGAGTTAACGATCTGAGAATTTTCCTTACAATTTCTTGCTCTGAATATTTCTTTCCCAAATCAGTTAAACTATTAGTAAGCACAGTCAATCGAGCATACATATCTTGAATTGATTCATCGGGCTTCATGCGGAACATTTCATATTCAGAAACTAAAATATTGGCTTTTGTTTCTCGTACCTGAGAGGTTCCTTCGTAGATTACCTCTAACTTGTCCCACATTAGTTTTGCAGATGCGCAGGTAGCCACTCTTGAGAATTCAACTGGATGGAGTGAGCATTGCATGATGTGTTTGGCACTCCAGTTGACAGTGGATTGCCTTATCTGTTCTTTGGTCCACAAGTCCTCATTATCCGTAAGCTCATACGGACCTTTGCTGATCACTCGCCAAAGTTCGTAGTCTTGGGCGCGAATGGACACATGCATACGACGTTTCCAATAGGGATAATTAGATCCAGTGAAATAAGGAGGCATATTCACATAATGTCCTTCAGGTAAATAACCCTTAGACGTTGATCCACCATTTCCCTCAAGGTCGTTGGACCCCACAATGAGAGATTAGGCTCTGATACCACTTGTTGTGTAGTGGACAGCGGATCTAGAGGGGAGGGGTGAATAGATCTGCCCCTCTTTTCGCAATGAAACCCTCTAAATAGCTAGATAGAACAAATCGCAGCGGAATATCACTAGCTAAATGAAGGATACAATGATTTGCTTAGCAAGATGATTACTATTATATCGATTAGAACTTAAGCATACATCTAGAACGAAACAATCACACAAATAAACCACAACACACGAGATTTTAAGGTGGTTCAGACTGAATCCCCAGTCCTACGTCCACCCCTCACCAAATTCGGTGACGCTCCACTAGTGCCACGCACTGAACCGCAAATCGGAAAGACCACCGATTGCCTTCCTACTAACCGCCGGTAGGGACGTCAACACCGCAAATCGGACGAACTTCCGATTACCTTCCTACTAACCACCGGTAGGGACGATCTTCAGTTCCAAATGTTTGAATGAAATGGAAAAGAATAATTATGAAAATACTCAAACAAGAAATGAAATATGTTCAAAGAGAAAAGATCTTGTCTGAGTTTGCTGGAGCTTGAATCTGATGCTTCACTTGGCTTGGAGTTGATCTCCTCTTGAAGTAGCTTGAATCACTTGGAGATATGATGAAGAACTTCTTCCCGGAATACTGTTCACAGCTACAGTACTCGAACTCCTCTCCCTTGAACACACCCTTGCAGCCTCCTTTGATCTCCCTTATTAGCCTTTCTTGCTTCTACTCTTCCTTGGAGGTTGCTGGATTGAGATATGAACTTGAATCACCTTGAGTTGATGGAGAGAGTGTTGGATGTAGCTTTGATCTTCATTTTGATCCTCTTGAGTTGATGAAGAGGAAGAAGGATGCAGTTTAGATCACCTTTGAACCCCTTGATTGCTTCTTCTTCCTTGGAGGTTGAGATGGCTTCAGATCTGGACTTGAATGCCTTGGAATGGATGAAGAACTCCTTCCCGAAATACTATTCACGGAGGTGCTACAGTACCTCGAAAATGGCCTCCCTTGATCTCTCTTGAAGCCTTGAAGCATTAGGGTTTCTAACCCCTCAAGTGTTGGTTTTATAGACCTTGAATGGTCCATAGACACCCTCCAGACCAGATCCATAAATCATGGAAGATTAGGTAAGGTTTGATTAAACAAATCCATGGAAAGGAGCTGGCCACGAGGTCGAAATCGAAGTCAAACAAGGCTGCATCGGGGCTGGCGGTCGACCTGCAACTCCTGGCGGTCGACCGCTACTGTGAAACCTGCAAACGGGCGGTCCCTGGGATTTTCGGTCGACCGCCACTAGCTGGCGGTCGACCGGCAGCTGAACCAACTTCGAGCTGGGATTCCCTGGCTGGGACGGTCGACCGCCCCTGTGCTGGCGGTCGACCGCCAGCTGGGCAGAACCCGGGCTTGCCTGGGTCGGTCCGTTAAGTCTTGAACTCCGTCATTCAACTCCATTAGCAGCCCGTGCATGTTTGTGGCATTGCCCTTGATAGTCTAGAAGGTATCAACTGAGTCTTTAACCTTGGATTCTCTTGGCTATACTTCTTTGTGCATTGACATTGGATGAGTGACGAGCCGAATATGAAATGTCGACTTTTGCTTGTAAGAGAGATGAGATTTGCATCCTTACTTGGGCGCGATCAACGAGCTTTCACTTTGGCCATTGCCACTTGATTCCTTGTCCATTCATTAGCATATCTGTCATGAATAAAAACATCACGTATGTCAATCACATGAGAGTGGAAGATATCAATGACTAATAGTGTTTAGCCATTATCAAAACCAAGAAACTCATATGACTATGGAATGATGTCGAATGACCCAAGTGACCACAGAATGACTCAAATGACCTCATGGACACAACAAAAAGAATTTTTCAAAAAATATTATATGTAAAAATAGAGAAAAATGTAAGGATCTCACCCCTGAAATTTCACAAACAAATTTCATCAATTTTTAAAGATAAAAATCTTTGAAATTTAACATGGAAATCTTAACTTATGAAATACACGACCCTCTCTTGGGCGTCATTTCTTTTCCGACAACTATCACGATCATTATATCCCTTCAGCCTGTGTAGACTGTAAACCTACTAAATATCCTATAATTCTGGATCTTATCTCCCATCATGTCGACCCTAAGGTTATAAAATATACTATATTTTCTCCCTATTTGGTTAGTTCGAAGGCTAGATACGGGAACAAGTTCTGAAGAGTTGCAGAGGAAGGGAAGGGCTGCTTCTTCCTCTCATGTCAACTCTTGTCACTTCACGGAGGTAGGTGTTCTCAAATCCTTGTCTAACTAGTGACTAATATGTTAATTGATGCATGTTTAGAGTTCGATCAACTAGTCAACCATGCTATATATATCATCTGACTTTACCGTAATCAAGCAATAATCATGTATGTATCATGTTATTTTGATAGCATGTTACATATCACCATGATCTTTAAGAGTTTAAACTTAGTTTGTTAGCATGATTTTTATGAGTTTTTGAACATATTTTATCACACTAGTTTTACAGTATTAATAACCATGTTTTAAACTTTAATATATAGTGTTAACATAATATGTTCATGGCTTAAAGACACGGAGGCTCCCAACCCTCTAGTAAATGGCGCCCTTGACCAGGGCGCCATTTTCAAAATTGAAGACTGTTCATACAGTCGTCATTTAAATGAAGACACCACCAAGGTCATCAATTCGATTTCTGAAATTTTCAATAATTAATAATTCAAAAACCTCACTGTAATTGGCGCCCCTGACCAGGGCGCCAATTTCAAAATTGAAGACTGCGTACGTAGTCGTCATTTAAATGAAGACATGCATCATGTCGTCAATTCGATTTCTAGAAATTTCAGTAATTAATAATTCAACACATTCAAAAATACATAACTATCGAACTAAAGCACGAAATTTTTGCATGAACATGTTTCTGGAATCCTGACATTTTTCTCAACATATTCGTGCCATTACTTCCTAATTCGGAGTTTTTTCACACTGATGAATAGTGGACACCTCACTGTAATTGGCGCCCCTGACCAGGGCGTCAATTTCAGAATTGAAGACTGCCCTAGAGGGTGTCAATTAATTGAAGACATGCACCATGTCGTCAATTCCGTTTTCTGGAATTTTCAGAAATCAGTAAATCAACGCATTCAAAAATCTATAACTAATAAACTGGACCTTAAAAATTTTGACAGAATATATTTCTGTGACCCTGAGATTTTTCTCCATCTGACCATGTCTTCGGATTCTGATTCGGAGAAACTTTTTCGAAATGAATAGTGATTTGAGTCACAAAACGTATATGCCAGGTGAAAATCACTGAATTGAAGACGGCCCTTAAGTCTTCAATTACTGAATTGAAGACGGCCCCTTAAGTCTTTAATTTTAGAATTGAAGACGACCATCAAGTCTTCAATTACTGAATTGAAGACGGCCCTTAAGTCTTCAATTTCAAAATTGAAGACGGCCCTCAAGTCTTCAATTAATTGAAGACTGCTCACAGGGGCGTCAATTCCATTTCGTGAGGAATTAAAGTTATAATATTAGAAAATTCATATCTGTGAAACAAAAACTCTGTAATTATATCTGAACATGTTTCTGGACTCTCCCGAGTAATTATACTAAGTATGCATATCCTTATTTTCGAATTTCGAGAAACTTTTTCGAAATGAATAATGCTTTGAGTCACAAAACGTATCTGCCAAGTGAAAATCACTGAATTGAAGAGGCCCTTAAATCTTCAATTTCAGAATTGAAGACGGCCCTCAAGTCTTCAATTAATTGAAGACTGGGTAAAGGGGCGCCAATTTCATATATATATATATATATATATATATATATATATATATATATATATATATATATATTGAAAAATCAAAATTTTGAAAGATTGGGCAACCCCCAGGCACCAATTACTGAATTGAAGACGGCCCTCAAGTCTTCAATTTCTGAATTGAAGACGGCCCTCAAGTCTTCAATTAATTGAAGACTAGGTAAAGGGGCGCCAATTTGATATATATATATATATATATATATATATATATATATTAAAAAAATAAAAATTTGAAGGATTAGCAAACTCTCAGATGTCAACTCAGTAATTATAACTTCTGATCTTGATCTGTCTCTAGAATTGTATAAACATAACCCTAATCCATACTCCTGCGTATGATGAGTACTTGAAATTTCGTTCCATGAAAAATCTACTTGTGTATACCCTACATAGTCAAACCTTGAATTTCTTAAACTACCATTTGGGAGTGTAGGAGCTAAGTGCCATGCAGGGTAAAGTGCTACGTTGTGGGAGCCACCTCTTGAGGCCGTACGACGCAAAGTGCTATACGACGGGAGCCACCTCTTGAGCCGGTAGGGGCCACCTCTAGAATCCTCCATAACCAAATGACTAGTTAATCTCATCTGAAATACTACGTTTCTAAATTCTTGAAATTCCATATTGGCTATAAATGAGAGTGGATGTCAAAGGTAATACATGAAATGTTGTGCATATAGGGCCCGGTCTGATCTTGGGAGGAGCACCCGAATGTACTTATGCCCATGGGAGTTTATTGACCACGGTGTTTAGCATTGCACTGGAGTACTTGCTTGACTTGAGACACTCCCCCCCTACTCTCTCTCTCTCCTTACTTACTTGACTTGCGTGGCCCGGAACGGGTGATACTTGACTTGTGGCCCGAGAAAGGGTAAAATACTTACATGATAATAGCCAATTCTACCGATACGTACTTGACATTACTTGCTTAAATTGAATTTTTACTTGCTCGTACCTGAGATATACTTGTACATAAGTTCATTCTCATACTTGCGTTCATACTTGTACATGAATCCCTGCTTGCCCAAAGTGACATTTACATCTGTAAATTCTTGAAATATTGCTTGTCAAATACTTGAAATCTTGTTATACTCTCTTTATACAGTTCTTGATCTCTTATTGTTCATCATGTATAGAATTACCTGTATATCTGACTCTTTTGTACGTACGTCATGCATAGCCATACTGATAATATATGCAAGTTGTAATTCACGTAAAGACTGCTCGAATTTGAGATGTAATTCCTACTGAGCGATTCTCTCATCCAGTTGCTTCCGAACATTTTCAGGTGAATCGGATAGCGACAAGAATGGGGTTGAGACCGAGTGAAGAGTGCTAAAACGCCAACCATCTATCATTAGCTAGTCGTGTCCTTGAACTTATTTGAGTCCTACCTTGTATTTTTAGTATGTCGTGTTAAGGCACTTAGCCTAGTATTTTTTTTAATTTAGAATTTATCATGGACTCTCTTTATTTCCTTTAGTTAATCAAATAAACATCACTTGGACTATTGGAATTTATTAGTTTTATTAGTCATTTGCGCACTCAGAAATTATGTATGTAAAATTCTTATTGCTCTAATGACACGATCTATATAGACGTGTCACGCATCCGAGTAATCTTCCGCGCTCGGGACGTGATAGACTGCGCTACGTCAGGCCCTCTAGCTGGTTCTTCCTCCCAGTCCGGACTCGAGCCGCCACAGTAGGAGGCCCATGGCAACCAACCTAAAATCATCTCTCTCGGGTAGCCTCGCCACCACTCCCTGGGGGGACCACACGCGTGTCGGAAGGCTACGACTAGTGGAGGGTCGCTGAAGGAGTAGACTCTCTAGTCAATGGAAAATAATGTCTAACCCCGACGGGGTACAAGGACGACTCCCCGTACCGACACCGACTCACAGTGACACCAGCCGAACTACACCACACCCCGGGGTCCCCACGGCACCCACACACAGCCCCCAAATGATGCCCAGCATCAGTCGGACCGTAGGTCAACACGGGGATAGAGGTCCACTCGCCCGGGATTATAATCGGCAAGAAATGAGCTCTGGTCGGACAGATCCCAGGTGATGCGGGACGAGACACGGACACGACAAGCTCGCGATCGTCCCTTAACGAGGGAAGCGTCGGACGTGCGCGGTTGAGAAACCGGCAAGAGCTAGGGTGGTCGGCTCTCTCTTTCGTGCCCGGATCGGGTCACGGGACGGTAATGCTCACTCTCGCAGCAGCGGTGATACAAATAGAAAGCGAGCTAGTTACCCTATCATGCTCTCTAGCAGCGGCATAAACAAGTATATATGAAAATAAGCAAATGCCGAGTGTAGGGAGCGAGAACGATACCTCCACGCGCTCGGCGTGGGGATGACGGACCCGGCCGAAACTCGTACTCCCGGGGAACTTAACACACAATAATTACAGCAATGGGAATATGCCCACTCCACGCAGGGAGGTAAAGGGCGACACAAATGGGCCCGGGAGGACCGAATTCGGGATGACGGGCAGCTTCGTGTGTTGATTCGGCTACACGCGTAATCACGACCGTGGGGCCCACGCGCTGTCCGGAGGGGCCGTGTGGGACCCGGTGTCACCGCTGTGGTGGGGACACTGGTAGAAGCGATCCCCGGGCTGGCGGCACGTCGGAACGGCGATCGGAGGCCGGGCGGCTCCGTTCGGTACCCGTCGGAATTGCTGCCCACGGGCTGGTTGCTGCTGTTTTGCAGCGCGCGCTCGGACGAAAATGGCCGCTGTGATCAGCCCCGTCGCCGGAATGCGACGAAACCAGTGCCGTTGGAAAGAGGACTCAAAATACTCAAATGTAGGGCCAGTGGATTCCTCTGAACCTATGTGGACCAGGGCCTTAGATATTTTTCAATCTTCTGCTCCACTGCTCCAGAAATCTCAGATCAGCATATCAGATCCCTGTAAAAGGCCATTGACCGCCTACTTACACTGGGATTAGGACTTTGATCTCTTCTTCAAAGTTGTAGATAATCAAACCACGGAACTGAGACAATTTTGGGAATTGGAGTTGGAGGTGGGGGTGATTTGATATGATTTTTGAAGTGACTGGTGGTCGGATCTGGGAACAGGTGGACAGAACTGTAGATGGGACTGAGAACGATTTTTAGAAAATATGATATGGACGAACCAAAAATTAAGAAAAATTGTGGATGAAGGGGTGGATGGAAGGAAACGCCAGTAAAATTTGTGGGATGAAAAAAACTCAAAAAGTGGGTCTAAGACCTAAAACTCAGGGCGGGTGAAAATGGAAACAGACAGCAGACAGAACAGAAGTGGAAGAGTGGACGAAAATCTAAAAATACTAAACGGGATCTGAATGACAAACCAAAATTTAGGGGATGTTCTTGACACCTCTGGAACACCCAGTAAAATTCCCAGCGCGATCTGAGCTCATGGCTGAGGTGGGAATTTCATGGAAGTTGCTGTGGTACTGCGCGGACAGAACTGCAGCGGCGGCTCGATGGCGGCACGAACGGCGGCGGCGGCGGCACCGATGATCACCGGAGGGTGGGGAAAGGAGATACCACTCTAGAATGGAGACTTGGGAAGGGGAGAACCAGAGGAGAGAGGGCTGGGGGCGCAGCTATCTCTTGCTCATTCAACAAAATTCTGATTTTCATTGATTTTCACATAAAAATACAATCTTTTATATGATTCCAACCAAATCAATTATCCACCCTTAGATCTAGGGATGGGGATTGAAGGGCTGGGATTGCATGCCACAAACACAAAAAAAAACATTAAAAAATGAAGGGGGGGGCGGCCTATTGACTATGGGTAGGTTTTGAATGGAAGGTTGAATGGGGGTAGGTGGGATGGGTGTAGAATGTTGACATTCTTAACCCTTTGTCTACCCATGTGGCATATGACTAGTCCACTCATCTAGAAGGCCACCTAGGCTGGTTGACCAGCCCCACATGGTCTAGGTGGACCAATGGGAAAGGGCTGAGGGCCCCCTTGCTGGTCCCATGAGCAAATTACATAGAAACCCACATAATCTACGGGAGTGACGCATTGGCCGATAAAGCCGTACAATTGCGCGTATACTTTCCCGTGGATATAAAAATAAACTAAAGGATATAAATGCAATATGAAAAGTACTAGCTCGGCGTCGATTCCCATCAACTCTCCCCGGGTGGGAGGAACTCGACCCCGTCGAGTAGGGGTAGGGATGCTCGAGTACTCCGGCGGATCTGTCACCGTGCCAAGTAGCGCGGGTATGCTCCACTCCAAGTGATCGGTACTTGCTCATTCCATATATACGCGATATGCACAAACTGCTATGGGCTAAAGGTGGACACTCCGAGTGGGGCACTCTCAAAAGGGAAGGAAGTAGCTCGAAGACTCACTAGGAATCACCGCTGAGTCCCTGTAGGTGACTGATCCGGGTATAAAGTAGAACCGATCCCATACTCATCAAGTGAGTCCACTCGCCTCTTACTCATAAGAGACCGACAACGAGCTTGCACAAGACTCATGCAGACTAACAACACACAAACCATGCAAACAAACCACACAAAATAAACCACACAAGGAAAACACACCGACTCACATATGACCCTAGACATACCTAATGTTAGTCCGACCCGTACATGGGTGACGGCGGACCAGGACACCCGAATGTGTGCCATGCATGCATGTTATGTAACCAGAGATGGGTGGTATGGGGAACACCTAAACATCCAAGTATGACCCAGTCATGCATGGATGGCCCTTTAGATTTAGGAGACTTGAGTGGGCTAGGAAAGCCGGGTGTGGAAGAGCCGGGTGTAGGTGTATCGTGGACGGGCTTGGTGGGTATGGAGGACCCAACCCGTAGGAAAGGGGTATAAAGGTGGACTTCCCCGAAGAAGTGAAGGGAATATGAAGGGTCTAGGGATCCACTAGGGAAGGGGTCAAAGGGATCAAAGAAGGTATGGCCCCTTATGGTGGGTTCCAACATGACATAGAGGTGGAGGGAAGGTGATAGCTCGGGAGCTTCACTAGTGGAGGGGTCAAGAGGGTCAAAGAAGGTATGACCCCGGGAGATGGGTTCCTCCATGACACGGTCCCAATCGTGAAAATCTTGAAGGTATGAATGCTCACCTTCATCCGTCATAGTGAACGGGACAATGGTCAAGTGAAGAAAATAAATTTCCTCCCTCGGGCAAAAGGAAATGAAGTCGGACTCGGCCGACATCGGGAGGAGTAGAAGAATCTCCGTGGTGACACATCCCACGGTGCACACGGAGGTAATGGATCCTAAGGCCGGATGGGTGAAGCTAAGACTAGCGGGTTGGTCAAAGCCTCGGGCCAAAAGATGCGTCAACTCCCATTGTGAATCTAATCCCATAATAAGGTCATCCAAAGTGTCGACATGGTGACTAGACCGAAAAGTTGTGTGGTAGGAGTTGACGGACACCAAAGGTAGCGTAGGGTCCATAGACGGGTAAGGGAGTGGGACCAAGCCATCCTTGAGCCAACTAAGAAGCGGCTCGGCTATGTATAATGTACCCGTTAGAAATACGGGTGGCTCGGGATGAGGTGGCTCCAAGCGCGAATCCGAAGGTGGAGTGGGCCGCTGGGGCTGGGTGGCTGGACATACGGGGTCCCTAAAGGTGATCTTACCGGGTAGGTATGGTGGGCATAAGGTGCAAGTCCTCTTGTCCCAGTCAAGATTGGCCCTTCTCTCTCCTAACCACTTTTGCCCTAAAATGATGCATGAACCAGCAAGTGTGCCGATCCTGCACCATGCACCATCGGTGTAGAGAACAGAGCCGATCCTCTTATAGAACTCAACACAAGCAAAATCACTATCGCGGACAATCTCGCCTGTCTTGGAGAGAGACTCCACGATGTCAAGAGAAACCCAATTATCCGACTCCCTATCGGTGAAATGGAGTTCCGTTGTGGACCCGTTGGGTAGAGCGGCTTTCATAATGAGAGGGGCAAAACCAAAGGCTCGGTCCATGAGGACATTCATTTTGGCCACAAAAGTTGACCACTCGGACGTATGATCTTGGGGATCGGCCATGGGTAGTGGACATGGACATGCATACACACGGTGACAACACACTAGACCGGCTATGCAAGTTTGGAATGCATGCACACTAAGGACCCTAGATGTAAACCAAGACTCGGTACGTGGCGGAGATAACCGATCCGAAGATCACTCGCACAAGTGTGCGGCCTTCCCAATAGGCGTAGCCTAACGTTCGGACAACACCTTTTGAGATACCGAGTAAAGGGATGCAAATGCAACCTAGACTGACTTAGGCAATGACTTAAATGACACTCTTTTTTTTTCTTTTTTGACACCCTAGACTCAACCTCGCTCTGATACCAAATTGATGCGGGACGAGACACGGACACGACAAGCTCGCGATCGTCCCTTAACGAGGGAAGCGTCGGACGTGCGCGGTTGAGAAACCGGCAAGAGCTAGGGTGGTCGGCTCTCTCTTTCGTGCCCGGATCGGGTCACGGGACGGTAATGCTCACTCTCGCAGCAGCGGTGATACAAATAGAAAGCGAGCTAGTTACCCTATCATGCTCTCTAGCAGCGGCATAAACAAGTATATATGAAAATAAGCAAATGCCGAGTGTAGGGAGCGAGAACGATACCTCCACGCGCTCGGCGTGGGGATGACGGACCCGGCCGAAACTCGTACTCCCGGGGAACTTAACACACAATAAGTACAGCAATGGGAATATGCCCACTCCACGCAGGGAGGTAAAGGGCGACACAAATGGGCCCGGGAGGACCGAATTCGGGATGACGGGCAGCTTCGTGTGTTGATTCGGCTACACGCGTAATCACGACCGTGGGGCCCACGCGCTGTCCGGAGGGGCCGTGTGGGACCCGGTGTCACCGCTGTGGTGGGGACACTGGTAGAAGCGATCCCCGGGCTGGCGGCACGTCGGAACGGCGATCGGAGGCCGGGCGGCTCCGTTCGGTACCCGTCGGAATTGCTGCCCACGGGCTGGTTGCTGCTGTTTTGCAGCGCGCGCTCGGACGAAAATGGCCGCTGTGATCAGCCCCGTCGCCGGAATGCGACGAAACCAGTGCCGTTGGAAAGAGGACTCAAAATACTCAAATGTAGGGCCAGTGGATTCCTCTGAACCTATGTAGACCAGGGCCTTAGATATTTTTCAATCTTCTGCTCCACTGCTCCAGAAATCTCATATCAGCATATCAGATCCCTGTAAAAGGCCATTGACCGCCTACTTACACTGGGATTAGGACTTTGATCTCTTCTTCAAAGTTGTAGATAATCAAACCACGGAACTGAGACAATTTTGGGAATTGGAGTTGGAGGTGGGGGTGATTTGATATGATTTTTGAAGTGACTGGTGGTCGGATCTGGGAACAGGTGGACAGAACTGTAGATGGGACTGAGAACGATTTTTAGAAAATATGATATGGACGAACCAAAAATTAAGAAAAATTGTGGATGAAGGGGTGGATGGAAGGAAACGCCAGTAAAATTTGTGGGATGAAAAAAACTCAAAAAGTGGGTCTAAGACCTAAAACTCAGGGCGGGTGAAAATGGAAACAGACAGCAGACAGAACAGAAGTGGAAGAGTGGACGAAAATCTAAAAATACTAAACGGGATCTGAATGACAAACCAAAATTTAGGGGATGTTCTTGACACCTCTGGAACACCCAGTAAAATTCCCAGCGCGATCTGAGCTCATGGCTGAGGTGGGAATTTCATGGAAGTTGCTGTGGTACTGCGCGGACAGAACTGCAGCGGCGGCTCGATGGCGGCACGAACGGCGGCGGCGGCGGCACCGATGATCACCGGAGGGTGGGGAAAGGAGATACCACTCTAGAATGGAGACTTGGGAAGGGGAGAACCAGAGGAGAGAGGGCTGGGGGCGCAGCTATCTCTTGCTCATTCAACAAAATTCTGATTTTCATTGATTTTCACATAAAAATACAATCTTTTATATGATTCCAACCAAATCAATTATCCACCCTTAGATCTAGGGATGGGGATTGAAGGGCTGGGATTGCATGCCACAAACACAAAAAAAAACATTAAAAAATGAAGGGGGGGCGGCCTATTGACTATGGGTAGGTTTTGAATGGAAGGTTGAATGGGGGTAGGTGGGATGGGTGTAGAATGTTGACATTCTTAACCCTTTGTCTACCCATGTGGCATATGACTAGTCCACTCATCTAGAAGGCCACCTAGGCTGGTTGACCAGCCCCACATGGTCTAGGTGGACCAATGGGAAAGGGCTGAGGGCCCCCTTGCTGGTCCCATGAGCAAATTACATAGAAACCCACATAATCTACGGGAGTGACGCATTGGCCGATAAAGCCGTACAATTGCGCGTATACTTTCCCGTGGATATAAAAATAAACTAAAGGATATAAATGCAATATGAAAAGTACTAGCTCGGCGTCGATTCCCATCACCAGGTGGCGGTCCACACTAGACTGTCCCTGGTAAAAACGGTCAGATGCCAGACCGCCCCAAGAAGAGGCGGTCCTCTCTAGACCACTGGAGGAGATCGGGCGGTCCCCTATAGGCCGCCACTCAACAAGAAGGAAAACGGTCTCCTATAGACCGTTCAAAACAGAAGTGGTCCACTCATGGCCGCCTCAGGGTTAAAACGGTATCCTTGGGACCACTATGCCCTGGAACTGCAAGAAAGTGTAAAACGGTCACCTCATGACCATTGGGGCTTAAAACGGTCTCCCTTGGGACCGTTAAGGGGATTAAAACGGCCACCTCATGACCGCCAGTCCCCAAAACTGTTCAACGGTCAAAACACCTCAGGAGTCACGCTGGCCCCACGAGGGTAGCGGTCGGCCGCCTGGCCACCGCTAGGACTTGGCTGTCTATTGTGTGACCGCCAAGCCATGCCGACACTCTGGGTCAGAAAACGGCCCACCTAGGGCCGCCTCTCTTAGAAACAGTTCCTGGAAGGACCGTTTTTATTCCGAAAAATCAAGAACGGTAAAAACGGTGAAATTCGCCATTCCATGTCCCAATCACCCCCGGGTGATGGGGAAACAAAAGGGGAACTCGTCCCCCAATCCCCAAGACATCGTTTGATGCCATCAAACCACAAAATAAAGTGTTAAAACGCTAGATCCAGCGCTCAAACCCCAAAGTATGGATTTTCCTTCCCCAGCTCAAATGAACCCCTCTCGACCTCCTCTTGGCCTAGAAATCGCAGGGAAGGTAATAAATGAGTTAAGGATCCGTCACCCTACCTCAAGGTCGCCCGAAACGCCACGAATCACCGCCGATCTTCAAAACTTCGCTTGAAACCCCCGTTCCTCACGAGCTTCCCACAAACTCCGCACTCCTCCATGATCGTCTCGCCGTCACCGTCGTCGCCGCGCCGTCACTGTCGTCGCCGTCTGCAGCCGAGGAGAGGGTCGTCGCCGCGTCCGCGCACGAGAGAGGGAGAGAGGGGAGGAGTCGGCCGTTGTAAAGGGGAGGAGAAAAAGAAGAAGTAAAAAAAGAAAAAGGGGTGGGTTTTTATATAAAATCTAGAAAATACAAAAAATAAGAAAAATTAAAAATATATATTTCCTCGGAACACGCTCAACGCACTGATACGGTCCCGGAGTAGGAGAACGCAACGGTTCGCCCTACACAGGGTTCTAAAGGTTCGTTAGGGAAAAACAAGTGTAAAACATAAAACGCGCTCCAGGGCCCCCGAAAGTGATCCGAAACCCACGGATCCTGATCCGAAAAATGTCTGAAAAATCCAAGACATTACATTTACCTCTGCCTAGGGACTGTGATCACACTATCCCTTTAGCTGATGAATCTATCACCATCTCCCAACCCTCTTACTGCCATTCCCCATTTCAAAAAATGTCATAGAACAATAGGTCAAGGACCTCTTCGCTCACACCCACATTCAACATAGTACCAGCCCTTTTTCTACTCCAGTTTTATTGGTTCAAAAGAGAGATGGATCTTGGCAGATGTGCATAGACTACTAGGCATTAAACCATCATACAATTAAAAACAAATACCCAATACCTCTTATTGATGACTTGTTAGATGAGCATCATGGGGCAAAGTATTTTTCTAAGTTGGATTTGAGATCGGGTTATCACCAAATCAAGATGGACCCCAAGGATATTCACAAAATAGCATTTAGAACACATGAAGGTCATTATGAGTTCTTGGTCATGCCGTTCGGCCTTGCTAATGCACTGTCCACTTTCCAACACCTTATGAATAACATCTTCAAACCCCTTTTGAGAAAATTTGTGCTTGTTTTCTTTGATGATATCCTTGTGTGCAACAAAAACTAGGATTACCACTTGCAACACCTCATACAAGTCTTGCAGGTTTTATTTGACAACCAATTGCATGCCAAATTATCCAAATGCACTTTTGGGGTCCCCAAAATTGATTATTTGTGCCATATTATTTCTGAGTCATGGGTATCCATGGATGAGTCAAAAATCAAAGCAATTTCTGCATGGCCTCAACCTATGTCTATGAGAGCTTTGAGAGGGTTTCTTGGATTAACCGGCTATTATCGGAAGTTTATCGGATATTATGGATCTATTGTTGCTCCTCTTACTCAATTATTGAAGAAAGATAATTTTGTCTAGTCTTCTGAGGCTAAATATGCATTCAATAAGCTCAAAGAAGTCATGTCTACAACATCAGTGTTTGCCCTTCCAGATTTTAATGCTGAGTTTATAGTGGAATGTGATGCAAGTAGAGTGGGTATAGGTGTTGTCCTCATGCAAGGTGGTTGCCCAATTGCGTACATGAGTAAAGCTTTTTCTAAACAGCAATTGGGACTGCCAGCATATGAGAAAGAGATGGAGGCAATCATCTTTTCCATCCAAAAGTGGAGACCTTATTTATGGGTAAGAAGTTTACCATAAGAACTGACCACCAGAGTCTGAAGTTTTTGTTGAACCAACAGGTGCACACCCCTGCTCAGCAGAGGTGGTTGGTTAAATTATTGGGCTATAATTTTTTAGTAGAATACAAGAGTGGAAATCATAATAAAGTTGTAGATGCACTATCAAGAAAATTTGACACTCACTTAGAACCTTCAAGTTTTGCCATCTCTGTTCTAGTTCCCTCTTGGTTGGATGAAATCACAGTTGCTTACATATCTGACCCAATTCTACAGGCATTACATTCAAAATGGCACTCTGGTGATTTGGATGCATCAAAGTATACTTTTCGGGGAGAAATTCTATATTACAAAAATATAATTTATCTTCATAAGGCACTCCCTTTGATATCAATGATCCTTCAAGCTCATCATGATGCCCCGATAGGAGGACATTATAGCTATCACAAGACAGTGCACCGTATTAAGAGCACCTTCTATTGGCCAGGTTTACAGGCTACTGTTCGTGAGTACATCAAAAACTGTGATGTTTGTCAATGTACTAAAACACTTCCTCAGCATTCAGCAAGATTATTGCAACCACCTCCCATCCCTGACAGGATATGGATTGATGTTCACATTGATTTTATTGAGGGTTTACTTGTTTCCATGCAAAATTCATGCATCCGGGATGTTGTTGATCGTTTATCAAAGTATGCTCACTTCATTCCATTGAAGCATCCCTATACTGCAGCTGGAGTTGCTTAGGAATTCATGGCTAATGTGGTCAAATTACATGGGTTCCCACAGGTAGCTATTTCTGATAGGGATGTGGTATTCACTAGTGCTTTTTGGAAAGAATTGTTCAAATTACAAGGAGTACATCTACACATGAGCTCCGCTTATCATTCGCAAATGGATGGACAAGTTGAGGTGCTAAATAAGTGTTTAGAAAATTATTTACAGTGTTACTATTTTCAGCAACAAAATAATTGGATGAAATGGTTGTCTTGGGCTGAACTATGGTATAATACTTCTACTCACTCCTCCACAGGCTTTACCCCTTTTGAAGTGGTCTATGGAATACGTCCACCTTCTTTCCTTTCATATGTTCCTGGAATAGCTCGAGTACAAGATGTTGAGGACACCTTGAATAACAGAGATTTAGTTTTGAAAGAATTAAGACTTCATCTCCACAAAGCACAGAACAAAATAAAAAAAAATTAGCCGACCGTCACAAATTAGAGAAAGAGTTTTCTGTTGGAGATTGGGTGTATCTTAAACTACGACCTTATAGACATAATTCAGTTGTGTATCGCTACAATAATAAGTTGTCTCAAAAATTCTTTGGGCTGTTTTAGATTCTACAATGTATCGGTGCAGTGGCGTACAAACTGCAGCTTCCCCCTTCTTCCAAAATTCATCCAGTGTTTCATGTCTCTCAATTGAAGAAACGATATGGTAACCAGCAAGCTCCTATTATCCCACTGCCAAGCAACCCAGTCAACAGGCAACCAGTTGCTTGCTTAGGCAGGTGTATGGTTAAGATGGATAATAGAGCTGTAGTCCAAGTACTCATATAGTGGGATGGTCAATCCTCATCTGATGCGATGTGAGAAGATTATTATCACTTCCGAGAACAATTTCCTACCTTCGACCTTGAGGGCAAGGTCGCTTCCGAAGGAGGGGGGATTTGTAACAGATAAACCAGTTTAAACCGGTGGGTAGTGGTAGTTAGGCAGGCGAACGGCCGCTACCGGTCTCGACTTGTAGCTATTAGGAAACTGTTGTGGTGTTTTTTATTATAAGAAAAGATAATAAACAGAGACGATTTAGCTAATTGTATCAAGAATTAGTGATTTGGGGAGACTGGCCATAAATTTAATGTGGCCCAGCCCCTAGCAGTTGTAATAGGCACTATAAATAAGAGAAGGCAATAGCATATGAGCCGATTCCAAATGCCAGAAAATTCCTCTTTCTACTTCTCTCTATTCTTCCTCATCAGTTCTCTGTAGTTCTTCCCAGTGCGTAACCCAGTAGTTTAGCTCCATTCCCTGTTGCCTTCCACTAGATCGTTGGGAGCCAGTGCTCGTGGATCTTGCACGGCCAATGGCAGGAGACGTGGATCGAGTTTAGCAGAGGAAACGTGACACCCTCCCCTCCATCTCCTGGTGGTGCAGCAACCCCCCCCCCCCCGCTGGACCCCCCTCCCCTCCCTCTCCTGGTGGCGCTGCAACTGCACCACCGGAACCCCTCCCCTCTCCTTTCCCACAGACGAGAAGCCTGAAAAAAAAAAGTAGGGTGAGGGTGGCCTACTGATGGCGAGGACGACGGTCGGCAACAGAGCTTCGGCCAAACCGGTGAGGAGGCACTACGGCGGCAGAGGAAGAAGAATGGGGAGGGAGAGCTCTGCGGCAGCAGAAGAAGAAGCCCCCCGCAGGAAGACATCGGCGGCGGCGTCACCGGCAGCGGTGGCGGCAGCTGCGGTGGTGGCAACGATCGACAGTGTTGATGAGGCAGCTGGGCTGAGGGAGGGAGAGGGAGAAACTGGCGTTCAGGTGCGCGTGTGTGAAAGGAGAGTGGTCGATGGGAGGGAAATTAAAGAAAAACGGTCCGTCCCTAATCTGCCTCAAATCCCTCACTCAACCCGCACTAAATTCAGAATCTACGACGGAAAAAATGGTCCTAAATCCATCGCTAATTCTTAATTTAACTATTTAATAATTAATATAATAATCATTAAAATTATAATTTAAATTTATTATAAAAATTGATTGTTTAATATGTATTATAATAATAATTCTACTAAACTAGGACCGTTGATCAAGCTTAGGTCTTAAGTTCAGCCCACGGGTTGACTTGTCTCGATCTTATTTTTAAAAAATTAAAAAAAATTCAAAATATTAAATTAACATGTAAACCTCAATAATGATCAAACTGTGTAACCTAATTAATTAAATTAAGGTCAATAGTACAATCCAATAATTAAAGGCATCTACTTTGCGTGCAATATATTTAATTCAAACTCTTTGTAAGTTTATATGGCTAGAAACAAAATGTGTAATTTACATAGTTATTGTAACCCATGAAACTATGTGATATGAAGCCAAAGCTTGTAATTTACATAACACTAGATGCATATTTTCAAAAACTGCATACATTGGACATATTCTGACGTTGTTTAAAGACTTTATTTTCGAATGAGAGAGTTAGAGTATTCAAAAATGAGAATTTTGTTGTTGTCACATCGTATCGAACTATGCAGATGGGAAGAAGAAAAAATCTCATTCGACTGTGACATAGTCCATTCAATAATCGGAGAACTATTGAATGTCATCCTAAAATTTCACCGCTGATCGCATATTTTCTTGTATAATATATCTTCAAGATTTTATCTCCAAAAATATTCAAAGAATCATTTTGAATAATTTTATGCTCACGTGCGACGGAAAATACAGATTTGGATAGTCAATCCTTCTCGGCTTGTATGTAGTACGTATTTGTTATTGTGCTTAAAAAATAAAATATAATTATAATTTAATAATTATTATGACACAAATTATTCTAAAGTCAAAAAATAAATATTAATTATAAATTAATAAAATAGATAAAAGGATAATATCGAATTATTTGGACTCACCTATCGTCACTTTGATCTCCAACATACAGAATATTCTTTTGGTTGGCACGACAGTACTTCGTTACATTTCTTGGTTGACAACATTGTGAATTATACCCAACTTATCAACTCTATGCATATGACTCACTCTTGTTACGTAGTACATATTAGAGTGGGAGAGTGAAAAATTCTGATTGACAATGAGAAATTGCGACCCGAGTGAGAGTGTGACACAATAGTTTGCGGTGGAATAGTAACAGAATTTCTGTCTCAAATCTGTCTCCATATTTAACGAATATTTAAATTTTATTGCTAATTTGTCATTAATTTACGACGGATTAGTGACTGAAAAAATTTACTCGTGAATATTTGATTCATAATTTATGACAGAAATTTTCATCGCAAATCCGTCTCTATTTACGACATAGTATTTTTCGTCACTATTCGGCCGCTACTTTGCGACGAATTAGAGGAAGAAACAGCTTTTGTCGCAAAAATTTTGGAGATGGAATTTTTCGTCACAAAATTGTCGCTATTTAACTACAAATTTCCACATTCTACATATTAACGATGGATTATTTTTTTGTTGCTAATCTATATCTATTTAGGGATGAAAATTTTCGTCGCTAAATTTTCGTCGTTGATAGCGCATTTTCTTGTAGTGTGCCTTAGCCGCTGCGCCATCTTCGGATTGGAGTAGAGCAAGCTTGCAGGGTGCTCAGAGGATTGGCGGCACAGGCACATAGTGCGGGCTGCAGACGCTACCGATGCCTTACGCTCGTGGCGTGAGTTGATCATCGATGGGGCTTTACCATTCAACGGCAGAGCGGTGGGTGCATGATCTGGCTCTGCTTGACAATTCAGGTGGCCATGGTAAGCCTCCATTAGCATTTGGAGTTGCAGGCACATCTCAGCTAACTTGACAGTGGTGATGTTCGCCTGAGGTCAAGGAGAAGGCACCCGTGATGAATGCGGGTCGGCCGATCCATTGCGAGATGCCTTGAGAACCTGGAGCCCCTCAGCGACTGTTCACGTTGTGGTAGTTTCTACAGGGAGCCATGGCTTCTTGGTCTCTTCTCATTTATGGCATCAAAAAGTGTAGAGGCTGAAATATGGAACCTCGAACCTCGGACCACACTTTTACAATTTCTTGAATGGGAGAGAGAGATCAGTCACCCCGAGGAAACATGTAACAAGTAAACAAACACGTAAAAAGGAGCCCTCGGCGAGTACCTAGGGGACAACTCTCCAATGCTTAAGTCAATGAGGTGCGCGGATAAGAGAGAAAGGGATGGAGAGTATGGAGAGGAGTGCTCGATAGGGAGAGGAGTGCTTAGACGGGGGGAGAAGAGCTCTGGAGATTGGGCGTTTCTCTGTAGACTGATTCAATACCTTTGGTCATCTATCCAGGGTTTTATTTATAGGGTTCACCTTGTGCGTATCCATTTCCTGACTAAGTGGAGTCGTGATTGGTGGAGTAATATGTTACCTGATCATGGGATTGTCGGTTACCCTCTCACCCGCTCTCTAAGAGTTGAAATGCAACGTTATGGCGAGCGTCCCGACTATGTGGGTGGACACCCATCACTTGTTGGGGTAATCTCCAAGATTTTGGCGATAACGGCCTCCCGTTTGAGGGCCTCAAGGCGTGCAGAGCTCACACGTACGTGGAGTGCACACCCATGGGTCGGGCCAGTCCCAAGTGGGTCTTGTTTGGCAACATTCTTGTACTGTCGGCTGGTTGATAATGAGCCGCAGGGGCCTGGCAAATTTCTCTCTCCTCAAAAAATGATACAATCTTAATCATGAGAGTCCGAAAAAAGTATCTACTGTCCTTCCGCCACCTTTAATTTTATTATTATCTTTCAATTGTCATCTTCAATACTCCTTCCATACCAACATCAACATTGATATTCTTATACTCTAAAGTATTAATATCAAAATTAATACTCTAACCAAACAAGACATGATAAAAGGTTATAGATACTTTTTGTAATAAGATATGATAAAAGGTTATAGATACTTTTTGTAATTTATTATTTTTTAGAAGTCATTAGCTGGCTTCAAACTTGCGAAGGTCCAGCAGTATTTTCAATTAAAAAGGTTTAACTAGTCCTTCCCACGCTCCCAAACTTATTCAAAGACAGTGGAGAATACAATGGCTAAGACGAGGTTGTTTTGAGGCGGCATTTGGTTGTTGTATCAAATACCTATATCAATATCCATTTTGATATTGATATCAACATAGGGTGTTAGACTGTATTCTTAACATTTTTAATGTACTATTATGTCAAAAGCGTGTAGTGTTATACAAAATTTAGTGCAAGTTTAAATTTCTACATTCCCTCTCATTCATCCACTTTTAATTTTATTGTCTCTCTTTGAATGTCATCCTTGATATTCAATATCAATATTGATACATACTCAAAAGAGTGGCTCTTTTGGTACGGTTCTTCGAGGTTACGTAAGGTCAGGATTTATAGGCAGCGCAAACAAGGTTAATTGAATAAATTTTGAGATTTTTGTATGAAAATTATCATTAAAAAATTTATAAAAAAATATTTTTAAAAATATATTACCATGGATATCACTATGTTAATTCAAATAATGTATAAATGATATTTAGACGTGATTTTTTTTACAATTTTTTAGTAAAAATAAGTGATAACTACTGATCAATGTTATCAGAATCGAATCGGACCAACTAATCTGACCGATCCGACCGCCAACTAATCCAGACACCGATCCGATTAGGAATAGTTCAGTCTAATTTTAAAAAATTGGACAAACCGGACGAATCACGATTCGACCGGTGAACCGATTCGCACCGATCCGACCCGATTCACCTTTTAAATCAAAAAATATAAAAATAAATATAAAAATATTTAGATATTTAACATGATATTTATGTGTCAATAAAATTATCTTACTATTATTGATTTGTTATTATTTATCATTTTATTTTAGATATATTTGAAGTTTAATAGTTTAAAGAAACATAGATGTCAATTACAAAATTTTAAGACCAATTTATTTAACCATATTACTGTTGTATTTTTACTTACATAATTATATAATGATGAATAATAATTATGCATATATATTTTATTATTTTGATCCGTATATCTTATTTCTTATTATCTTGAGTAGTTCGGCTATAAAATCATTACTTCATACATAATATAATTTATTATATTATAAAAAATTATAATATTTTAATATTTTAATATTATTAAAATTTTATGACATCATAATTATATTACGATGACATCATGGTTCAAACCATTTCGATTGAACGGTCCAACTGATTTGAATCGAACCAACGCATTGACTGATTCAATTACCGACCGATTCGATTCCGATAACATTACTATAAATAAGGGTTTTTTGCATATTAACCCCTACAAATATGACGAATTACTTTTTAGTCCCTACAATCTCTCTATTGTTTAAAAAGTCCTTGGAAATCTTACCGTTAAACTAAAAAGTCCCTATCATTTTTTACTGTCGACGATATTAAACGCAAGGTGAGTTAACTTGACCGTAGTTGGTGAAAAGATCAACCCAGCCTCGATTAATCGAGGTTCATGGCCGTAGTAACCCTTCTGCCGCGCCACCCTCCTGTTTAGGGTTCCCCCCGTACACAATCGCCACCCTCCTCTTTCCCTTCCCCCCGTACACAGTCGCCATTGCCGTCGATTTCACTCTTTGGTCGTCGTGACAACAACGATCGCCGGCCACTGCCAGGGTCGATTAGGCACCATCGCCATTGCCCAAACCTGCACGTAACAACCGCGGCGCTTCACGGCACCCCATCTGCCGCCGCAGACGTACGACCGCCCTCGTTCAGATGCCGCATCACCGGAGTCACCACCCCACGTCCAAGTCTGGGCCACACACCTCCGTCTCCACTCCGGTACGCGTCAAGTGCTCCTGCCACCTCACACTCAGTATGATCTGCAAATATAAATGTTTACTCATGCATTTTATATGTTTACAGAGTCGAAATATTAAGGACATCAATTTTTATTTTCTTTCTATATGGTTTAGGGATAAGATTGTTGTTATGTCGTTTTTTGCTATAATGTTGTTAGATTATTTAATGCTCTGAAAAGTTTTGTTATTAATTGTACATGTCTGAATTCACGGGTGCAGTTTCTTTATAGTTCTGTCAAAAAATTTTGCTTTAATATTTTTCAATCACTCAATTCATATTAGTTAAGAATGTTATTATTGTACTCAGATTATTGGATATGCGTACTAATTTTGTAATGTGGATAATTGTTCTAGAGAGTTTATTTCTATCTTCAGATTGTTAGATTGTGAAAATGGGGGAACGAGAGCCATCATTAAAGTTGACATATAAGTTTGGTGGTTATTGGAAAACTCTTCAGTCTGGGAAGAGGGCATATGCACTAGGTCAGAGCAAGACAGTCATGGCATATCCTGATTACTACAGTAGATGCATATTAATTTAGGAAATGGGACATCTATCTAAGTGGGCAAGTACACATTGTTTAGAATTTCATTATGAATTACCTAATAGCAGACCTGTTCAGTATGAGGAAATTGTTTCAGATGCTCAATTATATGAGATGATGAAAGTCCATTTGCCCGTAGGGAAGATGACCATATATGTTAGCACATTGGACAGTCGGCCATTCGACTTATAGCCAACCAATATTCCACAGAAAGGTATGGCCAGCCAGTCTACTCAGGTCCATTCCCAGACATTTGTTGACATTGATGAGATGGATGATGATGCTGAGGTTGGTCAACATCCTGAGTTTGTTCATGATGCTGTAGTTGTTCATCGTGACGAGGTTATTCATGATGTCCCTGCCCCTGCCCCTGCCCCTGCCCCTGTAGTTGATGAGGATTATCATATTTTAAAGAAGAGGATATGTTCTGAAGCTGAGCACAGTGACTCAGAATATGTTGCATATGAAGATGAGTACAGCGAATCTGACGAGAGTGTGGCTGATTCTGATGAGGTACACACTGAGGACAGCTATCATTCAAGGCCATGTCCCTCAGATGAATCTGATATTGATGGAGGAGTTTCAGATGATGATGGAGATTTGTTGGAGGCTGATGAAGAGACCCCAGATATATTAGTTGGTTCTCTATTTGCAAATAGTCAGGAGTACAGGATTGCTCTACGTCAGTATACTATTAAAAATCAATTTGAGTTCAAGCAAGTGAAAAATGACAGCATGAGAATTACTGTTGTATGTGCAAATGTTAATTGCAAATGGAGAGTGCATGCCTCAAGACTGCAAGATGGAGTTACTTTTGCAGTCAAAACAATGCAGGAAAAGTACACATGTTCAGCCACATCTAGGTGTGATAGCAGGATGGCATCCAAATCTTGGATTTCAGCCAGGGTATTGGAAGCAGTGAAGGAGAATCCTGACATACCTCCAAGAAAGTTGCAAGCTGATTTATTGAAGGCTTACAATATTTCAATCCCTTATCACCGCATTTGGCGTGCACAAGAGTCGGCAAAGGAGAAGGTGTTTGGGGAGGTTGAGGAAACGTACAAGCATTTGCCACAGCTACTGAATGAATTAAAGCAGAGCGACCATTCTTCAGTTGTACAGTACAAGATTGGATTGGATGGTTGTTTCCAGAGGGTGTTCATTGCCTTAGGGGCATGTATGAGTGGTTTCAAAGATGGCTGCTGTCCAGTGCTGGGCATAGATGGATGCCACTTGAAAGGGTATTACACTGGGATCTTGGTGGCTGCAGTTGCTCTTGATGGGAATCATGGTTTGTTCCCAGTTGCCTATGGTGTTGTTGAGGGGGAGAGTATAGACTCGTGGACATGGTTTTTGCACAAGTTGAAAGACGCTATTGAAAATCCGACAGGGATTACATTCATTTCTGATATGGAAAAGGGCATTGAGATAGCTGTCCCAGATATCTTTCCAGGTGCCGAGCATAGGTAATTAAGTTTCTCCTTTTACAATGTTTGATCTACTGCTAGTTTTATTTTCTATAATGTATGAATTGAGTGACTATGTATTTTAATGACATTGACTATAGATTTTATATTAATGATGAGATTGTAATTTCGAATTGCTTGTAGGTTTTGTATGCGGCACCTTTACAGGAATTTTAAGAAGAAATGGCCAGGCCCAGGTTTCAAGAATGCTGCATGGGCAGCAGCAAAATCTTACACTGTTCAAGAATATAAAGCAGCTATATTTGAGATGAAGAAACTAGATCCACAAGCTGCTTCCTATTTAGAAAGTTTGCGTTGTGCTTGGTCAAGATGTCATTTTAATGACAAGGGTAAGCTAAACTACATCACTAACAACGTAGCAGAGTCATTCAATTCATTTGTTGGTGATACGAGAGGCCTACCACTTGTAGACATGTTAGATGGAATTAGGCAGAAAATTATGGTGAAAATGGATCACAGGAGGAGACATGCACGTAGGATCAAAGAAAAATTTGTGCCACGGGCTGTTGCCTATTTAAATGTAATTGTTAGGAAGTTGGGAAAATATGCAGTCAGATATTCCACTGATTTTATGGCTGAGATGGAAGGTCCGTATGAGAGGTGTGTTGTTAAATTGGACAAGATGTATTGTTCTTGTCGTCAATGGCAAGTCAGTGGGCTGCCTTGCCAACATGTTGCTGCTGCTGTTGATGCATGTAAGGGCCTCCAAATTAATAATTTTGTTGATAGATGTTATTCAATTGAGACATATAAAGCCACATATGTAAAGTCAATACAACCATTGCCAGGTAAGAGCATGTGGCAGACTGTAGAATCTGTTGAGGTGCTTCCTCCTCGCTGCCAAAGACCCCGAGGTCGCCCTCGGAAGAAGAGGATTAGAGATGCTGATGAAAATCAAAAGGCACTTAGGAGATCCCATAAATGCAAAAGATGTGGACAATGGGGCCACCATAAAAATACTTACAAAGAATCCCTCCCAGGACCAGAATCTGCAGTTACAGACATTGGCACTACTTCCACAACTGTGGCACGGAAGTAAGTTTGTATTGCAATTATGATTTGTATTTT
This sequence comes from Amorphophallus konjac, assembly GCA_022559845.1. Classification (NCBI taxonomy): domain Eukaryota; kingdom Viridiplantae; phylum Streptophyta; class Magnoliopsida; order Alismatales; family Araceae; genus Amorphophallus; species Amorphophallus konjac. Next base: position 361,332,599 of record CM040120.1, read on the forward strand.
GTCTATTTGATTTACTTTGTGCATAATATTGAAAGTTATGTTGTAGGCAAGGCCCAATAAGACCACCCAAGTTCGTAAGTGGTAGGGCTACTCAGGCTCAAACTAGTGATGGTGGTGAAGGGCCACAAGTTACAACTTCGGTTGGTCCAGGTCAGACCCACGGGAGGGCTAGGAGAGGTACCAGCAGGGGCAGCACTGAAGGAAGCAGTCGGGGGAGAGGTAAGTTAGCACACATGTTAAATTTCTAAATTGAAATAAGAATTAGACTGATATTAATACAAGTATAACTCATGTAGGTCGCACAATTTCGGTGGAGGCACCGGGCTCCAGCAGCACTAGCGGAGGAGACATTCGTGTGCACACGGTGATAAATATGGACAGTCAAGCATCCATTAACTTTGATCAGCATTCCTCCATGTTCAACTTCCAATAACTCCCACCAAATTGTGAGTTTAAAATATACTTTTTAACTTGTAGGTAAAGATTATGTTATTTCTAATAGTTAACATCCTCTCTTTGTCACACCTACAGGGCATTGGCTGATGTGAAGAATGTTGTTGCCGACCGGATGTGAAGAATGATATTGAAGAATAATATTTCATATCCGTTTTATGTGTTGTTGTCCTCAATGTAAACTCTTATGGATTGTGAAGTTTTGATGTAACTGATACAAGTATCTGTTTATTTGTTGGTGATATGAATGATATTTGTAGTTTTGTGCTGGGCTTAAACCAGGTTTGAATGATAGATGGTTTGTGTTGGTTTGAAATGAATGATACATGGGTTGTGATGATTTGATATGAATGATACAATGGTTGCAAGGGTAACTAACTGGTGCAGGTGCTGATGGTATATGCAAAAATCCCTAATGAGAATTAGCCAAGAAATAATTATGTGATCTGCAAATAATGCTATTGACAGCAGCTGGTGTCATGCCAAAATCCAAACCCTCCATGAGAGGTCGACACTTCAAGCAAGAGAGGTCGACACTGTTGGAACCGGATGCTCTCCTGGGACCGAGTATGCCCTTCGGCGACTACAGATGCTCCCCCACCATCAGTCAGAACAACGCATTGCCAAGACAGGGTCGACGCATTGCCAAGACAAGGTCGACGCATCCAACCCAGACAGCATATCCTCCCCTGGAGCAGCAGTTGCTCCCCTGGCACTGAAGGATGCTCCCCTGGAGCAGCGATTGCTCCTCAGAGATAGCGCATGTGCTCGCCATGCTCCCATGACGCTGGTGATGCTGCCCAGAGGCCATAGATGCTCCCCTGAGACTTCATATGCTCCCAGGCGAGAATGCACAACGACATGACTACATGCTCTCCTGAAGTAGCGATTGCTCCCTTGACGTTGAGAATGCTCCCTTGAGGCAGCGATTGCTCCCCTGGAGACAGCATGTGCACGCTATGCTCCCCTGATGCTGAGAATGCTCCCCTGGAACAGTGGGTGCGCTCCTGAGTCAGAGTGTGATCCCGTGCAAGGGCGCATGAGTTCTGACTCCACACTCTAACAGACACTTCCTATGTACAGACTTTGCAATGTATAGACTTTGCTCAGTTCAGCAAGAAATGTATAGACTTTTGGAATGATGAAAATAATGTATTTTCAATGAAGATGCCCTGCATCTTTTGGAATGATGAAAATAATGACTTTGCAATGTATAGACTTTGCCAATGTATAGACTTGGTGTTATGAAGCACAGACTTCACCGATGTATAGACTTGGTCTGATGTACAGACTTGATCCGATATACAGACTTGACCGATGTACAGACTTCACCGATGTATAGACTTGCTCAGTTCAGCAAGAAATGTATAGACTTTTGTGTATAGACTTAGAGTGAGTGTGCATGCATAACGATGTACAGACTTGTGTTTGCGTGCATGCAACAATGTGTAGATTTAGTGTTTGTGCAGCTAGCCAATGTAACAAAGCTTCTGTTACATGTCAAGAGGTCGACACTTCAAGGAAGAGAGGTCGACACTTCAAGAGGTTTTTACTTTATTGTATGTTAAAACATGTGAAAGTATGCCTCCCCAAAATAGTTATACATGTGATGTCTGGATGCTTTGCGAAAAAGAGAACTCTACCCTATGCTGGTGCCTTGACTGCTGTGTTCATCAAGGTTGGAATTCCATTGGAAGATGAACATGTTCAGATAATTCCAAGGATCAATGTCTACTGTCAGAAATTTATTGGCACGTTTATGCATTACAAGAAGAAAGGAAACAGGATAGTAAGAGATCTTCCAGGCTATGAGACATTACAAGGTCCAACAGTTCCCTCAACCGAACCTCAGGCTACTCCAGACACACACATTGGAGCTATAGTTCATTTTGGAACTTCTCCACCCTCTTCACCTCCTCAGATGTTCAGAGAGTCAGATGCACCTCCAGAGTTCCATACACAAACATCTGCACCAGATCAAGCCGGCACAAGCTCCAATCATTCTCTTCATTCCCATATGATGAAATATATGCAGGAGCAATTTACTGTCATGAAAAGTGAAATTTTTAAGCTGAACTCCAATCAAGAGCTTATTCATACCCAACTAGTATATGTCAGTGCACAGCTGCTTCCTATTATGAATGAACTTAAGGAATTCCGTGCAGACACTCAGATGAAAAACACTGAACTTCAACAACAAATTCAAGAGCTTTCTGTTCAACATTCACAGTTCCAGGATGCAGTAGTTCACATCTCCTCGCAACTTAGTTCCCAGCATCCAGCTGGCTCCAGCTCTGATATTCCCTCTACAGTGACAGCTCACTTCGATCATTTATTCAACACTATGCAGCACTGGGCTACGGACATAAATACACAGATTGCACATGTTCAAACATCTGTCAAGCAGACAAACCAACTCATGAATAGCAAATTTGTCTCACTGGGGGTTAAGGTATCAAAGCTTATTGGAGATGTTCCAACAGCAATTCCTTTGAATAAATCAAGAGGATCCGATTCAGGATCTAGGTCAGCACCGCCTCCTACTCCGCGTTCGTGAATGGTACCATTTTGCTTGATGACAAAGGGAGAGACATACATAGTTCTACATGCATATCATGCATTAAGAATCTTTTTGAATCATGTCGTTTCTATTTTTGCACTTATTGTAACAATCCTTTGTGATTGAACGAGATGCCTCTTTGTCAATGCATGAATTGCCTTGTTTTGTCCATGTCTGGAATCATGTATTGAGAATGAATGGAATGGGTTTTTAATGAATACACCGTTTTGACTACATGTCTTGATTATTAAGAGCATAAAAGGTCGACCTCTCCATTAGAGTACCCAGAACAGGAGGACAAACAGCAGAGGAGGAAGAAGAGAAAAAACCAATCACACAATAACACACATAGATTTTTACGTGGTTCGGAGGCAAGATGCCTTCCTACGTCCACGGCCGCAACAGGATTCCACTAGATAATCACAGACTTGTTGTTGTTCCAATACAATGAGAGAGCCCATCCTTTTATACTAGGAGATTAGGGCGTCATTAGTCAGGGTATTAAAGACAATAATATCCCGGTTAAACAGAAACCCTCTTCCGGGATACATCAGTCGCGCATGCTCGTCTATCCCCCCGGATGCTCTCCTGGGACCGAGTATGCCCTCCAGCGACTGCAGATGCTCCCCCCCCCCCCCCCCCCACCAGTCAGGTTAATGCATTGCCAAGACAAGTGTCGACACCTCTTCATGCATTACCAAGACAAGAGTCGACACTTCTTCATGCAGGTCGGCCTGCTCCAAGTGACATCGAAATGCCTTGAGCCCGCAATACATGCTTCCCTGACGCCAGTGATGCTCTCCTGGGACAATGAATGCCCTCCAGAGACAGCATGTGCTTCCCTGCTAGACCCGGACAGCATATGCTCCCCTAGAGTAACGAATGCTTCCCTGGTACTGAAAGGATGCTCCCCTGGAGCAGCGATTACTCTCCAGCGACTGAAGGATGCTCCCTTGGAGCAGCGAATGCTCCCCTGGAGATGCGATATGCTCGCCATGCTCCCCTAAGCTGAGGAAGCTCCCCTGGAGCAGTGGATGCTCCCCTGGGGCAGCGATTGCTCCCCTGGAGCAGCGAATGCTCGCCATGCTTCCCTGATACTGTGAATGCTCCCCTGAAGCAATGGATGCGCTCCTGAGGCAGAGTGTGATCCCGTGCAAAGGCGCACGAGTGAAAGAGTTCTGACTCCACACTCTAACAGTTCACATCTCCTCGCAGCTTAGTTCCCAGCATCCAGCCGGCTCCAGCTCTGATATTCCATCTACAGTCACAGTTCATGCATTCTTCCATCGCCTTCAGTTGATATTTGACATCCACAACATTATATGTAGTATCATCAACCCACTCAAAGAAACCGCAATCCCCGTCAGTATTTGCATACGGACAACAATAGAAACGCTTGCCTTTCGACCTCTCGCGATTTGAGACGTAAACCCGACAATTACCCCTTCTACAGTTGCATTCCATCGGCGGCACACGAGATGAGACGACAGCTCCTCGAGACAACTGCATTCCACTAACATTTGATGACTGCATACGACACGAACAAGTTATTATCACTGTAAACATAGATGTGGAGAATAATCTAGCCATCAAAATAGCATACCATTTCAGACATGGGGAGAATAACAAGGGTCGATTTGTCGTGTTGGGCGTGATGGCAAGGGCCGGCGGTGGTTGGTGGGCCGTCGGCGATAGGCCGTCAGCGTCGACCGGTGGGGCTTCTGCGACTGGGGCCTTGCGATGGGGCGTCTGCGGCGACTGGTGGGGGTAGTCCGCAGCTTGCAACGGCGGTGGGGCGTCTGCGGGGGTGAAGGGTTTCACTGGGAAAGGGTCATGAGTAAGGGTAGTTTAGGATTTTCAACTTTTTTTAACGGAAGGATAGAATATTCCATCGAATATCCAATTGTTTTAACGTCGATGAACTACAAGGACTTTTCTGTAAAAGTTACATGATTTTAAGGACTTTTTAAACAATAGAGAGATTGTAGGGACTAAAAAGTAATTCGTCATATTTGTAGGGACTAATATACAAAAAGGGATGGAGAGTATGGAGAGGAGTGCTCGGATAGGGAGAGGAGTGCTTAGACGGGGGGAGAAGAGCTCTGGAGATTGGGCGTTTCTCTGTAGACTGATTCAATACCTTTGGTCATCTATCCAGGATTTTATTTATAGGGTTCACCTTGTGCGTATCCGTTTCCTGACTAAGTGGAGTCGTGATTGGTGGAGTAATACGTTACCTGATCATGGGATTGTCGGTTACCCTCTCACCCGCTCTCTAAGAGTTGAAATGCAACGTTATGGCGAGCGTCCCGACTATGTGGGTGGACACCCATCACTTGTTGAGGTAATCTCCAAGATTTTGGCGATAACGGCCACCCGTTTGAGGGCCTCAAGGCGTGCAGAGCTCACACGTACGTGGAGTGCGCACCCATGGGTCGGGCCAGTCCCAAGTGGGTCTTGTTTGGCAACATTCTTGTACTGTCGGCTGGTTGATAATGAGTCGCAGGGGCCTGGCAAATTTCTCTCTCCTCAAAAAATGATACAATCTTAATCATGAGAGTCCGAAAAAAGTATCTACTGTCCTTCCGCCACCTTTAATTTTATTATTATCTTTCAATTGTCATCTTCAATACTCCTTCCATACCAACATCAACATTGATATTCTTATACTCTAAAGTATTAATATCAAAATTAATACTCTAACCAAACAAGACATGATAAAAGGTTATAGATACTTTTTGTAATAAGATATGATAAAAGGTTATAGATACTTTTTGTAATTTATCATTTTTTAGAAGTCATTAGCTGGCTTCAAACTTGCGAAGGTCCAGCAGTATTTTCAATTAAAAAGGTTTAACTAGTCCTTCCCACGCTCCCAAACTTATTCAAAGACAGTGGAGAATACAATGGCTAAGACGAGGTTGTTTTGAGGCGGCATTTGGTTGTTGTATCAAATACCTATATCAATATCCATTTTGATATTGATATCAACATAGGGTGTTAGACTGTATTCTTAACATTTTTAATGTACTATTATGTCAAAAGCGTGTAGTGTTATACAAAATTTAGTGCAAGTTTAAATTTCTACATTCCCTCTCATTCATCCACTTTTAATTTTATTGTCTCTCTTTGAATGTCATCCTTGATATTCAATATCAATATTGATACATACTCAAAAGAGTGGCTCCTTTGGTACGGTTCTTCGAGGTTACGTAAGGTCAGGATTTATAGGCAGCGCAAACAAGGTTAATTGAATAAAATTTGAAATTTTTGTATAAAAATTATCATTAAAAAATTTATAAAAAAATATTTTTAAAAATATATTACCATGGATATCACTACGTTAATTCAAATAATGTATAAATGATATTTAGACGTGATTTTTTTTACAATTTTTTAGTAAAAATAAGTGATAACTACGGATCAATGTTATCAGAATCGAATCGGACCAACCAATCTGACCGATCCGACCGCCTACTAATCCAGACACCGATCCGATTAGGAATAGTTCAGTCTAATTTTAAAAAATCGGATAAACCAGACGAATCACGATTCGACCGGTGAACTGATTCGCACCGATCCGACCCGATTCATCTTTTAAATCAAAAAATATAAAAATAAATATAAAAATATTTAGATATTTAACATGATATTTATGTGTCAATAAAATTATCTTACTATTGTTGATTTGTTATTATTTATCATTTTATTTTAGATATATTTGAAGTTTAATAGTTTAAAGAAACATAGATGTCAATTACAAAATTTTAAGACCAATTTATTTAACCATATTACTGTTATATTTTTACTTACATAATTATATAATGATGAATAATAATTATGCATATATATTTTATTATTTTGATCCGTATATCTTATTTCTTATTATCTTGAGTAGTTTGACTATAAAATCATTACTTCGTACATAATATAATTTATTATATTATAAAAAATTATAATATTTTAATATTTTAATATTATTAAAATTTTATGACATCATAATTATATTACGATGACATCACGGTTTAAATCATTTCGATTGAACGGTCCAACTGATTTGAATCGAACCAACGCATTGACTGATTTAGTTACCGACCGATTCGATTCCGATAACATTACTATAAATAAATATCACACTTTCGTACAATTAAGATTTACACATTGATATATATGTTAATATATTTATAAAAATAATTATTTTATAAATTAAAATTTAACAATAATTTTTATCTAAAAGTTATTGTTAAATTTTACAAATTTTATTTTTAAAATATTAATATCAAAATTAATATTCTAAACATGAGAAGATGAGACCACACGCTATTAGAATACCAATAGAAAACATTTGAACTGACATAACTCGTGTGTGCCTGCTTCGTTACGAAGGGGCGATGGAGACCTTGTAGACCTGGACGAGGAACTCCAAGGTGGTGGCAGGGGGTATCTGGACCCCGGAGCCCAGGTCGGCGCCTTTATCCCCGAACCCCAGGCCGGGGGGGACGACCACCCTCGCCTTTCCCCCGGCCTTCATTAACCTCAGAGCCGACTCCAACCCCTCGCACATCCCCCTGGTGTAGGGCCTCGACCCCAGCACTAGGGCTGTCAATGGGCCGGGCCCGGGCCGGGCTTAGGTCGGTCCGGCCCGGGCCCGACTTCTCAACATTAAAGCCCGAGCTCGGCCCGAGCCCAACTTATGTCGGGCCGGGCCGGGTCGAGCCCGACATTATGTTAAAATTTTAAAGCCCGACTAAGGCCCGGCCCGGCTCGGCCCGACAATTTAAATAAAATAATAATAATAATAATAATAATAATAATAATAATATAAAGTATATAATCTCACTAAATTAATTAAAATTTGGATATTAATTACATAATTTGTGTAAAAAGAGAGTTTTAAAATTTATCATTAAGTAAAATAACATAGTTTTAACTAAATAATTTTTAAATTTTGATGTGGGAATAAAAAAAAGAACGGGTCGGGCCGGCCTACGGACCATACTCAAAGCCCGAGCCCGGCCCGCGGGTCAAGTCGGGCCGGACTTTTAGACCCGACTAAAAGTCCGCGGACCGAAAATGACCTTGCGGCCCAGCTCGAAATCGGGCCAAACCCGCGAGCCTATCGGGCCGGACCGGCCCATTGACAGCCCTACCCAGCACCAGAGCCCGGGGCTTCCCCCCCTCGCCGAAGGTGTCCAAGAACAGCTCCCCGCTGCCCTCCAGCCGCCCCTTCAGGTCGATCACCACCAGGTCCCCCGGCATGGGTGAGGCCCCGCCGCCCACCCTCATCCCGTAGTACTTGACGCCGTTGGGGAGCACAACTTCTTGCTCCTTTTCTACGTCACTGCAGGAGGTTAATTCCGACGCGGCTTGGTTTCAGGCAAACGCGGTTATACGAAAATGCTGGCTTCGGCTACCAAAACGATGGCGCAATGCGGAGAGTGGCAGAAGACGAATTCGGGAGGGAGAGGGGAAGATGGAGGGATGGGCATGTCCGTACCGTGTGTCCGCTTCCTGCCGAGAGGCCTCGAGGCGGGTCTTGATCTGCTCGGAGAGGACGCCGACGGCGAGGAAGCCCGCCCAGGCGAGGCCGGCGCCGAGGCCGAACCTCCTGCTCAGGGAGGAGGCAATCCAGTCGGTGGACTCGGGCGGGGCAGTGCTGGCGGCGGCCGGCCGGGGCTTCTGCTTGGGCTCGAGGGGGAGGGAGGAGGGCGTCGCGAGTGGGGACGTCTGTTCGGAGGAGGGCGGCGCCGGAGGGAGATGTTCCTGGTTCGAATGAGGGGGTGGGGGCGTGCGGGGACCCTGGGAGGAAGAGGTGGAGAGGTGGAGCCTCCTCAATGCGGGGGAGAGGATAGAAGGCGATCCAAGGAAGGCGGCCATGATGGGCGGACGGCGGAGACGGGGAAGCCGGCCTGGTGGGATTATCTAATCTCACACAAAAGAAGGCCACAGGAACGCGAGCCCACCTCATCCTTCACTCCCCCGTACGGCAGCCAAATGAAGGAATTTGAATATAATAATTTATCCGAATCAAAATATAAAAAAAGAGAGTTTCTTTGCATATATAAATTAGGGAGTCCCTAAAATAGTCATATTTTTTTATATGTGTGTGTATATGAGAGAGAGAGAGAGAGAAAGTGAGTGCAGGCCGGATGAAGTTTTTTTTTCAGAATTTTTAGTTTTTAACTACTATACATAATCATTCATATTTACATATTAGATCCTCTAATCCAGATATTTCATATATACATACAATATTATATAGCTGAAGTGTACATATTAATACACGTTACCAAAAATTAAAAAATTATAAAAATTATGACATGCACGATTTGAAAGTCTATTAAAGATTTTCAAATTTTAGGTGTGATGGATGTGGACTTATTTTAAAATCTTACTTTACCAAAAGTATCACATCATTGGTTTGATTCAAATCCAATTATTCATCTTTATTATTTTTAAATCATTATTTTTTTCTTAGAGACTTGTATCTAAATATGACCCTTCAAATTGTACTTCTTATCACGCTGGAAATCAAAAGATCGATCCAAAAAGAAGGTGAGATGTAGAAGAAAGTAGTGTTTTTTATTGTTTCTAGAGAGGGGGAACATCACAACCCATTAATCCTTTAATCCATGGGCCCACAAACTCGCCTAGCCAAATAGGTGACAACCCACGGTAATATCCAGGGCCCATCTGATGGAAGCCCATGTAAGAGGGCCCAACAAGCGCTGTCTAGCCCGGGATGGACGTCCACACGAGGAACTCCCCAAGCTCGGGAAAGACCTCACCAATAAATGGCCCCGAGCGATCGGAAAGCTACTGGGGGGATTTCCTTCGAAAGAGCGCTATGATAGGAGGATTGCCTGGGAATTTGGTCTAGGACGGGGTTGATCCTTATAAAAAAGAGGCAGGCAACCCCACATACGGGACCCCCTCTCTTAGCCCCACGGGAGACCTACACCTACCGGGCTCCTATCCGACTTAAATGTCAGTGAACTCCCCGGTAACGGACATGATCAAAAGACATAGAGGGATTAAGATAAGGGTAAGAGTCCTTACTCGAGGATTGCATCCCCCCTCTCTCTCTTCATCCTCTGTGAAGCCGCATACGGAGTTCATGGCCATTTATTCCCAGGATTTCCCTCCTCGAAGATCATCAGGTACGAGCCACCTCTAACCCTTGATTGGTGAAGAGCGATCTCATATCCTCAAACCCTTCACCTCCTCTTGCTCTCTTGCTCGTCGCTGATTTAAACATCAAAGAGTTATCCCTGTGATCACCATCCTAGGTGTCACGTCCCGAGTGCAGAAGGAACCCGGTATGTGTCACAAGTTTATATCAATCATGCCAATCAGAGCATAATAAATTTGACACATAGACAGAGTGCGCAAACGTAGAGATAATAAACCAAATCCTTTATTTGAAACGCCCCGAGATCCGATCCCCATTTTTGGGCATATATTTTTTTTCTTTTCTCAGACCCTGAAGTATTACTTTGTATGTACCGTGGAAGCACAAATATGTAAACGTGCATACACACGCATGAGAGAGAGAAACCACAATTACAAGAAATGACAATAGTATTTCAACCATTCATAATTTTCAAAAAAATAGGTACATATCAGTTGTTCCAAAAAAAACCTGAGTCCACATAGGCTCACACCCCATAACCATACATATGAGAAAGACATTCATCCATAACATACCCAGACGAACTATGAACTAGCTTTATTCCTCAACAGCAGCCTCCTCCTCAACCTCCTTCTCTATGTCTCCTGAAAACGTGTGTCACAAGGGGTGAGTGTGACGCTCAGTAGGCAGTCTAAACAAACCGGGGTTAACTTGCATCTATATAACCAAATTATTCATAGAATTCGAATGTTAATAATAGCATAATCCATTCATTTCCATCTACTTAAAATAACTCATATGAGAAAAATACGTATTCTTTAACTAACATATAAGGTACCCATGCATGCACAAAAATCATGGTGAATGAGCAATTACACATTATCACATTTTCGTTATTCATGGAACCGAACAGCTGTCGCAAACACAGGAGGCCCACACACAAACGAATGAACGAAAGAGTACTGCGCAGACCCGGGAGTGAACTCCCACCTAGACTCCTGTTGCACGGGGCGTTACGTAGTGCCGGCCGTCCCCTGGGTTCCGTGGCGCTCCAATCGTCGTCCCTCAGAATGAACCAGCCGAATCAATAGGATTTCAACCAGGGCATTACGTATCGTAGTCCCCTGGGTTCTTTTACTTCCGCAGCGTTACGTATCGCCGTCCCGCAGAAGGGCCGCCCCACAAAGGGACCGGAGTCCTATCTCACATAAAGTTGTTGTTTCCATTCATAACATTTACATCGTATTCGTATTCACATTCATACTCATTTTATAAATATTAGTATGATTCTTTATCATAACAAGCATACTTCCGAATAGTTTAAGTGGACAAATCACAACATAAGCTTACTTGATGTGGAAAGGAGCATGATCAGGTTTCTGTATAAAAGAGGGCATGTTTACTTCTAGGCTACACGTGCAAAGAAAGTGACTTATAACTGTAAAGTACAGAATTTCTTGGAGCATGAAATCTTTACAGTGAGATACCACCTTAGTCTTCTATCATTTCTAATTTTTCAGATTTTTATGATTTAAAATGCCTTTCAAAACTCTCTTTTTCTAAGTTTCTGAAAATCGGGACAGAACATATGTGCATCGACCTTACCTGGACCTACTCAGACCTGCCCAAAGGCTATAATAGAATGTGCATCGACCTTACCTAGACCTGCTCAGACCTGCCCAAAGGCCATAACAACATGTGCATCGACCTTACCTGGACCTGCTCAGACCTATCCAAAGGCTATAACAGCATGTGCATCGACCTTACCTGGACCTGCTCAGACCTGCCCAAAGGCCATAACATCATGTGCATCGACCTTACCTGGACCTTTTTCCAAATGTGCATCGACCTTGTACTATCCTGTACCAATGTGCATCGACCTTGTATAGCCCATCCCCAAAGGTGCATCGACCTTATATGGCCTTTTCCCAAATGTGCATCGACCTTACTTGACCTTTTCCCAAATGTGCATCGACCTTGCACTGGCCTGTGCCAATGTGCATCGACCTTGTATAGCCCATCCCCAGATGTGTATCGACCTTATATGGCATTTTCCCAAATGTGCATTGACCTTATATGGTCTTTTCTCAAATGTGCATCGACCTTGTACTGGCCTGTGCCAATGTACATCGACCTTGAACATCCCATCCCCAAATGTGCATCGACCTTATATGGCCTTTTCCCAAATGTGCATCGACCTTACTTGACCTTTTCCCAAATGTGCATCGACCTTATACAGGCCATTCCCAAATGTGCATCGACCTTACTCAGGCCTAACCCAAATGTGCATCGACCTTATACAGGCCATTCCCAAATGTGCATCGACCTTACCTTGGACTGAACCAAATGTGTATCGACCTTACTATGGCCAACACCAAATGTTCACAGACCTTACTCTGGACAATACCAAATGTGCATCGACCTTACTATGGCCAACACCAAGTGTGCACAGACCTTACTATGGTCAACACCAAATGTGCATTGACCTTGCTATGGCCAACACCAAATGTGCATAGACCTTACTCTCGACAATACCAAAGGTGCACAGACCTTACTATGGCTAACGCCAAATGTGCATAGACCTTACTCTTGATAATACCAAAGGTGCACAGACCTTACTATGGCCAACACCAAATGTGCACAGACCTTACTCATGGACCTGTCCAGAGACTTTAAACTCTGGTAGGGACTTGATGAAAAATAGAAAATGAACATGTTGGACGATCCCATGCACCCTTAGACCCTCTTTAAATTATAGAAAGATACTTTGAAATCATTATAATGCATTGTTGACCCCTAAAATTTGAGGTTAGGTGCCTACCTTTGAGATGTTAACCAACGATATGGGGATAATATCCACACCCCAGATCCACCTCAGCTTTACCCTTCGATCCGGGGATGAGATCCACACCCCAGACCCTCCCGAGACTCTTGCTCGCTGTCCTAGGAACTATAGGTCCCCCCCCCCTTCGTAGGGCCAAGGTCCCTCACCTCTCTTCTCTTTCAAGTGAAACTGTAGATGGTGGATGTTGAGGATAGGTGTTGCTAAAGGCTGACCACCCTTGGAACCCACTTCCTTATATAGGTTTCAAGCCTCCCAAGGCCTTTCCCACGTCCAGCAAGGTTCAGCCCAGCCCCAAGGTCACTGGTTTTAAGGAGGGGTTAATGTTAAGCACCCCTTCGGTTTGAACAGAGGTGACCATTCGTCTACCCGGTCAAGATGTGAATGGGAGCACTTTGCTATTAGGATTTAGGTTGCGATGTCTTCATATGAAATGAAGAGGACTTCCATATCTAACTTTTAGTTGTGGTTTCATGGAATTCCATCAACTCTAGAGTGAGTTATTATTTTCGCAATATTAACGTTATTCCTCTTTTCTTTCAGTCGCGACCCTTCGTCTACCTATTCATAAATGTGAGTGGGCGTGCTCTTCTGTTGGGATTTGGATTGGGATGTCTTCTAATGAAATCAAGAGGACTTCTATATATAACTTTGGGTTATAGTTTCATCGAATTTCAGTATCCCTAGAAATATTTATGATTTTCTCAAGATTAACATTTATTTTCTCCCATTCCCGTCGTGACCTTTCGGTAGCCTGAGATAATTTGAGTATAACTCTAGTATCCAGGTAAAATTTGGCCTCGACCTCAACATATAACATGTGGATAACATACAATGCAAAATTATGCTCTTAGTTTCAGGTCATTTCATCAACCACAGACGAAGTTATAAAATTCCCATTAATTTCATGCAAATTTACCCAACAGTCACACCTCTTCGTGACATCTGGCAGCAAAGGGCTCAGAACCTTGGGTTCTGGTCCGAATTGGGTTTCCACCTCAATAGAAGAGTTTGGGTTGAGGGCCGAATCTTTCGAATGGGCCAAGTTTTATCTCATTTGGTTAACTGTGGGCCAAGATATCCTTATTTCAACGGGTGACCATTTTTCTGTAACTGTTTCGACCCATTATCGCCAACTCTCTCTTAACCACTATTATACCCATTTTTCAGAAGTTATACTCTTCATCAAAGTTGTTTCTTACCCAATGGTCGTTTCACGGGTTTTGGTTTCACCTAATTCTAACCCCCCTATTTTCCTAAGGATCCTTCAATAATCTATCCAGATTTCTAGCTTATTGAGTTCATGGGCTCGAATTGTTTTCATTTGGGCATGTGCTCAAATTGGTGGTCATAACATTATTTCATTAAAACTCCAACGATAATTCTATTACAGACTCTTTATTGTCAAATTAATGTTACTAGACTCAATAAAAGGAAAATGCAATGATGACTCAAGAAAGATAAAAAGACACGACTAGATAACGGATTTGCCAAGCGGACAACTCTACGCTCTTCACTTGTGTCCATTCCCATCCGAATGATCTTCATCATTGGAATTACCTGAAAAATAGGGGGGGAAATAGGGTTAGCGAACTCCCAGTAGGAATTATATCTCAAGATCAAGCTTGCTTTAAGTAAATTACACGTTACATGAACTATACAAGTATAGCGATGGATGTACACAAGATAATGACGAAAGTAGAGTATCAAGAAATAATATAGATGAACTAGCAAGATTTCAAGATAATCATGTGAAGTATGTCAAGATTGTCAAGCACGTAATATCAAGTCATGTCATGTGAATTGGCTATTATAATTTCAAGCAAGTAAATACCCATTCCGGGTCACATAAGTCATGTCAAGTCAAGTCAAGCATTAAAGAGATTTGTGAAATGTCAAAATCAAGCAAATCATGCACTTCAGTGCAATGTCACAACGTGATCAATATAGCTCTCATGGGAACAAGTACTTTCGGGTGCTCCTCCCAGGACCAGATCGGGCCCTATATGCACTAGCATTAAGTCATGTATTTATTTTTAGACATCCACTATAGTTTATAGCCAATAGAATTCCAAAGGAATAAGAAATTGTAGGATAACTAGGTAGATTCACGAAATTATGAGTTCAAGGATAGAACTTTTAGTAAGGATGACATAGCGAAAAATCACGTACAGAAATCAAGACATGTCTGAATCTGGGAAATTAGCATCTACTCAGGTCGCCACCAATTATAGAAATAGCACCTTCTATCAGGTCACTAAATCTATGAACAGTAACAGCATGAAGAAAATGGCGCCCGTTTACACGGTCGCTCATTTCATTTGGCGTCCTCTGTCTGGTCGCTCATTCCAGACAGAGATAGAACTCTCACAGAACATTATACACATCGCTCTATGATGGCTAGGCATCATGTTACTTCAGAGTGGCATGATAAATTAAGGTTACATGATTTTTAGGGTACAACTAACTCGGCTGCCTTGAGGGAATCCAAGGCTAGCGGAGATTTACAGAGGTCTTAATGAAGAAAGTATCAGTCCGAAGGAAGGAATATCTCGCGGAGGGTCCAATCATCACCAAGAGTTGAGTGTGTAAGCAATAAAACAACATGAAATAGGGACTCTATCTACGGACTGGGATAAGAGTGCCAAAAGACCAGCGGTCTGGGTCAAAACCTGATAAAAACTGTGAGACAAGAAATGGTGACCACGTGTATGGGCGACTTTTTACAATGTCGCTAAATCAGTAATTTTCACAAAAATTTTATAATTTTCACAAGAATAAGTGACCTTCCATAAAGGGTCGCTAATTCATATTTTCTGTATTATTTTCTTTTTTAGATAATAAATAGGAATCAACGACTCTATATAGAGGCGCTATCTCATGAATGGGCGGTTGGCCAAACAGTCTCTCATTCTTTTGTGTTTACAAATCAGAGGGCATCGGGCAGGTGCATATCTAGACAATAATTACTATTCATTTCTTCTAATTAGCATGAACAGTAGCATCTTGACGTTTATGATGAAATTTAGAAAACTAAGGACATGAACAAGTAGAGAAAAATATGATGAATCCAGAAATATGCATATAATATTTTTCAGATATATGGTTCCATAGTTATTTAATTTTAAACATGAGTTAATTATTAATTACACCAAAAGAATTTGAGACAGAGTGATGGTCGCTTATTAACTGGCGGCCAAAGGAGTGTCTCCAATTCAAGAATTAGCGCTTGTCCACACGGGTGCTCAATAATAGGCGACCATTGCTATGGTCATTGTTTCCCTATGCAACAAAAATAAAACAAACTATGAAAACTCAAGAGCAGTGACCTTATAATCATGAGAAGAGATGGTAATAGAACTATCCATGCATGCAAAGCTCTTTACTATCATCTTGGACTTCGTTTCTTGAGAAAACCTACCTTTTTTACTTGATCTAGATGACTGAAATGAAGGGAATAATCACGAATGTGAAAGAAGAATATCAACTGCAGCAATAGCAGCAGCAAAGGAATGACAACGTCTCGGCAACAATTGCAACTGCAGCGGCAGGAATAGGAAGAGGGAGAAGAAGCAAGGCTTATTTACAGTAGTAGGACGACAAGGACGACGTCGAGAAGGACGGCGTCGACGCAGAACGAGCAGCAACAACAATAGCCCTTAGCTCATCCGATGGAGGGCTTTATTTATAGAGAAGGGATCCTATTATGTGGGTAGAATCCTAGAGGGAAACAAGCTTCCTTCATAGCAGTCCTACTAATTTTAAACCTTCCTTCGTTTAACTTCTTACTGCCAAAACCGCAGCTGCCACCATGTTCTTCTATGAGAACCCTAAGGCCTTCCCATGCATGTTCGAATCATGAAAAAGGTTTTGGGTTTTAAAAACAACCCTTTACGTATTTCTATATGTGTATATATCCTATACACCTTTTTAACGTGGGAAAGGTTATGGGCTTTTGTTTATCCATATATATATGGGTTAAAGCCTTCAACTAGGTTGAGGTTTGTGTTTTTTTTGTTTGACTTGTGCCCTTGTTTTATTTAATTGGATTCATTTACTTAGGAAATTTATTCCTATATTTTATCCAGGGTGCTGCACCCTCACCAACTTAAAAAATTTTGGTCCCCAAATTTAATTTCATATAGACATGGCGGTTGCAGAGTACTTATGATTTCAGAGTAAGTCTAGGAATCTTTTCCTCATAGATTCTTTTGTCTCCCATGTGACTTCATGTTGAAGGTTTTTGTTCTATTGAATCTTCACCATAGGGATTGTCTTATTCCATAGCATGTGAACCTCACGATCTAGGATCCTTAATGGTTTTTGTTCATAAGTAAGATCCTTTTGTATTACCAAATTATCATGTTATATGATGTAGAAGGAATCATGAACATATTTCTTGAGCATAGAGACATGGAACACATTGTGGACTTCGCCAACTCTTTCCAGCACTTTGAAGGAGTTGATATATCTTGGTGTAAGCTTGCCCTTAACATCAAATCTTCTGATGCCTCTTCCTAGGGAAATCTTAAGAAAGACGTGGTCTCCTACTTGGAACTCGAGATCTCTCCTTCTAGTGTCGGCGTAAGTCTTTTGTCTAGACTGGGCTGTTAGAAGTCTCTCTCTAATTACTTGTATCTTCTCGGTGGTATCTCTTACCATCTCCGGTCCTAGAAGTTACTTTTCTCCAACTTCGTACTAGCATATTGGTGAACGACAATTCCTTCCGTATAATGCCTCGAAGGGTGTCATTTGAATACTTGCTTGGTAACTGTTATTATATGCAAATTCCACCAGAGGTAAATAATCATGCCAGCTCCCACCGAAATCAATAATGCAAGCTCTTAGCATGTCTTCCACGACCTGAATTGTTCTCTTAGTCTGACCATCGATTTGGGGATGAAAAGCAGTACTGAAATTGAGTCTCGTCCCCAAGGAGTGTTGTAGACCCTTCCAAAAATGGGAAGTGAAACGCGGGTCTCGGTCAGACACGATCGAAACATAAACTCCATGCAGTCTAACCACTTCTTTGATGTACAAGGCGGCTAGAACATTAATCGACCATCGGCTCTTTATGGGCAAGAAGTGTGCCGACTTGGTCAATCGATCTATTCACTACAAGAAAATTGGCCTATAGCCACGAATTTTACCTACGCTTTCTAAAAACGTAGGTATAAGTGACATATTCCAACGTTTGTAAATTAATGTTGGTAAATTTCCTATGTTTTATTATAGCGTAGCTATATGGTCATCTTATTCCGACAGTTTTATAATAAATGTAAGAAAATATAATATATAACGATGTTTTTTTATAAACATGAGAATAGAGCCTATAAATGGTTTCTCTTTTTTTTCAAACGTAACAATAAGTCGATTGAAAAAAAATAAAAATAATAACAAATGTCGCAATAGGCTTGACCTCGATGGCGAAAAAAATGTCGCCCGAGCTTTTATGAGCGGAGCTTCGATGCCTTCTTCCCCCTCCTCTTCCTCCGCCACCCCGTCCCCCGATCTTCTAGATCTTCACCCTCTCCTTCTTCATTCTCTTCCCCACTAAAACCCTAGCCGCGCTCTCCGTCGGCTTCACCCGCCACCGCCGCCTGCTTGTCGCCGGACTGCCTCTCCCGCCCTCCTTCCCCACTACAGCATCCTCCCCTCTGCTTCAGCGCGTGAACATGACCGCGGCCCCTGTGACTCCCCAGAGCCGCCATCGCCTCCCGCCTTTCGCCTGCCCTCCACCGCAAACGATGACAACATCAGCCATGTCGCCACCACTGTGGGCTACATCTGCATTACCTCCAACGTGCTTGCTCTATTCCCCCTTTCTTTTTCCCGCAAACGCGCGCCACCCGCCAGCCCCATCGCCGACCGTCGGGATCCCTGCCACACCTTCCTCTTTTTCTTCCACCGCCTGTTGCCCCCTTCCTCTTCTTCTTCCGCACATATTTGCTCCCAGACCCTGCAACCAGCTACCGTCAACCCCAACCCCTCTCACCCTTGGCCATTCTTCTTCAGCCTGCTGCCCCCTTCCTCCTCTTCTTCCTCTTCTATTTGTTTGTAGACCCAGCAACTACGAAGTTGCATAGCAACCACCTTCACTGGCCCCCCTCCCTGCAGTGTCGACCCCTTCAGTTTCCTGCCACCACGACCCCATCCACCGCTCACGTGCTTCCCACGTAGCTCTACCGTGATTGTGTAGTCCACACTGCCTGCTCATACCTAGCCACAGCTCCCCATCTAGTGTGGTCCCATTTGGCCAGCACTGCCTCTCCACACTGCCTACTCACACCTACTCGACTGTCGTCGATTTCGATTTGGTCATCTACGAGCTACTCTGGAAAGGTATTTAGATTTTTTGACATGATTTTTTAAGCAAATATCCTTACTATGTTGCTTGTGTGGTATAAATGTCGTATTTGCTTTATTGTTTTTCTATTTAGCCATGATTTTTTTGTAAAGGACTATTTTTCTATTTTGTAAGGGATAAGAAATTACTCTATCGGTGATATTAAGCTAAAGCTTTGGTAATCTTCTATCCCATTTGTGTTTTCAGTGGCGGATGTTGTTATTTGTTGTTTAGTGAGCTAGAGAGAAAAAACATTCTTTAAGAACTTTACTTTTCTTTCTAAGCAATTCCCTTATCTTTTGTTTTGTCGAGTCATGATCCTCATATGGAGTCTGGTCTATCGGCTGAAAACCAGTAATCTTCCCATCAGGGAAAACTTCTGGTGTAACAATGCCACATACCATGGCTCTGATATGGCGTTTTACTCTATTCATCATCATTTATATTTTATATACATACATGCACACAATGGTTGAAAAAGAGCTTGAATTGAATATGGATCATGTGCATTGATGTTTCTCTGTGTTTACTAATCAATTTTTATCTTTAATTACAAGTGAGAGGACAATGGATTGGGGGTGGATGGACGCTTCAAGGTATATGTTATAAATGAATAAACTTATGTTATGTTTACTTTGGAATGGATAATTAGCTAGCATCCTTTTTTCATGTTTACTTCTTTAAGGGATGCAAAGGAATACTATGACGGTGTTGATGAGTTTATTCAGTTTGCATTTGGGATTGTACCGGGTACTCAGACAATCAAATGCCCATGTATACGTTGTGCATGTGTTGATAGATGGGATAAGGAGACTGTAAGACAACACTTATACTTGAATGGAGTTATCAAGGATAAAGAGTTTTGGAGATTTCATGGTGAGACTAAGGCTTGGCAGTTAAAGAATGATGTTCCTCATAGGGGCATGCATGACATGCTACATGATGCATTTGGGCCAACCTTTGAAAATAAGAGTGGTGTAGGGGAAAACGAAGGTGCAATGAATGTGGATTGTTGGCCCAGAATAGATGGCGGACAAGAAGGGGGGTTGAATTGTCCCCCAGTCGAGATGGTGGATTTTAAAAATAAACTAAAGTAATTACGGAGGAATCAAAATTAATTGTGTTGATTAGCTTAAACTAAACTGAAGTGAGATTTAGGTTCACTCAATCTTTTCGATCCCACTTGATTAAACTATGCACTGAATAATTAAGCCTAAGCCAAACATGAATCGTAGATGTAGCAATGTGTGATGATGCAGCGAATAAAAATCAATAAGATAACTTGTGAATAGAGATAGGAGAAAAGGACAATCACACAAGTATGCCACAAAGAACACGGAGATTTTTAGGTGGTTCGAGACCACGATGGGCTGTTGCATCCCTAAGGATTTGATGAGGGCAAACACCATAAGTCAATCATCATTAGTCTAACATCATATGTCAAACACCATAAGTCCTCATGAGAGTGTGCAATGCAGTTTGGGCAAGTCATCTGCTTCTTGCAGAGAAGGTAAGTGTCGACACCAAGTGTCGACTCTTGTTTTTGCATCGGTGCATATCATCTTCATTTCAGATAAGGTCTGTTCACTTTTCTGTTTAACCACAAATAAGGTCGGTGCATTCCTTATGTTATTGCATATAAAGGTCAGTGCATTGTTTGCTTTGTGCATATAACCTCGGTGCAATTTTTACTTATCTTCGTGATAAGGTCGGTGCATGTTGTCCCTTGCACAGAACAAGGTCGGTGCATGTTCTTATCACATCACACAAGGTCCATAAATGCACTGTAGAATGCCTACATAAGGTCGGTGCATCCTTGATTCATGTCATCTGAACTCGGTGCATTTCCTCCTACGCACATAGAAGGTCATTGCACATTTTGTTGTTCAGCAAACAAGGTCGGTGCACATTTTTATGTTAGCCTTTATAAGGTCGGTGCACGTTCATATGTTAGCCGTTATAAGGTCAGTGCACTTTTTGTTGATTCGGCATAGAACCTCGGTGCATGTTTTCGTTTGTCCATATAAGGTCTGTGCAGATTTTGTCTTGAGCAAGACAAGGTCGGTGCAGGTTTTGTTTTGCGCATACACAAGGTAGGTGCATACTTCGCATGCGCATACACAAGGTCAGTGCATATTTTACGTGCGCATACACAAGGTCGGTGTAGTTTTTGCCTTGCGCAATGCACGGTCCGTGCACTTATTAGCTTCATGCATATAAGGTCGGTGCAGGTTCTACATGTGCATTCTTAGTAAATATAAGGTCGGTGCATGTTCTACATTGTGCATTCTTAGTAAACATAAGGTCGGTGCACCCTCTTGCCAAGACCAGTAAGTGTCAACATCATGAGTCGACACTTGGTTTTGCCCGCTAGCAAGAGTCGACACTTGCATCGCTGGGTACAGTTTTGGGTGTTGACAGAACACCATGTCAAAAATGTCGACTCTAAGAGTCGACACTTTCTTTTTACGTTCGGATAAGCCTGCATATCTTGTAACTTTGTCTGAACAAGTATTAGGTCGGTGCACACTTAAAGATGGCTGACTGACAAAATGCTTTTAACTTACAGGATTAAGGATGGCACGTGGTCCTAGGGAGGATATGTCTGACCACATGATCCAATGTACTATGACAGAGGAACATTCTCGTCCCTGCCACGTGGACCAATGGGACATCAGTAGGTTTTTGCTGCCATATTCATACGGTGCCCCTGTTTCTATATAAGGGCGCCTTGCCCCCCAAGAAAAAGGAGAGAAGCTACCGAAGATTATTCCCTTTGCATACTCAGAGAGAGCAAGCTTCCCCCCAAAGAAAAAAGAATGAGAGAGCCTCCCCCAGATCAAGAAACTTCGTGAGGGTCATTCTTCTGAAAGATATATCTGAGAGCAGCCTGTCGTGCATCTGAAATTGCTTCATTGAAGCTACATTTTTCCTTTGTATTTCCGATTTCTGTTCTTCTTGTCTTTCCTATTTCCGAATCTAGTTGTGGTTCCCTCTGAGTGTTCTTGGAGGAAGGGAGACTAAGTCTCCAGGTTGCGAGTGACTTGGGGTCACTCGTGGGTTTCCCTCTGGTGTGGAGGAAGGGAGGATTTGTCCTCCGGTTCTGGACTTGCAGGTGGCAAGGCCAGGTCTCAGGTTCTGTGGGTTGCAGGATATGGTTCTAGGGATTTGTTTCCCTAAGGGTAAGCTGTGTGACAGCCGTTGTTGCAGACTAAGTCTGTTGTGATTGTTTGCTTGGATAAGCAAGGTACCTCACTCGGTTTGAGTGAAGGAGTGGACGTAGGCAGACCTTGGGTCTGATCGAACCACTATAAATCTCTCGTGTTCTATCTGATGGTTTGTTGGCCTGGTTATTCATTCCTGACCCTTTTATGTTGATTGTTTGTTTTGTCACTGCTTCATCCCTCTTGCGCTTTCTACATGTTTGAAGGAAGGCCCATTCCATGCATAAGACCTTCTTAGGACTGCCGTTGCTCTATTAGCTGTTTCAACATAGTTTTCTTTGGGACGTATTAATTTTTAGAGACAAACATATTCATTTCCCCCTTCTATATCTGTCATTCAGTCTATCAATTGGTATCAGAGCGGGTTACCCAACATGTGGTCCAACGACCAGGGTAGACCAGCAACTAGCACCCCTCGTAGTTTCATTACTGAGGGACATTCTATTAATCGCCCTCCGTTCTTTGACGGTGTGAATTTTCTGTACTGGAAAAACAGGATGGAGGTGTTTCTCAGAGCCCAAAGCCACGAACTCTGGAGAGTGGTCACTACAGGACCATTCGAACTTCTGCCAGATGAGAGCACGTGGATGAGGGAACAAATCAGGTTGTCAACCGTGAACTGGATGGCCCTGAACATCATGCAATGCGCGGTTCACCCGGAAGAGTATGCGAGGATCTCTGCCTGTAAGACGGCATAGAAGATGTGGGATGAACTTGTGCTCATCTATGAAGGTACATCCCAAGTCAAGGCGACAAAGGTAAACATGCTCACCTCCAAGTATGAACTTTTTAGAATGAAGTCTGAGGAAACAATTTCTGATATGTATGCCAGGCTATCATTAATCACGAACAGTCTTACAGGGTTAGGTAAACAGATCTCTGAAGGGGACATAGTCAGAAAAATACTTAGATCCTTGACCCCCATGCGGCACACTAAGGCCACTATCATACAAGAGTCCAGGGATTTGTCCACATTGACTGTCATAGAACTGATAGGATCCCTGATGACTTATGAAATCAATCTAAAAAGGAATGCTGAGGAAACCAATAAGAAGGGCAAAAACATTGCTCTCAAGGTGTCCCATGGTGGCAGTAGCAATAGCAGCAGTAGTGAGGAATTTGAAAATTTCTCAGATCTTGACCAAAAGCAGCAAGCCATGCTGACTCACAGATTCCAACAATTCCTGAGTTCAAAGGGTAAGTCATTTAGGAAAGGTAGGGCGCAATCATCTCGTAGGAATTTTAACTCCAAAGCTAGCAAATACAAGACTGCTGACAAGCTTACTTGCTTTCATTGTCACAGGCCCGGTCATATGAAGAGTGACTGCCCAGATCTTCCAAAGAAGAATACCAGGGTGCAGAAGAAGAAGAAGCCCAAGGCTATGATCTGCACGTGGAGCGATGAGGAGGAAGATGTTGAGAAAACTCCTCCAAAGAGGAAGAAGAAAAATTATGTCTAATGGCAGACACAGATACGGAGGTAAGCAATCCTTTTGAATTATACACTTTAGATGATTGGGAGGATGCTTATGGAGATTTGTTAGATAAATTTAACTGTCAAACCAAAGAGTTCAAAATTGTCAAGAGAAAATTGAATAGCACCTTTGAGGAGCTAAACTATCTGAAAAAAGAAAATGAGGATCTGAAGAAAGAGATTCAAGATCTAAACTCCTTGAAAATTGAAAGTGAAAACCTTAAAAGACAACTTGAAGAATCCAATAAGAATCTGGATGAATTTAAAATGAAGGTTTAGAATATCCAGAAGGAGAATGATCTTATATCTGAAAAATATGAAGCTGTGAAAAGAGCCAACATAGAGATATAGAAAATGAGTGAAACTCTGAAAAAGAATCTTGAAGATAAGCAAGATACCCTGGAAAAATTTGTGCAAGGAAAATCTAACCTAGATACCATGCTAGGTATGAGGGTGAATTTCAACAAAGAAGGTTTGGGATACAATCCCACCAATAAAAGGCCCTTTGAATTTAAGACTGTAACCTTCTGTTCAGAGAAGGGAAAGGAGAAGCTGGACACCCCATCCAGCTCAAACAGCAAATTCTAAGAATCTGTGAAAACAAACTCCATTCCATCAAAAACTACCAACAAGAATGTTCATGCCAAGACCACAATGCATCAAAGTAGCAAGAATACTGCTTCAAGGAATCCCAACTTTTACAAAACTAATACAACTCACTATCATGGGATGCGTCAAGGTAACAACCACTATACATCAATGCAGTGGACGAAGAACAGGTGGCCTAACCAAAATAGAAAATGGTATCATCATACATCAAATTGGGCACACTATGATAATTCACAGAGAAATTGGAACAAATCCATCTACAATAAGAATCGAACTCATCAAAATCAAATGACTAGTTCCAATAAAACCTTTCATGCTAAAAATAAAAAATCTGTTCACAGGAAGGGAACAGGACAGATCTGCATTCCTAAGATTGTCTTGGAAGGAATGAGTAACTTCTTTGGACCCAATCTTTCCTGGGTTCCAAAATTCTTTTGTCTGAATTGATTGCAGGTTGGTCTGGCAGCCGAGCATAATAGATGGTACTTGGACAGCGGCTGCTCCAGGCACATGACAGATGATCGGACAAAATTCAGTAAGTTGGACATGAAAGTAGGAGGTCTGGTCAAGTTTGGAGGGAAGAATAAAGGTAAGATCATAGGAACATGTATGATTGGTAAATCTCCTTCAAATGTCATTGAAAAAGTCTTGCTGGTAGAAGGTCTTCAGCATAACCTGCTCAGCATTAGTCAGCTATGTGACAAGGGTCACAAAGTAGTATTTGATGATAAAACATGCAAGATCTTTGAAATTAATTCTGACAAAATCATGTTCATAGGACATATAGTGAATAATGTCTACATTGTAGACCTTAATGAAAACTTAGAATCAAATCTTTGTTTATCAGCTGATTTAGATAATAATACTTTCAACTGGCATAGACGTTTAGGGCATGCTAGTTATGGTACCTTAAATAAACTGGTGAAACATGATCTGGTTAGAGGACTGCCAAAAAATAAAATTCAACTCAAATTCAAAAATATGTGATGCATGTGCTCTGGGTAAACAAACCCGGAAGTCTTTTAAACTAAGATCTGAGCCATTATTTTCTAGACCAATGGATTTGCTTCATATGGACCTTTTCGGTCCTACTAGAACTCAGAGTCTAAATGGTAGTAGGTTCGGTTATGTGATTATTGATGATCATTCTAGATTATCATGGATCTTTTTCTTAGCAAATAAAAGTGATGCTTTTCAAAAATTCAAACAGTTTTTCAATAAGATCAAACCAGAAGGAAAACATAAAATCTGTTCAATTCAATCTGACCATGGAGGGGAATTTGAAAACTTCATATTTTCTGATCTTTGTGAAACTGAGGGACTAACTCACAAATTTTCTTCTCCCAGGACACCAGAACAAAATAGAATTGTGGAGAAGAGAAATCGAACCATTGTGGAGATGGCCCGAACTATGCTGATTGAGAGTCAACTGCCAAAAAAGTTCTGGGCAGAAGCAGCCAACACAGCAACTTACACAATCAACATGGCCATGGTAAGATCGGTACATAGGAAAACCCCTTATGAGCTCCTGAAAGGTAAGAAACCTAATCTAGCTCATTTCAAAATTTTTGGCTCTAAATGTTTCATACACAATAATGACAAAAAGGGCTTAGATAAGTTTGAAGCCAAAAGCAATCCTAGAATATTTTTAGGATACTCTGAAGTATCTAGAGCATATAGAGTTTTCAACATTACTGATCAAATTGTAGAAGAATCTCCACATGTCATTTTTGATGAAACAAGAATTGCTACTAAGGTTGAAAATGATGACAGGGACCCTGAGCATGATGGAGAATTCTTAGAAGACAAACAAGAAGAGGCGACTCAGCCAGTTGTAGAACCAACAACTCCAAATCAAGTAAGGTCAGCTGAAGCAGGTGAGTCTTCAACCAATGTTAGATTTCTGAAAGACCACCCTGTTCAAAACATCATAGGAAATTTGAATGATCCCCCTAGGACAAGGTCCTATTTTAGAGATGTAAATAACCAAGACCAAGTTGCATTGTTGTCTCAAATTGAACCGAAAACCATAGAGGAAGCTCTAATTGATGAATCTTGGGTTAATGCAATGAATGAGGAATTAGGACAGTTAGAAAGAAACTATGTATGGAAACTAGTTCCTAGACCTGAAAATGTAACTGTCATTGGAACAAAATGGATCTTTAAAAATAAAATGAATGAAGAAGGAATAATCTCTAGGAATAAAACTAGACTTGTAGCTAAAGGCTACTGCCAGGAGTTTGGAGTTGACTTTGAAGAGTCATATGCTCCTGTTGTTAGATTAGAAGCTATAAGAATTCTGCTAGCTTTTGCTTGCTCCAAAAATATTAAACTTCAACAAATGGATGTTAAGAGTGTCTTCTTGAATGGATTCATCAAGGAGGAGGTCTTTGTAGAGCAACCCCCTGGATTTCAATTTTCTGCACATCTTAACCATGTTTTCAGGTTGAACAAAGCCCTATATGGATTGAAACAGGCCCCTCGGGCTTGGTATGAAAGGCTAACAGATTTTCTGCTCAACAAGGGCTACAAAAGAGGTAAGGTAGATCAGACCTTGTTCACGAAGTTTCTGAATAAAAATCTCATCATAGTTCAGGTATATGTACATGACATTATTTTTGGTTCCACATGCACTGAACTATGCAGTGAATTTGTAGAATTGATGTCTAATGAATTTGAAATGAGCTTGGTAGGTGAAGTGAAATGTAAACTTGGTCTGCAGGTTCAGCAGTTCGAAGATGGATGCTTTATCAACCAGACCAAGTACACCTTGGAAATCCTCAAGAGGTTTGGCATGGATACTCTGAAGTACATCTCAACACCAATGAGTACCAATTCATCCTTAGATGCAGATGAATCAGGTAAAGAAATTGATGCAAAGATATACTGAGGTATGCTCGGATCCCTACTCTATTTGACTGCCTCGAGACCTGATATTCAATTCAGTGTAGGAATGTGTGCTAGATATCAATTTAGGCCTACTGAATTGCATTTAGCTGCTGTAAAAAAAAAAATTAGATACATCTCTGGAACACATAATTTAGGGTTGTGGTTCCCTGCATCATACACCTTAGATCTCACATCATACACTGATGCTGATTATGCTGGTTGCAAACTAGATAGGAAAAGCACTGGTGGTCATTGTCAGTTCTTAGGTGGGTGTATGGTTTCTTGGACTTCCAAGAAACAGCACTCTGTGGCCCTCTCCACTGCTGAGGCTGAGTATGTAGCAGCAGGGAGCTATGGTACACAGGTAATCTGGATCAAACATCAGCTTCAGGACTATCATGTAGACCTGGGCTGCACACCCATATATTGTGATAACACTAGTGCCATTAATATTGCAAAGAACCATGTCTTGCATTCACGAACCAAACACATAGAAATCAGACATCATTTCATCAGAGATGAGGTTTCTAAAGGAACTTTTGAATTAATCATGTAGGCACTGATCATCAGATAACTGATATCTTCACGAAGTCATTGGATACTGAAAAATTCACCACCTTAAGGAGAGAATTGGGCATCTTTAAAACTCCTTGAATCTTGATTTAATTGAATAAATACATCCATGTTTTTGTGTCAACTTTAAGCTACATATTGTTTTCACTTGCATGCATCTTCTCTCAGCACTTGTCATACTTCAGTGAATTGCATTTGCATGCATGACCCATGGGTAGATAAAATGATAGTTGGGAGAAGGTCAGACTACATCTGTCTGGAAACCCACATCATGCGTAGAGGCTAGTCCTCCGCCTGGTACCATGGGTCATTTTACATAATTGCTCAGTTTGTCCTAGATGTGGTTGGTTAGCAGTTCATCTTATGAGGGGGAGAGAATTGTTCTTCTGTAGGAGTCTTGTTCTGCATTGATGGTTTGATAGCCTTGAAAACTTTTTGTTGTCAGAAAGAGCTTTGCTAGTGTGTCAGTCTGTGATATTTTGTAGTCTGTTTCAAACGTCTTGAGAGATTTTTGTTGCTGTTGGTTCTCTTGAAAGATCTAATACAGTCCATTCACAGAAGGTAGAATCTCAGACTCTTATTAAACTTTTAAGTCTGATCAACTGAAGTTTAGCTAGAGATTTGATAAAGAATCTAAAGTATATCTACCTACACATTACATGAACTTAGATCAAATGCTAAACTTTCATGTCATGAAATTTGCTAAAAACTTGAAACCTAGACTTCTGGAAACAAATTCTTTCAGAATCAGTACATCTAGTATTGTCTTCAAACATTCCATATCAAAATTTTTGGGGCATAAAAATATTCAGAGCAATGGTCTGATTACTGAGAAACTCGGTGATTCATCAAAGAAATGAAAATCTTCCTATGTCATGAGGTGTCAGATTATCTCTAATTAAATATTGCAAAAATATTCTCTATTTGGTCTAGACAGAGCAATGGTAATAAGGTGTTGAGTAACTGGAGAGTCTGACCTCTGATCAAGGTGTCTCCTCATGTAGAAAGCCACCTTGATTACTAACTCTGTTCTCTAAAGAGAGGTAATGCGGTTCTCACACTGAGTAACTGGGGATTCTGGCCTCTAGTCAAGGTGTCTCCTCATGTCAAAAAGTGTGATCTACCAAATTACTTATAGATATTTGTTGTGCCCCTTAGGCACAAGCATGTGCTATGTTGCTTTGATGATAGCAATGCTATTTGGTTTTGATGTTTGATATTGTGTTTTGATGATAGCAATATGAATGCATATGACTGTGACTGATATATTATTTGGAGAATACATGTGTATGATTGATATATTGTTTGTGCTTGACTTATGTTCTGTGCATTGCATTGCATCATTTGCATTCAAGCCTTGAAGTCTGTACATCATGTTCATTCAGTTCACTTCAAGTCTGTCAGCTGTGTGCATTGGATTCCAAGTCTATATAGCCTGTGTGTGTTCTTTACATTCCATTCACTGCTGTTTCCATTTCTCATATGTCATGGGTCGACACATCCTCTGATGGGTCGACTCCTTCAGCAGTCATGCTAAGTCTGTACATCCGATTGCCTTTGCTTTGGTCAAGTCTGTACAGCCAGGGAGACTGTTAAGTCTATACATTCCTTCACGGTAGCTGGCACGAGGTGAAGTCTGTACAATGGTCTTAACTTTCCAAGTCTGTACATTGGCCTCCATGCCTCAAGTCTCTACATCGGATTGTTTGGCCAAGTCTGTACAGCCAATGCCTTCATTGATTCCAAGTCTGGACACTGGTCTTCAGGTGTTCCAAGTATGCACATTGATTCAGGCTCTCCAAGTCTATACAATGAAGTCTGAACATTGCATTTGCATTCACAATGTCTTCACCTGGAGTCTATACATTGTGTCATTCACATCTGCAAGTCTAGACATTGGAAAGTCTATACAGACTTCAGCGTCTCATTTAGCGTCTAAGGCAAAGTCTACACGTTGCTACAGTAACGCAAGTTATGCATTGTCCTAGGCTAAGTATGTACAGCGTCTCATTCATGCTTTGATTAATGAAGTCTGTACATCAAGTCTTCACATTCTAAGTCTGTACAGCCGTTGGGTTTGGACTCAGAGTCTGTACACTCGATTCGCCTTTGAATTGGTCAAGTGTGTACACTCCTTCACTGTAGCTTTCACGTATCCAAAGTCTACACATCGTGAAAGTCTATACATTCTTCACTGACTTTCGTTCAAGGCAAAGTCTATACATTGGGATCTTTCCCTACGTTTCATAAGTGAAGTCTGTACATCCGTTTCTGAAGCCTGAAGTCTATACACTCCAGCCTATTCCTACGATCAAGGCTTCAGCTACACTATAAGTCTGTACATTGGCTTCGCTTCATCAAGTCTGTACACTAACACGCTTCATGTCCCTAAAGTCTGTACATCCACAGTGAAATCCAAAGTCTATACATTAGCCTTCACATTGAAAGCCTATACATTTCTGGATGATCAAGTCTGTACATCCACAGTGGAAATTCGAAGTCTGTACACTGCTTGAGCCTCAACAAGTCTGTACATCGCCTTAAGCGTTTCAAGTCTATTCATTGGCTCAAGCTTCCAAGTCTGTACACTGGTTCAAAGTCTACACAACGCCTCTTTGATTCTAAGTCTTTACATTCGTTTTAAGGCAAAGTCTGTACATTGCCTTTGTGCTTCAAAGCCTGTCGATTGAAGAGTCTACACATTGGTTGTTCACACGTTCCTACAGTATGAAGTCTCTACATTGCTTTCGCCTGTTTTTTTTATCTAAGTATCATAAAGTCTGTACGTTGCTTTAGCCTTTACCTTCACAGCAAAGTCTATACAATGAAATGCATAAACTTAGAACTGATGACTTCGTTTCATCTGTCTGACAGGGACTGAAGAGGCTAATGAACCCCTTAAAGCAAGAGGGCTGAAGCCATCCAATTTCTGCTGCTGGAACACACCAATGCATCAACGCCTTGATCAAGTGGCGTGAACGTAGTAGTTCAAACAATCAAGAAAGAAGCTTGTGGATTACTCTGGTGCGTCATTGCATTGATCAAGTAGCGTGGACGCAGCAGTTCAAGTATCCCTTATTGCAGCCTCTGGAGTACATTGGTAGCATCGACGTTGCAACTCCATGCGTCAACGCAGCATGCTGAGAGCGTCAACGTAGCACGTCTATCTGCTGAAGACCTGCTCACTGGAATGCATCGATGTGTCAACGCCACGGGTTGGAAGCGTCGACGCAGCAGTTAAAAAGGGTTGAAGATCTCTGAAGGGTGCGTCAACTCCTTGGAGCAAGTGGGTTGACGCCATCTAACTCCAGTTACTGAGCGTACTGATGAATGGGTACGTGACCTGAAGCTGGCACCTGACACGTGATCCGAGGTGGGTACTGAGCACGTGATCCGAGGAGGAATCTTCTGGACGGAAGGCGTGGGAAGCACACGCCCTATCTCACTACTGCTGCTGGTATATAATGGAGCCTTCATCTTCAGATGGAGGCTGATCGTGATCGAAGCCAGAGAGCAGAAGCTGAGAGAAGAAAGGGAAAAAGAAGAGAGAGCTTCCACGATCCAGCAGAAGAAAAGAAAAAGAGAAAGAGAGAAAAGGAGAACATAGATCGAGAGAAGAAGAGAAGTGCAGCAGAGAAGAAAGAGAAAGAGAGAGAGTGAAGAAAGAGAGTGAGATCGAGGGAGATCTGTTCTTGATGGACCGTGGATCAAATCCAGGCCATCCAGCTCTTTAAGAGCCACATTGTGCTTCATTGCTTACAGCTTTCCGATTGCTATTTTGTTCTATTTTCTGCTTTCTATTTTACATCTTTGTTCAAGCTGTTAGTCAGTGGATTGCAGAGGTGCTGCCTCTGGACGGCTAAGCTGTATTGCCCAACGGTTTGCAGTGGAGGATTCCACTGGATAGCAAGCTGTGTTGCTCAGCGGGGCGAGGAGGATTCCTCGGACGGCAAGCTGTGTTGCCCAGCGGTTATATGGCAAGCTGTGATGCCCAGCTGTTCAAGCTGTGAGTCAGCGGAATCCACACTCGGTTTGAGTGTGGGGTGGATGTAGGTCTGCTAGACCGAACCACCTAAAAACCCCTTGTGCATTGTGATTTGTTTTGTTCTATTGTGCTTCCGCTAGATGAATGCATAGGGGCGCTCCATGTGTTTGGCTTCTGGTTGAGCAGAAGAGTTAATTAGTCTTCTTAGAGTGTTTTAATTTGTCAAGAGAGCGAAATTCTAGTTGAGCTATATATTGTCTAAATCTGTCTTGTTAGCACTCAAGTGATCTTAATGTGTGTTTGTTTAGTTCCACATCTGCCCATTAGCATTTAAGCTTGTCTAGTTTGCGAACTAGTAATTCTAGTGAGCATCATATTTTAATTGGGCGAAAGATTTTAAAGGGCTATATTCATTCACCCCCCCCTCTAAATACTGCATCGAACCCAACAATTGGTATCAGAGCAGTCTCTGACTTAACAGATCTAACAATCTACAGAGGATCCTGCTAACTGTTTAGTGCATTTCAGAGTGGGTCTTTTGAGATCTTGTTTTGCTTCACTAACCTGTGCTTTGTTTTGCTCATTTGGCTTTGGTGCGATTTGAGTTAATTCATTTGCTTGCATTGTGTGTGATTAGTGTTCTACTTAGAATTCTTATTCTGTCTAAGCATGGAACTCACTGTTGATCCTCCGAAGTTTGAAGGTTCGGGTTTCTACAATTGGGTTAATCAGTTCAGAGAATATGTGATGCAAACTAATCCAAATCTGTGGATAGTCATTGCACACAGTCCATATGAAGTTCCAAAGGATGAATCCTTATGGAAAACTTCAGACAGACAAAAATTCTCTGATAATCAGAAGGCCCTGGAGCTAACTCAAAGGGCTATAAACACTGACAAGTTTCCATGTGTAGTTAATTGCTACAGTGCCACCGAAGTGGTCGAAATGATAGCAAGCAGCATAACCCATGATAAAGTGAATTGTCTCATGGCAACAGAAGAAGACGAAGATTATGAGGAGGACACTTCATCACAGGTAAACTCTGATACTAATAATTTTTCTCTGGAAAATATGATTGAATTGAATGAGCATTTATTGAACAAATATGATAGACTGAAATCTGAAAAGAGAAAAATAAGAAAAGAAATGTTGCATGAGGTTAGAAGTCTGAAAGCTAAAAATGAAAACTTGAAATCTGACATGAATAAAGAAAAAGATGAGTTGAACAAGTTGAAATCTGAGAATGAAGATCTTAGAAACAAACTCATCAGTGAAGATAATTCTTGTAAAGTATGTGCCATTCTCGAAGACATGATTAATGATTTTGATTCTGATGACAGTTTTCAAAAGGAACAAATCAAATCTCTAAAGGAAGAAAATGCCTACTTGAAAGATCAAAATAAAAAGTTGATGGTTCTGAATACTGTTTTCCCTGAAAGATGGATGACAATTGAAAAAGAAAAATCTGTTTTGAAAGAGTATATCAATTGCAGTGACGAAGAAATTACTAGCTTTGTAATACACACTGCTGATCTGGAAAAAGAACTTTGTCTGTTAAAAGAAAAACTGGCTAGTTATGAGAAGGAGAAAGTTGATTCAGAAAATCTTATAATCTCCTTGGAAAATAAAATTACTGAGCTGAATAGTACTTCATCTAAGTTGGCCAAGGATAAAGGCAAGATGAAAATGTTTCTGGAAGATGAAGTGAGTAGTCAAAGTGAAAGGGTGGAAAGTAGCTTTGGAGTTAAGAATGGTATTAGAAACCTGCTATACACCACATTTGTGCCGAGTTCTAAAGTAGCTGGTCCCCCAAATAAATCATTGAAAGAAGCTATTGTTCAGGAAATTCAAAAACGAAATAAAAATCAGAAAACCCCAAAAACTCAAAGGAACTATCTGCATGCTAAAAACTCATCTGATAAGTGCCATGTCTTAAAGAAATTTAATGGTTCTTGTTCTTGTCATTATTGTGGTAAGCATGGACACTTTATGAGTGAGTGTTTTGTGATGAAACAAGATGATAGAAAGCATGCTAGAAAAGTTCTGTCTGATCAGAAAAAGGGTAATTTGAATGTTAAAGAATTTCATGCTAGAAATCATGATTCTAGGAGAAAGAATCTGAATTGTTTTTGTTGTGGGAAGTTTGGCCACATTGCTGCTCAATGTTGGCAGAATCCGAGAAAGAGATTCAATTCTGAATTTGTTAATTTCCATGTTAACAAAAATGCTTTTGATAGAAATAACGTTGGCTCCAGAGGTAAGCATCCAAGGTACTTCGAATGTGGGAGGCATGACCACACAGTCAAGGACTGTTGGCATGCTCAGGAAAGTAGACTTAATTTTAAATCTGTAAAATTTCCTGTTCCCAATGATGCTAGTAAGAAACAAAATATTCATGTAAACAACAGAATAACTCATGCTCAATCTCATAGGTCTCATGCTTCTTTTGATAAGCATCATAGGACCAGACAATCTGTTATTTCATGTCATTATTGTGGAATTTTTGGACATTCTATGTCCGATTGTTCTTTTATGGAATTTGATGATAATGTTGCAAAAAGAATGTTTAGAACACCTGATAGGGGTAGTGCAGGACCCAAGACTGCTTGGGTCCTTGCAAGATCATATTGATTGATATGTTGCAGGTGTGCCTTGGTGAGAGAAATAAAAGGGGTAATTTAGCCAAGGCACTCAAAAAGGAAGCCCCAGGATTCTACATCTCAGGTTAGTTCTGAACTTGTTTTTAAATTTCATCATCTGAAAATGCTGATTTGTCTGTTTGATATCTAAAATTGTCGAACTGTTCGATTGATTGTCTGATATTCTCTTCATGTCTAGCTGATCAGTCTGCATTCCAGACTCAACTACTGAGTTTTACCTTGCATATATCTGATGCTCTTCTCTCACTGATTATTGCACTGTGTAAATGGACTACATGCTTGTTGTTGAATGCATAACTTACTGATTGTGAATAGTTCTTCAGTGTATAGAGTCATTGCATGTGTCTAATGTCTGCATACATTATTTGCATAACTGATTTTGAAGTTGTTCAATGCATATAGAACTGATTTGCATGATTGTCATTTGCCTATTGTCGTAGACTGCATGTTTTTCAATGCATAATAGGGCTGCTTTGCACTACATTATCATTTGCTTAACCCTGGTATATAAAATGGTATGTTACTAAAGGGCAAGGAAATCTGCCCGGAGGTTTCTACCATGTGTGAGATGGTCTTTGAGACCAGGTTCTCCGCCAAATACCATGGGTCCTATCTTCATGTAGAACAGTGCACTGCATCATATGTTGAAAAATCTGAAAAAGGATGAAAATGCTTATAACTTGGATGCATAAATCTGAATTGATTGCATACTTGTCTCATGTATCCTTGGTGCATAGTCTGCATATAGGACAGTATGTTGCATAGCATATCTCTTGCATCATGATGTCAGGGGAGCTGAGAGTTCTATTCAATTCTCAGTGTTCTCTTTCAAATGATTCATATTCTTTGACATCAGTTGCTCATTGAACCATATTGCCAATTGCTATCTTTTCCCCATCATCTTCACTAAACAACAGCCTAGCATCTGGTTTAGTACATTGAATGGTGATTATTGTAATTGTTCATTTATAAGAATCACACTTACAAATTGAAAGGAACTAAAGGTTTAACCTTTATAAATTGGAGAGTTAAGTGTCTGCACTTCAGAATTTGAGATAAAAGAAAACTTTTATAGCTCTTAATCTTTGTCTCATGGCTAAAATAGAAAAAGTTTTTGTAATACCTAAATGTGTTGAACTGGATATGTCTAGAACAGGCTAATAAGAGTGTGTTCTGATTTTTTTAAATAATCACTCTAAAAGAATTAAGGGCAGCAGTAAATAAGATCATTAATGTTATGAACTGAACATAGTGACAGAGCAATGGCTGAATTGCACTGAGAAATTGTGATCTCCTCCAATGAAGCAGGAGAACTCATAGTCATGAAATGCTTCAGAATATCTCTGTTCAAAGGGTCAAATCTATAGGGGGAGTTCTCACCAAGTAACTGGGGGTACTGGCCTCTAATCAAGGTGTACCCTTAATGTCAAAAGTGAAGACTATTCTTTGTGGGTTTTGATCTGAAATAGGTCTAGTAGTTTATGCCTAGTAACTGGGGGTACCTGCCTCTGATCAAGGTGTACACCTAATGTCAACAGCATAAATGCCACTGATCTATTTACTTAGTTCAGGTTCTGAAAAATTCAAAAGTGAAAATCAAACTGCTGTAACCCTTCGAAAAATCAAAAGTCAATGAGTGAAAATTATTTTCAATACATATTCAAACTGCCATTCTTGATCTTCCATGTTTAATCACAAAAGGGTATTATTTCTGACTTATCTATTAATACCATGTGCCCTAGATTCATTGCTATAAATGGAATCTATAAACTCTTTTTCAGGGGTCAGATGTTTTACTCTAGATTTATCACTGTTAAACCTGAATTTTTGAAAATTGTATGTTGCTGATTCTTATACTTTAACAGTTGTTTATAATCATGCTTCCTTTCTGAACCTATGATTCAGCTGTTGTCAAGTGACCCTCCTACCTTCTCTACCTTGTTTATCTGTTCATATTCCTTCTCAAAGGGGGAGCATTTATTTAGGGGGAGAAATAATTCAGGAGGAGTCATACCTTCAGGGGGAGTTTATTGCTCTAGAAGTCACTTGCATGCATACTGCCATGTTGCACTCATGTTCTTATTGTTCTTCCCTTTTCGATTATGTCAAAGGGGGAGAAAATTTTGTGTGTAACTCACTGTCACTGTTTATTGCCATCATCAAAAAGGGGGAGAATGTTGTGCCCCTTAGGCACAAGCATGTGCTATGTTGCTTTGATGATAGCAATGCTATTTGGTTTTGATGATAGCAAGACAGTGAGTGCTTTTGAGTGCATTTGATATTGTGTTTTGATGATATCAATATGAATGCATATGACTGTGACTGATATATTATCTGGAGAATGCATGTGTATGATTGATATATTGTTTGTGCTTGACTTCTGTTCTGTGCATTGCATTGCATCATTCGCATTCAAGCCTTGAAGTCTATACATCATGTTCATTCAGTTCACTTCAAGTCTGTCAGCTGTGTGCATTGGATTCCAAGTCTATGCAGCCTCTGTGTGTTCTTTACATTCCATTCACTGCTGTTTCCATTTCTCATATGTCATGGGTCGACACATCCTCTGATGGGTCGACTCCTTCAGCAGTCATGCTAAGTCTGTACATCCGATTGCCTTTGCTTTGGTCAAGTCTGTACAGCCAGGGAGACTGTTAAGTCTATGCATTCCTTCACGGTAGCTGGCACGAGGTGAAGTCTGTACAATGGTCTTAACTTTCCAAGTCTGTACATTGGCCTCCATGCCTCAAGTCTCTACATCGGATTGTTTGGCCAAGTCTGTACAGCCAATGCCTTCATTGATTCCAAGTCTGGACACTGGTCTTCAGGCGTTCCAAGTATGCACATTGATTCAGGCTCTCCAAGTCTATACAATGAAGTTTGAACATTACATTTGCATTCACAATGTCTTCACCTGAAGTCTATACATTGTGTCGTTCACATCTGCAAGTCTAGACATTAGAAAGTCTATACAGACTTTAGCGTCTCA
This sequence comes from Amorphophallus konjac, assembly GCA_022559845.1. Lineage (NCBI taxonomy): Eukaryota > Viridiplantae > Streptophyta > Magnoliopsida > Alismatales > Araceae > Amorphophallus > Amorphophallus konjac. Next base: position 361,370,335 of record CM040120.1, read on the forward strand.
TTTAGCGTCTAAGGCAAAGTCTACACGTTGCTACAGTAACGCAAGTCTATGCATTGTCCTAGGCTAAGTGTGTACAGCGTCTCATTCATGCTTTGATTAATGAAGTCTGTACATCAAGTCTTCACATTCTAAGTCTATACAGCCGTTGGGTTTGGACTCAGAGTCTGTACACTCGATTCGCCTTTGAATTGGTCAAGTGTGTACACTCCTTCACTGTAGCTTTCACGTATCCAAAGTCTACACATCGTGAAAGTCTATACATTCTTCACTGACTTTCGTTCAAGGCAAAGTCTATACATTGGGGTCTTTCCCTACGTTTCATAAGTGAAGTCTATACATCCGTTTCTGAAGCCTGAAGTCTATACACTCCAGCCTATTCCTACGATCAAGGCTTCAGCTACACTCTAAGTCTGTACATTGGCTTCGCTTCATCAAGTCTGTACACTGACTCGCTTCATGTCCCTAAAGTCTGTACATCCACAGTGAAATCCAAAGTCTATACATTGGCCTTCACATTGAAAGCCTATACATTGCTGGATGATCAAGTCTGTACATCCACAGTGGAAATTCGAAGTCTGTACACTGCTTGAGCCTCAACAAGTCTGTACATCGCCTTAAGCGTTTCAAGTCTATTCATTGGCTTAAGCTTCCAAATCTGTACACTGGTTCAAAGTCTACACAACGCCTCTTTGATTCTAAGTCTTTACATTCGTTTTAAGGCAAAGTCTGTACATTGCCTTTGTGCTTCAAAGCCTGTCGATTGAAGAGTCTACACATTGGTTGTTCACACGTTCCTGCAGTCTGAAGTCTCTACATTACTTTCGCCTATTTTTTTTATCTAAGTATCATAAAGTCTGTACGTTGCTTTAGCCTTTACCTTCACAGCAAAGTCTATACAATGAAATGCATAAACTTAGAACTGATGACTTCGTTTCATCTGTCTGACAGGGACTAAAGAGGCTAATGAACCCCTTAAAGCAAGAGGGCTGAAGCCATCCAATTTTCGCTGCTGGAACACACCAATGCGTCAACGCCTTGATCAAGTGGCGTGAACGCAGTAGTTCAAACAATCAAGAAAGAAGCTTGTGGATTACTCTGGTGCGTCAACGCATTGATCAAGTAGCGTGGACGCAGCAGTTCAAGTATCCCTTATTGCAGCCTCTGGAGTACATTGGCAGCATCGACGCTGCAGCTCCATGCGTCAACGCAACATGTTGAGAGCGTCAACGCAGCACGTCTATCTGCTGAAGACCTGCTCACTGGAACGCATCAATGCGTCAACGCCACGGGTTGGAAGCGTCGACGCAGCAGTTAAAAAGGGTTGAAGATCTCTAAAGGGTGCGTCAACTCCTTGGAGCAAGTGGGTTGACGCCATCTAACTCCAGTTGCTGAGCGTACTGATGAATGGGCACGTGAACTGAAGCTGGCACCTGACACGTGATCCGAGGTGGGTGCTGAGCACGTGATCCGAGGAGGAATCTTCTAGACGGAAGGCGTGGGAAGCACACGCCCTATCTCACTACTGCTGTTGGTATATAATGGAGCCTTCGTCTTCAGATGGAGGCTGATCGTGATCGAAGCCAGAGAGCAGAAGTTGAGAGAAGAAAGGGAAAAAGAAGAGAGAGCTTCCACGATCCAGCAGAAGAAAAGAAAAAGAGAAAGAGAGAAAAGGAGAACAGAGATCGAGAGAAGAAGAGAAGTGCAGCAGAGAAGAAAGAGAAAGAGAGAGAGTGAAGAAAGAGAGTGAGATCGAGGGAGATCTGTTCTTGATGGACTGTGGATCAAATCCAGGCCATCCAGCTCTTTAAGAGCCACATTGTGCTTCATTGCTTACAGCTTTCCGATTGCTGTCTTGTTCTATTTTCTGCTTTCTATTTTACATCTTTGTTCAAGCTGTTAGTCAGTGGATTGCAGAGGTGCTGCCTCTGGACGGCTAAGCTGTATTGCCCAGCGGTTTGCAGTGGAGGATTCCACTGGACAGCAAGCTGTGTTGCTCAGCGGGGCGAGGAGGATTCCTCGGACGGCAAGCTGTGTTGCCCAGCGGTTGTATGGCAAGCTGTGATGCCCAGCTGTTCAAGCTGTGAGTCAGCGGAATCCACACTCGGTTTGAGTGTGGGGTGGATGTAGGTCTGCTGGATCGAACGACCTAAAAACCCCTTGTGCATTGTGGTTTGTTTTGTTTTATTGTGCTTCCGCTAGATGAATGCATAGGGGCGCTCCATGTGTTTGGCTTCTGGTTGAGCAGAAGAGTTAATTAGTCTTCTTAGAGTGTTTTAATTTGTCAAGAGAGCGAAATTCTAGTTGAGCTATATTTTGTCTAAATCTGTCTTGTTAGCACTCTAGTGATCTTAATGTGTGTTTGTTTAGTTCCACATCTGCCCATTAGCATTTAAGCTTGTCTAGTTTGCGAACTAGTAATTCTAGTGAGCATCATATTTTAATTGGGCGAAAGATTTTAAAGGGCTATATTCATTCACCCCCCCCTCTAAATACTGCATCGAACCCAACAATTGGTATCAGAGCAGTCTCTGACTTAACAGATCTAACAATCTGCAGAGGATCCTGCTAACTGTTTAGTGCATTTCAGAGTGGGTCTTTTGAGATCTTGTTTTGCTTCACTAACCTGTGCTTTGTTTTGCTCATTTGGCTTTGGTGCGATTTGAGTTAATTCATTTGCTTGCATTGTGTGTGATTAGTGTTCTACTTAGAATTCTTATTCTGTCTAAGCATGGAACTCACTGTTGATCCTCCGAAGTTTGAAGGTTCGGGTTTCTACAATTGGGTTAATCAGTTCAGAGAATATGTGATGCAAACTAATCCAAATCTGTGGATAGTCATTGCACACAGTCCATATGAAGTTCCAAAGGATTAATCCTTATGGAAAACTTCAGACAGACAAAAATTCTCTGATAATCAGAAGGCCCTGGAGCTAACTCAAAGGGCTATAAACACTAACAAGTTTCCATGTGTAGTTAATTGCTACAGTGCCACCGAAGTGGTCGAAATGATAGCAAGCAGCATAACCCATGATAAAGTGAATTGTCTCATGGCAACAGAAGAAGACGAAGATTATGAGGAGGACACTTCATCACAGGTAAACTCTGATACTAATAATTTTTCTCTGGAAAATATGATTGAATTGAATGAGCATTTATTGAACAAATATGATAGACTGAAATCTGAAAAGAGAAAAATAAGAAAAGAAATGTTGCATGAGGTTAGAAGTCTGAAAGCTAAAAATGAAAACTTGAAATCTGACATGAATAAAGAAAAAGATGAGTTGAACAAGTTGAAATCTGAGAATGAAGATCTTAGAAACAAACTCATCAGTGAAGATAATTCTTGTAAAGTATGTGCCATTCTCGAAGACATGATTAATGATTTTGATTCTGATGACAGTTTTCAAAAAGAACAAATCAAATCTCTAAAGGAAGAAAATGTCTACATGAAAGATCAAAATAAAAAGTTGATGGTTCTGAATACTGTTTTCCCTGAAAGATGGATGACAATTGAAAAAGAAAAATCTATTTTGAAAGAGTATATCAATTGCAGCGACGAAGAAATTACTAGCTTTGTAATACACACTGCTAATCTGGAAAAAGAACTTTGTCTGTTAAAAGAAAAACTGGCTAGTTATGAGAAGGAGAAAGTTGATTCAGAAAATCTTATAACCTCCTTGGAAAATAAAATTAATGAGCTGAATAGTACTTCATCTAAGTTGGCCAAGGATAAAGGCAAGATGAAAATGTTTCTGGAAGATGAAGTGAGTAGTCAAAGTGAAAGGGTGGAAAGTAGCTTTGGAGTTAAGAATGGTATTAGAAACCTGCTATACACCACGTTTGTGCCGAGTTCTAAAGTAGCTGGTCCCTCAAATAAATCATTGAAAGAAGCTGCTGTTCAGGAAATTCAAAAACGAAATAAAAATCAGAAAATCCCAAAAACTCAAAGGAACTATCTGCATGCTAAAAACTCATCTGATAAGTGCCATGTCTTAAAGAAATTTAATGGTTCTTGTTCTTGTCATTATTGTGGTAAGCATGGACACTTTATGAGTGAGTGTTTTGTGATGAAACAAGATGATAGAAAGCATGCTAGAAAAGTTCTGTCTGATCAGAAAAAGGGTAATCTGAATGTTAAAGAATTTCATGCTAGAAATCATGATTCTAGGAGAAAGAATCTGAATTGTTTTTGTTGTGGGAAGTTTGGCCACATTGCTGCTCAATGTTGGCAGAATCCGAGAAAGAGATTCAATTCTGAATTTGTTAATTTCCATGTTAACAAAAATGCTTTTGATAGAAATAACGTTGGCTCCAGAGGTAAGCATCCAAGGTACTTCGAATGTGGGAGGCATGGCCACACAGTCAAGGACTGTTGGCATGCTCAGGAAAGTAGACTTAATTTTAAATCTGTAAAATTTCTGTTCCCAATGATGCTAGTAAGAAACAAAATGTCCATGTAAACAACAGAATAACTCATGCTCAATCTCATAGGTCTCATGCTTCTTTTGATAAGCATCATAGGACCAGACAATCTGTTATTTCATGTCATTATTGTGGAAATTTTGGATATTCTATGTCCGATTGTTCTTTTATGGAATTTGATGATAATGTTGCAAAAAGAATGTTTAGAACACCTGATAGGGGTAGTGCAGGACCCAAGACTGCTTGGGTCCCTGCAAGATCATATTGATTGATATGTTGCAGGTGTGCCTTGGTGAGAGAAATAAAAGGGGTAATTTAGCCAAGGCACTCAAAAAGGAAGCCCCAGGATTCTACATCTCAGGTTAGTTCTGAACTTGTTTTTAAATTTCATCATCTGAAAATGCTGATTTGTCTGTTTGATATCTGAAATTGTTGAACTGTTTGATTGATTGTCTGATATTCTCTTCATGTCTAGCTGATCAGTCTGCATTCCAGACTCAGCTACTGAGTTTTACCTTGCATATATCTGATGCTCTTCTCTCACTGATTATTGCACTGTGTAAATGGACTGCATGCTTGTTGTTGAATGCATAACTTACTGATTGTGAATAGTTCTTCAATGTATAGAGTCATTGCATGTGTCTAATGTCTGCATACATTATTTGCATGACTGACTTTGAAGTTATTCAATGCATATAGAACTGATTTGCATGATTGTCATTTGCCTATTGTCGTAGACTGCATGTTTTTCAATGCATAATAGGGCTGCTTTGCACTACATTATCATTTGCTTAACCCTGATATATAAAATGGTATGTTACTAAAGGGCAAGGAAATCTGCCCGGAGGTTTCTACCATGTGTGAGATGGTCTTTGAGACCAGGTTCTCCGCCAAATACCATGGGTCCTGTCTTCATGTAGAACAGTGCACTGCATCATATGTTGAAAAATCTGAAAAAGGATGAAAATACTTATAACTTGGATGCATAAATCTGAATTGATTGCATACTTGTCTCATGTATCCTTGGTGCATAGTCTGCATATAGGACAGTATGTTGCATAGCATATCTCTTGCATCATGATGTCAGGGGAGCTGAGAGTTCTATTCAATTCATTGAATTCTATTCACTTCTCAATGTTCTCATTCAAATGATTCATATTCTTTGACATCAGTTGCTCATTGAACCATATTGCCAATTGCTATCTTTTCCCCATCATCTTCACTAAACAACAGCCTAGCATCTGGTTTAGTACATTGAATGGTGATTATTGCAATTGTTCATTTATAAGAATCACACTTACAAATTGAAAGGAACTAAAGGTTTAACCTTTATAAATTGGAGAGTTAAGTGTCTGCACTTCAGAATTTGAGATAAAAGAAAACTTTTATAGCTCTTAATCTTTGTCTCATGGCTAAAATAGAAAAAGTTTTTGTAATATCTAAATGTGTTGAACTGGATATGTCTAGAACATGCTAATAAGAGTGTGTACTGATTTTTTTAAACAATCACTCTAAAAGAATTAAGGGCAACAGTAAATAAGATCATTAATGTTATGAACTGAACATAGTGACAGAGCAATGGCTGAATTGCACTGAGAAATTGGGATCTCCTCCAATGAAGCAGGAGAACTCATAGTCATGAAGTGCTTCAGAATATCTCTGTTCAAAGGGTCAAATCTATAGGCGGAGTTCTCACCAAGTAACTGGGGGTACTGGCCTCTAATCAAGGTGTACCCTTAATGTCAAAAGTGAAGACTATTCTTTGTGGGTTTTGATCTGAAATAGGTCTAGTAGTTTATGCCTAATAACTGGGGGTACCTGCCTCTGATCAAGGTGTACACCTAATGTCAACAGCATAAATGCCACTGATCTATTTACTTAGTTCAGGTTCTGAAAAATTCAAAAGTGAAAATCAAACTGCTGTAACCCTTCGAAAAATCAAAAGTCAATGAGTGAAAATTATTTTCAATACATATTCAAACTGCCATTCTTGATCTTCCATGTTTAATCACAAAAGGGTATTATTTCTGACTTATCTATTAATACCATGTGCCCTAGATTCATTGCTATAAATGGAATCTATAAACTCTTTTTCAGGGGTCAGATATTTTACTCTAGATTTATCACTGTTAAACCTGAATTTTTGAAAATTGTATGTTGCTGATTCTTATACTTTAACAGTTGTTTATAATCATGCTTCCTTTCTGAACCTATGATTCAACTGTTGTCAAGTGACCCTCCTACCTTCTCTACCTTGTTTATCTGTTCATATTCCTTCTCAAAGGGGGAGCATTTATTTAGGGGGAGAAATAATTCAGGAGGAGTCATACCTTCAGGGGGAGTTTATTGCTCTAGAAGTCACTTGCATGCATACTGCCATGTTGCACTCATGTTCTTATTATTCTTCCCTTTTCGATTATGTCAAAGGGGGAGAAAATTTTGTGTGTAACTCACTGTCACTGTTTATTGCCATCATCAAAAAGGGGGAGAATGTTGTGCCCCTTAGGTACAAGCATGTGCTATGTTGCTTTGATGATAGCAATGCTATTTGGTTTTGATGATAGCAAGACAGTGAGTGCTTTTGAGTGCATTTGATATTGTGTTTTGATGATATCAATATGAATGCATATGACTGTGACTGATATATTATCTGGAGAATGCATGTGTATGATTGATATATTGTTTGTGCTTGACTTCTGTTCTGTGCATTGCATTGCATCATTCGCATTCAAGCCTTCAAGTCTATACATCATGTTCATTCAGTTCACTTCAAGTCTGTCAGCTGTGTGCATTGGATTCCAAGTCTATGCAGCCTCTGTGTGTTCTTTACATTCCATTCACTGCTGTTTCCATTTCTCATATGTCATGGGTCGACACATCCTCTGATGGGTCGACTCCTTCAGCAGTCATGCTAAGTCTGTACATCCGATTGCCTTTGCTTTGGTCAAGTCTGTACAGCCAGGGAGACTGTTAAGTCTATGCATTCCTTCACGGTAGCTGGCACGAGGTGAAGTCTGTACAATGGTCTTAACTTTCCAAGTCTGTACATTGGCCTCCATGCCTCAAGTCTCTACATCGGATTGTTTGGCCAAGTCTGTACAGCCAATGCCTTCATTGATTCCAAGTCTGGACACTGGTCTTCAGGCGTTCCAAGTATGCACATTGATTCAGGCTCTCCAAGTCTATACAATGAAGTCTGAACATTGCATTTGCATTCACAATGTCTTCACCTGAAGTCTATACATTGTGTCGTTCACATCTGCAAGTCTAGACATTGGAAAGTCTATACAGACTTTAGTGTCTCATTTAGCGTCTAAGGCAAAGTCTACACGTTGCTACAGTAACGCAAGTCTATGCATTGTCCTAGGCTAAGTGTGTACAGCGTCTCATTCATGCTTTGATTAATGAAGTCTGTACATCAAGTCTTCACATTCTAAGTCTGTACAGCCGTTGGGTTTGGACTCAGAGTCTGTACACTCGATTCGCCTTTGAATTGGTCAAGTGTGTACACTCCTTCACTGTAGCTTTCACGTATCCAAAGTCTACACATCGTGAAAGTCTATACATTCTTCACTGACTTTCGTTCAAGGCAAAGTCTATACATTGGGGTCTTTCCCTACGTTCATAAGTGAAGTCTATACATCCGTTTCTGAAGCCTGAAGTCTATACACTCCAGCCTATTCCTACGATCAAGGCTTCAGCTACACTCTAAGTCTGTACATTGGCTTCGCTTCATCAAGTCTGTACACTGACTCGCTTCATGTCCCTAAAGTCTGTACATCCACAGTGAAATCCAAAGTCTATACATTGGCCTTCACATTGAAAGCCTATACATTGCTGGATGATCAAGTCTGTACATCCACAGTGGAAATTCGAAGTCTGTACACTGCTTGAGCCTCAACAAGTCTGTACATCGCCTTAAGCGTTTCAAGTCTATTCATTGGCTTAAGCTTCCAAATCTGTACACTGGTTCAAAGTCTACACAACGCCTCTTTGATTCTAAGTCTTTACATTCGTTTTAAGGCAAAGTCTGTACATTGCCTTTGTGCTTCAAAGCCTGTCGATTGAAGAGTCTACACATTGGTTGTTCACACGTTCCTGCAGTCTGAAGTCTCTACATTGCTTTCGCCTGTTTTTTTTATCTAAGTATCATGAAGTCTGTACGTTGCTTTAGCCTTTACCTTCACAGCAAAGTCTATACAATGAAATGCATAAACTTAGAACTGATGACTTTGTTTCATCTGTCTGACAGGGACTAAAGAGGCTAATGAACCCCTTAAAGCAAGAGGGCTGAAGCCATCCAATTTCCGCTGCTGGAACACACCAATGCGTCAACACCTTGATCAAGTGGCGTGAACGCAGTAGTTCAAACAATCAAGAAAGAAGCTTGTGGATTACTCTGGTGCGTCAACGCATTGATCAAGTAGCGTGGACGCAGCAGTTCAAGTATCCCTTATTGCAGCCTCTGGAGTACATTGGCAGCATCGACGCTGCAGCTCCATGCGTCAACGCAGCATGCTGAGAGCGTCAACGTAGCACGTCTATCTGCTGAAGACCTGCTCACTGGAATGCATCGATGTGTCAACGCCACGGGTTGGAAGCGTCGACGCAGCAGTTAAAAAGGGTTGAAGATCTCTGAAGGGTGCGTCAACTCCTTGGAGCAAGTGGGTTGACGCCATCTAACTCCAGTTACTGAGCGTACTGATGAATGGGCACGTGACCTGAAGCTGGCACCTGACACGTGATCCGAGGTGGGTGCTGAGCACGTGATCCGAGGAGGAATCTTCTGGACGGAAGGTGTGGGAAGCACACGCCCTATCTCACTACTGCTGCTGGTATATAATGGAGCCTTCGTCTTCAGATGGAGGCTGATCGTGATCGAAGCCAGAGAGCAGAAGCTGAGAGAAGAAAGGGAAAAAGAAGAGAGAGCTTCCACGATCCAGCAGAAGAAAAGAAAAAGAGAAAGAGAGAAAAGGAGAACAGAGATCGAGAGAAGAAGAGAAGTGCAGCAGAGAAGAAAGAGAAAGAGAGAGAGTGAAGAAAGAGAGTGAGATCGAGGGAGATCTGTTCTTGATGGACTGTGGATCAAATCCAGGCCATCCAGCTCTTTAAGAGCCACATTGTGCTTCATTGCTTACAGCTTTCCGATTGCTGTCTTGTTCTATTTTCTGCTTTCTATTTTACATCTTTGTTCAAGCTGTTAGTCAGTGGATTGCAGAGGTGCTGCCTCTGGACGGCTAAGCTGTATTGCCCAACGATTTGCAGTGGAGGATTCCACTGGACAACAAGCTGTGTTGCTCAGCGGGGCGAGGAGGATTCCTTGGACGGCAAGCTGTGTTGCCCAGTGGTTGTATGGCAAGCTGTGATGCCCAGCTGTTCAAGCTGTGAGTCAGCCTAATCCACACTCGGTTTGAGTGTGGGGTGGATGTAGGTCTGCTGGACCGAACCACCTAAAAACCCCTTGTGCATTGTGATTTGTTTTGTTCTATTGTGCTTCCGCTAGATGAATGCATAGGGGCGCTCCATGTGTTTGGCTTCTGGTTGAGCAGAAGAGTTAATTAGTCTTCTTAGAGTGTTTTAATTTGTCAAGAGAGCAAAATTCTAGTTGAGCTATATTTTGTCTAAATCTGTCTTGTTAGCACTCTAGTGATCGTAATGTGTGTTTGTTTAGTTCCACATCTGCCCATTAGCATTTAAGCTTGTCTAGTTTGCGAACTAGTAATTCTAGTGAGCATCATATTTTAATTGGGCGAAAGATTTTAAAGGGCTATATTCATTCACCCCCCCCTCTGAATACTGCATCGAACCCAACAATATTTATGCTGCTCATTAAAGAAAATTGTGTCAACCCCTTTTCTTTGAACAATTCTATGGAATGTTTGTCCTCAATAACTCTGGAACCATTTCTGTGGCTTTGTCTCTTGCAGTCTGATCAGTATGGTTTTTGACATATCTCTCTTGACATATCTGTTTATCTTTGATCTACCTCACATCTTATGTATGTCGATACACTTCACTCTCACTCTCGATCTCTCTTGGTTATTAGACTTCTAGACTCTACGCTTTCTTTTGTTCTCTTTCTTAATCTTTTAAGAACTGGACATGAGACCATATACTCTGTGGACATTTTGTACTTCCTTATATTGATCCTGCAGCTCCATCTCTCTCTCTATTCTTTTTGATGATGTCAAAGGGGGAGAGAAATTGATATAAGTTTTTGTGAGTTTATGGGAATCAGTAGATTATCAATGAAAGGGGGAGTGATCATGAGTCTTTGCATGACCATGAAGTAAGGGGGAGTCAGCCTGTCAGTGGGAGTTAGTCTGTCTTATTGCATGTATGTTTGTCCATTCCTTTTGATTGCATTGTTTATGATTGACTCATCGTGTTGTCATCATCAAAAAGAGGGAGATTGTTGCATCCCTAAGGTTTTGATGAGGTCAAACACCATAAGTGAATCATCATTAGTCTAACATCATATGTCAAACACCATAAGTCCTCATGAGAGTGTGCAATGCAGTTTGGGCAAGTCATCTGCTTCTTGCCGAGAAGGTAAGTGTCGACACCAAGTGTCGACTCTTGTTTTTGTATCAGTACATATCATCTTCATTTCAGATAAGGTCTGTGCACTTTTCTGTTTAACCACGAATAAGGTCAGTGCATTCCTTATGTTATTGCATATAAAGGTCAGTGCATTTTTGCTTTGTGCATATAACCTCGGTGCAATTTTTACTTATCTTCATGATAAGGTCGGTGCATGTTGTCCCTTGCACAGAACAAGGTCGGTGCATGTTCTTATCACATCACACAGGGTCCATGCATGCACTGTAGAATGCTTACATAAGGTCGGTGCATCCTTGATTCTGTTGTACTCCTGTGGTTTTGATGATGATAAACACTATGACTCATGTGATCATATGTGTTGCTTTGATGTGTTTTGATGTTGTCAAACTCATGTGAGATGTTTTGATACTGTACTAGCATTGACCTTACATGCATACTACACATAGTGCTTGCATCGACCTTAGCAGAACTAGCACAGACCTTATGCATGCACAATCATTTAATCAAACAGCTCACATGCATCTAAGGTCGATGTGAGCTTTGCATATACCATCTAAGGTCGACGCTAGTTGCATTATATGCATACTAGAGTCGATGCTAGCTGCATATCATTCCCATCTAAGGTCGACGCTAGTTGCATCATTCATAAACATAGTCGGTGCATGTCTTGCATCGCTCATATAGTCGGTGCACATCCTTATTAATCATAAAGTCCACGCTAGTTGCATTCAGGTCGGTGCTAGTTGCCATTTCCACTTAGTGAGGTCGATGCTAGATACCTACATGCATGTCTTCATGAACTGAGGTCGACGTTAGGAACCACTAAGGTCGAAACTAGTATGCATTCTTATGCACTGAGGTCAGTACTAGTATGAAGAGTTCATGAACTTAGGTTGGTGCATGTAAGGTCGGTGCAACTAGTGCAAGTCTTTCCATACGCATATAGGTCAGTGCATTGTTTGCATCATGCATACTGTTCAGGTCGGTGCACATACTTTTATGGTCGGTGCACGTTCCAGTGCTTTGTCACTAGGTCGGTGCAGGTTCTGGCTATCACAAGTCGGTGCAGGTTTGCTGCGAGCGCTTAAGGTCGATGCATATATTTTACCGCGAGCGCTTAAGGTTGGTGCATATATTTTACTGCGAACACTTGAGGTCGGTCCAGCTTTTGCTGCGAGCTCAAGGTCGGTGCAGGTTTTGGCTCGTACAAGTCGGTGCATATTTTGCTTATGCGTAGGTATAGGTCCCTATACAAGGTCGGTACATATAAGGTCGGTGCATCTTTTGCTGCATGGATTAGTGCACACAACGTGCTGTGAGCATAAAGGGTCAATGCAGGTTTGCTGCAAGCATAGTCTAGTCGGTGCATACACTGTAGCAGTCGATGCACATATGGCATTTTGCACACTGAGGTCAGTGCACACATAGTAGCAAGTCGGTGCACACTTTCTAGCCTAAGCACATGCATACTAGGCATGGTCTAAGCATCTGTCTCATGCAAGTCTGCACATGCATTGTCTATTGTTGTTGAAGTCTGTGCATGTTTGCAAATGGCATATAAAGTCAGTGCAGGTTTACACTTAGTTATTATAAGGTCTATGCACACTCATGCATAATGTCAATCCAAGTCGGTGCACATTTCAAGCCTTAGCACATATGTCCAAGCACTGAGCATATATCAAGGTCCGAGCATACACACGGTCGATGCATGTTTTTGGCTAAGGCCTATACACGGTCGGTGCTAGTTTTGTCTAAGGCATACTAAGGTCAGTGCATACTTGTCTTCGTCATTTATAAAGTCTAAGTCTATCTGCCTTGTGCCCATACAAGATCGATGCACACTTAGCATATATGCACTCAGTATAACTGAAAGGTGTTTGATGAAATTCCTCTCACTTTACTGACAGGGACTTAACTGAGAAAAGGCCCAGGCAACCAGGATCGAACGTCTGCTCGTGAGACTTAAGTGAAGCACGTGGTCCCAGACTTCTCTATGCTTATGATTAGGCACGTGATCCAAGAATGAAAGTATTCTGGAGCATCTGCCACGTGGATCAACATTCCATCTGCACCTGACGTGTGGCGTCTCTGGAAAAGGCGGGAATGAGCTTCCCTCACACCCAAGGCATGAGCTTGTGGGACCCTGCCTGATGCCTTATATATAAAGACCTCTTCTGTGATCAAAGAAGCATTATCACAACGGAGAAGAAGAAAAGAGCAGAAGGTAGAGAAGAGAAGAAAAAGATGAAAAGAAGAAGAGGGAGAGCGAGAAATAGAGAGCAGAAAGAAGAAGAGGGAGATAGTGAGATTGAGAGAAGAAATCAAGAGAGAGTTCTGTGAACAGAGATCGTGAGAAAAGTAGCAGTAGTTTGTGAGAGAAATTCCAGAAGTTCGTGAAGAAAAAGTGAGAGTGAGGAAAGAAAGAGAAAGGGAGTGAGGAAGAGAGAATAGAAGAGGAAGAGTGGGCTCGAGTTCTAAGTTCACTTCAGTTCTTGGATCAGATCCAGAACTGGTTCTTTTTGCTCCTGCGTGAGCTATTTCGTTCTGGTTTTCATTTCCAGCTTTCTGTTGCTGATTTGTTTCATTATTGCTTTTCCATTTTACACTCCAGTTTGAAGTTGTGAATCAGCGGAGCTAAGCTGTAATGCTCAGTGGTGGCATAAGCTGTAAGGCCCAGCGATTTGAAGCTGTGAATCAGCAGTGGCTTAAGCTGTAATGCCCAGTGGTTGAAGCTGTGAATCAGCAGATTGTAGGCAAGCTGTGAGGCCCAGCCATTCAAGTTGTTAGGCAGCGGCAAGCCTCACTCTGGTTGGAGTGGGGGATGGACGTAGGTCTGTGGGCAGTAGGCTGAACCATCTAAAAATCATCTGTGCCGTGGTTTGTTTGCTTATTTCTCAATTCGATAGATGTATGCTTAGGCTCGCATACATAACTCTGAATGGTTTGATTGCATATTCTGACTGCCATATATGTATGTTTAGGATCGTTACACCTGGTCAGGTTAGATTACATTACTGAGCATATCTGATTTTATTTTCGCAACATTGTCCACTACAATTTTAATTGGGCAATTTATAGGGGAGATTCATTCACCCCCCCTCTGAATCCGGTTTGCAACATCGAATAGACTCAACAGATTCACGTCATCTGAACTCGGTGCATTTCCTCCTGTGCAAATAGAAGGTCAGTGCACATTTTTTTGTTCAGCAAACAAGGTCGGTGCACGTTTTTATGTTAGCCTTTATAAGGTCAGTGCACGTTTTTATGTTAGCCTTTATAAGGTCGGTGCACGTTCATATGTTAGCCATTATAAGGTCGGTGCACTTTTTGTTGATTCAGCATAGAATCTCGGTGCATGTTTTCGTTTGTCCATATAAGGTCTGTGCAGATTTTATCTTGAGCAAGACAAGGTCGATGCAGGTTCTGTTTTGTGCATACACAAGGTCGGTGCATACTTCGCCTGCGCATACACAAGGTCAGTGCATATTTTGCGTGCGCATACACAAGGTCAGTGTAGTTTTTGCCTTGCACAATGCAAGGTTCGTGCATTTATTAGCTTCATGCATATAAGGTCGGTGCAGGTTCTACATGTGCATTCTTAGTAAATATAAGGTCGGTGCATGTTCTACATTGTACATTCTTAGTAAACATAAGGTCGGTGCACCCTCTTGCCGAGACCAGTAAGTGTCGACAACATGAGTCGACACTTGGTTTTGCCCGCTAGCAAGAGTCGACACCATGAGTCGACACTTGCATCGCTGGGTACAGTTTTGGGTGTTGACAGAACACCGTGTCAAAAATGTCGACTCTAAGAGTCGACACTTTCTTTTTGCGTTCGGATAAGCCTGCATATCTCGTAACTTTGTCTGAACAAGTATTAGGTCGGTGCACACTTAAAGATGGCTGACTGACGAAATGCTTTTAACTTACAGGATTAAGGATGGCACGTGGTCCCAGGGAGGAAATGTCTAAGCACGTGATCCAAGGCACTATGACAGAGGAACATTCTCGTCCCTGCCATGTGGACCAATGGGACATCATTAGGTTTTTGCTGCCATATCCATACGGTGCCCTTGTTTCTATATAAGGGCACCTTGCCCCCCAAGAAGAAGGAGAGAAGCTGTCAAAGATTATTCCCTTTGCATACTCAGAGAGAGCAAGCTTCCCCCCAAAGAAAAAAGAACGAGAGAGCCTCCCTTAGATGAAGAAACTTCGTGAGGGTCATTCTTCTGAAAGATATATCTGAGAGCAGCCAGCCGTGCATCTGAAATTGCTTCATTGAAGCTACATTTTTCCTTTGTATTTTTGATTTCTGTTCTTCTTATCTTTCCTATTTCCGAATCTAGTTGTGATGCGGGACGGACACGCGACCTGGGACTCTAGCTCGCGATCGTCCCTATGCGAGGGAAGACGTGGACCGTGCGCGGTTGAGAAACCGGCGGTGAGTCTCGGGTATCGGCCTTTCCGCGTTAACTCAGATCGAGTCATGGGACGGTACACTCAATCCCGCTCTCTCGCAGCGGTGATAATAGAATAACAAGCTAAAAACCTACACTCGCAGCGGCATTCAAAGCTATACAAGATAAGCAAATGCGATAAAGAGTGGGGAGCGAGTGTACCTCCACGCTCCGGGCGTGGGGAAGACGTTCCCGGCCAGTTACAGTAACTCCCGGTAACAACAGTTAAAAATTTAATTACATCAGTAATTCCATTGCCCACTCCACGTAGGGAGGTAAAGGGCTACAAGTGGGGCCCGGGAGGACCGACCCTGGGTTGACGGGCAGCAATCTGGAGGCGCGTACGGCACGAACTCGGCCTACTGGTCCGACTCGACACTATTGCAACTCGGTGCTGCGCCAACTCGGTTGCTGACTAGGTGGGCAGCAAGGTATGGATTTCAAAGGAACGCTGCCTTCCTGGGATCTTCAGAAGGCGCCGCTTGGCTGGGACGGTGGCGGGATGTCCCTGATCGACTCCCTGAAGGGGCAACTCCTGAAGTTGACTTTGATATTTATTTCTGAATTTTCTCCCGGACTTAGTTGTGCTGGCTGAATTCGGATCTGCTCTGCACACCTTCATGAAAAGAATTCCTACGATCAGATCCAATGTCGGATTGATGCACAAGAGGTACCGATGGATAGATGACTCAGAGATCTACAACATATATTTTTGGTGGCTCCATCCACAGAACGGATTGAAATTAAAAATGACTGCAAACTACCTTTTTTTTCTGACCCGGACTGACAGACACACAGGGCAGAGATGAACCTGCCTGAAACAGACCTTTGACCGAAGGCTAAATGATTTTTTTTGACTCAACGAAAATTATGGCAGAAGGGGGTATACGTGGGAAACACTAGGGAATGTTTTTGGATTTTCTAAAATTTTCTAAGTGGGTGGGGAAATTGCAACAATGAGACTCTGTCCCGTAGATCTGCAAAAGGGTAGATTACTGAGAGGACAAACAAAAATACGGGGAAAATATCAAATGGAATCCAAATCACACGAAATTTTAACTGGAGGTTAGGGGAGATGGACAGAACAAACCTTCAAAATTAGGGCTCAATCAGACAACAAGAACTAGAGATACAATTTCGGAGAAGTGGTTCTATCCTGATGGAGACAGAACTCCGATGACGGTGGCGGCGGCGCGATGGCGGTGCGATGGCGGCGGCGGCGGCGATAGAAATAGAATTCAGAGGGGCTAATGAGAAGATAGAAGGGTATCACACCCAAGATTTAGTAGAAATCTATCTGCAAGAGGGGGAGGGAGAGAGGAACAAGGGCACACCCTTCAATGGCTCAAGCCAATTTCATAAATTTTCTTCATTAGTTCTCTAATGACACTATACATAGGCTTATATAGAGAATGGCAAGGGGTGGGGGGCTGAGAATTTCATGGGAAAGAGGCCATTTTCTTCCCCCATATGGTCAAAAACCAAAATAAATAAATTACATATGGAGGGGGCACTCCTTTGACTAGGTAGGTAAGGTAGGTGACCTCCCTTTGACATTTTCAACCACTTGTCTCCCATGTATCCAATTGACCTTCTAGATCTCACCTAGGACTTTGACCAGCCCCAAATGGACCCATATGGCTTATGTGGACCAATGGGGAAAGAGTGAGGGCTCCCTTGCTGCACCTACTGATATTTTGCACAAAAACCCAAACAATCCAAGGGAATGACACATTGGCTTATAAAGTCTTACAATTGCACATATACTTTCCCAAGGATATAAAAGTAAATAAAAGGACTCAAATGTAAAATAAAAAGTCAGTGCTCGGCGTCGATTCCCATCAACTCTTCCCGGGTGGGAAGAACTCGACCCCGTCGAGTAAGGGGTACGGCTGCTCGGGTAGCTCCGGCGGATCCGTCACTGAACCTGGAAGCGCAGAGTACGCTCCACTCCAGGTAAGCGACACCTGCTCATCCCGTATAGATTCGATATGCACACACTGCTGGGAAATGAGGCTAGAGGTGGACACTCCGGGGTGGGGTCACTCTCAAAGGAGGGAAGGCGGCTCGAAGACTCACTAGGAATCACCGCTTGTCCCTTATGTGACTAGATCCGATATGTGGAGTAGAACCGATCCCAATAGTCCGACAAGTCTCATACTCAAAAGGGACTAACAACGCGAGCGTACAAAACCGACTCGACTCAATGTACGCACAGACACACAATGCACTTCGACAAACAAACCGGATGAAACAAAGACTCACACAGACCCTAAACAAACCTAATGTTAGTCCGACCCGTACGTGTGTGACGGCGGACCAGGACACCCGAATATGTGCCATGCATACACTAGATGTACTCGATGGTTGACGGAATGGAGGACTCCTAGATACCCTAAGATGTACCACTCATGCATTGGCGACCTATGGGATTTGGGTGGGGAATGGCTAGGAGATCCAAAACTTCCATCGTCATTACCCCTAGACGTAGGTACGGCTTGCCCACTAGACCGAGGGGTAGGGGTGGAATAGTGAACTCCTTGGAAGAAGTGGAGTAAATATGATAGCTCGAGAGATTCACTAGTGAAGGGGTCAAAAGGGTCAAAGAAGGTATGACTTCATGAAGTGGGTTCCCCCATGACTCGGTCCCAAGTTAAGAATTCATAATCACCATCATACATTGTAATCGGTGGGATGACGGTCATGTTTAGAAAATAGGATTCCTCCCTTGGGCAAAAGGGAACGAAGTCAGACTCGGCCGGCATCGGGAGGAATAGAAGAATCTCCGTGGTGACACAACCCACGGTGCACGCGGAGGTATTGGACCCTATGGCCGGATGGGTGAAGCTACGACTAGCGGGTTGCCCGAAGGGCCAATATATGCGTCAACTTCCATTGCCAACCTAAACCCAAAATAAGGTCATCTAATGTATCAACATGGTGACTAGACCGAAAGGTAGTGTGGAAGGAGTTGACGGACACTAATTGTAAGGTGGGGTCCATAGAAGGGTAAGGACGTGAGATCAAGCCATCCTTGAGCCAACTAAGAAGCGGCTCGGCTATGTATAGTGTACCCGTTAGAAACACGGGTGGCTCGGGCTTTGGTGGCTCCAAATAAGATGGTTCCGAATAAAGTTCAGAAGTAGAGGGTGGTGGCATTGGAGCTCTCATGGGTGATGAAGGAGGGGGTCCGACCGGATCGGGACTCGGCTGGGAGGTAGATGCTTGCCGAAGGGCGGCATCGACTTGCCGAACGTCATCATTAAATCGAGACTCAAAAGACTTGACCTCCAGGGCGACCTTATAGGACTGCGCCAGAGAGGATGTGTTGCGGATAAGACATTGGAGTTGAAAGTATAGCCGCAAACCTCTCCGAAACTCAAAAGCAGTCGTGGTGCTCTCCTCTCCAACTCCATATTCCAATCGGTACTTATCATAGTCCCGAATGTACTCGGACACGGACTTGTCGTCTTGGACGGGTCGGCATGGGTTGACCATAGTGACCAAAAGATGGGAACGGATCCCTAGGAATGGTCATGCAAGGCCATTTTTTTTTTGTTAATGCAAGCACCTAGACACGACTTAGAATGAGATGCACATGCAAAGTTAAAATGAGACTTGACTACAACCTAGACACAACCAAGACTCGGTACGTGGCGGAGTTAATCGATCCGAAGATCACTCGCGTAAGTGTGTGTCCTTCCCGATAGGCGTAGCCTAACGTTCGGACAACACCTTTTGATATACCGACTAATGGTATGCAAATGTGACACTTACACCGACTTAGACTTAGACTCGATTTAAATGACTCTTTTTTGTTTTGTTTTAACCACCCTAGAATCAAACTCGCTCTGATACCAAATTGATACGGTACGGACACGCGACCTGGGACTCTAGCTCGCGATCGTCCCTATGCGAGAGAAGGCGTGGACCGTGCGCGGTTGAGAAATCGACGGTGAGTCTCAGGTATCGGCCTTTCCGCGTTAACTCGGATCGAGTCACGGGACGGTACACTCAATCTCGCTCTCTCGTAGCGGTGATAATAGAATAACAAGCTAGAAACCTACACTCGCAGCGGCATTCAAAGCTATACAAGATAAGCAAATGTGATAAAGAGTGGGCATCGAGTGTACCTCCACGCTCCGGGCGTGGGGAAGACGTTCCCGGCCAGTTACGGTAACTCCCGGTAACAACAGTTAAAAATTTAATTACAGCAGTAATTCCATTGCCCACTCCACGTAGGGAGGTAAAGGGCTACAAGTGGGGCCCGGGAGGACCGACCCTGGGTTGACGGGCAGCAATCTGGAGGCGCGTACGGCACGAACTCGGCCTGCTGGTCCGACTCGACACTATTACAACTCGGTGCTGCGCCAACTCGGTTGCTGACTCGGTGGGCAGCAAGGTATGGATTTCAAAGGAACGCTGCCTTCCTGGGATCTTCAGAAGGCGCCGCTTGTCTGGGACGGTGGCGGGATGTCCCTAATCGACTCGCTAAAGGGGCGACTCCTGAAGTTGACTTTGATATTTATTTCTGAATTTTCTCCCAGACTAAGTTGTGCTGGCTGAATTCGGATCTGCTCTGCACACCTTCACGAAAAGAATTCCTACGACCAGATCCGATGTCGGATTGATGCACAAGAGGTACCGATGGATAGAGGACTCAGAGATCTACAACATATATTTGTGGTGGCTCCATCCAAAGAACTAATTGAAATTAAAAACGACAGCAAACTACCTTTTTTTTCTGACCCGGACTGACAGACACATAGGGCAGAGATGAACCTGCCTGAAATAGACCTTTGACCAAGGGCTAAATCATTTTTGTTGACTCAACGAAAATTATGGTGGAAGGGGGTATACGTGGGGAACACTAGAGAATTTTTGTGGATTTTCTAAAATTTGCTAAGTGGGTGGGGAAATTGCAACAAGGATACTCTGTCCCGTAGATCTGTAAAAAGGCAGATTACTGAGAGGACAAACAAAAATACGGGGAAAATAGCAAATGGACTCTAAATGACACGAAATTTTAACTGGAGGTTAGGGGAGATGGACAGAAAAAACCCTCAAAATTAGGGCTCAATCAGACAACAAGAACTAGAGATACAATTTCGGAGAAGAGGTTCTGTCCTGATGGAGATAGAACTCCGATGACGGTGGCGGCGGCGCGACGGCAGTGCGATGGTGGCGGCGGTAGAAATAGAATTTAGAGGGGCTAAGGAGAAGATAGAAGGGTATCACACCCAAGATTTAGCAGAAATCCATCTGCAATAGGGGGAGGGAGAGAGGAACAAGGGCACACCCTTCAATGGCTCAAGCCAATTTCACAAATTTTCTTCATTAATTCTCTAATGACACTATACATAGGCTTATATAGAGAATGGTAAGGGGTGGGGGGCTGAGAATTTCATGGGAAAGAGGCCATTTTCTTCCCCCATGTGGTCAAAAACCTAAAATAAATAAATTACATATGGAGGGGGCACTCCTTTGACTAGGTAGGTAAGGTAGGTGGCCTCCCTTTGACATTTTCAACCACTTGTCTCCCATGTGTCCAATTGACCTTCTAGATGCCACCTAGGACTTTGACCAGCCCCACATGGACCCATATGGCTTATGTGGACCAATGGGGAAGGAGTGAGGGCCCCCTTGCTAGACCTACTGACATTTTACATAAAAACCCAAACAATCCAAGGGAATGACACATTGGCTTATAAAGCCTTACAATTGCACATATACTTTCCCAAGGATATAAAAGCAAATAAAAGGACTCAAATGCAAAATAAAAATTCAGTGCTCGGCGTCGATTCCCATCAAGTTGTGGTTCCCTCTGAGTGTTCTTGGAGGAAGGGAGACTAAGTCTCCAAGTTGCGAGTGACTTGGGGTCACTCGTTGGTTTCCCTCTGGTGTGGAGTAAGGGAGGATTTGTCCTCCGGTTCTGGACTTGCAGGTGGCAAGGCCAGGTCTCATGTTCTGTGGGTTGCAAGATCTGGTTCTAGGAATTTGTTTCCCTATGGGCAAGTTGTGTGACAGTCGTTGTTGCAGACTAAGTCTGCTGTGATTGTTTGCTTGGATAAGCAAGGTACCTCACTCGGTTTGAGTGAAGGAGTGGACGTAGGCAGACCTTGGGTCTGACCGAACCACTATAAATCTCCCGTGTTCTATCTGATGGTTTGCTGGCCTGGTTATTCATTCCTAACCCTTTTATGTTGATTGTTTGTTTTGTCACTGCTTCATCCCTCTTGCGCTTTCTACATGTTTGAAGAAACGCCCATTCCATGCATAAGACCTTCTTAGGACTGTCGTTGCTCTATTAGCTGTTTCAACGTAGTTTTCTTTGGGACGTATTAATATTTAGAGACAGACATATCCATCCCCCCCTTCTATATCTGTCATTCAGTCTATCACGGGCTCCCTACGTCCACCCCTCACCGAATCCGGTGAGGCTTCACTACCACGCTACAAAAGTTGCAACCACGGGGACGAGCCCCGACACCACACAAGCTACTTCTGTAGCAAAACACATACACGGGGCCTAGCCCCAAGACGTTGCCACGGCAGCACTCACCCACGCACTCGGGGAGCTCACCCCGCTCTAAAACCTCACACGGAGACACAACTCCATACACACACACAAATATTCTGATGTTCAGAAAAATACAAATATAGTCAATAAATGCTCACAGCAGGATATAAATCAAGAACACTATCACAAACAAATGGGCAAAAGATATGGAATGTTTCCCCCTTGTTGATGAATGGCCATTTGAATGTTTTCCTTGAAGCACCGGTCGGAGGGAGATGAATCCGTAGCTGGTTGGAGCAGTCGGTCGTCCTCCTTGAGGATCCAAGCTATATTCCTTCATATTCAAGCTCCAATCGCACCTCCAGACATCAAGAACTGATAGATCTTGCAAATCCCTCTCCTCTCCACCTTGTGGCCGCCCTTCTTCTTCTTTTTCCTGCACAAGATAGAACTCATTAGCCCCTTGCTTATTCTCCAAGAGAGAAAATTGCAGCACTTATATGCGATGGAAAAGGAAAGCTAAAAGACATAATAGCCCCCGCCAAAACCCTCTCAAAACACCCCTTAAACATGTATAGGAACCCTAAGGGTAAGGGTGTAAAAGAGCATGGCAAATGGATCACAAAAAGTGGGTTTTGAAACCAAGTTCACAGACCCGTTCCGGATCCGCCAGGCAAGGTGTCGACACCAAATTTCAAGTGTTCTGTCCCTTTGAAAGAAAATGGACCCAGGGACAAGGTGTCGACACCAAGTGGAGAGAGTTCGGTCCCTTTGAAGAAAAACAGACTCAGGGAGTTGGTGTCGACACCTGGTGTCGACACCCAGTTAACTGGGTTCTGTCCAAGTGAAAAGCAGACCCCCCAGGGAGCCTGGTGTTGACACCTCGTGTCGACACTTGCAGAGGGGAAATGGAAAACTGCCTAAGGCAGTCCCATTAACCCCAAAAACATGTAAAATGGATCAAGCCCAATCTAGCTAGCATGAAATACATTCAAACATAAAATCTTACCAAGGATTCAATGATTTGAGAATAATTCATAAATCAAGCATTTGTGGGCAAGATTGAACCTGCACTATATGGAAACACAAGTAAAATAACTTAAGCATGAAAGGCTCATTCTAAAAATAATTTAATCAAACCTGGACCACCTTGATATAATATCAATTCACACAAGCCATTATCTACTCAAGCTTCACATATCAAATATGATTCAACCAATCCAATTTCAAATTGAACTTAATCAACCCACTCATGAATACAAGTTCAGTCCAAAAGCAATATGAGTATGCCTTATATCAAGATTTAAGAACCATTGCTCAAGCAACCCTTTCATTCAAAGGTCCCATGTATTGTATACATGAACCGCAATCTACCCACCATGAAATGCATTGGAGGAAAATTGATGCATATGACCCAAGGTTGATGCAGATAGAAGAGTATGTAACACAAAGGTCTATGCATTATGTCCAACTAAGGTGAATGCATATAAGACTAAGTCTGAGCATATGAAGTGCAGGTCGATGCACATTAGAGAAACAACCTTGACAGGTCGATGCTTGTTAGAAACACCCAATAATCAGGTCGATGCAAATTCTGATACAACCTATTAACAGTGAGGCATGATGTTTCATGGGTCCAAGGAATATGATGAACTTTTTTTTATCAACACCGGCCAACAGAGTCAAAGTCTAGTCAAGTGCATCTTCCCCCAGGAGGGGAACATGTTCTCACTCCCCCAGACTGACACTGTGACCCAAAATTTTATTGATTTTTTGAAAGAATACAAATTCTTCGGGGCATACCCATGTCTTTACCAACAACCAAAATGAAAAACTACAGAATCAAAGTGTCTAATTGCAATTGCGAAGAGTTGGTAATCCACCTTTATCCATCCTTAGCGCTCCCCTTTCCAATCTAGGGAGGTCACTAACTCGAGTAAAAATAGTGTTAATGTGATTGGCACACGCATGGGAGGCCAAAGCATTGGCTGATTGCCCTCCCTGTAAACATGTTGCACCGAGCAACCACATTTAGTTATTAGTTCCATTATTTATTTCCACCATGGAAGAATAACCCAACTTGGAGCCACTCCCCTTTGGATGAAATCTACTAACATAGCACAATCAGAGAACACTGCAGCCACCTGGAGACCTCCATTTATAACAATAGACAATCCGTCATGAAGCGCCCTAGCTTCTGCTAAGAGGCTGCTTCCATTACCGTAGTTGAAAGCAAAGCTAACTATCATGTTACCAGAAGGGTCTCGGACACAGCCACCACCTCCACACTTCCCCGGGTTACCCTTGGATGCCCCATCTACATGCAGGGTGAAATGGGAGGATGCCAATCTACACAGCACTGCAACCGTCCGCTGTTGAATGACCCTAGGAAATATATGGAAATGGGCCAATTTACTCTTTTGTTCCGTTGAAAGAGTAGATGAGAAAGTAAGCTTATCCAGTGCATAAGAGATTGCAGCAATGACTCCTCTTTATGCAGTTACCACTTAAGGCTATATTATCAAACTTTACTGCACATCTGTTCTTCCAAATCTCCCATAACATCAAAATGAACTTGTCAACAAAGGCTTGAAATGAAATGGGAATGTATTTACACAATGCCATGCAACCAATTTCATATCTACAAATTCTCAACCATTTCAGACTGGTATGGGCATTAAAGCAAGAACATTAATCTCAACATCCCCATACTAAAACATGCATGAAATACCATGCATTCCAACCATGTAGCTGTACCTACAAAACAAGATATTTACATATGAGCTCATTTTTCAGAATCACTTGAACACTTGTATGTCACTCTACACACATGCAATGCACACGATATTTTGTTATCATCAAAACCATTATCAAAGACAAAGAGGGAGTGCTACGAACCCAACATGGATGATAATGCTAGAATGTTCTATAAGTTAATTAGAGATGCTGAAACACCTTTATTCCCTGGTTGTATAAAACACACCAAGCTTTCTTTTATTATTCGAATGTTCAACATTAAGTGCATGGGTGAATGGAGTACTCTTCTTTTGAATTAATGTTGAAGTTGGTGAAAGCAATTCTTCCGGATGGTGAAGTGTTGCCAAATTCATTATATGAGACGAAAAAAATTATCAGTGACTTGGGCTATGGGTATGAGAAGATAGACTCATGCCCCAATGATTGTATATTGTATTGGAAAGAAAATAAATATTTACATAAATGTCCTAACTGTGGTGAAAGCAAATGGAAATGTGATGTAAAAATTAATAATGATGAAGAAATGAAACAAAAAGTACCAAGAAAGCTCCTCCGTCACTTTCCCCTCATTCCAAGATTGCAAAGGATGTACATGTGTTCAAAATCTACTTTTAACATGAGATGGCATGGCGAAGAACGTCGTGAAGATGGCATTTTGCGTCATCCTGTTGATTCAGCTTGTTGGAAGACATTGGATGCTATAGATGACTTCGGATTGGAGGTCAGAAATGTACGATTGGGTCTAGGCAGTGCTGGTTTCAATCCTTATAGTACAATGTCGATCAGCCATAGCACTTGGCCCGTTCTTCTGATGCCATATAATTTGCCACCTTGGAAATGCATGAAAAGTCAAAACATATTCCTATCTTTACTCATCTCTGGTCCAAAGACACCTGGTAATGATATAGATGTATATTTGCAGCCACGAATAGAGGAATTGTAGGTATTGTGGCATGGAGTTGATACTTTTGATGCTTCGACTGGTCAAATATTCCGGATGCGTGCTGTAATATTGTGGACTATCAATGATTTCTCAGCATATGCATGCTTGTCTCGATGGAGTACCAAAGGTCGATTGGATTGTCCTGTCTGTAATAAGCACACTTTCTCATCGTGGCTACAGGCAAGTGGGAAGCATTTTTATCATAGCCATCGTAGATGGTTACAACAAGATCATAAGTTTCGATCAATGTCTCACATGTTTGATGGAAAACAAGAATGGGGCAAAAGTTCTAAGCGACTATCGGGGGATGAATTGTTACACCAAATAAAAGGGCTCTCTTTTACGTTGGGGAAGGCTTCAAGTGTAGCATTGAAGGGGAAAAGGCAGCCATTGAAGAAGACAAGGGTGCAGAGAAAGAGAAGCCATTCATGTAAGGAGCACAATGACACTGAGATTGACAAATATTTAAATTGGAAGAAGCATTCTATTTTTTTTATTTACCTTATTGGAAGTTTCTATTGCTGTAACATAATCTTGATGTCATGCATGTGGAGAAGAATGTTTGTGATAGTATTGTTGGTACACTATTAGGACTTGATGGTAATAACAAAGATGGACTCAAGGCACGGCAAGACCTGAAACTTATGGGCATTAGATCATCACTTCACCCACGTTCTGCTGGTCCAACAAAGACATTGATCCCACCAGCACGTTTCACATTAAGCAAAGCTGAGAATGTGACAATTTGTAATGTTCTCAAGAGTGTGAAAGTCTCTGATGGCTATGCCTCTAATATTTCAAGGCATGTGGATGAGAAGAATGCAAAGATCTGGAGTTTAAATAGCCATGATTGTCATGTGCTCTTGCAACAATTACTTCCAGTGGCTATTTGAGGAATGACACAAAAGGAAGTGAGTTCTGCACTAACTGAAGTGTGTAATTTCTTTATGGAGTTGTGCTTAAAGAGTTCATCAGCAGATGATTTTTATCGCCTTGGAGAATGGATTGTAGTCACACTATGTCGTCTTGAGATGATCTTCCTTCTCAGTTTCTTTGATATCATGACATATTTACTTATTCATTTACCAGAAGAAGCTAGACTTGGTGGGTCAGTGTATTATCAATGGATGTATCCCATTGAGAGGTATGAACAATACTCTTGACCCTTCTAAGTCTTTCACTCCTTTTGATGATAATAATTTGATTTGTTATTTGCTAGATATTTAGCGCGGCTAAAGTCATATGTGCGCAATAGGGCACGGCCAGAGGGTTGCATTACTGAGGAATATTTAGTTGAAGAGATGCTTACTTTTGCATCTAGATATTTGTCAGATGATGTGGAGACGTGGTTTAATAGGGCCAGACGGAATGAGGATGCCTATGTCAATGACAATGATGATGAAGGATGGGCCATCTTCTTAGATGTAGGCCATCCATTATGTAGTACCCGTATAAAAATGATTAAAAAAATAAAAATAATATATAGACTTTTTCCCTAAATAAACAAAAGCTTTAGATAACTCTATGAAAAGATAACTCTATAGGAAGGTTAAATAAGAAGTTAGAATACCCATAGAGAGCCATTATATAAAAATACCACAATTGAAGTCATCATACGTAATGGGGCTTCATCTTCCAAAAAGATTATTCACCTGAACAAGTGACTTCTTAGTGTAGTTGGTTAAGTGACCTGTTATCCAACTAGGTGACTAGGGTTCAATTCTTACATCTGACATTTGTTTTGCTCAAAATAATGGGCGAATTAAATATGTATATGAAGGGCCAGACGTCATTTCTTCAACCAATTAAATATATATATATATCTAGGGACCCCTCAACCACCAGAGCTGGGTGGAGGCAATGATAGCCATTATTTGATGGCCATGGACCTCGAGGGAACATACACAGCAAGGATTCCAGATCTGATTTCCCATGAACCCATTTATTCCCTATAAATAACCCTTTTTTACTGGCAAAGGACCCATGGGGGAACACATACAGCAAGGCTTCAGATCTGGTTCCCCATTGAGGATATTCCCCTATAAATAACCCTTTCCATCTATGTAGGAGACCTTATTAATAACCTGCCACCCCTCTGCCATTTCTGCCACAGAAGAGAAGGTTGTCGAGCCTTTCTCTTCTCCTCCTGCAGAAGAGAGAGAGAGTTTAACATTTCTCTTCGTACAGGTTGCGTACAACCTCCTAAGGTTGGGGGTTTGGCTACAGAGGACTTGGAGGGATAGGATTTCACGGTTTAACTAATCAACCACCTCTACAGGTAGGTGTTCTCAAGATCTGGCATAATTAGTAGTTAAATAGAGTGACATGCATGAATAAGGTTACTTACATATCACCTAGATTCCTTGTGTTCATCCATTTTAGTTCTTGTAAATTATCTCGTGTTTAAAAATTCATATCTATGAAATTAAATCTTAAAAATATTGTATGAGCTTGATCTTGCAATCCTGCTATTTGTCCATGTCTAGCCATATCTTTACTTCCTGATTCTCTGAACATTTTTTTTAAATCATGAACAGTAAGTTACGTAATTAGTGACACCATTGCTCAGAAATTCATATTTATTTAACCAAACCATGAAATTCCAGCATAAGCATGATTTTAGAATCCTTAGATTTTTCTCTACCATGGAAAATTATCAAATAAATATTTGACCTTAAAAATGAAATTGAGTGAATAGTAAAAGATATTATTCATGACCCACATTAAAAATGAATATCTCACAAGATAAAAATGATTAGGAAGATCTCATTTTTACCCATTAATCACCTCGATGTACTCTACCATGAAAAATTATCAAATAAATATTTGGCCTTAAAAATGAAATTGAGTGAATAGTAAAAGATACTATTCATGACCCACTTTAAAAATTAATATCTCACAAGATAAAAATGATTAGGAAAATCTAATCGTTACCCATTAACCACCTCGATTTACTCTACCATGTAAAATTATCAAATAAAATTTTTACTTTAAAAACGAAATTGAGTGAATAGTAAAAAGATATTATTCAAGGCCCACTTTAAAAATCAATATCTCACAAGATAAAAATGATTAGAAAAATCTAACTGTTACCCATTAACCACCTCGATTTACTCTACCATGAAAAATTATCAAATAAATTTTTGGCCTTAAGAACGAAATTGAGTGAATAGTAAAAAGATACTATTCACGGCCCATTTTAAAAATTAATATCTCACAAGATAAAAATGATTAGGAAAATCTAACTGGTACCCATTAACCACCTCGATTTACTCTACTATAAAAAATTATCAAATAAAATTTTGGCCTTAAAAATGAAATTGAGTGAATAGTAATAGTCAATTGTTGACCATTACTATTCACGCGATCAAAACTTGATCGCTCACTACAAAAGTGCACCGACATTGGTCTGTGTGCTACAGTGATGTGCACCGACCTTGGTCTTCATATGCACCGACCTTAACAGTATGTGCACCAACCTTATACAGAGACCTATACCTACGCAAGCAAAAGATGCACCGACCTGAACAGTATGTGCACCAACCTTATATAGAGACCTATACCTACGCAAGCAAAAGATGCACCGACCTGAATAGTGATCTGCACCGACTCTATCTTATGCATTTGGCCTAGACTAGCACATGTTGCATTTTGTGTTTTGATGATGTCAGAACAATATAGTTTATTAGTCAACGCATTTCTATGCACGTGACTTTTTTACTGAATAACCTGAGATCATAGCATTTTATCCAACTCTCTGTGTGCAAGCCATTTCAATGTGCATGGCATTTCATCGAACAGCATGAGGTTGGTGCTATTTTCAGTCTTAGCGTCTCTCTCTCGCCTGCGTCTCTAGCGCATGCCTTGTGTCTCATACACACTTTTATTTACGTCTCATACATATTTTCATGTTAGCGTCTCATGCACCAATGGTCTTGCGTCTCTGTTAGCGTCTCATGCACAGCTGCGACTGAGTCTGCGTCTCATGCACTTATGGTCTTGTGTCTCTGTTAGCGTATCATCCATTTGAGTCTCACATTGCATGAAGTCAGTGCATTACACTGTATCAGGTCAGTGTCTAGGTAAAACACGGTCGGTGTAAGCTTTGCCTCATGCGTATTTTCTTTTGAGGTCGGAGCAGGTTTTGAGTCTCTGCATATTTTACGCTACCTTAAGTCTGTGCATATCCCTGTAGCAATGCAATTGAAGTTGGTGCATTTGTAGCCTACACATTACATGTTCGGTGCTATCTCCTGTAGCACTGCATTTCAAGGTCCATGCATGTTCTCCTTCTTGCACATGAAGTTCGTGCAACATCTAGGTCCATGCATCTTTTATGTCTGTGCACATTCGCCTTGTGCTATACAAGGTCTGTGCAACATTCAAGTAGGTACAACTCTTTGTTAAACGTAGGTATATGTCTCACCACCAAGTCGGTGCATACTTTGCATTGGGGAGAATTCATCGGTGCAAACTTTGTCTTGAGCATATAAGGTCCGTGCATTTCTCTGTAGCGGTCGGTGCATGTCTTTGTCTAAGGCTATATAAAGTTTGTGCATACCTTTTCTTCTCCACACTCAAGTCAGTGCATATATGCATGCTATATAGAAGGTCAGTGCAAGGTCCATGAACTCTTTAGCCTCATCTATATAGGTCAATGCTCTTTCTTGTCTGACTGCATTTTGACTATGACTTTGTCAATATTTGATAAACCCTTTCCTTTTACAGGGAACAATCTCGTTTGCAAAAAGAGGCACGTGACCTCTGAAATGGCAGAAGGCTGGCTCGTCGATAAAGGGGGCGAATGAAAGGCACGTGATCCGAGAAAAGGAATATTCTCGTCCAACACGTGGACCAATGGGGTTTTAGTAGGGCTCTTTTGCCTCATCCATACGAAGCCCCTGCTCCTATATAAGGATACCCAACCCTTCGAAGAAGGGTGCTGGAGCTGCTAAGGGCTGAAAGCTAAAAGCTGCCGTATGTCTCCATCTGAAAAGAGAGTTTCCAGAAGCAAGAAAGAGAGTGAGAAACCCAGTTCAAGTGAAGATAAAAAGAGAGAGAAGTTCCTGAGAGTAGCCAGCCATTTGAATCTGTTTATGCTTCTTTGAAGCTACATTCTCCAGTGTTTTCTCGTTTATTGTTTTCATCTTTGATCCGAGTATTATCGCTATGTTTCTAGGTTCCCTCTGGTGTAGAGGAAGGGAGATAGTGTCTCCGGTTTGCAAGTGACCGGGGTGTCACTTGTGGGTTCTCTCCGGTCTGGAGGAAGGGAGACTGAGTCTTCGGCTGCTAGTAATGGGGTGTTGCTAGTGTTTTCCCTCCAGGTTGGAGGAAGAGAGGCGCATGTTCCTCTGGTCAAGCTGTGAGGCAGCCGTTGTCGCAGACTGAGTCTACTTTTCTAGCATGTGCTAGTGGTATCCTCGTCCGGTGTGGACGAGGGGTGGACGTAGATTGCAGTGGGCAATCGAACCACCTAAAAACTCTTTTGTCTCCTCGTGTGATTGTTGCTTTGCCTTCTGGAGATTTCTGATTGTTGGTTGGTGGAGGTTGCCATCTACGTTGGCTTCTTTGACCCCTCATGTGCTCGATCAATTAACTGTGTATTACCGATTGCTATCTGGGCGTTCATTTCGTGATGAGCATATGTTCCTATCGAGTGTGAAGTGCTTTGTATCTTATCTCTCGAGTCATATAGCGTGATTTTCTGATCTGAGATTAAAATTGGGGTGATCTATTCATCCCCCCCCCCTTTTAGATCACTTCGTACTAATTCTATAAGCACCGACCCTGGACTGCATGAATAGTGATATGCACCGACCTTATATGCACTGACCTTATATGCACAGACCTTGTGTATGCACGAATGTGCACAGACCTTCTATATGCATGAATAGTAATGTGCACAGACCTTCTATATGCATGAATAGTGACGTGCACAGACCTTCTATATGCATGAATAGTAATGTGCACATACCTTCTATATGCATGAACATTAATGTGTACCGACCTTAGTCCTTTGTTACCAGTAACATGCACCGACCTATATGCTGGTAACTCAGACATGCACCAACCTTATCTTCCATAAATGAAATGTGCACAGACCTTATAACTCTGAGACATAACCTATACCGACCTCAACAGTAGCTGCACCGACCTTAGTTTGAATCTGTGCAAACTAGCACGGACCTTAGTTTGAGTCTGTGCAAACTAGCATCGACCTTAGTTATGCATTTCTGCATGAAAAGTAAAATGTTGCCTGACCTTTGACTAGTAGCGTTGACTTTGATCAGTAGCATTGACTTTGACCAATAATGTTGATTTTGATCAACAGTTGTGTTGACCTTCTTTACATGACTTTTGTCATCTTCTTAACCTTTATTTGCCTATGTGTCATGCATTTTAAGTAGATGGTCTTAAATTCATTATTTACACTTGAGATGTCTGTTGAACTCTATTCCTGAAAATCTACCTTATGTTCCTACAAGGGTAAACTTCTTGAAATTCTATATTGGCTATATAAATGAGAGTGGATGTCTAAAAGTATACATGTAATGCTGTGCATATAGGGCCCGGTCTGGTCTTGGGAGGAGCACCCGAAGGTACTTGTACCCATGGGAGTTTATTGACCACGGTGTTTAACATTGCATCGAAGTACTTACTTACTTGACTTGACTTAAGACGTTCCCACTCACTTTCCCATGATATGCTTGACTTGCTTGACATAGATTGCTTGGCCCGGAAAAGGACATTTACTTGCTTGAATGATATAAATGAGATAGCCAATTCTATTGCACTACTTGCTATTACACGAACTTGAGATCGCTTGCTGGAATACTAATTTCTTAGAAATACTTGTGCAATTACTTGCAAATTACTTGCTAGTTCCTTATTGTTACATCGTATTGAAATTCATGAGACACTCTCTTGATACAATTCTTGATATTCTTGCATGTTCCAACATGCATCATTATACCGCATGAACTTGTAATTAACTTAAAGATTGTTAGAACTTGAGATATAATTCCTACTGAGCGATTCACTCATAAAGTTATAATTCTAACATTTTTCGGGAAACTTGGATAGCGACCATCACCCAGATGGGACCGATACCGAGTGATGAGTGCTAGAGTCACAGTTGGATGTACCGTCAGCTAGGTTTAGTCCTTTGGATTTTAGGTCCTTTGTCGTGTATTTTCAATTATAATTAAGGCTTGTAAGCTATGATACAATTTCAGTCATTTCAATTAATTATGATTAAGTTGGTTTGATTTATGTCAAAATTAGTTTGGAATATTATCATCTTGGACTATGGTTTACGTTTAAATTTTAAATTAGCAAATGAATTATCGAGTAGAATGCGCGTTCTGATCTTACGTGAATGACACGAACAATATAGACGCGTCTCAGATCCGAGTATCTTCCGTGCTCGGGACGTGACAGTCTTCGTGGTATCAGACCCTAGGATTACAATTTCCTAGGTAAAACCTAAGTCTAAGGATAGATTTGTACCTTACTTGGTAAAATGGGTCGAGACACAGGTTAAATTCTATTATGACATCTGACCTCTTAATAAAACCCAATATTTATTACACTTAAACTCTTTCGTAGGATCATGGCCGCTGAAAGAGCACAATGGCGCGACATGCAGCTCACAGTGCAAGGACTGACGCAGGCGCTACAACAGTGGCGCAAGGCGGTGTTAACCGTGGAGCCGGTGATCTCCACAGGGGTTTCCGCAACATGAATCCACCAAGGTTCACGGGTTCATCCGATCCCGAGGATGGCGAGAACTGGTCAAAAGAAATTGAACGGATTTTTCGCGTGATGCAATGCACGGACGAGGAGAAGGTCCTACTGGCTATTTTCCAACTGGAGCGGGATGCTCGAAGTTGGTGGGAATCCATAAAAGCGACCTTGCCAGAAGACCACGTCACATGGGATGAGTTCGTTGAGCATTTCAACAACAAGTACTTCTCCGACCATATTCAAGAGAAAAATGCCACGGAATTTACCGCTCTAAAACAGTGGGGCTTGAAAGTGGCAGAGTATGAGGCCCAATTTTCGAGACTATCCTGGTATGCACTCCACCTAGTATGTACAGAAAAGATGAAGGCAAGAAGGTTCCTCAACGGGCTTCGGCCCCATTATATTACACAACTTGCACCAATGGACATCCAGGTCTATTCGGAGATGGTTCGACGCGCACAGTTGCTCGAGGACGCCACTGAGCTTTCCGATAGGATCCGAGGAAGAGACAAGAAAGAACCTGTCACAAGTCCGGGAAATTTTAAAGCATCTTTCAATAAGAAGCGGTGTTACAACAGAGGGGAGTCCTCCAAAGGAAAGAAATTCCAGAAGATTGTCAAGCCATTCTCTACCACCAAACCATCCAAGGAAATTTGCAAATATTGTGACAAGCCCGGCCATAAGATCGAGGAATGCTGGAAGAAGCTAGGAGCCTATCTCCGATGTGGAAGTCGAGAACATCAGATCCCTAACTGTCCGCTGATGAACAAGCAAGCCGTTAAAGAGGAGAAGTTCCTGATAAAGAAGCAAGGCCGTCTGCAAGCTCTCCAAGAGACGGAACCAACAGAAGTAGAAATCGTGGAAGGTACACTAACTATTTACTCTAAGAATGCCAAAGTTTTATTTGATACTAGAGCAACACATTCATTTATTTTCAAGAAATTTACTGCTACATTCTCTATGGAGCCCGAATGGTTAGACTTAGTCATATCTACACCTATTGGGAACAAGACCGACCTCACACATCACTACCCAAACTGTGAGGTTATGGTTAAAGGAAATAATTTACCTGCCGACTTAATTTGCCTAGATATGGAGGTGTATGATGTCATACTAGGCGCTGATTGGTTATCCACATACCAAGCAACTGTAGATTGTCGGAATGGCAAGATAACTTTTGTGGGTTACCCGGAACTGGTATACATTAGCCCTCGGGCTAGATTACCTTTTATATCAGCTCTCCGAGCTAGTAAACTGATAGGCAGAGGGTGTTCAGCTTTTATTGCAATTGTAGCTGCTACGGACGTCGAGGAGCCTAAGCTTGAAGACATCCGTATAGTTCGGGATTTTTCTGACATCTTTCCAGAAGAATTACCCGGCTTACCCCCGAAGCGGGAGGTGTCATTCACCATCGACCGAGTCTGCGTCTCATGCACTTATGGTCTTGTGCCTCTGTTAGCGTCTCATCCATTTGAGTCTCACATTGCATGAAGTTGGTGCATTACACTGTATCAGGTCAGTGTCTAGGCAAAACACGATCGGTGCAAGCTTTGCCTTATGCGTATTTTCTTTTGAGGTCAGAGCAGGTTTTGAGTCTGTGCATATTTTCCGCTGCCTTAAGTCTGTGCATATCCCTATAGCAATGCAATTGAAGTCGGTGCATTTGTAGCCTACACATTACATGTTCGGTGCTATCTCCTGTAGCACTGCATTTCAAGGTCCATGCATGTTCTCCTTCTTGCACATGAAGTCCGTGCAACATCTAGGTCCATGCATCTTTTATGTCTGTGCACATTCGCCTTGTGCTATACAAGGTCCTTGCAACATTCAAGTAGGTGCAACTCTTGGTTAAACGTAGGTATATGTCTCACCACCAAGTCGGTGCATACTTTGCATTGGGGAGAACTCGTCGGTGCAAACTTTGTCTTGAGCATATAAGGTCCGTGCATTTCTCTGTAGCGGTCGGTGCATGTCTTTGTCTAAGGCTATATAAAGTTTGTGCATACCTTTTCTTCTCCACACTCAAGTCAGTGCATATCTGCATGCTATATAGAAGGTCAGTGCAAGGTCCATGAACTCTTTAGCCTCATCTATATAGGTCAATGCTCTTTCTTGTCTGACTGCATTTTGACTATGACTTTGTCAATATTTGATAAACCCTTTCCTTTTACAGGGAACAATCTCGTTCGCAAAAAGAGGCACGTGACCTCTGAAATGGCAGAAGGCTGGCTCGTCGATAAAGGGGGCGAATGAAAGGCACGTGATCCAAGGAAAGGAACATTCTCGTCCAACACGTGGACCAATGGGGTTTCAGTAGGGCTCTTTTGCCTCATCCATACGGAGCCCATGCTCGTATATAAGGATACCCAACCCTTCGAAGAAGGGTGCTGGAGCTGCTAAGGGCTGAAAGCTAAAAGCTGCCGTCTATCTCCATCTAAAAAGAGAGTTTCCAGGAGCAAGAAAGAGAGTGAGAAACCCAGTTCGAGTGAAGATAAAAAGAGAGAGAAGTTCCTGAGAGTAGCCGGCCGTTTGAATCTGTTTATGCTTGTTTGAAGCTACATTCTCCAGTGTTTTCTCGTTTATTATTTTTCATCTTTGATCTGAGTATTATCGCTGTGTTTCTAGGTTCCCTCTGGTGTAGAGGAAGGGAGACAGTGTCTCCGGTTTGCAAGTGACAGCGGTGTCACTTGTGGGTTCCCTCCGGTCTGGAGGAAGGGAGACTGAGTCTCCGGCTGCTAGTAATGGGGTGTTGCTAGTGTTTTCCCTCTGGGTTGGAGGAAGAGAGGAGCATATTCCTCTGGTCAAGCTGTGAGGCAGCCGTTGTCGCAGACTGAGTCTGCTTTTCTAGCCTGTGCTAGTGGTATCCTCATCCGGTGTGGACGAGGGGTGGACGTAGATTGCAGTGGGAAATCGAACCACCTAAAAACTCTTTTGTCTCCTCGTGTGATTGTTGCTTTGCCTTCTGGAGATTTCTGATTGTTTGTTGGTGGAGGTTGCCATCTACGTTGGCTTCTTTGACCCCTCATGTGCTCGATCAATTAGCTGTGTATTACCAACTGTTATCTGGGCGTTCATTTCGTGATGAGCATATGTTCCTATCGAGTGTGAAGTGCTTTGCATCTTATCTCTCGAGTCATATAGCGTGATTTTCTGATTTGAGATCAAAATTGGGGTGATCTATTCATCCCCCCCCTTTTTAGATCACTTCATACTAATTTTATCAATTGGTATCAGAGCAGGTTACCCAACATGTGGTCCAACGACCATGGTAATTCTGGATCTGGCAATCCTCGCAATTTCATAGCTGAGGGATAGTCTATTAGCCGCCCCCCTTTCTTTGATGGTAACAATTATTTTTATTGGAAAAATAGGATGGAAGTCTTTTCGAGGGCTCAGAGCCACGAACTCTGGAGAGTGATCACCACAAGACCATACGATCTTTCACCTAATGAAGATGCATGGACAAAGAATCACATCATGCTTTCAACAGTCAACTGGTCGGCTCTAAACATAATCCAATGCGCAGCTCATCCAGATGAGTACGCTAGGATATCAGCCTGCAACACAGCTAAGAAAATGTGGGATGAACTTGAGCTCATGTATGAAGGTACATCCCAGGTCAAAGCTACAAAGGTAAACATGCTAACTTCTAAGTATGAATTGTTTAAAATGAATTCTGAGGAGACTATTACCGAAATGTATGCTAGGCTGTCGTTGATCATGAATAGCCTCAAGGGTCTAGGGAAACTGATCCCAGAAGCGGATCTCGTTAGAAAAATCCTCATGTCATTGACTCCCTTGTGGCACACTAAGGCCACTGTCATAGAAGAGTCCAGGGATTTGACTAAGATGACTGTCACCGAATTAATCGGATCCTTGATGACTTATGAAATCAACCTAAAAGGGAATGTTGAAGAAACAAGTAAGAAGAGCAAGAACATTGCTCTCAAGGTGTCTCGAAGTGGGAGTGGTAGTAGCAGTAGCAGTAGTGGTGAGGAGTTTGAAAACTTCTCAGATCTAGATCAAGTGGAGCAGGCCTTACTGACTCGCAGACTTCAACAGTTCTTGAGATCCAAGGGCAAGAAGTATAGGAAAAGAATTCCTTAATCATATGGTAGGAATTCTACCTCTAAAACTGGCAAATACAAGTCTACTGACAAGCTGACTTGCTTTCATTGTCATAGGCCTGGTCACATGAAAAGTGACTGCCCAGACCTTCAGAAGAAGAACATCAAGGTGCAGAAAAAAAAGTCCAAAGCTATGGTATGCACCTGGAGTGATGAGGAGGAGGATGTCGAAGGAAATTCATCTAAAGAAGAAGAGGAAAAACTGTGTCTGATGGCCGACTCAGACACTGAGGTAAGCAACCCTTTTGAACACTACACTATAGATGACTGAGAGGACGCTTATGCTGATTTACTTATTAAATTTAACTGTCAAACAAAAGACTACAAAATGCTAAAGAAAAAATTAAATAGTGTAGTCGAGGAGGGAACTTGTCTGAAAGAAGAAAATGAGGCTCTGAAGAAAAAGTTGGAAGAGTTAAGCTCCTTGGAAATTGAGAATAAAAAACTCCAAGATCATCTTGAACAAGCTAACAAGAGTCTGGATGAATTCAAGATAAGATTTCTAGAGGTGCAAAAGGAAAATGATCTTGCCTCTGAAAAATATGAAGCTGTGAAAGCAGCCAACATATAGATACAGAAAATGAGTGAAACTCTGAAAAATAATCTTGCAGATAAGCAAGATACCCTAGAAAAATTTATGCAAGGAAAGACTAATCTGGACACACTGCTAGGTATGAGGGTTAATTTCAACATGGAAGGATTGGGATATAATCCCACCAATAAACGACCATTTGAGTTTAAAACTACAACATTCTATTCAGAAAAGGAAAAGGATAAGCTGGACACCCCATCCAGCTCAAACAGCAAATCCAAAGAATCTGTAAAAACAAATTTCACTCCACCAAGAAATATCAATAGAAATTTTCATGCTAAGGATGCAAAGCATCCGAGTAGCAAGACTACTCCTTCAAGGAACCCAGGTGTCTACAGAGCAAACCCTGCTCATTTCAGGAAAGTGAATCAGGGCAACAATTGGAATGCTCCAACACAGTGGAGTCATTATAGGGCACTCATTCAAAAATGGAATCACAACATGAAAAATTGGACTCACACTAATCCCTCACAAAGGTTCCCCGATCAGAAAAGGTTCTGGAATAACCCTCAAAGAAAAACCTATAATTGGAACAACTCACATGCACCTAAGAATAAAATTCATCAAAAACCAAGAACCAGAGTTAATGAAACTCTACAAGCTGAAAATAAAAATTCTATTCATAGGAAGGAAACTAGACAGCTCTGGATTCCTAAGATTGTCTTGGAAGGAATGAGTAACTTCTTTGGACCCAACTTTTCTTGGGTTCCAAAATTTTCTTGTGTCTGATTTGATTGCAGGTTGGTCTGGCAGCCGAACACAATAGATGGTACCTGGATAGCGACTGTTCCAGGCACATGACAGGTGACAGGTCCAAGTTCAGTCAATTGGAAATGAAGATGGGAGGTATGGTTAAATTTGGAGGTAAGAATAAAGGTAAGATCATTGGAATAGGAACAGTTGGTAAGTCTCCTTCTAATGTGATTGAAAAGGTTTTGCTGGTAGATGGTCTACAACATAACCTGATTAGCATCAGTCAGCTATGTGACAAAGGTCACAGAGTAGTTTTTGACAATAATGCATGCAAAATCTTTGAAATGAATTCTGACAAAATCATGTTTTTAGGACATAGGGTGAATAATGTCTACATGGTAGACCTTAATAAGAATACTGAAACAAATCTTTGTCTTTCTGTTGATTCAGACAATAATGCTTTTAACTAGCATAGGCGTTTAGGACATGCTAGTTATAGCACGTTAAATAAATTGGTGAAATTTGATCTGGTTAGAGGTCTGCCAAAAATAAAATTCAACTCAATTTTAAAAATCTATGATGCCTGTGCTCTAGGCAAACAAACCCGTAAGTCATTTAAACTGAGATCTGAGCCATTGTCTTCTAGACCAATGGAATTGCTTCATATGGACCTTTTCGGTCCTACTAGAACTCAGAGTCCAAATGGTAGCAGGTTCGGTTATGTGATCATTGATGATCATTCTAGATTTTCATGGATCTTTTTCTTAGCAAATAAAAATGATGCTTTTCATAAATTCAAACATTTTTTCAATAAGAACAAACAAGAAGGAAAACATAATATCTGCTCAATTTAATCTGACCATGGAGGTGAATTTGAAAACTCTATGTTTTCTGATTTTTGTGAAAATGAAGGACTGACACACAAATTTTATTCTCCCAGGACACCTGAGCAGAATGGAATTGTGGAGAGAAGAAACCGAACCATTGTGGAGATGGCCCGAACTATGCTGATTGAAAGCCAATTACCAAGAAAGTTCTGGGTAGAGGTGGCCAACACAGGATGCTACACTATCAACAGGGCCATGGTAAGACCAGTGCATAAGAAAACCCCTTATGAGCTTCTGAAAGGTAAGAGACCAAACTTAGCCCACTTCAGAATCTTTGGTTCCAAATGTTTTATCCATAATAATGACAAGAAGGACCTAGATAAATTTGATGCTAAAAGCTGTCCTGGAATATTTTTAGGATACTCTGAAGTGTCTAGAGCATATAGGGTTTTTAACATTTCTGAACAAAAGATTGAAGAGTCTCCACATGCCATTTTTGATGAAACATAATGTGCCACTAACCTTGAAGATGATGACAGGGATTCTAAGCACAATGGAGAATTCCTAGGGGATAAACAAGAAGAGGAGATTCAGCCAAGTGAAGCGCCAAATACGCCAAACTAGGTAAGGCCAGCTGAAGCAGGTGAGCCTTCAATAAATGTTAGATTTCTGAAAGACCACCCTGTTCAAAACATTATAGAAAATTTGAATGAACCCACTAGGACAATGTCCTATTTTAGAGATGTAAATAACCATGACTTAGTTGCATTGTTATCTCAAATTGAACCCAAATCTATAGAGGAAGCCTTAAACGATGAATCTTGGGTTAATGCAATGAATGAGGAATTAGGACAGTTTGAAAGAAACAATGTATGGGAACTAGTTCCTAGACCTGAAAATGCAACTGTCATTGGAACAAAATGGGTCTTTAAAAATAAATTGAATGAAGATGGAATAGTTTCTAGAAATAAAGCTAGACTAGTGGCTAAAGGCTACTGTCAGGAGTTTGGACTAGACTTTGAATAATCATATGCTCCTGTTGCTAGGTTAGAAGCTATAAGATTCCTGCTAGCTTTTGCATGTTCTAAAAATATGAAACTTCATTAAATGGATGTCAAAAGCGCATTTTTGAATGGTCTTATTAAAGAAGAGGTTTTTGTAGAACAACCACCTGGATTTCAACTGTCTTCACATCCTAACAAAGTTTTCAGGTTGAACAAAGCCCTGTATGGACTGAAACAGGCCCCTCGGGCTTGGTATGAAAGGCTGACAGAATTTCTGCTCAGCAAGGGCTACAGAAGAGGTAAGGTGGATCATACCTTGTTTACAAAGGTACTAAATAAGAACCTCATCATAGTTCTGGTATATGTAGATGACATGGTTTTTGTTCAACATGTGCTGAACTGTGTAGAGAATTTGCTGAAATGATGTCAAATGAATTTGAGATGAGCATGGTAGGTGAATTAAAATATTTTCTTAGATTGCAGGTGCAACAATTGGAAGATGGGTGCTTCATCAGTCAGACCAAGTATTCAATGAAAATTCTCAAGAGATTTGGGATGGACAACTTGAAGCACATTTCAACTCCAATGGGTACCAACACTTCTCTAGATGCAGATGAATCAGGTCAGGAAATTGATGCAAAGCTATACCGAGGTATGATAGGATCTCTACTCTATTTGACTGCCTCGAGACCTGATATCCAATTCAATATAAGTATGTGTGCTATATATCAATCTAGGCCTACTGAATTGCATTTAGCTGCTATGAAAAGAATCTTTAGATACATTTCTGGAACTCATAACTTAGGACTGTGGTACTCTGCATCAAATGCTTTAGATCTTATTTCATATACTGATGCTGATTACGCTGGCTGCAAACTAGATAGGAAGAGCACTAGTGGATATTGTCAGTTCTTAGGTGGGTGTCTAGTTTCTTGGGGTTCCAAGAAGCAGCACTATGTGGCCCTCTCCACCGTAGAAGTTGAATACATAGCTGCAGGGAGCTATGGTACACAAGTGATCTGGATTAAAAATTAGCTTCAGGACTACCAAGTAGACTTAGGCTGCACACCCATTTTCTGTGATAATACTAGTGCCATTAATCTTGCAAAGAATCCTGTCTTGCATTCTCGAACCAAACACATAGAAATCAGACATCATTTTATTAGAGATGAGGTTTCAAAAGGTTCTTTTCAATTGTTCCATGTTGGCACTGCACATTAAATAGCTGACATTTTCACAAAGCCACTGGATAATGACAAATTCACAACATTGAGGAGAGAATTAGGCATTTTTAAATCTACTTGAATTCTGAACTCCTTGAATAAAATACCTCCATGTTTCTATGTCAGCATTTGCACACATCTGCATTTAACTTTTATCATACTTTAATAACATTGCATTAGCATGCATAACCGGTTGGTATATCAAATGATAGTTGGGAAAAGGTCAGATTTCTTCTGACTGGAAACCCATCTCATGCGTAGAGGCTAGTCCTCCACCTAGTACCATCGGTCATTTTGCATTTAGATGAGTTTCTATTTTGCATAATAGCTCATTCAGCATGAGATATGTCTGCATGTTACTTCATTTTGTGCGGGGGAGTTATCCAACTGATACCAGTTTCTAAAAGAATTCATGCATCACATGTCCTTGGATAGAGAGCATGTCAGGTAGAGCATCTCTAGCTGGTCAGTTTGTAAAGGTTGACTGAGTCAAAAGATTTTAAGAGATTTTTGTGGGTGTTGCTTCCATTGAAGGAACTTATACAGTCCCCTCACAGAAAGTAAAATATCTTTCATATCTTAAACCTTTAAGTCTGTGCAACATATGTATTCCTAGAATCTTCTATCTGATAAATTAGCTGAGACTTAGATAAAGGGTCAGAAGTATATCTTCTTACATATTTCATGATCATGGAACAAGCTAAACTCGTTTGTCATGAAACCTGCTAAAACTTGAAACATAGACTTCAGGGAATTAATTCCATCAGAATCAAGTGCTTCTTGTATTGTCTTCAAACATTCCATGTCAAAAATTTAAAGGGACAAAAATTATCCAGAGCAATGGTCTGATTACTGAGAAACTAGGTAATTCATCAAAGAAATGAATATCTTCCTATGTCATGAAGTATCAGATTAACTCTGTTTAAATATTGCAAAAATATTTTCTATCTGATCATGACAGAGCAATGGTAGCAAGGTGGTAAGTAACTGGGGAGTCTGGCCTCTGATCAAGGTGTCTCCTCACGTAAAACACCATCTCACTCACTAACTCTGTTCTCTAAAAGGAGAAGTAATGCGGTTTTCACATTGAGTAATTGGGGATTCTGACCTCTAATCAAGGTGTCTCCTCATGTCAAAAGGTGTGAACTACCAAATTACTTATTGATTTATGTGCTGCTCATTAAATAAAAATCAGTCAAATCCCTTGTCTTTACTCAATTCTGTGGAAAGTTTGCCCTCATTACTTGAAGAACCATTTCTATGGATCAGTCTCTTGCAATCTACTTAATACAGATTTGGACATATCCCTCTTGACATACATGTTCATCCTTGTTCTCCATCATATCTTTTGTACGAGGATAAACTTCAATCTTACTCTAGCTCTCTCTGGTGTACTAGATTTGAAGAATCTACGCGTACCTTTATTTTCCTACTTAACCTTTTAAGATATGATTATGGGTCATTCTACACTGTGCCGATACTGTATATTTCTCTCACTCATCCAGCAGCATCATATATCTTTCAT
Organism: Amorphophallus konjac; assembly: GCA_022559845.1. Lineage (NCBI taxonomy): Eukaryota > Viridiplantae > Streptophyta > Magnoliopsida > Alismatales > Araceae > Amorphophallus > Amorphophallus konjac. The sequence goes on from CM040120.1 coordinate 361,413,734, forward strand.
TATCTTTTGATGATGTCAAAGGGGGAGAGAATAAAAGGCAGATGTTGTCATGTCCGTCAGTGAAAGGGAGAGTTACCCTCACTCTCTTGTGTTCATGTTGTCAGGGGGAGTCATTGTGAAGGAGGGTCAGTATTTGCATATCATGGATATTGTGCATATTTCAGACTTCAAATAACAAATTAATTCTCAAAACTGATATTGTTGCCATCATCAAAAAGGGGGAGGATGTTGCATTTTGTGTTTTGATGATGTCAGAACAATATAGTTTATTAGTCAACGCATTTTTATGCACATGACTTTTTTGTTGACTAACCTAAGATCATAGCATTTTATACAACTCTCTGTGTGCAAGCCATTTCAATGTGCATGGCATTTCATCGAACAGCATGAGGTTGGTGCTATTTTCAGTCTTAGCGTCTCTCTCTCGCCTGCGTCTCTAGCGCATGCCTTGTGTCTCATACACACTTTTATATCATACATATTTTCATGTTAGCGTCTCATGCACCAATGGTCTTGCGTCTCTGTTAGCGTCTCATGCACAGCTGCGACTGAGTCTGCGTCTCATGCACTTATGGTCTTGTGTCTCTGTTAGCGTATCATCCATTTGAGTCTCACATTGCATGAAGTCAGTGCATTACACTGTATCAGGTCAGTGTCTAGGTAAAACACGGTCGGTGTAAGCTTTGCCTCATGCGTATTTTCTTTAGAGGTCGGAGCAGGTTTTGAGTCTCTGCATATTTTACGCTACCTTAAGTCTGTGCATATCCCTGTAGCAATGCAATTGAAGTTGGTGCATTTGTAGCCTACACATTACATGTTCGGTGCTATCTCCTGTAGCACTGCATTTCAAGGTCCATGCATGTTCTCCTTCTTGCACATGAAGTTCGTGCAACATCTAGGTCCATGCATCTTTTATGTCTGTGCACATTCGCCTTGTGCTATACAAGGTCTGTGCAACATTCAAGTAGGTACAACTCTTTGTTAAACGTAGGTATATGTCTCACCACCAAGTCGGTGCATACTTTGCATTGGGGAGAATTCATCGGTGCAAACTTTGTCTTGAGCATATAAGGTCCGTGCATTTCTCTGTAGCGGTCGGTGCATGTCTTTGTCTAAGGCTATATAAAGTTTGTGCATACCTTTTCTTCTCCACACTCAAGTCAGTGCATATATGCATGCTATATAGAAGGTCAGTGCAAGGTCCATGAACTCTTTAGCCTCATCTATATAGGTCAATGCTCTTTCTTGTCTGACTGCATTTTGACTATGACTTTGTCAATATTTGATAAACCCTTTCCTTTTACAGGGAACAATCTCGTTTGCAAAAAGAGGCACGTGACCTCTGAAATGGCAGAAGGCTGGCTCGTCGATAAAGGGGGCGAATGAAAGGCACGTGATCCGAGAAAAGGAATATTCTCGTCCAACACGTGGACCAATGGGGTTTTAGTAGGGCTCTTTTGCCTCATCCATACGAAGCCCCTGCTCCTATATAAGGATACCCAACCCTTTGAAGAAGGGTGCTGGAGCTGCTAAGGGCTGAAAGCTAAAAGCTGCCGTATGTCTCCATCTGAAAAGAGAGTTTCCAGAAGCAAGAAAGAGAGTGAGAAACCCAGTTCAAGTGAAGATAAAAAGAGAGAGAAGTTCCTGAGAGTAGCCAGCCATTTGAATCTGTTTATGCTTCTTTGAAGCTACATTCTCCAGTGTTTTCTCGTTTATTGTTTTCATCTTTGATCCGAGTATTATCGCTATGTTTCTAGGTTCCCTCTGGTGTAGAGGAAGGGAGACAGTGTCTCCGGTTTGCAAGTGACCGGGGTGTCACTTGTGGGTTCTCTCCGGTCTGGAGGAAGGGAGACTGAGTCTTCGGCTGCTAGTAATGGGGTGTTGCTAGTGTTTTCCCTCCAGGTTGGAGGAAGAGAGGCGCATGTTCCTCTGGTCAAGCTGTGAGGCAGCCGTTGTCGCAGACTGAGTCTACTTTTCTAGCATGTGCTAGTGGTATCCTCGTCCGGTGTGGACGAGGGGTGGACGTAGATTGCAGTGGGCAATCGAACCACCTAAAAACTCTTTTGTCTCCTCGTGTGATTGTTGCTTTGCCTTCTGGAGATTTCTGATTGTTGGTTGGTGGAGGTTGCCATCTACGTTGGCTTCTTTGACCCCTCATGTGCTCGATCAATTAACTGTGTATTACCGATTGCTATCTGGGCGTTCATTTCGTGATGAGCATATGTTCCTATCGAGTGTGAAGTGCTTTGTATCTTATCTCTCGAGTCATATAGCGTGATTTTCTGATCTGAGATTAAAATTGGGGTGATCTATTCATCCCCCCCCCTTTTAGATCACTTCGTACTAATTCTATAAGCACCGACCCTGTACTGCATGAATAGTGATCTGCACCGACCTTATATGCACTGACCTTATATGCACAGACCTTGTGTATGCACGAATGTGCACAGACCTTCTATATGCATGAATAGTAATGTGCACAGACCTTCTATATGCATGAATAGTGACGTGCACAGACCTTCTATATACATGAATAGTAATGTGCACAGACCTTCTATATGCATGAACATTAATGTGTACCGACCTTAGTCCTTTGTTACCAGTAACATGCACCGACCTATATGCTGGTAACTCAGACATGCACCAACCTTATCTTCCATAAATGAAATGTGCACAGACCTTATAACTCTGAGACATAACCTATACCGACCTCAACAGTAGCTGCACCGACCTTAGTTTGAATCTGTGCAAACTAGCACGGACCTTAGTTTGAGTCTGTGCAAACTAGCATCGACCTTAGTTATGCATTTCTGCATGAAAAGTAAAATGTTGCCTGACCTTTGACTAGTAGCGTTGACTTTGATCAGTAGCATTGACTTTGACCAATAATGTTGATTTTGATCAACAGTTGTGTTGACCTTCTTTACATGACTTTTGTCATCTTCTTAACCCCTATTTGCCTATGTGTCATGCATTTTAAGTAGATGGTCTTAAATTCATTATTTACACTTGAGATGTCTGTTGAACTCTATTCCTGAAAATCTACCTTATGTTCCTACAAGGGTAAACTTCTTGAAATTCTATATTGGCTATATAAATGAGAGTGGATGTCTAAAAGTATACATGTAATGCTGTGCATATAGGGCCCGGTCTGGTCTTGGGAGGAGCACCCGAAGGTACTTGTACCCATGGGAGTTTATTGACCACGGTGTTTAACATTGCACCGAAGTACTTACTTACTTGACTTGACTTAAGACGTTCCCACTCACTTTCCCATGACATGCTTGACTTGCTTGACATAGATTGCTTGGCCCGGAAAAGGACATTTACTTGCTTGAATGATATAAATGAGATAGCCAATTCTATTGCACTACTTGTTATTACACGAACTTGAGATCGCTTGCTGGAATACTAATTTCTTAGAAATACTTGTGCAATTACTTGCAAATTACTTGCTAGTTCCTTATTGTTACATCGTATTGAAATTCATGAGACACTCTCTTGATACAATTCTTGATATTCTTGCATGTTCCAACATACATCATTATACCGCATGAACTTGTAATTAACTTAAAGATTGTTAGAACTTGAGATATAATTCCTACTGAGCGATTCACTCATAAAGTTATAATTCTAACATTTTTCGAGAAACTTGGATAGCGACCATCACCCAGATGGGACCGATACCGAGTGATGAGTGCTAGAGTCACAGTTGGATGTACCGTCAGCTAGGTTTAGTCCTTTGGATTTTAGGTCCTTTGTCGTGTATTTTCAATTATAATTAAGGCTTGTAAGCTATGATACAATTTCAGTCATTTCAATCAATTATGATTAAGTTGGTTTGAATTATGTCAAAATTAGTTTGGAATATTGTCATCTTGGACTATGGTTTACGTTTAAATTTTAAATTAGCAAATGAATTATCGAGTAGAATGCGCGCTCTGATCTTACGTGAATGACACGAACAATATAGACGCGTCTCAGATCCGAGTATCTTCCGCGCTCGGGACGTGACAGTCTTCGTGGTATCAGACCCTGGGATTACAATTTCCTAGGTAAAACCTAAGTCTAAGGATAGATTTGTACCTTACTTGGTAAAATGGGTCGAGACACGGGTTAAATTCTATTATGACATCTGACCTCTTAATAAAACCCAATATTTATTACACTTAAACTCTTTCGTAGGATCATGGCCGCTGAAAGAGCACAATGGCGTGACTTGCAGCTCACAGTGCAAGGACTGACGCAGGCGCTACAACAGTGGCGCAAGGCGGTGTTAACCGTGGAGCCGGTGATCTCCACAGGGGTTTTCGCAACATGAATCCACCAAGGTTCACGGGTTCATCCGATCCCGAGGATGGCGAGAACTGGTCAAAAGAAATTGAACGGATTTTTTGCGTGATGCAATGCACGGACGAGGAGAAGGTCCTACTGGCTATTTTCCAACTGGAGCGGGATGCTCGAAGTTGGTGGGAATCCATAGAAGCGACCTTGCCAGAAGACCACGTCACATGGGATGAGTTCGTTGAGCATTTCAACAACAAGTACTTCTCCGACCATATTCAAGAGAAAAATGTCACGGAATTTACCGCTCTAAAATAGTGGGGCTTGAAAGTGGCAGAGTATGAGGCCCAATTTTCGAGACTATCCTGGTATGCACTCCACCTAGTATGTACAGAAAAGATGAAGGCAAGAAGGTTCCTCAACGGGCTTCGGCCCCATTATATTACACAACTTGCACCAATGGACATCCAGGTCTATTCGGAGATGGTTCGACGCGCACAGTTGCTCGAGGACGCCACTGAGCTTTCCGATAGGATCCGAGGAAGAGACAAGAAAGAACCTGTCACAAGTCTGGGAAATTTTAAAGCATCTTTCAATAAGAAGCGGTATTACAACAGAGGGGAGTCCTCCAAAGGAAAGAAATTCCAGAAGATTGTCAAGCCATTCTCTACCACCAAACCATCCAAGGAAATTTGTAAATATTGTGACAAGCCCGGCCATAAGATCGAGGAATGCTGGAAGAAGCTAGGAGCCTGTCTCCGATGTGGAAGTCGAGAACATCAGATCCCTAACTGTCCGCTGATGAACGAGCAAGCCGTTAAAGAGGAGAAGTTCCTGATAAAGAAGCAAGGCCGTCTGCAAGCTCTCCAAGAGACGGAACCAACAGAAGTAGAAATCGTGGAAGGTACACTAACTATTTGCTCTAAGAATGCCAAAGTTTTATTTGATACTAGAGCAACACATTCATTTATTTTCAAGAAATTTACTGCTACATTCTCTATGGAGCCCGAATGGTTAGACTTAGTCATATCTACACCTATTGGGAACAAGACCGACCTCACACATCACTACCCAAACTGTGAGGTTATGGTTAAAGGAAATAATTTACCTGCCGACCTAATTTGCCTAGATATGGAGGTGTATGATGTCATACTAGGCGCTGATTGGTTATCCACATACCAAGCAACTGTAGATTGTCGGAATGGCAAGATAACTTTTGTGGGTTACCCGAAACTGGTATACATTAGCCCTCGGGCTAGATTACCTTTTATATCAGCTCTCCGAGCTAGTAAACTGATAGGCAGAGGGTGTTCGGCTTTTATTGCAATTGTAGCTGCTACGGACGTCGAGGAGCCTAAGCTTGAAGACATCCGTATAGTTCGGGATTTTTCTGACATCTTTCCAGAAGAATTACCCGGCTTACCCCCGGAGCGGGAGGTGTCATTCACCATCGACCTTGTCCCTGGTGCTGGACCTGTTTCCAAGACACCTTACCGAATGTCCCCTACTGAGCTGAAGGAGCTGAAGGAACAACTGATGGAGCTATTGAACAAGGGTTTCATCCAGCCGAGTACTTCCCCATGGGGAGCACATGTGCTATTCGTCAAGAAGAAGGACGGATCAATGAGACTCTGTATCAACTATCGGTAGTTAAATCACCTTACAATCAAGAACAAATACCCACTGCCGAGGATTGATGAACTATTCGATTAGATATCTGGAGCTAGACATTTCTCCAAGATCGATCTTCGTTCTGGATATCACCAACTGAAGATCAAAGAAGAAGATACTTATAAAACTGCATTCCGAAGCAAGTATGGGCATTACGAATTTACTGTTATGCCTTTCGGACTAACAAATGCCCCCGCAGCTTTCATGCAGTTTATGAACAGCATATTCAGGCCTCACTTAGATCAGTTCATTGTGATCTTTATCGATGATATTCTTATTTATTCAAAGTCTAAAGAAGACCATGAAGAACATCTTAAGATGGCATTACAGATATTGAGGGAATATAAACTATATGTCAAATTCAGCAAGTGCAAGTTTTGGCTCGAGGAAGTATCCTTCTTGGGCCATATAATTTCAAAGGACGGAATTTCCGTTGACCCATCAAAGGTCGAAGCCATGAAGAATTGGGAACGACCAACCAACACAACGGAGATTCGTAGTTTCTTGGGACTAGCTAGTTATTATCGGCATTTCATCAAGGACTTCTCAAGAGTTGTTGTTCCTCTCACCCGATTGACTCGCAAGGAAATACCTTATGAGTGGAAGGAAGACTGTGAGAAGAGTTTCCAAGCTTTGAAGGATCTCTTGACCACTGCTCCAGTCTTATCATTGCCAATTGAAGGAGAGAAGTACGAGGTATATACCGATGCTTCTGGTATTAGCCTCGGGTGTGTGTTGATACAAAATGGGAGAGTCATTGCATACTCTTCCCGACAACTGAAGAAACATGAAGAGAACTACCCGGTGCATGACTTAGAGCTGGCCGCGGTAGTATTTGCCTTGAAGATCTGGAGACACTATCTCTACGGAGAACAATTCACGGTATACTCCGATCACAAAAGCCTCAAGTATTTATTCTCCCAAAAGGAGCTAAACATGCGACAAAGGCGTTGGCTGGAATATCTCAGGGATTTTGACTTCACTATACAGTACTATCCTAATAAGGGTAATTTTGTAGCTGATGCTCTCAGTCGAAAGCCGAGAGCAATATTGGCCAGTTGCATGATCCAAGAATGGAAGCTATTGGAGGAATTTTCTAAACTCAATATTTCCACCGGTGAACAAGACGGGTGTATTACTCTAGCACATATGAGTCTACATCCGGATTTGATGGCAGAAATTCAGAAGTTACAAGAGGGAGATCTTGCACTAGTGGAGATAAGGGAGAAGCTGGGCGAGAGACCGGATTTTAAGCTGGCACCTGATGGGAGATTGCTATTCCATGAACGGACATGTGTACCCGACTGTCCCGAGTTGAAGAAAAAGGTTCTCGAAGAAGCTTATAGATCGAGGTACACGATCCACCCTGGAGCCACCAAGGTGTACCAAGACTTGAAAAGGACTTTCTGGTGGCCTAATATGAAAAGGGAGGTAGCGGATTTCGTATCTCGCTGTCTGACCTGTCAAAAAGTGAAGGCGGAACATCAGAAACCCACCGGAAAGCTACATCCACTAGATATTCCCAAGTGGAAGTGGAAAGACATTGGCATGGATTTTATTATGGGCTTGCCCAAGTCTAAAGGTGGACATGATGGAGTTTGGGTAATTATCGACAGCCTAACTAAATCGGCTCATTTCTTGCCTATCAAAAGTTGATGGTCGGTTGATGTCCTTACTGCCTTGCATATTAAGGAGACAGTTAGATTGCATGGAGTTCCCGTGTCGATTGTATCCGATCGAGACCCCCGCTTCACCTCTCATTTCTGGAAGAGTCTACAACACTCTCTGGGTATGAAACTTAACTTCAGCACTGCTTTCCATCCCCAGACAGATGGACAGACAGAAAGGACAAATCAAGTTGTTGAAGATATGTTAAGGGCGTGTATTATAGACTTCGGCGAAAGTTGGCATGACCACTTACCCTTAGCCGAGTTTGCATATAATAATAGGTATCAAGCCAGTATCCAGATGGCACCTTTCGAGGCACTCTATGGCAGAAGTTATCGATCTCCAATATGCTGTGATGAAGTCAGTGAAAAGTAAATTTTAGGCCCAGATATGGTGAGAGACTCAACCGAAAAGATACACCTCATTCGGGAAATGCTAAAGATAGCACAGTCCAGACAGAAGTCATATGCTGACCATAGAAGAAGAGATCTGGAATTTCAAGTCAGAGACCATATTTTTCTCAAGGTATCTCTTGGTCGAGGTATTAGAAGATTCGGTGTTATGGGCAAACTTACACCAAGGTTTATTTGTAGCAACCCTAATAAATGAATAATTGAAATGAATTAAAACATATATATTACAGAAGTAATATATATAAAAGGAATAGGGTTAATTGGACGAAATAAACAAATTAAAAAAATAACGCCTCTTATTAGGGCGTTAATTCAAAAAGAAACGCCTCTATCAAAGGCGTTAATAAAGAAAGGACGCCCACACGTGCGGTCGTCAACTCACGCGACCAAATAGGCAAGTAAAAGAAACGCCTCTATCTTGGGCGTGTTTTAAAACACGAAACGCCCTTTTTCAAGGCGCTTTTTAAGAAACGCCCTTATGCAAGGCGTTAATTCAAGAATACACGCCCTGACCAAAGGCGTTAATTCAGTTCGTGACCCGATCGAACCCAGAACTTATCCGAGCAAAGATTAACCTAATCTAGTAAGTGTCTATTAGAGTAAGGACTCTATTAAGGATATATTACCCTCAATCAAACACTACTCTTGTTAGGACTTCAAAATCCTATAAATAACATGTTCGATCGAACCCTAAAACCCATTTGATCGAACGTCTGCTGCTAGGTACGTGAAGAACATATGTTCTTCTATTTTCTTCTTCTGTTCCTTTTTTATGAACGTAGCATGAGAAGAATTAATATTCTTCGTTTCCTCTCCAGGTTGACGGAAGAACGATTGTTCTTCTTCTATTAAGTTGCAGTTGAAGCTTCAAAGCCCTTTCATCTCCTTCATCCAGATCATAAGGTAGGATTTTCTCAAGCTACTGTAGCCCAAATGAAATTAATGCAATATATATATATATAAGCATGTCATGCATATGATTATTATGGTTTTCATGCGTTTTCTGAAATATTTTGAAAGAAACGCCCTTGATTAGGGCGCTAATTTAAAAGAAACGACCATTCTAGTGGTCGTCAATTTAATATTTGACGCCCTCTACGCAGGCGTTAATTTCATAAGAATCGCATGTGATTAATAATTGATCTGTTTAAAAATTACAATACATATGAAATATTGATTTTTAATATCTTGCATGACTCTGTGAATTCCTGTTAAATTTTACTGCCATGACATGTCTCCTGTCTCTCGAAATATTATTTATTAAAATATCGTAAATCCCTTGAAATTCACGACTTGGACAAAGTCGTTTTCCATATTCTAACGCCCCAGTACAAGGCGTGAACATTAAAAGTAACGCCCCTTTCTAGGGCGTGTATCTGTTAAAAACCTAAAATTCACATATTCTGTAAAATGGAATTGGAAAGTAACGCCCCTACCAAGGGCGCGTTTTTGAAAGTAACGCCCCTTCCAAGGGCGCGTTTTTGATAAATTTCTGAGAATAATTATATCCTGTCAAATATGTAAATGATGAGACGCCTGCCCCTGCAGTCGTCAACTTTTAAGAAACGCCCCCAGGAAAGGCGTGTTTTTGATAAATTAATGAAATAATGGAAATTCTGCAAATTGGCAATATATGTAAACGCCCTTTAGTTAGGCGTTAATTACTTGAGACACGACTTGACCTAAGTCGTTATTTTACTGTAAACTGATTTTTCTTCTGATTTGCTAACCGATGGTTTATATATTATACATATATATATATATATCGGCACTATTCTCCATTCCGTGAGTATAGTCCCACGTTTCATGTTGATTTATCGATCACACTCAACTCTCATTGACATACAAGCTCTCCATTGGACATTCCGTTCCTTTGGACTAGCGAGTTAGTCATAGAGACCTCCGTAAGACTCCTCGTAGCCTTGGATTCCCTCAAGGCCGACTGAGCTGGTTGTACCCTAAAAACCCATTACACAGTTTTTTGCCATGTCAATCTAAAGAAAACATGGTATACCGGCCCTTATGATTATACAAAGAGTATATCATAAGAAATTCTTGATGGGATGATGATATCATGCCATATCGTGTCATTCTTGTAAACCCCAATTCTATGATAAGAATGAGGGTATCTTGCTTGATCTAATGTTCATGTGGACCTCAATTCTATATAAAGAATGTCCATATTGATTTGTCATGGTACCTAAGTTAAGGGAACCATATTCTACCTAGTTTTATCGAACTCGTGATTATACCGTTATTATCGCCATTCTATGTCCTTTGTCATATTTTGGACTCTATTCTATCAAAGTTGTCATACGTGTCTACAAGCTTGATTATTGAAATTCTATATGGCTATATAAACAAGAGTGGATGTCAAAACACATGATAAATGCCTGCGCATATAGGGCCCGATCTGGTCCTGGGAGGAGCACCCGAAAGTACTTGTGCCCATGGGAGTTAAAATGATAAGGTATCTGGCATTATACCGAGTACTTGACTTGCTTGATTGGACATTCCACACACATCTTGTACTTGAATCGTACTTGACTTTACATGAAATGCGTGGCCCGAAAAAGGGTAATTTACTTGCTTGATACATGATAGCCAAAGTTCTTGACATGACTCGATAATGGTACTTGCTTGAATATCTTGAATAACTTGTATCTTGTTCATGAAAGTTCATCTTATTTCTTTGATATTACATTCTCTCTATCTTGTCGTTTCATGCGAGCATGCATAGCTTTATTGCATCCATGAAAATGTAATTACTTAAACCACTTGCTAGTACTTGAGATATAATTTCCTACTGAGCGTTCGCTCATCCCGTTTGTCCCTTTTTACTTTTCAGGTAAGTCCGACGACGATGGAAGTCAATCGGATGGGAATGGTCAAGAGTGAAAGTGATAGAGCTTCTATAAGTGTCGTCTAGTCTTTTCATAGTTTCTTGAGTCAAATATGTATTCTTTTCCATTTTTATTAAACAGAGTATTGGATTTGTAATAGTCTATCCATTATGAAATAAAGGATTGGGTTATCTTGCTATTTTGCGCATCTCTGTCTTTGTGTCGAATACACGACCACTCTGATTGACATGATTGATATAGACACGTCGCGCATCTCCGGGTATCTTCCGCGCTCGGGGCGTGACAGTCTTTGTGGTATCAGAGCCTAAGGTATTCAATTCCTAGGAAACCCAAGTCCAAGGATAGGTTTCAAAACCTTTAACCAAGTGAGAGTGGGTAGAACCAAGGGTTAAATGATCAATGAGTCCTTATAAGATCATAGTGACATAATACTAACATAGCTATTGTAATTGTAGGATAATGGCTGCCGAACGTGCTCAATGGCGCAACATGCAGCGTACCCTTCAAGGGATGACCCAAGTGCTACAACAGGTAGCACAAGGTGGTGCTCCACGAGCTGGAAGCTTACACCAAGCATTCAAGAATATGAATCCCCCGAAGTTCATGGGATCGACCGATCCAGACGATGCCGAGCATTGGGTTCGGGAGATTGAACGTATATTCCGTGTCATGCAATGCACGGATCAGGACAAAGTCTTATTAGCTACTTTCCAGTTAGAAAAGGATGCTAGATGCTGGTGGGAGTCGATTGAAGCTACTATTGACCCAACTCAAGTTACATGGGGTGAATTCGTTGAATATTTCAACGCCAAATATTTCTCTGATAGGGTCCAGGAAAGGAAGGCCGCCGAATTTGCCGCATTAAAGCAAAGATCTTTATCGGTGGCTGATTATGAAGCACAGTTCTCTAGACTGTCTAGATATGCTAAGCATTTAATTGGCACGGAAAAGATGAAAGCCCGTAGATTTCTTAATGGGCTTAGGCCCCACTACATTACTCAACTGGCGCCTATGGATATTCAAGTTTATACTGAAATAGTGCGCCGAGCTCAGTTGCTTGAAGATGCCACGGAACTATCTGATAGGATCCGTGGGAAAGACAAAAAGGAGCAAGTCACAAGTTCGGGTTCTTTTAAACCCAACTTTAAGAAGAGGCCCAATAATGGAGGTTCTTCCTCTCAAGATCAGAAGTTCAAGAAATCCAAGCCTTTCTCTATCACCACTACCCCTTCAAACGTAGTATGCAAGCATTGTGACAAGGCTGGTCACAAAACAGAAGAATGCTGGAGGAAATTAGGAGCATGTCTCCGTTGTGGGAGTCGTGAACATCGGATTCCCGATTGTCCATTAATGAATGACCAAGACGGTGAGGGTAAACGCCCAGTGACAAGGAACGCGCGTCTTCATGCAATCCAAGAGACCGAACCAGAAGAAGAAGGCGGATTGGTGGAAGGTACATTAAAAATTTGTTCCAAATATGCACATGTCTTATTTGATACGGGTGCATCGCATTCCATTATTTCCAAGAAGTTTGCTGACCCATTACCTCTAGAACCAGAATGGATGAAGATAATATTGTCTACTCCTCTCGGAAACGAGACGGATATCACGCATCATTACCAAAACTGTGAGGTGTTGGTTCGAGGAAAGAATTTTCCTATTGATCTTATCTGCTTAGATCTAAAAGAATATGATGTTATACTAGGAGCAGATTGGTTATCTAAGTACCAGGCAACGGTTGATTGCCGTAATAGCAAGATTGTTTTCAAAGAATTTCCAGAACTGACTTATACTAGTCCTAAGAGTCGAAGCAAATCCCCTCTTATTTCGGCTCTTCGAGCAAGCAAGCTCGTCAGGAAAGGATGTGTATCCTTCCTTGCTTTTGTCACTAATAAAGAAGCTAAGGAAACCAAGATAGAAGACGTTCAAGTAGTACGAGAATTCCCAGACGTATTTCCGGAAGAACTGCCGGGATTACCCCCGCAAAGAGATGTGGCCTTTACCATCGACTTAGTCCCTGGTGCTGGTCCGGTTTCAAAGGCACCATATAGAATGTCCCCTGCTGAACTCAAGGAGTTGAAGGAGCAGTTGATGGAACTAATCCGAAAAGGGTTTATTAGACCAAGTACTTCCCCGTGGGGAGCACCAGTCTTATTTGTAAAGAAGAAGGATGGATCCATGAGATTGTGTATTGACTATCGACAGTTGAATCATCTTACTATCAAGAACAAGTATCCACTGCCGAGAATCGATGAATTGTTTGATCAGATTTCAGGATCCAAATATTTCTCCAAGATTGATCTCCGGTCGGGATATCATCAATTAAGGATCAAGGATGATGACATTCACAAGACCGCATTCAGAAGCAGGTATGGCCATTACGAATTTGTTGTTATGCCTTTTGGACTAACAAATGCCCCTGCTGCCTTTATGCAGTTAATGAATAGCATATTCAGGCCTTACTTGGATCAATTCATAGTAGTCTTCATCGATGATATATTGATATATTCTAAGACTAAGGAAGAACATGAAGAGCATTTGAGGATTGCATTGCAAGTCTTGAGGACAAATCAATTATATGCTAACTCAGTAAATGCGAGTTCTGGCTTGAAGAAGTGGCTTTTCTCGGACATGTCATATCCAAGGACGGTTTATCTGTGGATCCGTCAAAAGTTGAAGCTGTGAGAAACTGGGAGAGACCCACTAATGCAAGCGAGATCAGAAGTTTCTTAGGTCTTGCAGGCTATTATCGGCGATTTATCAAAGATTTCTCTAAGATCGCCGTACCACTTACAAGATTAACTCGTAAGGAGATCCGATATGAATGGAGTGAGGAATGTGAAAGCAGTTTCCAAACTCTCAAGGATCATCTCACCACAGCTCCAGTCTTAGCCCTACCAATTGAAGGAGAGAAATTCGAGGTCTACACTGATGCTTCTGGCATTGGCCTCGGATGTGTTCTAATGCAACATGGGAAGGTCATAGCATACTCTTCTCGTCAACTGAAGAAGCATGAGGAGAATTACCCCGTCCATGACTTGGAATTGGCCGCGGTAGTATTTGCCCTAAAGATATGGAGACACTATCTCTATGGGGTACAGTTTACTGTATACTCCGATCACAAAAGTCTCAAATATCTATTTTCACAAAAGGAGCTGAACATGAGACAAAGACGTTGGCTAGAATATCTCAAGGACTTCGACTTCAGTATACAATACCATCCCGGAAAGGGTAATTATGTGGCTGATGCCCTTAGTCGAAAGCCGAGAGCAAGGATAGCCAATTGTATGATACAAGAATGGAGGTTACTTGAACAATTCTCCGAGCTCAATATAAGCTTGGACACGGAATCCAAATTTGTCACACTATCTCATGTAAGCATACAGTCAGATTTGTTATCTGAGATACAAACACTTCAGGATAATGATCCTATGTTAGTAGAAATCAAAGGCAGATTAGAAGGACAATCTGATTTTCAACTAACTTCTGATGGAAGGTTATCGTTCAAAGATAGAACTTGTATACCCGATTGTCCGGAATTAAAGAAGAAGATCTTAGATGAAGCTCACCGATCAAGATACACTATTCATCCTGGATCAACTAAAATGTACCAAGATGTAAAGAGGAACTTTTGGTGGCCCAATATGAAAAGAGAAATAGCGGACTATGTATCACGCTGTCTCACATGCCAACAGGTCAAGGCGGAACACCAAAAGCCTGCGGGAAAACTACATCCTCTAGATATTCCTAAGTGGAAATGGGAGGATATTGGTATGGACTTCATCATGGGTTTGTCTAAATCTAAAGGAGGACATGATGGAATCTGGGTTATCATTGATCGATTGACTAAATCGGCACATTTCTTGCCAATCAAAAGCCGATGGTCGATTGATGTGCTAGCTGCACTATACATTAAAGAAATAGTCAGGATACATGGAATTCCTGTCTCAATCGTGTCTGATAGGGATCCCCGTTTTACTTCTCATTTTTGGAAGGGATTACAACATTCGTTGGGGACAAGGCTCAACTTTAGTACTGCTTTCCACCCACAAACGGATGGTCAGACCGAGCGAACTAATCAAGTTGTTGAAGATATGCTGAGAGCATGCATTATTGACTTTGGAGGAAGCTGGCATGACCACTTACCTTTAGTTGAATTTGCATATAATAATAGCTACCAAGCTAGTATCCAAATGGCACCTTTCGAAGCCTTATACGGAAGGAGTTGCCGATCTCCCATATGTTGGAACGAAGTTGGAGAAAAACAACTATTAGGTCCAGACATGGTAAGGGATACAACCGAGAAGATACAAGTAATCAGAGAAAGATTACAAGTTGCTCAGACAAGGCAAAAGGCTTATGCTGATACCAGGAGAAGAGATCTTGAATTCCAGGTTGGAGATCATGTATTTCTTAAAATATCCCCTGGACGTGGCATACGAAGATTTGGTGTTAAGGGCAAGCTTACGCCAAGATTCATCGGACCATTTGAGGTACTCGAAAGAGTTGGCGAGGTTGCTTATCGCATCGCGTTGCCTCCTCAGTTGTCCGAGGTACACAATGTATTTCACATATCTATGTTGAAGAAGTATGTGCACGATCCGTCACATATTATTGAGCATGGAGATCTGGTGATCCAGAAAGATCTCACATATGAACAAAGGCCTTTAAAGATATTAGATCGAGAAATACGAGCTCTAAGGAATAAGGTTATTCCCATGATCAAGGTGCAATGGAATAAGAATCCTGAACGCGAAGCGACATGGGAGACCGAGGAATCTATGAAGAAACGATTTCCCGAGTTATTCTAAGAGGTATATGTCCTACACTCTCCGCGTGTATAATTATATATATATTGAATTTGGGGACCAAATTCTTTTTAAGTGGGGGAGGGTGTAGCAACCCTAATAAATGAATAATTGAAATGAATTAAAACATATATATTACAGAAGTAATATATATAAAAGGAATAGGGTTAATTGGACGAAATAAAAAAAATTAAAAAATAACGCCTCTTATTAGGGCGTTAATTCAAAAAGAAACGCCTCTATCAAAGGCGTTACTAAAGAAAGGACGCCCACACGTGCGGTCGTCAACTCACGCGACCAAATAGGCAAGTAAAAGAAACGCCTCTATCTTGGGCGTGTTTTAAAACACGAAACGCCCTTTTTCAAGGCGCTTTTTAAGAAACGCCCTTATGCAAGGCGTTAATTCAAGAATACACGCCCTGACCAAAGGCGTTAATTCAGTTCGTGACCCGATCGAACCCAGAACTTATCCGAGCAAAGATTAACCTAATCTAGTAAGTGTCTATTAGAGTAAGGACTCTATTAAGGATATATTACCCTCAATCAAACACTACTCTTGTTAGGACTTCAAAATCCTATAAATAACATGTTCGATCGAACCCTAAAACCCATTTGATCGAACGTCTGCTGCTAGGTACGTGAAGAACATATGTTCTTCTATTTTCTTCTTCTGTTCCTTTTTTATGAACGTAGCATGAGAAGAATTAATATTCTTCGTTTCCTCTCCAGGTTGACGGAAGAACGATTGTTCTTCTTCTATTAAGTTGCAGTTGAAGCTTCAAAGCCCTTTCATCTCCTTCATCCAGATCATAAGGTAGGATTTTCTCAAGCTACTGTAGCCCAAATGAAATTAATGCAATATATATATATATAAGCATGTCATGCATATGATTATTATGGTTTTCATGCGTTTTCTGAAATATTTTGAAAGAAACGCCCTTGATTAGGGCGCTAATTTAAAAGAAACGACCATTCTAGTGGTCGTCAATTTAATATTTGACGCCCTCTACGCAGGCGTTAATTTCATAAGAATCGCATGTGATTAATAATTGATCTGTTTAAAAATTACAATACATATGAAATATTGATTTTTAATATCTTGCATGACTCTGTGAATTCCTGTTAAATTTTACTGCCATGACATGTCTCCTGTCTCTCGAAATATTATTTATTAAAATATCGTAAATCCCTTGAAATTCACGACTTGGACAAAGTCGTTTTCCATATTCTAACGCCCCAGTACAAGGCGTGAACATTAAAAGTAACGCCCCTTTCTAGGGCGTGTATCTGTTAAAAACCTAAAATTCACATATTCTGTAAAATGGAATTGGAAAGTAACGCCCCTACCAAGGGCGCGTTTTTGAAAGTAACGCCCCTTCCAAGGGCGCGTTTTTGATAAATTTCTGAGAATAATTATATCCTGTCAAATATGTAAATGATGAGACGCCTGCCCCTGCAGTCGTCAACTTTTAAGAAACGCCCCCAGGAAAGGCGTGTTTTTGATAAATTAATGAAATAATGGAAATTCTGCAAATTGGCAATATATGTAAACGCCCTTTAGTTAGGCGTTAATTACTTGAGACACGACTTGACCTAAGTCGTTATTTTACTGTAAACTGATTTTTCTTCTGATTTGCTAACCGATGGTTTATATATTATACATATATATATATATCGGCACTATTCTCCATTCCGTGAGTATAGTCCCACGTTTCATGTTGATTTATCGATCACACTCAACTCTCATTGACATACAAGCTCTCCATTGGACATTCCGTTCCTTTGGACTAGCGAGTTAGTCATAGAGACCTCCGTAAGACTCCTCGTAGCCTTGGATTCCCTCAAGGCCGACTGAGCTGGTTGTACCCTAAAAACCCATTACACAGTTTTTTGCCATGTCAATCTAAAGAAAACATGGTATACCGGCCCTTATGATTATACAAAGAGTATATCATAAGAAATTCTTGATGGGATGATGATATCATGCCATATCGTGTCATTCTTGTAAACCCCAATTCTATGATAAGAATGAGGGTATCTTGCTTGATCTAATGTTCATGTGGACCTCAATTCTATATAAAGAATGTCCATATTGATTTGTCATGGTACCTAAGTTAAGGGAACCATATTCTACCTAGTTTTATCGAACTCGTGATTATACCGTTATTATCGCCATTCTATGTCCTTTGTCATATTTTGGACTCTATTCTATCAAAGTTGTCATACGTATCTACAAGCTTGATTATTGAAATTCTATATTGGCTATATAAACAAGAGTGGATGTCAAAACACATGATAAATGCCTGCGCATATAGGGCCCGATCTGGTCCTGGGAGGAGCACCCGAAAGTACTTGTGCCCATGGGAGTTAAAATGATAAGGTATCTGGCATTATACCGAGTACTTGACTTGCTTGATTGGACATTCCACACACATCTTGTACTTGAATCGTACTTGACTTTACATGAAATGCGTGGCCCGAAAAAGGGTAATTTACTTGCTTGATACATGATAGCCAAAGTTCTTGACATGACTCGATAATGGTACTTGCTTGAATATCTTGAATAACTTGTATCTTGTTCATGAAAGTTCATCTTATTTCTTTGATATTACATTCTCTCTATCTTGTCGTTTCATGCGAGCATGCATAGCTTTATTGCATCCATGAAAATGTAATTACTTAAACCACTTGCTAGTACTTGAGATATAATTTCCTACTGAGCGTTCGCTCATCCCGTTTGTCCCTTTTTACTTTTCAGGTAAGTCCGACGACGATGGAAGTCAATCGGATGGGAATGGTCAAGAGTGAAAGTGATAGAGCTTCTATAAGTGTCGTCTAGTCTTTTCATAGTTTCTTGAGTCAAATATGTATTCTTTTCCATTTTTATTAAACAGAGTATTGGATTTGTAATAGTCTATCCATTATGAAATAAAGGATTGGGTTATCTTGCTATTTTGCGCATCTCTGTCTTTGTGTCGAATACACGACCACTCTGATTGACATGATTGATATAGACACGTCGCGCATCTCCGGGTATCTTCCGCGCTCGGGGCGTGACATTATTGGTCCATTCGAGGTATTGGAGAGAGTGGGCGAGGTAGCTTACCGCATTGCCTTGCCTCCACAATTGTCAGAGGTGCACAATGTATTCCATAATTCTATGCTGAAGAAGTATGTGCACGATCCTCTCCGCGTCATCGATCACACTGACTTGGTGATACATAAGGACCTTACCTATAAGCAAAAGCTAATAAAGATCCTCGATCGAGAAATCCGAGTTCTAAGGAACAAGACGATCCCTATGATGAAAATCTAATGGAATCGATGCCTAGAACAAGAGGCTACATGGGAAACCGAGTCTATGAGAAGGAGATTTCCAGAACTATTCTAGTCTGTAAATATTTCTCACCCTCCTTGTCTCTATATATGCAATTGAATTTGGGGATCAAATTCTTTTAAGTGGGGGAGGGTGTAGTACCCGGTGTAAAAATGATTAAAAATAATAATAATAAAAATAATATATAGACTTTTTCCCTAAATAAATAAAAACTTTAGATAACTCTATGAGAAGATAACTCTATAGGAAGGTTAAATAAGAAGTTAGAATACACATAGAGGACCATTATATAAAAATACCACCATTGAAGTCATCATACGTAATGGGGCTTCATCTTCCAAAAAGATTATTCACCTGAACAAGTGACTTCTTAGTGTAGTTGATTAAGTGACATGTTATCCAACCAGGTGACCAGGGTTCGATTCTTACATCTGCCATTTCTTTTGCCCAAAATAATGGGAGAATTAAATATGTATATGAAGGGCCAGACGTCATTTCTTCAACCAATTAAATATATATATATATGTATATATCTAGGGACCCCTCAACCACCAGAGCTGGGTGGAGGCAATAATAGCCATTATTTGATGGCCATGGACCCCGAGGGAACATACACAGTAAGGATTTCAGATCTGGTTTCCCATGAACCCATTTAATCCCTATAAACAACTCCTTTTTACTGGCAAATGACCCATGGGGGAACACATACAACAAGGCTTGGTTCCACATTGAGGATATTCCCCTATAAATAACCATTTCCATCTACATAGGAGACCTTATTAATAACCTACCACCCCTCTGCCATTTCTGCCACATAAGAGAAGGTTGTCGTGCCTTTCTCTTCTCCACCTGCAGAAGAGAGAGAGAGTTTAACATTTCTCTTCGTACATGTTGCGTACAACCTCCTAAGGTTGGGGGTTTGGCTGCAGAGGACTTGGAGGGATATGATTTCACGGTTTAACTAGTCAACCACCTCTACAGGTAGGTGTTCTCAAGATCTGGCCTAATTAGTAGTTAAATAGGGTGACATGCATGAATAAGGTTAGTTACGTATCACCGGGATTCCTTGTGTTCATCTATTTTAGTTCCTGTAAATTATCCCGTGTTTAAAATTTCATATCTATGAAATTAAATCTCAAAAATATTGTATGAGCTTGATCTTGCAATCCTACTATTTGTCCATGTCTAGCCATATCTTTACTTCCTGATTCTCTGAACATTTTTTTTAAATCATGAATAGTAAGTTACGTAATTAGTGATCACCATGCTCAGAAATTCATATTTATTTAACTAAACCATGAAATTCCAGCATAATCATGATTTTAGAATCCTCAGATTTTTCTCTACCATGGAAAATTATCAAATAAATATTTGGCCTTAAAAACGAAATTGAGTGAATAGTAAGAGATACTATTCATGAGCTAATTTAAAAATTAATATCTCACAAGATAAAAATGATTAGGAAGATCTAATTGTTATCCATTAACCACCTCAATGTACTCTACTATGAAAAATTATCAAATAAATATTTAGCCTTAAAAACGAAATTGAGTTAATAGTAAAAGATACTATTCATGACCGAATTTAAAAATCAATATCTCACAAGATAAAAATGATTAGAAAAATCTAACTGTTACCCATTAACCACCTCGATTTACTCTACTATGTAAAATTATCAAATAAATTTTTTATCTTAAAAATGAAATTGAGTGAATAATAAAAAGACACTATTCAAGGCCCACTTTAAAAATCAATATCTCACAAGATAAAAATGATTAGAAAAATCTAACCGTTACCCATTAACCACCTCGATTTACTCTACCATGAAAAATTATCAAATAAATTTTTGGCCTTAAAAATAAAATTGAGTTAATAGTAAAAAGACACTATTCACGGCCCATTTTAAAAATTAATATCTCACAAGATAAAAATGATTAGGAAAATCTAATTGTTACCCATTAACCACCACGATTTACTCTACCATAGAAAATTATCAAATAAAATTTTTCCCTTAAAAATGAAATTGAGTGAATATTAATAGTCAACTGTTGACCGTTACTATTCACGCGGTCAAGACTAGATCGCTCAGTGCAAAAGTGCACCGACTTTGGTCTGTGAGCTACAGTGATGTGCACCGACCTTGGTCTGCATATGCACCAACCTTAACAGTATGTGCACCAACCTTATATAGAGACATATACCTACGTAAGCAAAAGATGCACCGACCTGAACAGTATGCGCACGAACCTTATATAGAGACCTATATCTACGCCAGCAAAAGATGCACCGACCTGAACAGTATGTGCACGAACCTTATATAGAGACCTATACCTACGCAACCTGAACAGTATGTGCACCAACCTTATATAGAGACCTATACCTACGCAAGAAAAAGATGCACCGACCTGAACAGTACGTGCACCAACCTTATATAGAGACCTATACCTACGCAAGCAAAAGATGCACCGACCTGAATAGTGATTTGCATCGACCCTAGACTGCATGAATAGTGATCTGCACCAACCCTATCTTTTGCATTGGCCTAGACTAGCACCGACCCTGGACTGCATGAATAGTGATTTGCACCGTCCCTGGACTGCATGAATAGTGATCTGCACCGACCCTTGACTGCATGAATAGTGATCTGCACCGACCCTGTCTTATGGATTTGGCCTAGACTAGCACCGACCCCGAACTGCATGAATAGTGATCAGTACCGACCTTATATGCACTGACCTTATATGCACAGACCTTGTGTATGCACGAATGTGCACAGCCCTTCTATATGCATGAATAGTAATATGCACAGACCTTCTATATGCATGAATAGTGACGTGCACAGACCTTCTATATGAATGAATAGTGACGTGCACATACCTTCTATATGCATGAATAGTAACATGCACAGACCTTCTGTATGCATGAATAGTTATATGCACAGACCTTCTATATGCATGAATAGTAATGTGCACAGTCCTTCTATATGCATGAATAGTGACGTGCACATACCTTCTATATGCATGAATCATAACGTGCACAGACCTTCTATATGCATGAATAGTGACGTACACAGACCTTCTATATGCATGAACAGTAATGTGCACCAACCTTTGTCCTCTGTGACCAGTAACATGCACCAACCAATATGCTGGTAACTCAGACATGCACCGACCTTATCTACCATAAATGAAATGTGCACAGACCTTATAACTATGAGAGATAACCTGCACCGACCTCAACAGTAGCTGCACCGACCTTAGTTTGAATCTGTGCAAACTAGCACTGACCTTAATTTGAGTCTGTGCAAACTAGCATCGACCTTAGTTATGCATTTCTACATGAAAAGTAAAACATTACCTGACCTTTAACCAGTAGCGTTGACTTTGACCAATAACGTTGACTTTGACCAACGATTGTGTTGACCTTCTTTACATGACTTTTGCCATCTCCTTAACCCCGATTTGCCTATGTGTCATGCATTTTAAGTAGATGGTCATAAATTCATCATTTACACTTGAGATGTATGTTGAACTCTATTCATGAAAATCTACCTTATGTTCCTATAAGGGTAAACTTCTTGTGCCCATGGGAGTTTATTGACCACGGTGTTTGGCATTACACCGAAGTACTTGCTTGTTTGACTTGACTTGAGACGTTTCCACTCACTTTCCCGTGACAAGCTTGACTTGCTTGACATGGATTGCTTGGCCCGGAAAAGGGCATTTACTTGCTTGAATGATATAAGTGAGATAGCCAATTCTATTGTACTACTTGCTATTACACAAACTTGAGATCGCTTGCTGGAATACTAATTTCTTGGAAATACTTGTGCAATTACTTGCAAATTACTTGCTAGTTCCTTATTATTACATCGTATTAGAATTCATGGGACACTCTCTTGATACAATTCTTGATATTCTTGCATGTTCCAACATGCATCATTATATCGCATGAACTTGTAATTAACTTAAAGATTGTTAGAACTTGGGATATAATTCCTACTGAGCAATTCGCTCATAAAGTTGCTGTAGCAACCCTGATAAATGAATATTAAAATAAAATTAAAAACATATATATTACAGAAGTAATACAGATAATAAAACAAAGTACAAATAACGCCTCTTAGTAAGACGTTAATTTAAAAAGAAAACGCCTCTATAAACGGCGTGACTAAAGAAAGGACGCCCACACATGTGGTCGTCAACTCTCACGCGACCAAATAGGCAAGTAAAAGAAACGCCCATATCTTGGGCGTGTTTCAAAAACAAGGAACGCCCTTCTCCAAGACGTTTCTTAATAAACGACCTAAACAAGGTCGTCAATTCAAGAATGGACGCCCTGACAAAAGGCGTTAATTCCATTCGTGAACCGTTCGAACCCAGAACTTATCCAGGGTAAGTGATAAGCATTAGAAAGAGTTCAAATGTGGTAATGACTCTATCATAGAAGTATTACTTCCACACAATCACCAACCCTACTAGGACACCCAAAATCCTATAAAAACTCTCGTTCATCTAAACCCTAAACCTATTTGATTCGTTCGTCTGCAGAGGTACGTAAGAGGAGCATTCCTTCTTATTTTCCTTAAATCCCTATGTCTGTTACATGAAGAACTAACAGTTCTTCATCTTCTTCTGTTACAGGTTAAGAAGCCCCTACGTTTTGAAGAAGCATAGTTCTTCATCCGGGTAAAAATTATTTACCTTCGTATGATGTTCAGATCACAAAGAAACTGATACAGTTTCTTTATTTTTAACTGCAGTTCTTCTTCTACAATCAAAGCCATCGTCTTCTTCCATCGACCAATAGCCGTGGTCTTCAGGAGTCTAACCGAGCATCATCCTCTGCTAGTCAAACCCCTCACGGTCATCTTCAAATCCATTATTAAGGTAGGTTTTCTCAAGTTATTGTAGCCCAAATGAAAATAACGCAAGATATATGTATAAGCATGGCATGCATACAGTTTTATTTTCGTTTCTGGAATATTATTGAAAGAAACGCCCCTGTAAAGGGGGCTAATTTACAAGAAACGACCCTGTCCAGGTCGTCAATTTCACATTTGACGCCCTGGACGCAGGCGTTACTTTCATAAAAATCGCATGTAATTAATAATTGATCCTGTTTAAAAATTCATTAAATATGAGATATCGATTCTAATATCTTGCATGACTCTACCTATGAAATTCTGCTAATTTTCCTGTGATGACCATGTATCATGTCTCTTGAAATTTTATTCCTGAATTCCTTTAATTCACGACCTAGACTAGGTCGTTTGCCATATGTTAACGCCCCCGATCAGGGCGTGAATCTGAAAGGTAACGCCCCTTCCTAGGGCGTTTATCAGTTAAAATCCTGAAATTTATCTATTCTGAAAAATAGAATTGAATAGTAACGCCCCTGCCCAGGGCACGTTTTTGATAATTCCTGAAAATTAATTATATTCTGTCAAATATGTAAATAAGAAGACGCCTTCTGGTGTAGTCGTCAAATCTTGAAGAAACGACCCTGACCAGGGCGCGTTTTAGTTAAATTACTGAATTATTGGAAATTCTGCAAAACGGAAAATATGTAAACGCCCTTCTGTTAGGCGTTACTTACTTGAGAAACGACTTAGCGTAAGTCGTTATTTTCTGTAAAAATGATTTTTATCCTGATTCTGTTAACCGATTGTTTCATATTATATAATATATATATATCGGCACTATTCTCCACTCCGTGAGTATAGTCCCACGTTTCATGTTGATTTATCGATCACACTCAACTCTCATTGACATACAAGCTCTCCATTGGACATTCCGTTCCTTTGGACTAGCGAGTTAGTCATAGAGACCTCCGTAAGACTCCTCGTAGCCTTGGATTCCCTCAAGGCCGACTGAGCTGGTTGTACCCTAAAAACCCATTACACGATCCTTGCCATGTCAATCTAAAGAAACATGGTATACCGGCCCTTATGTTTATACAAAGAGTATATCATAAGAAATTCTTAATGGGATGATGATATCATGCCATATCATGTCGTTCTTGTAAACCTCAATTCTATGATAAGAATGAGGGTATCTTACCTTTGATATACTGTTCATGTGGACCTCAATTCTATATATAGAATGTCCATATCGATTTGTCATGGTACCTAAGTTAAGGGAACCTAATTCCACCTAGTTTCATCGATAATCGTGATTATACCGTTATTATCGCCAATCTATGTCCTTTGTCATATTTTGGACTCTATTCTATCCAAGTTGTCATACATGTCTACAAGCTTGATTATTAAAATTCTATATTGGCTATATAAACAAGAGTGGATGTCAAAAATACATGATAAATGCCTGCGCATATAGGGCCCGATCTGGTCCTGGGAGGAGCACCCGAAAGTACTTGTGCCCATGGGAGTTAAAATGATAAGGTATCTGGCATTATACCGAGTACTTGACTTGCTTGATTGGACATTCCACACACATCTTGTACTTGAATCGTACTTGACTTGACATGAAATGCGTGGCCCGCAAAAGGGTAATTTACTTGCTTGATACATGATAGCCAAAGTTCTTGACATGACTTGTTAAACGTACTTGCTTGAATATCTTGAATAAACTTGTTATCTTGTTGAAAGTTCATGATTAAGTTCATCTTATTTCCTTGATATTACATTCTCTCTATCTTGTCGTTTTATGCGAGCATGCATAGCTTTATCACATTCATGAAAATGTAATTACTTAAACCCTTGCTAGTACTTGAGATATAATTTCCTACTGAGCGTTCGCTCATCCCGTTTGTCCCTTGTAATTTTCAGGTAAGTCCGACGATGATGGAAGTCAATCGGATGGGAATGGTCATGAGTGAAAGTGCTAGAGCTGCTCAAGTGTCATCTAGTCTTTTCTATAGTTTCTTGAGTCAACTATGTACTTTTCTTTTTATTAAACAGAGTATTGGATTTGTAATAGTCTATTATAAAGGAATAAAGGATTGGGTTATCTTGCTATTTTGCGCATCTCTGTCTTTGTGTCGAATACACGACCACTCTGATTGACATGATTGATATAGACACGTCGCGCACCTCCGGGTATCTTCCACGCTCGGGGCGTGACAGTTGCAATTCTAACATTTTTCAGGAAACTTGGATAGCGACCATCACCCGGATGGGACCGATACCGAGTGATGAGTGCTAGAGTCACAGTTAGATGTACCGTCAGCTAGGTTTAGTCCTTTGGATTTTAGGTCCTTTGTCGTGTATTTCCAATTATAATTAAGGCTTGTAAGCTATGATACAATTTCAGTCATTTCAGTCAATTATGATTAAGTTGGTTTGAATTATGTCAAAATTAGTTTGGAATATTGTCATCTTGGACTATGGTTTATGTTTAAATTTCAAATTAGTAAATGAATTATCGAGTAGAATGTGCGCTCTGATCTTACGTGAATGACACGAACGATATAGGCGCGTCACAGATCTGAGTATCTTCTGCGCTCAAGACGTGACACATTAGGTGTAGGGATTCATGTTAACATTCACAAGGAAGACATATGTCAGGCACACCGCTATGTTTTATTCAATTGTGATGCGCTAGCTCTTTATAGAGAGTAAGTATTATTCTATTTTATTGTTACTTACTATGAGCAAATGCACACACTTGAATGTACATTGGTTACTTGACATGTAGATAACATCTTTCACAAATTCGGAGTAAACACCCTCGAGCAACTGAGATGAAAATAGAAAGCGAGTGGAACAAAAAAATTCCCAATTGGTTTAAGGAAAAGGTAAAACCACGCATGTGTAATAGATGTTGGTGGCTGTGTATTATTTCTAATACTTGTGCTTTCACTTAATGCATAGGTACAAAGATTGCAAGTGAAAATGGGTAACCGTTTGTCTGCAAAACTCCGCTGGCTGAAAGACGAACCACTTTCTGTAGCGAAATTATTTCATACCTATTTAATTAATGGGTTTCGCTTCGTCACTCAATAAGTTGAGTAACGTAGAAGAACTTGAAATAGTGGTGTTGTGCTATCTGCTATAACCTCAAGCTTTGCAAGCTCCAGCAACAAAAAACCTATTCAGGGAGACGTCACTTACTATGGATTTTTGAATGAAATTGTGTGGTTGAATTATTATGGTGAAATGAAAATTGTACTATTTAAGTGCGACTGGATTGATGTTAGGAGGGGGGTGAAAGAAGATAGGGGATTCACTTTGATTAATCCAACACAATTGTTGAGAATAACAAAGCCTTTTGTGTTAGCATGCCAAGTAGCGCAATTTTGGTATGCTGAAGATCCTAAAGACAATGGTTGGTTTGTAGTTCGGAAAGCACAACCGAGAGATTTGTTTGATGTCCAAGGTGGGCAATGCACTGATGCAGTGGTGATTTTAGATATTCAAGTCACACAGCCTTACCTTGAGGATGACAATGTTGATGACAAGAACGTACGTTGGGGGAGAAATGATGTAGAATGTCTGGAAATCACCTTAAAAATAGTGGAAAAATGACAGGGACCTTCTTCATGAGTTTCTTTTTGTTTGTAGTGTTTCGAACAAATTTGTTTTAAGTGCTTCATATGTATTATTCATCAATTATCTTTGTTAACCGTTAATAACAGTGCAATGGTGTTAGTTGTGGAAGCTAGGTAGCAAACATTTTTTACACATTTTATATATGTTCATATTACATATTTTCATTGTCAAAAATTCCAGATTTAGACTTGGCTCCTAAATCATTGGACAGGGCCATGTAAGTTCTTAATTTGAATGTTTTTAATTTGCTTTCATTGTAATTAAATTTGTTGAATTTTTGTTGACATTTCCATGTAATGTTATAGGGGAAAGAAGATTGTCCAGAAACTTGGGTTCTCAAAGACCATTATGGAAAGACCTGCATAGGGTCCTCGGACCCGTAGTATGGTTGCAACAGACCACGTCCATAAGCTCCCCTCTCGACTGTGCTCTGCAGAGGTGACAAGAGTGAAAGATATCTCCATAGTTTACACTGCGAGTTGAAGTGCATGAATGTTAGATTCAAATGGATTTGAACAATATTTAGAGTTTGAACACCACCTCTTTATCTTGTTATTGTACATAAACTTTCATGTTGTTTGTGTTACAACATAGTGAGAATGTTTAAACTTTGTAGGCACATATTTACTAAAATCCCTACTAATGTGAAGGCCCGTTTTGGGTGTTTTGATTGCATGTGGTATAATGCAGGGTTAAATGGTAATTGTATAAGAAAGTGTTGTCATGGATCAAGGGCCAGAGTATATTCTCAAAGGCATACACATTCTTCAAGTGTTGACCTTAATAATTCGTTTTAATAGCTATATAATGAACTTGGTTTTATCATACCACTTCGATGCAGGGGTCATTGGAGCCTGGTCATCTTATGCAACCTTGGACAGTGATGGGGACATCACCGGCGATCTCATTTGTTCGAGGATCCTGATGCTTGCCAGTTGTGTTTCATCTTGTTCGTCACTTTATTTCGAGTCATATGATGTAATTTTTATTTTCTTATCATGTAATTTTCCTTTTATTTAAGTCTAGTACCTAGGTTAATGATTCATTTACCTAGGTCTTGAGTCATTATGTTGGTTTGGTAGGTTAATGGGCCCAATTCAATGGGCTAGGCCCATGGGCGCCCCCCCCCTTCCCCTTGGTTTCTTGTCATTAGTGTAAAAGTCATGGACTTATTGCAAATTGTGGGATCCCTATAAATATGACCCCATTTCTTCCATTTGAAGCTAATGAGATATTGAGAAAATTTTGAATTCCCGGATAATTTTCTTCCTTGGAGTGAGAAGCTCCCTCCCTCTCTCTCTCTCTCTCTATCTCTCTCTCCAAAGGGGGCGAACCCCATTCTCTCTCCTACCTACCCCCAATTTCAAAATTCTTTCTCTCTCCTCCCCATTCACCTCTCATTAAGGCCCCTCCCCCTTCCCCATACACTCATTCAATTCCCCTCCAACCCCTAGGTGGAATTCCCCTCTCCTAGGCACCTCTCCATTCTCCCAAGCAACCCTTCATCTTCCCCAAGCAACCATTCCTTTCCCCAAGCCACCCCTTCCCTTCCCCAACACACCTCTCCATCTCCCAACACACCCCTTCCCCTTCCCAAGACCACCATTAACAACCCCCATTAAGTCACATTCCAACCTTGGGAGAAATCTCTCCTTCCCTCTCTCCTTCCCAACCCAAATTCACAGCTCCCCCTTCCTCCACCTACTAGACCATCTTCCAGCCCCCATTCTGCCCCTCCCACACCTTGGATCACCCTCTACCATACCCCCACACAGCCCGGGGTCGCCCCCACACCCATCCACCCCATCTCACATCCCATCTACCCCATTTCCCATCACCTATCACCACTCGGTTCATCTCAGTTCGCAGGTAGCAGTCAAGGGTTGAGTTGCAGAGGCAGCCACATCTTCACCGCGCATCTTCTGGAGGCGTATCATATATTTCCGGAAAGCTCTTCCAGTCGGCTTCGCAGGCGAGGTGATCCCGCCTCAATCCAAGTTCGAAGCTGCCCGGGAGAGCTGATCTTCATCGACTGCGCAGATCAGGCCGGCCAGCGACCTGAAGCGACTTCCCGGAGCCTCCTCGATCACATCCCTCAGTTTCTGGAGGCGCCACTTGGCCGAGAGCTCCTACCACAAGGAATCCACCATCACCAAAAAGCGGCGTCCCATTCGGCACCCGGAGGAGCATTTTCTGATATTTCTCCCCCAGGTGCTCCGTTCTGTCCGTTCTTGGACTGAACAGACACCGGTTCACTTCTCGGACTGCTCCGGTCTGCTCCGACCTCCGCCAGTGCTCTCGCAGGCGCCGTTTCGAAGAGGACCCGATGACGGTTCCAAAAACACCAGCCAAGTTTAAATCAGAGTTCGGGAGTGTTCATGATGACTACTCCTTCTTGCTGCTGAGATACCCCGCTGTCAGAACCAGGAATCAAGGGCCCTGTTAGCAACCCGTCCACGGTCAGCACCGGCACTTTGGTAATTCAAAAAAATTCAGGAGTCATCCCGGGCCAGTCAGTGAACATTTGGCGCTGGTTTCATCAAATTCTGAGTTTGGGAGCATCCGTGGCAGCGCCGTCATCGGCCCCCTATCAGGCTGTCCCAGAAGCGGACAGAACCAATGACGATCGCCGATCTTGCTTCCCCACCCCCGCCAGGCCGGCTTACAGCCCCTCCCTGTGCGGAGGTAGTATTTTTATGTATCCCACAGTCCCCCTCCCCTATGCCAACCCCTCTGTGAGGGTGTAGTGATTGTATTAGCAGGTCGTCACCGGAAGCCTCATTGGCACAGCGTGCGGGTAGCTCACGCTTCCCCGCTCGCCCTCATCTCCGGTCGGGATCGGTGTCTTCACACCGATAAGGTGAGCTTCAGACCACTCTCCCCTGCTGGTTTTTCTTACCTTTGCTTAGCTTAGTATTATCTCTAGTTGCACCGTCGACAGTGAGAGAGGGCTCGTTCCAACTTTCCATCTAATCGAGTGCCACCGCGGGTGAGTTGTGAGGGAGACATTACATCCCACTGTAGACACGGCATTTTAAGCATTACGCTGAGCAAATCCTGTATTACGCTAAGACGCCCCAAAGCGGCTCGCACAGTTAAACTATTTGAATGATTTCCAATTTTTTTATTCGATCTCGCAGAAAGTCAAGTGTTATTTGTCAAAATGAGCGAAACCCTCGCTAATGAGCTTGTGGCCATTCCTCTCCTACACAAGAAGATAAAAATGTCAATGGGCTTGGCCCATCTCTCAATGTTAAAAAGGAAAGGGGGGGAACAAATAAAGATTTTGATGGGCTTGGCCCACCCTTGTTCACAAAATTTTCTTTTTTTTAAAAGGAAATCAACCCTCATGGGTTTGGCCCATTCTTGTTCAAAGACCTTTTCTTCATTAAACAAATCAACCCTCATAGGCTTGGCCCATTTCCCCCTATATATACACATATACATGAAAGAGAAATTTTAATGGGCTGGGCCCATTCTTAATTTGCATTAAACCAAGAAAAGCAATTCTAATGGGCTTGGCCCATTCTACCTTTTATATATATACATACATATATACATATATGTATAAATATATATATACAAACAAAAATAAAAAAGATAAAATATATTTTTCTTTTGTATAAATAAACATATATGCAAATATTGATAAATATAAATGGCTTGGGCCCACCTCTAAACAAAAATAAAATAAATTTTTTTTTATTTTTATTAACTCCTCTCCTTAAATCCCTCCTCATTTCTTGGATCCTGTCTCTCCCATTTCATTTAACACCTCTCCCCACTTACTTAACACACACCCCCTTTCATTAACACACTCATCTACCCTCTCCCATTCACCAGGTCGGCCACCCTTCACCATTCTCTCTCTCCCTTGCATGCACACCCCCCTTCCTCTGCTAACTCCCTCTCTCACACCCTCCACAACCCAACAGTTGCTACATTGACACTCTACCTAACACATTCATTCCTTCTCAATAATTCTCCTACCCACCTCGTCACCTCCATCAACACCAACCGCACACGTCTCTCTTTCGCTCCCTTCCTCCATTTCCCTCTCTCTTTAGCCTTCACGTAACCACCCTTGTCCACAGACATCTTCCACCACCTCCATAATCACATGCCCTCCATACTCCTCTCTCTACCGGCCAACTCCATCTCCTCCCTCTCATTCTTTCCAACGAACGTCGCTCTCCCCTCCTCATCACCCGACGGTCCCCCGAACACCACCACCGTACCATCCTTCCTCTCATCTCCCTCTCTTGTTCTCTCAACCGCAAGGCACTCCCTTCCGGCCGGATCTCTTATTCTTCTCTTTCCCTCTCTCTAACTCTCTCCCATCTTCCACCTGCACCATCCACCACCGCGACGCCGGACCACCCCATCTCCGCTATCGCGAGCATCCCACCGCCGACGTCCTCCCAGCTTCACCTTCGCACGCCTCCCCGTCGCCACCGGGGCACTCGAGCCTTCACCTCTTGCCGCCGTTGTGCACGCCACCTCCCACGCCGCTGAAGCCGTCCGCAAGCTGCCAAGCCGCCGTGAGGCTCGCCGTCGATCTCCGCCGGTCGTCACCGGCCACCGTCCTCCGTCGCGGCCACCTCTTACTGTCGTCCCTTCCCATCGCCGGCATCACCTTCGTCAGAGCGCCCACGCCGTCCTCACCACGATGCCGCCACCACCCGACCGCGGCCACTCTCCAGCTCCCTCGGCATCACGTCCGTGAACTCGCCGCTCGACCACCGAGACCCCCGGCATCACCCCGTCGTCTTCGGCCCCTGTTCACGCCACCGCCCGACGCACACCCGAGCCACGCCCGCTGCCGCGGCCACCCTCCGTCGAACCCCCCTGCATGCGCCATCACCACCGCCAGCCGCCGTGAAGCTCCCGACTGCCGCGAGCTACTCTTCACGGCACCCTCCTGCCGCTAACTCTCTCCCTCTCTCTCTTCCTGCCACCGCGGCACCCTCCTTCTCTCTTCTCTCCCGCCGCTAACTCTCTCCCTCCGCCTTTCTCTCCCTCTCTCTGTTTCTCACCGTCTCTTCTCTTCTACCGTCTTTCTCTCTCTCCCTCTTTCTCTCTGTCGTTCTCTAACTCTCTCTCTCTCCTGCTAACTCTCTCTCCCTCATTCTCTCTTTCTTCCCCCTCTCCCGATCGCGATCTCTCTCTCCCGTCTTTCTTTCTCTCTCCTCTCTCCCGCGATCTCTCTCTCCCTTTCTTTTTTTTTACTTTATTCCCCCCCTCTCTCTCTCTCTCTTCTCTCACTCGCGATCCCTCTCTCTCCTCCCCACTCCCGCCGCGTCATCTTTTTCTCTCCTCATCTCTTCTGTTTCTCTCCCCATTCGAACTCTCTCTCTCTTTCCCTCTCACTTTTCTTCTTTTATATTTTTTTTTCTTCCCTCTTTTCTCTCCCCCTCTCTCCCTATCACGATCTCCCCGTCTCCTCACGGCCTCTCTCTTTCTCCACCCAGCTCTCTCCCACGCTGCCTTTCTTCTTCTTCTTCTTCTTTTTACTTTGCATGTCCACACACAGTCACAGTCACATGCACATAATCTTACATTCACATACACACCATGCACGTATAGAGCTTTTGTAGTTTTTTTTAGTTTTATTAATATATTAACCCTATTATCTCTCTACATATATACTTATATATATATATTTATATAGAAGAGTGTATACATTTATATAGTATATATATATTATATACTCACATATATTATATATATATATATATATATCTTAAGTTCATTTTTGTAAATATATATATATATATATATATATATGTTTATATACGCCTATCTATATAGTTGAGTTAGTTGAGTGATTTATACTAATTTGTTATCCTTTTAAAAGTGCAGAAATAAAAGCGAGACTTTTGGCCCAATTAGCTCTCCCACGTGTTCCTGTACACGGGGAAACCGTTTCGTCCCTCCGCTCGCTCGCCCCCGTGCTTGCATCGCCATCAGCGGCTTCGTTCCTTACTCTTGTTATTTTATTGTGTTTTTTAGTCTGTTATCCATGTTATTAGTGTTTTATCCCATGAATTGCTATCATATCATATTACTTTTCTGATTTAGTTTTCTGTGTTTGTTCATTTTGCAGGGTAACCAACTCAAAAGCCCTCTTTTTCGGCCAGCCGAACGAAGAGAAAGAAGGAGCCCATATCATCCCGCGTCAAAGGCAAAAGTGATCAACCAGTTTGGGGCCCTCGGTCCCTGGCGTTCACACCACCAAACGCGTGCTCATAGTAATTTTTATTTTATGTTAATAATACCCGCGGATAGCTGAATCCCGGGTCTGTTTATACTATAATTGGCCGCGGTGAGTCATTTCACCGTGGTCATTTACTTTCGGCACTTCTTTTCTGCACTTTGTTATATTACTGTTAAAACCCCACAGGATCAATGTCCTGCGGCGATTTGTTTATTCTCTGTTATATTTCTGTTATCATTGTGTGAGGAGTGATATGCCGTTCCAAATTTCGAGTCCACGTGTCTTTCCGTCTGCCAATTTCTACTACGTAGAGTCCCAGGCTCGCACCCGGTATATAAAAAACTACTCACGGAACGGTAGGTCACGCCTACCGGGAAAGGAGTTTAGTTTGCGCGAGAGGGTCTTCGGATCCCTACCTCCGCCACGTACCGGAGTTCGGTAAGTCTAGGTCTGCAGTATTCCTACTACAGGTTGTACTCTCCATTTTTTTCTATTTCACCCCCCTTTACGCACGCGTTTCATTTTTCGTCATTTTGTTCTTTCACTAAGAGAGGGAGAAACCCCATCTCTCTCTCTATGTCAGTCACGTGATGCGTTCACATCTCTGGCGATCACGGTGGGACCTTCTTTTTGCTTTTTTGGTTACCCTTGAACTCTCGGCACCCACGTGTGCCTCCCTCTCTTGACACCCACGCGTGTCCCTCCTTTCGGCACCCACGTATGCCCTTCCCTATTGCGCCCACGTGCGCCCACTCCCCTCTTGTACCTCGTGCACTCCCCCCGGTCCTTTGTGGTTACTTGAGAGGTCGACGTTGTCTCGTGCACCTCGTGCACTCCTCCTCCATTTGGCACCCACGTGTGCCCCTACCATTTGGCACCCACGTGTGCTCCCTCCATTTGGCACCCTCGTGTGTCACCCCTTCTTATTGCGCCCGCATGCGCTACGTCACCCCTCTCGTGCACCGTGTGCACCCCCTTAGTCTCCTCTTTTGTGATTTCTAGTCTGTGTCGGCTTGGAAAGAAGAACGGTTATATCCTACTCTATCTGTTTATTGTTTTTATATCTCTGTTATATCACTGTTATATCTGTTGTATTTTTGTGTATATCTCTGTTTTATTTGTGTTTATCTCTGTTCTATTTGTGCTATATATTTCAGCACTGCATTGCATATCATCTCCCTTTTATTTTTATTTTTTTTGTTCCTTTTTTTTAGGGATCACCCTTTCTTGGTGAAGGAAGGACTCTCCGTCGGGAATTCCTCTCGACGGACTAGGATCTCCTTCATCGGGACCTCCGTAAGTCCCCGACATCGAAGGATTCCCTCTTCGTTCACTGGACTGGTTGTACCACTGAAGTACCCCGAAGTTAGTTACCTATCCGTGGTTAGTCGAGTGTCCCTAATTCACACGGCGGTAAAACAAAGGTGTAACTAGGATTTTTGCAAATTTTGTGTGAATTTTTACAATTGTTAAAAAGAAAAAAAAAGAGTTAAAACAAAAACAAAAAAAAAGGACGTAAAGCATTCACTTGTCTGTTAATCTCTGTTAAGTGTTTGCTGGTGTTTGCTATTATGCTCTCACAAGATTGTTATGGATGGCTGAATATGATCACAATGCTTTCAAGGCCGACGCCTATGAGTCCCAAATGCGTGACCCAGGTCACGATTCCCATGGAGTCTATAACTCAGATCGGGGCTACCAGTGTGAGCCACACGTCCAGCCCATGGACGGTCCATCATATGAGTCCTCTTATGGAGTACAGGCCACTATCGGGGGAGCTTCCTCCTCCATTAGTGCTCCCCATGCCTTAGATGTCCTAGCTCCTCACATCGACTCCCTTACTCCCCAACAACTTGAAGCCATCCAGGCTATCATTAAGAGGGGTTCTACTTCTACCTCTCCCCTAGGTCATCCATGCGCTACAGGTGGTCCTCGTGCTGCTCCTTTTGAGGACCACATGGGCCAACCACCTCCCTCATTTCAGCATCCCTCATGGCCCCAAAATTTGGCCGTCCCTTTTACCCCGTTTCGACCAGGTCATTCCATGGGAAAACCTTACTCCCTTTCTCCTTCATGGCCTTCATGTCAAGCCGCGCCTCCAGAGTCTCAAAGTCGACTCTCAACTTCACAAGTCACACCTCTCCAACAAGCTATCATTGATAAAATTGATCAAATGGAGGAACAATTAAAGAGGATCGCGAGTCCGCGACCTCTTCCTACTCCTCCTCAAGTCAACCCCCTTCACGCTAAAATTGCTGAAATAGATAAGGAGTGGAAGAAGGTAAGAGATGAGTATGAGCAAGAGCTTCTTTCAAGTCGTTACGATCAAATGGATGCCATCTACCCATCACCCATTTATCATGCTAATTCATACGGCCCTCCGTCTCCACATCCATATTCATATACGCAAAACCCTCCACACCAATACACGTCACCTCACCTCATCAATACGCCTCCATCACAGCATCCATTTGAACCTAATAATTATGAGGAATTGCAAATGGCACCTGATCACATCTACAAAAATTTTGAAGATTTACCCACTCCGAGGTTTCTTCGTTCCTTCCCTCTCCCACCACCACCAGAAGACTCCCCTGCTCAGGACGAAGTCACTGACCCAACCCCTACCTATGAAACATCATGGTATTATGACGATGGGTCCATGCTCCAGCAACCTACGTCAACGTACCATGAGTCTCCTACTGACTCTACCCCTATCTATGAGATGTCATGGTATTATGACGATCGATTCATGCTCCAGCAACCTACGTCAACGTACCATGAGTCTCCTACTGATTCTACCCCTATCTATAAGACATCATGGCATTATGATGATGGGTCCATGCACCAGCAACCCACGTCAATATACCATGAGTCAACCACTGATTCTACCCTTACCTATGAAACCACCTGGTGTTAGGATGACGGGTTTACACCCCAACAACCCGCATCAATGCACCATGAATTGCCTTCTATCCTTAACCCCCCACGTACCACCCATTTCCTACGTACCAAGCCTTCTACTGTTACCCCTTCGATCGCACAATTAACCCTCGCACCATTGGCTTCCACTGAGCATTCCATTAACCCTTGTTCCCAACCAAGTAATCCTTCATCGCCTTCACCTAAAACCTCCACGGAGCCTTCTATTAACCCTTGTCCCCAACCAAGTAATCCTCCATCGTCTCCACCTAAAACCTCCACTAGCCTTGTAACTCCAAATACAACCATTCATGTTCCTCCACTCAACCTCATACCCAAACCCGTGATTAGTCCAGAGCAGGGCCCATCTATTTTTGCACCCGAGCCAACCTCGTCTGCTCCCGAGCAGGAAGAGAAGCTCGTCGTGTTTCAACCTCCACCTACTCTTTTTACAACCCATTACATTGAACCTCTATTACCCGATGAGCCTGTTGCCTCCATCTCGCCTCCGCCACTTCAGGCTTCCACCATCCCTATAACTTCAAACCCAACCCCTCTTACTCCTCCACTTGACCCCTTACCCAAATTCGTGGCTAACCCTGAGCAGGGCCCATCCATTTTTGCACCCGAGTCAACCTCATCTGCTCCCGAGCAAGAGAAGAAGCTCGTTGTGTTTCAACTTCCATCTACCCCTTCCATTGAACCTCCATTGTCCGATCATGTTGTTTCCGACTCACCTCTTTCTATCACCTCTCGAAGTGGGTGTATTCTTATAAATACATGTGCCAAAGATGGTGATCAAGAATCGGACAAGAAGAATTCGGTTACGGCTATGCCGTTCAAAATTCAAGATTTCATATGCCGAATGCCAATTCGAGTTCTTGTACCGGTCACCTTTGAGAAGGCCGAATCTCCATTTGCACCAATGTCCATCAAAAAGGACTCTCAGGAATTGGTGCTAAGTAAATCAAGGGCCAAAAGAATAACGATCACGTTACTCATTGGCCAACATGCTTTCAAGGCCCTTCTTACCCCTTGTTCGGTCATAGTCCAAATGGCCAATCAAAAGAAGGGGATCTCCTCATGCATAGTGATGACATGTTCTACTGTCGAGGAGATGATGAACTCTATGCTCAAGGGTGGGTCAGGCCGCTCCTTTTTGGAAGCTTTTGACATTTTATCTGCTCCTCACCAACTTCCATGTAAGGGGCGAACACCTGTGTTACCAAGTATATTCACACACGATATTCCAACGCCCTTGAGCAGTCCATCCAATAAGAAGCTCCTTATGTCGAAGGTCAAATTCCCAATAATAGATACCATTCGTTTATCAAGGGAGTTATTTCCTAAGGAGCTATTTCATGTCAAGATCCCTACTGCACAAGTAGAACTCTCAAATTTTTGCTATTTGCCAAGAGAGTTATTGTTCATTTTTGAACATTCGAGGGGTCTTACTGAGAGTTCATCAAATGAGAGCCCGTGTGCACTGATCATTACGCCGGCTGGTCAGGGAAGGATCAGGCCATCTTTTAGAGCACATAATTGGAGGGAGCGACATGCAAGGCCAAGACGCCAAGAAGTCATATTGAAGGTTGAGAGGTCACCCTGTGAGAGAGTATCCGCCAGGAAGAAGGGAAAGCATAAAGTGGAGCTTAAGAGTGATAAATCCCATGTGGAGAAGCCATCATGTAGCTCATCTACTGCATACCCCATTCCATCACTGCTTGTGCTGTTATTCATCTTCTTTTTATGGGCAATCCATTGGCTGAGAGGACGCTTCCCATCATCTAGATCTACACAATCAAGCTCCTCTTCTTCTCTAGGGTCTTTGGACCCTCACATTCATCCTCCTCCGGAGCCTCCGGACCCTTACCTTCCACCTTGTCAGGAATCTCCAGACCCCTATATTCATCCCCATCCAGAACCTCTGGACCCCTCCATGTTTAATTCCATATCTTTATCCATCTCTCATCCACGTTCGGGACTTGTGGACCCCGCTCTATTTAGTTCCTTGTCTTTATCCGACCCTCATATTCCACCCCCTCCGGAGCCTCCGGACCCTTACATTCCACCTCGTCCGGAATCTCCGGACCCCCATTTTCATATTCCTCCGGAACCTCCGGACCCGTCTCTCTTTAATTCCATATCTTTATCCACCTCTCATCCCTGTCCGGAACCTCCGGACCCCTCTTTATTTAATTCCCTACCTTTATCTATCTACCCTCACATTCCACTCCATCTGGAACCTCCGGACCTCTCCATGTTTAATTCCTTATCTTTATCCGTCTCTCGTCTCCCTCCGGAACCTTCGGATTTCTCATATCATTCTCCATCTCTCTCAGGGCATCGCACCCTTCCTTTTTATATCACTCCGGAACCTCCGGATTTCTCATCTTGTCATCCATCCCTCCTAGGGCATCACGCCCTACCTTTTCATATTCGTTCGAAGTCTCCGGACCTTTCCTTCTTCCGATTTATCCTTTTGTTCTTCCGTGGCATTGTGTCTTTCGTCCTCTTCATCCCTTTAAATTACCTTTTTGCATACCTTTTTTCAAGGCATCGCGTCCCTCGTCATTTTCTTCCTCCGGAACCTCTGGATCCATTCTCCTCTGATTCTCCTCCTTTACATCCGGACCCTCCGGATCCGCCTCTCTCAATTCATCAATTTCTAATTCCTCTTGATCTTGATCCCGAGTCTGACTCGATTCATGTTATATCAATTGTCTCGGGTATCTGCCCGTTCTCATACTGCTTTCGAGGCTTTAGTCCTCACCTTTTTCTTTGATTCCTTTCTTATCTTGTAAATTCTTCTAGCCTCTGTCTAATCCTTTTTTTATTATCACCATTCCTTTACAATAAACTACAGCAGAAGACAAGAAAGCCATAAGAAGAGTTGTCTAGAGGTACACATTGGTTGGAGGATTGCTATACAAAAGAAGCCTCACTAGTGTTCTTCTAAGGTGTTTTGATGATGATACAGTCTGAAAGTGTGTAGAGGAAGCACACTCAGGTGTGTGTGGTGGCCATGTAAACAGTCAAATGCTTGCTAAGAAGATCATTCGGCAAGGCTTTTACTGGCCCACCATGGAGGAGGATTGTATCGTCTATGTCCGCAGGTGTGTCAAGTGTCAACTTCTCGCCGATAAAATTCATTCTCTATCTTCTTCACTTCATCTAGTATCCTCCCCATGGCCTTTCTCCATGTGGGCTTTCGATGTCATTGGTCCTCTTGGTAATCCTAACTCCCTCACTAAGCAAAAATCATTCATCCTTACTGCAAAAATCATTCTCCATGAGTACTTAACCAAATGGGCCGAAGCCGAAGCTTACGTGGAGGTTAAAGCATCAACAGTCTGCAAATTCATCATGAAGAACATCATCACCAGGTTCGGCATTCCAAGCACAATCATCACCGACAATGGACCGCAATTCATTTCTCAAGACCTTCAAGACCTCTGCAAAAGGTATAAAATTGCATTGCATCATTCATCACCTTATTATCCACAAGGTAATGGACAAGCAGAGGCCACTAACAAAACATTGATTAAAATCATAAAAAAGACATGTGAGTCTAACAAGTTCTCGGATTGGCCAGAAAAGTTCATCGAGGCTCTATGGGCCTATCGCACCTCAATCCGTACCCCCACTGGGCAAACTCCGTTCGCCCTTACTTATGGGATGGAGGCGGTAGTTCCGTACGAAATTCTGGTTCCCTCTCTAAGAGTACAATTGGATAAGGACCTCCCCCTCGACGAACGTCGTGATTCACTCCTTGCCCAATTGGAACTCTTAGATGAGAAACGGCTGGCCGCTGCCGAGCATGCACGTGTATATCAGAATAGACTCACACGTTTTTATCAAAAGAATGTCATTGAAAGAAAATTTCAAGTCGGTGAAATGGTAGTGAAAAGAATCTTTATAAAACCTGGCGGCCCACGTTCTAAACTCTAACCCAATTGGGAAGGACCGTACGTGATTCAGGCTGTGCATCCTGGCAACGCCTACAGGTTAGTCAATGCTGAAGGAGTCGAGTTATCCCACCCTGGGAATGGGCTTTATCTTAAAAGGTACTACCCTTAGATGGGTGTACATAGTGTCAAAAAAATGATGAAATGAAAAATAACAAAAAAAATTTGAAAAAAATTGAAAATAACAAAAATATGTATATATACAACAACAAAAGCAAAAAAAATAGGAAAAATAAAAAGAAAAAATA
This sequence comes from Amorphophallus konjac, assembly GCA_022559845.1. Classification (NCBI taxonomy): domain Eukaryota; kingdom Viridiplantae; phylum Streptophyta; class Magnoliopsida; order Alismatales; family Araceae; genus Amorphophallus; species Amorphophallus konjac. The sequence goes on from CM040120.1 coordinate 361,454,646, forward strand.
GAAAATTCAAAATGCCAATCCCTGGAGACCACCATGCAATCGAGTCATCACATTCAACCTCCATGTTGGGATAGGGTCTATTAAGACTTAGTAGGTTCCGGATCTTGGTTTGCCAGAACCGTGGAGATCCCTGTCCGACTAGTTCGGCTTATGCCCCCCTCAAAAGGAGACAACATGCATGTACACATGTGTTCTATAAAAGATCGGTAGCATCGCTCATGGTGAGGCCTCACCTAGAAGGTCTCCAGAACGCTTTAAATCTTCGTTCTCTCCCTCTTCGACCGAATGAGACAGCCGGCGCCCTTAAAACGTTGAGCATGGGAAACACGAACATAACTCCTAGGGTGAGAGTAGGGTCCAATTCCTCGAGCATGGGTCAGAGTACGAGAAGAGGGTAGTGTCCCCGCAGGCATCCAAGAGGGATTCCATAATGTCAAGATACTATGTCCCTCGCAAAAATCTGTCAAGAAAAATCAGAAAAGAAGAACAAAATCAAAGTCAAGTGAAAAGCCTGGTCGTAACCGTGCCTGATCCCACAAATGAAACCCCTTTGATTGAAAGTCAAATTCTATACAAAAGGGGTCATGAGATGTAAATGCTCGAGATTTAGTCTGAGGTTGCCCGAAAGGGGAAGTTAAGTGCGCCCCTACTGGCTCGCCGGGTTAACGGTTTTGCCGGTCCTCTCAGGAGGTTTGCCCCCTATACTCTTCCTTCTTCCTCTGAAGATGAAGGCTCAATGGAGTTCCTGAAGGGTGAAACTCACCAAAGTCTGCAACCACCTTTCGACACAGACGTATGGTTGTCCATCTTGGAAAGCAGAAGTCATTGTTGTGAAAGAGTCTCTGTGTTTCTGGCCGGTCAAGACCCTTATCTACCATCTTAATTTCTTCTAGTCTAACCTCGGGCTTAGACCAATGCAAGCGCGTCACCTATAGGTGCGACGGCGTCTGATTCCGGGTCAGCGTCGCGCGGTTGGTCATTTGGGTTCCAATGTATTCCATTACATATCATCTAGAGTTGTGAGGAAATAGACCCGGGTCGGGCAAATCATTTACCTTGAACACTTTTTGGGTGAATCCCTGTGGTCGGAAGCAACTGGGAGCCTAAGCATGGCATGACGGTATTGTCATCAGGGTAAGTCTTAGCCGGCGGGATTATCATTCGAGGAGTCTAGAGGCCCAAATCAACTTAGACGTGCACTTAGGATGCCTGGGAGGTTAGCAAGAAACCCTCGTTCTCATGCAGGTTAGATGTTATATCAAGTGGTCATCATGCATTAGCAAAAGCAAAAAAAATAAACAAACCAAAAACAAACAAAAAAATAACAAATCCAAAAATCCAAAAATCCAAAAAAAGCAAAAAAATGTACATGCACAAAAAAATGGAAATATAAAAGACCAAAAAAAAAATTAAACAAACAACAAAATACAAAAAAATGAATACACCTACAAAAACAACAAAAATCACATCTTCGCATGATCGCATTTGTATGCACCATTCATTTTAAATTCTCGTTTGCATCCGTGTGCTTGTCTGTCGCATTCATCATCCTTTTTTATCATTGCCTTTGTTAATAAAGGCTTGCCCCTTGACTCGTTATCAAGGATAACTCAAAATCACATTTGTTTATTAAGCAAGGGGCAAGTCAGAGCAGAAATGCTAACTTGTTTGCTTAGATGTGTACAGGGATTCGGGAGATCAGAAAGAAGCAGAGAACCAAGCACAAAACATTTTATTCCACTCCCACTCAACAAAAACGAACAACAAGAGAGAGCCTACATTAGCTCCCACCCTCCTTCTCTACATTACTCGTCTCGCCGCTTTCTGGACGAGAAACTCTAGAAGGTGCTATCCAACCATGAAAAGCGGTACTTCTACCGCTTTGGGGTCCTCTTTCTATCTCCACTCCCCGACGTCGATCTGCGGGAGCAGCAAAGAAGCTACTAACACGAAAGCCACGCTCTCGTGCCCTTCGGTAGCGTTCCTCGCCATCCTTCAGCCACTGCTCGGCGAGACCGAGACTGGTCCTCAATTCAAATAGTTGGGCCTCCAGGGCCCTCCTCTCCTCTTTCTCGATTGATCTTTTGGCCTTCTCTCTTTCCTTGTCCTTTTCCCTCTCAGCACGTTCTCTCTCTCTGTCATCCCTTTCCAGTTGAAGGGTGATCCTCAGCTCCATGGCGTCCCGCGAAAAATTGTCATCTGAGCGACGCTGCAATTCTTCCTCCAGCTTCGCTATCTTGGCCTTCCCTTGTGATGCATGAGCAAACATCTCTTGCATCTCTTCGGCCTGCCATATCCGTCATCTCAGGGGTGTGATGAGACATAAACAGAGAAGCTCGGATAAGAGGAACCTTCACCTGCGCGGAAAGCATTCCCTCTGCCTCCGCAGCGCGCTGTGTTACACGGGCAAGCTGATCGTGGAGCGAATCTAGTTCCGACGAAGGAATCCATAGATTGGAAGAAGCACCCTCTGCCCCTACTGCTGGTAGGGTTGTGTCAAGCCGAGCGCGCTATGATAGCAAGAAGTGGCAATGAGTGGCTAAACACCAGAAACCTAGGGGTATAATTAGGAATATGCATTTGCATACATACTCACCGAGACATGTAAAGCCTCACGGGTGTCACCCAACTCTTCCTCCGTGTCCGCCAAGCGAGTCCGCAAGTTCGCTATCATGGTATCACGGGCATCCTAAACCCATGTCATAGGAGTCAGCATTACATTTAAAAAATGATCAAAAAAATAGAAAAAAAAATGATCAAAAAGTGAGAAAGGAGATACACCTCCACAAGTCCCTCAGGATGAAGTCGCTCTGCGTACATCGCCCTATAGAGACGAAGATAATCTTCACTATCTCGGGCGTGCGACTCCACGAGCATGCCACCCCGCTGCCAATCTTCATATTATTCGGGGAAGCGCACCCGCCAGTCAACACAGGTTACCGGCCCACGTGTCTTCCTCCCGACACGGGGTGGTGCGGTCATATCTACCCATTCCTGGGCAAGCCCTAGAGTCCTCATGACCAATCGTAGTCGGAGTGGCTCGATTTCATTCAGGCAGTGGACCCAAAGGTCCCGACCAAATCAAGGGTGACCTGTGATGACCCACGGCTGGTCGACATCGACCAAGCCCGAGTAAGGCCTCCAGATCACCTACGTTGGCATCGTATATCTCCTTAATCACTCAAAAGGACCAAAAAAGAGAGGCAAAAGAAAAGACAAAAAAAATGGAGTCCTACCATCTCTGCGGGGAACTCTTGCAGCTCACGCATTAATACCATCAGCTGGTAAGATAGAGAGGCTGTGCTCATAATGGGTTGCCACCGCCGAGCTAGTGGTGCCACAGCCACACGCCACTATCGAGCTCGCCCCATTGGGATGTAGTAATAACTGCATACCTGTGTCGTCACATGTCACCAGCATTTCATGAAATAGATTAGTTGCATAAATAAATAAACAAATAATTACCTGGAGAAACGGTATGAAGCCACTCACAGTCACCTCTCGATCTGTCCCTTGGGACATACTTGCGAACAGATGCGCCAGCACGGCGGCTCCCCAGGCATATTGCCCTACCCTCTCTAGGTCCACCAAAAATTCTAGGAAACGACAATGGATGTCATCTCCTTTGGAGCCCAGCAGTAATTTTCCCAGCAGGAAGAGGAGGAATATCCTCAAGTCCATGTTTGACCTCTCCCAGCTACTGGCATCCACGCAGTACACAGCGCGGGACCCTCTTTCCGCTCTCTCCATGAACTCCTCTAAGGACTCGTTATCACGGTGACGAGTGTCAGTGAGCCCCAATGCCTCCATGATAGACGCCTTGGCTACTGACCTGTTCTTTTGGTCCTTTAATTCCAGACCAAGAAGCTTCTGAGCCACTTCACGATAATCGGGGTAGGTGACCCCGGTCACCGCCTCACCATCCACTCTAAGGCCGGTGATTCGGGCCACATCTTCGAGACTGGGCACCATGTGCCCCCAGGGCATCAAGAAGGCACGACTCTCTGGGTCCCATCTCTCGCGCAATGCTTGGATGAGGGCGAGGTCGAGCTTAATGGGTTCGATCCGGAGGAATGCACCAAACCCCATCGCATCCAACTGGGCTTTCTGGAAGTCAGGCAAGCCTCGATAGGCGGCCACCACTAATTCCCATGAGATGTGTGACCTCGTCATACTCTGTGGATTACACAGGAAGTGAGAAGCGGGTGCATCATTGAAATAAAAAAAGAAAAAGAATGAGAAAGGAAGAAAGGGATCATGAAGAATGAGAGGGAAGAACTGGCTCGATTACAAGCTCCGATTGGGTCCTCTCACTGAGTGGCCTTTCAACATCGGAGAGTCCCCTAAAACTACCACTGGATCTGCTCCTCTTCGAGGAGCGGGAAGACTCGCCCTCCACCCTGAAACTGGACTCTCCCTCCATCTCAGAGAATGAGAAACTCTTACTCCCTCCTGTCAACTTTTCACTCTTCTAACCAGTCTCCACAACTCCGTGCTTTCAAGTGAAGCAAGCGGGGGAGTATTTATAGGATTGAAGGGATATGATCCAGATCTCTCCCACTTCCTCTTGCAATGGGCCTTGTAACAAAGCACCCATCTTTCACTCGAAGTAAACGAGGTCGGGAGCGTAGCGGGTTGATTCACACCCTACACATCTAGGTTCCTTGTGTTCATCATGATTCAAATAAATCTGAGATGAGGTCATCTACATAGAGAAAGAACAATGCAGGTCGACCTCTTCGAATTTGGGAGTGGACTCATCCACAGGAGAAAGGACAATGGAAGTCGATATCTTTGAATCTGAGAATGGACTCGTCTACATGGAAAGATGACAGAAGGGCGGTTGGCATCTTTGAATTCGGTGGTACATCATTAAAATTTGTGATGGATTCTCCCGAAAGAAATGCCCAATGAGTCTGAGACACGATCCGTTATCTCAGGAGAGTTCTGTTAAACACGTCACATGGGGACGGCATGAAAAGAAGAGGCGTAGAAGAGAAGGAACGCATGGAGGGCAAACCCGTCACAAGAGAGCATGTCGTTCCATTCATACGTCTATATAAACTGTCGTGTTCACCGTGAGAAGAGAGCGGGTGTATGAGCAACTTGCTAAATCTCGCACTACCCCCTTGGTCGTCTCTCTCCTCTCCTAAGAGGGAGGTCCTTGGGAGGTCATCTAGAGCTCTGCGACGTTGCAATTGTCTCACCGTATTGTGCATTCTCACCCTCTCTGGTAGTGCTCCTCGCCCTCCACTAGCCTCTCTCGCGACCCCGATGGCCGCGAAGCTCTTGAACCTGAGGCTGTTGGATGAGCCGCCCCTTACTCTGCGATGGAGACTACACCAACCCCAGGAGCTCCTCCACCGTGAGCTCCAACTCTCCTCCAATCGGCACTGACTCTGAAGGAGTGACGTGTCCGAGCGCTGTTTCTTCCGGAGCTTCATCACTTGGGCCTCACGTGCCCTCCTCTCCTCTCGATCCCGATGTAGCTTTATTCATGCCTCTCTTTCCATTCTCTCCCAGTTTACTTCTCTCCTCGCCACCTGAAGAGAAATCCTCAGCTCCATGACATCTTAGGGCATCTCCGCATACTGTAGTTGCTTCGGTCCCCCAGATCCTATCCGGTAACAGCCGACCATCACCCGACGTCCGCCATTCCAGTCACAAAGAAAAGGGGAGGGGAGAGACTGAAAGAGTGTGCAATGGCATTAAGGCTTTGCATTTATTTCAAAACAAGATACATCAGGGTTTGGGCACCTCAGGCCTCAGTTTCCCGAGCTCCATTACATAAGCCTTCCATAGCTCTCGATCCTCACTCACAGACACCATCGCCTTCCGTGGAACGCTTGCCTTCCACGCTGCTTTGATCACTTTCACGTCTGTCGCATCACCCTCTGTGCCTAGCTCCCTTTCCTTGATCAAAGAAAGGTTGGATGGCATGGGAAAAGAGTGTCGAGGAAGGCCGATTTGTAGGCAACACCGGTGCGAATTGTAAAGAACAAATTCGGTTGCACCGATAAGCTGGAGTTCAGCATCAGGAGAAGATCGCGTGAGAAGCCCACGTGAAAGTAAACATGCTGGCGCACAAGTGAACATATCCCGCGCCAAGGAGTTGAAGTGAGTACGCCAGTCGCCGCGTGTCTTCAGACAGGGCATGCGATTGGCCACCTTTCCATCGAAGCCCAACACATCGGCCATGTAACGGAGAGGGCTTTGTTCGAAAATCCTGGAGGCGGTCTGTACCCCTTCGTGGTGATGAAATTTGAAGTGAAGATCAATCCAGCAGCTGAGGAGAAGCATGCACCCGTGGGGAGGCCTACCCATGCTGGAGGCCGTGAGACCACTGTAAAGATGTGCGAGGACAGCGGGCCCCACTCTCTTTCCCTCCCAAAGTCCACAAATCGCACCCAATTGGTCTTCCTCTACGATGTTGTCAGTGCAAGGAAAGAGGAGAGCTCCGGCCAAACAAATTGTGAACCCTTTCATAAGCCCTTCTAAATGTTCATCATCTATCAACCCTTCTAAGGCAGTCACGGTCCAGTCTGCGAGCTTTTGCAAGTTGACTCCCTTCTGGTCTGAACGCTCTTTATAGTTCCAGATGGCATAAAGCTTCCAAGAACATCCTTGGTAGATACCCTCTTCCGCATCTGCGAAACCTTTATCCTGTCATCCTTCATCGACCGTCTTAAGCCTAGCAGAAGTTCTGCCTCCTCGAGGAGGACCGTTGCCTCAAAAGTAGGGAAGATAAAAGTGTGTGTTTCCGGATGCCAAACCTCCGCCAATGCACCCAGGGCCGCCCAATCCATGTAAATCTTGTCATAATGCTTGGCATGGACCACCAACCCCTGGAGGTGCCATTTTGAAATAACGGCCCTCATACCGATAATGATGTTGGACGTAAGCTTCGATAGCCAGGGCAGCTTTGAGAATTTTCTCGGGCCCGGAAAAAGAGGATACGGCTGAAAGGAAGGAAAAGAAAAGAATGAAAAAGCGAGGGAGAACTTACGAAGGAAACTAGGAGAAAGAACCAACTTACCGCCCGTGAGAGAATCCTCTCGCTCAGATGGCCTTCAATGTCAGTCAACCTCCTGAATTCGCGGCCGAACCTGCTCCTCTTGGCAGGGCGGGAAGGCCCACCTTCCATCTCAAAAGAGCGGGATTTCTCTCCCATCTCAAAAAAGAGCTTGACTCCCCGAACCACCAATGGATGATCTTTTGCTAAGGATCAAAGGGGTACTTATAGTGAAAAGGGGGGGTAAAAAGGTAAATGTAAAGCATTTATGACAAGTTACCGTGGTGAATTTTAACCGAATAAATCTTGTCTGATTTGCGTCGTGTTTTCCATTGCTCCTGTATTGATGTGCGGACGTCCTGTACAGTTGAATGTAATTTTACTTCTTATCAAATAAACCCTTCTTCACTGCTTGCTGTTCGGTGCAGGTTCCAAGAATAAAATGAAAATAAGAGAGCAAGAGGGCGTCATTGCCCTACCATGTCCCACCATCAGTCACCCCGGTGACTGACCCCACTGTGTCATGCATCCTACTATATGATATCTACGCTATTAGAGCACGTCAAGGACCTTATGCCTTGGATGAATCTGGAGTTTGAGTTCCCCTCTAACAAAAACAGTGATAACTCCAGAGGAGTTCAGGACATAAGGATAGGCCGTTAGGTTGTGATGGCTCGGGGACGATGGTTCCATTCGGTGAAGTCGGTGCGTGGATAAACGGGCCCCGACTCAGTATCGGCTCATCGAATCGGTATCCTGACCCGTCCTTAGCAGCTTAACAATATTATCCTTGGCTATCTTCTATTTTTAGTTTGTTTTAATTTTTCCTTTAAACCCAGCATGCATTCATGTAGGACTTTGATATCACTGTGGAAGATCATTCATTTAACTCGATTGTGAGGGCCGCTGTGCTTAAATTCTTGACTAATACGGGATATTCTATTCTGAATCGAGTACTGAGTTTCTGTTAAACCATCTTGGGCTGGTTGGCCGAAAGAGGCCTTTGTTTGGATTTATCAGCTACCCTTTTTATTTACTCCATTGGACCCACCTTGGTCGCAGCACTTCCACATTAGCTGGTAACCACTCCCCAAGGTGAAACCTGCGGGTCTACGACTCAGGTACTTCCGCGCCGAGAAGTTGGTCCCTCTTTCTGTTAGTCTTTTGTTATTTCCAGCCAAACAATCGTTGATTTCGGAGGACCTTCTTCAAGGTTGTTTTGTTGAAACTCAAGAAAGATTCCAATCACGTAGTGTTAAAAATGTGTCTCATCACGCCTTGGCATCCACTTTTCAGTCCACTCCCCACTTCATTTCATTACACTTCTATTCCATTCCACTCTGTGTCATTCCCCTACAAAGCAGACGCCAAGGCGGGTCAAGCTGTAGACACGGCATTTTAAGCATTACGCTGAGCAAATCCCGTATTACGCTAAGACGCCCCAAAGCGGCTCGCACAGTTAAACTATTTGAATGATTTCCAATTTTTTTATTCGATCTCGCGGAAAGTCAAGTGTTATTTGTCAAAATGAGCGAAACCCTCGCTAATGAGCTTGTGGCCATTCCTCTCCTACACAAGAAGATAAAAATGTCAATGGGCTTGGCCCATCTCTCAATGTTAAAAAGGAAAGGGGGGGGGAACAAATAAAGATTTTGATGGGCTTGGCCCACCCTTGTTCACAAAATTTTCTTTTTTTTAAAAGGAAATCAACCCTCATGGGTTTGGCCCATTCTTGTTCAAAGACCTTTTCTTCATTAAACAAATCAACCCTCATAGGCTTGGCCCATTTCCCCCTATATATACACATATACATGAAAGAGAAATTTTAATGGGCTGGGCCCATTCTTAATTTGCATTAAATCCAAGAAAAGTAATTCTAATGGGCTTGGCCCATTCTACCTTTTATATATATACATACATATATATACATATAGATATAAATATATATATACAAACAAAAATAAAAAAGATAAAATATATTTTTCTTTTGTATAAATAAACATATATACAAATATTGATAAATATAAATGGCTTGGGCCCACCTCTAAACAAAAATAAAATAAATATTTTTTTTATTTTTATTAACTCCTCTCCTTAAATCCCTCCTCATTTCCTGGATCCTATCTCTCCCATTTCATTTAACACCTCTCCCCACTTACTTAACACACACCCCCTTTCATTAACACACTCGTCTACCCTCTCCCATTCACCAGGTCGGCCACCCTTCACCCCTCTCTCTCTCCCTTGCATGCACACCCCCCTTCCTCTGCTAACTCCCTCTCTCACACCCTCCACAACCCAACAGTTGCTACATTGACACTCTACCTAACACATTCATTCCTTCTCAATAATTCTCCGACCCACCTCGTCACCTCCATCAACACCAACCGCACACGTCTCTCTTTTGCTCCCTTCCTCCATTTCCCTCTCTCTTTAGCCTTCATGTAACCACCCCTGTCCACAGACATCTTCCACCACCTCCATAATCACATGCCCTCCATACTCCTCTCTCTACCGGCCAACTCCATCTCCTCCCTCTCATTCTTTCCAACGAACGTCGCTCTCCCCTCCTCGTCACCCGACGGTCCCCCGAACACCACCGCCGTACCATCCTTCCTCTCATCTCCCTCTCTTGTTCTCTCAACCGCAAGGCACTCCCTTCCGGTCGGATCTCTTATTCTTCTCTTTCCCTCTCTCTAACTCTCTCCCATCTTCCACCTGCACCATCCACCACCGCGACGCTGGACCACCCCATCTCCGCTATCGCGAGCATCCCACCGCCGACGTCCACCCAGCTTCACCTTCGCACGCCTCCCCGTCACCACCGGGGCACTCGAGCCTTCACCTCTCGCCGCCGTTGTGCACGCCACCTCCCACGCCGTTGAAGCCGTCCGCAAGCTGCCAAGCCGCCGTGAGGCTCGCCGTCGATCTCCACCGATCGTCACCGGCCACCGTCCTCCGTCGCGGCCACCTCTTACTGTCGTCCCTTCCCATCGCCGGCATCATCTTCGTCAGAGCGCCCACGCCGTTCTCACCACGATGCCAGCTCCCTCGGCATCACGTCCGTGAACTCGCCGCTCGACCACCGAGACCCCCGGCATCACCCCGTCGTCTTCGGCCCCTGTTCACGCCACCGCCCGACGCACACCCGAGCCACGCCCGCTGCCGCGGCCACCCTCCGTCGAACCCCCCTGCATGCGCCATCGCCACCGCCAGCCGCCGTGAAGCTCCCGGCTGCCGCGAGCTACTCTTCGCGGCACCCTCCTGCCGCTAACTCTCTCCCTCTCTCTCTTCCTGCCACTGCGGCACCCTCCTTCTCTCTTCTCTCCCGCCGCTAACTCTCTCCCTCCGCCTTTCTCTCCCTCTCTCTGTTTCTCACCGTCTCTTCTCTTCCACCGTCTTTCTCTCTCTCCCTCTTTCTCTCTGTCGTTCTCTAACTCTCTCTCTCCTGTTAACTCTCTCTCCCTCGTTCTCTCTTTCTTCCCCCTCTCCCGATCGCGATCTCTCTCTCCCGTCTTTCTTTCTCCCTCCTCTCTCCCGCGATCTCTCTCTCCCTTTCTTTTTTTTTACTTTATTCCCCCCCCCTCTCTCTCTCTCTTCTCTCACTCGCGATCCCTCTCTCTCCTCCCCACTCCTGCCGCGTCGTCTTTTTCTCTCCTCATCTCTTCTGTTTCTCTCCCCATTCGAACTCTCTCTCTCTTTCCCTCTCACTTTTCTTCTTTTATATTTTTTTTTCTTCCCTCTTTTCTCTCCCCCTCTCTCCCTATCACGATCTCCCCGTCTCCTCACAGTCTCTCTCTTTCTCCACCCAGCTCTCACCCACGCTGCCTTTCTTCTTCTTCTTCTTATTTTTACTTTGCATGTCCACACACAGCCACAGTCACAGTCACATGCACATAATCTTACATTCACATACACACCATGCACGTATAGAGCTTTTGTAGTTTTTTTTAGTTTTATTAATATATTAACCCTATTATCTCTCTACATATATACTTATATATATATATATATTTATATAGAAGAGTGTATACATTTATATAGTATATATATATATTATATACTTACATATTATATATATATATATATATCTTAAGTTTATTTTTGTAAATATATATATATATGTTTATATATGCCTATCTATATAGTTGAGTTAGTTGAGTGATTTATACTAATTTGTTATCCTTTTAAAAGTGCAGAAATAAAAGCGAGACTTTTGGCCCAATTAGCTCTCCCACGTGTTCCTGTACACAGGGAAACCGTTTCGTCCCTCCGCTCGCTCGCCCCCTTGCTTGCATCGCCATCAGCGGCTTCGTTCCTTACTCTTGTTATTTTATTGTGTTTTTTAGTCTGTTATCCATGTTATTAGTGTTTTATCCCATGAATTGCTATCATATCATATTACTTTTCTGATTTAGTTTTCTGTGTTTGTTCATTTTATAGGGTAACCAACTCAAAAGCCCTCTTTTTCGGCCAGCCGAACGAAGAGGAAGAAGGAGCCCATATCATCCCGCATCAAAGGCAAAAGCGATCAACCAGTTTGGGGCCCTCGGTCCCTGCCGATCACACCATCAAACGCGTTCTCGTAGTAATTTTTATTTTATGTTAATAATACCCGCGGATAGCTGAATCCCGGGTCTGTTCGTACTATAATTGGCCGCGGTGAGTCATTTCACCGTGGTCATTTACTTTCGGCACTTCTTTTCTGCACTTTGTTATATTACTGTTAAAACCCCACAGGATCAATGTCCTGCGGCGGTCTGTTTATTCTCTGTTATATTTCTGTTATCATTGTGTGAGGAGTGATATGCCGTTCCAAATTCCGAGTCCACGTGTCTTTCCGTCTGCCAATTTCTACTACGTAGAGTCCCAGGCTCGCACCCGGTATATAAAAAACTACTCACGGAACGGTAGGCCACGCCTACCGGGAAAGGAGTTTAGTTTGCACGAGAGGGTCTTCGGATCCCTACCTCCGCCACGTACCGGAGTTCGGTAAGTCTAGGTCTGCAGTATTCCTACTACAGGTTGTACTCTCCATTTTTTTCTATTTCACCCCCCTTTACGCACGCGTTTCATTTTTCATCATTTTGTTCTTTCACTAAGAGAGGGAGAAACCCCATCTCTCTCTCTATGTCAGTCACGTGACGCGTTCACACCCACGCCCTCGGCGTGCCGACCGCCCTTGAAATTGGACATCCCTAGCCCATTGGGGTCCATCCCCGGCCAGCCATACCCTTGGAACCCCATGGTCCAACCTCGGACCCTCACCATCATCGCCGGTCTGCCTATGGACTCGGGTGCGCGCGACGCGGGTGAACCCGCTTGTGAGATATCGTCGTTCGGTCCGATTGCTTGCAAATTCAGGTCCAAGGGGTTGTGTCACATCAATTTGGTATCAGAGCAAGTTCTAGACTTGTCTCTACTAAGTCTTGTCCTAGGGCCATTGCATGCATCACCCTTGTCCACCATCATGACTACCTCATACTTGGCATATTCGCCACTCTTAGGCCCATTAGAAGCTTTTGTGTTTGACGAAACCCACCCTAGTATATATCTGGAGTGGGAGGACTCCATAGATCGACACTTTGGGAGGTTCACTCTACGAGGGCCTATGCAAGTCAACTATGCCAAGAGTTTGCTCTGGCGCCAAGCTATGAAAGAATGGGAGAACATTGTAGGTTTGAGAGAAGCCAAAGGGGAAGCACCCATTGAATCTTGGGATGAAATGAGGGCCGATCTTAGAAAGATCTATGCACCCCAATCCAAACCTCTTCAGCCAACCGATCTTCCACCCCCAACCCTAACTCCAACCCAAGAACTTCCCCGACCAAGCCCAACCCATGTCCACCCATGTTCACCACCCCGAGAGTACCATACACCACCCATCATCACCCTACCACCAAAAGACCTTCCCACCCCCTTGGTAGAGGAGAGCACAACCCATATGCCCGATCCCATGGGGATAAATGCCAACCCGGAATCACTCCCCACCTTGGGAGAAACTCATGCCCAAGTTGAGGAAGAAGTCTCGCACTTTGAACTTCACTCTACGTTGACCCCTCTAATTGGGAGCGAGATCATCATAAGTAGTTCCTTGGTTGGATGGGTAAAGGAGAGACCAGTTCACCCTCTCACATCCCATGTCTACCCTCCCTTGGAGAGACACCTCCCCATAGTGCCCTTCATCTCCTATCGCACCACCATCCAATCATACTACCAAGTGGAAACTTTGGAGGATCTTCTTAAGGGCCTAGCTTGGCAAATGAAGATGACTGGCATGTTGACCACTGTGGCCAACCAACCTAGGAACCTTGACCTCCTACACCTATGTGTTGGGTCTATCACCTCGGTTTACACTGTGGGTTATTACACTAGCGACCTTCTTTTATTCCTCCCCACACCCGATGAGCCCGACCGTATCCTCAAATTAGAGTTCCTTATATCGGGTAGAAAATCAAACCATCACCTTATGGCTGACCCACCCACCAAAGACTCCGGCCCAAATCTGTCATTGGAGAAGAATGACCCACCCCTCCTTGAGGACCTAGAAGACATGGAGTTCCTCTCTCTAGATGGCCCCTTCCTTGATCCCTTTGACCCCTTCCTTTGGGAGCTTGAGTACCCATGTGACCCACCCACATCACCCACCACCCACCATTTCCTACCCACACCCACCATGTTGGACCAAGCCCACCTCAACAATGACCCAGGTTACACCATAGGAACCATGACCTTAGACAACACCCGCCTAGAGATCGAGGAAGTGCCCCACCCCATATCCACCTTCCTAGATCCCTTCGAACCTTTCACATGGAAGTTCAAAGATTGTCCCACACTTATTCATAAGGAAGTCACCTTTGGGATAAGCGTACATGTGTCTAGGCTTAACACATCACTTGGCATGAACACTATGTTGGGTCCATTCATTCATATCACCCACATGCCAAGTAGGAAGCATGAGTGGTCTATATTCGGATGTAATGGTCCACCTTCATTCATCATGGGTCTTAATCATAGTAGAAGCATTCACGGATGTCCGGGACCCCCGGCATTTGCTATACCCATGCGCAATAGATTCCCCTACGGATGCCCCGGCCCTCCAACCATTGTTATGAAGTCCATGCATGATAGGGCCACTTGTGGCTGCCCCGGTCCACCTAAGTTCATCAAGGTTCACATGGCATCAAAGCATGATAGGTCAATTTATGGTTGTCCCGGTCCACCTTTGCACACTACCCACTTTCACAACCACTCACCGCATCATCATGCATGGCATGAGTATACACGCAAGCAAATCGCAACGAGCGGTGAGGTTCACAAAGAGCGGGAAAAGGCTCGCGAGCGCCACTTGGAATTCCAAGTAGGCAACCTATCGATGGTGACATTGGAGTGGCTCTACCCTAGATTCACCTCCAACTTGAGGGCACGAGGACTTGGACCTTGCCAAGTTCCGAGTGACTTTGGCAACCCGGCTTATGGGTTGGACTTACGAATGGGTTTTGGGATTCACCCCATTTCCCACGTGGCGGATCCGGCACCCTATATGGGCACCGTGGTGGATCCTAGTGAGTACCTTGAGCCTATATCTTTTCTTGTGAGTGATACCCTCGGAGAGTCACCAAAAATCAGCCTGAGAGCCTGACGTGTGCACACGGAGGTAATACTAGGGAAGCAGGGTTCCATCGCCAGCAAGAGGGTGTGCCCAAGCCACCGTGTGAGGATGAAGGATTGTCCCCTGGTTGCAGACACAGGGTTGAGTTTGGAGGTTGAGGTTCACCCCGAGCTGCTTTAGAGGACCACTTCCCCGGTGGACCCATACTCGACGGAGTCGAGTTCTCCGCACCCCGGGGGTATGATGGGGACATCACCGGCGATCTCATTTGTTCGAGGATCCTGATGCTTGCCAGTTGTGTTTCATCTTGTTCGTCACTTTATTTTGAGTCATATGATGTAATTTTTATTTTCTTATCATGTAATTTTCCTTTTATTTAAGTCTAGTACCTAGGTTAATGAGTCATTTACCTAGGTCTTGAGTCATTATGTTGGTTTGATAGGTTAATGGGCCCAATTCAATGGGCTAGGCCCATGGGCGCCCCCCCTTCCCCTTGGTTTCTTGTCATTAGTGTAAAAGTCATGGACTTATTGTAAATTGTGAGATCCCTATAAATAGGACCCCATTTCTTCCATTTGAAGCTAATGAGATATTGAGAAAATTTGAATTCCCAGATAATTTTCTTCCTTGGAGTGAGAAGCTCCCTCCCTCTCTCTCTCTCTCTCTCTCCAAAGGGGGCAAACCCCATTCTCTCTCCTCCCCACCCCCAATTTCAAAATTCTCTCTCTCTCCTCCCCATTCACCTCTCATTAAGGCCCCTCCCCCTTCCCCATACACTCATTCAATTCCCCTCCAACCCCTAGGTGGAACTCCCCTCTCCTAGGCACCTCTCCATTCTCCCAAGCAACCCTTCCTCTTCCCCAAGCAACCATTCCTTTCCCCAAGCCACTCCTTCCCTTCCCCAACACACCTCTCCATCTCCCAACACACCCGTTCCCCTTCCCAAGACCACCATTAACAACCCCCATTAAGTCACATTCCAACCTTGGGAGAAATCTCTCCTTCCCTCTCTCCTTCCCAACCCAAATTCGCATCTCCCCCTTCCTCCACCTGCTAGACCATCTTCCAGCCCCCATTCTGCCCCTCCCACACCTTGGATCACCCTCTACCATACCCCCACACAGCCCGAGGTCGCCCCCACACCCATCCACCCCATCTCCCATCCCATCTACCCCATTTCCCATCACCTATCACCACCCGGTTCATCTCAGTTCGCAGGTAGCAGTCAAGGGTTGAGTTGCAGAGACAGCCACGTCTTCACCGCGCATCTTCTGGAGGCGTATCATATATTTCCGGAAAGCTCTTCCAGTCGGCTTCGCAGGCGAGGTGATCCCACCTCAATCCGAGTTCGGAGCTGCCCGGGAGAGCTGATCTTCATCGACTACGCAGATCAGGCCGGCCAGCGACCTGAAGCGACTTCCCGGAGCCTCCTCGACCACATCCCTCAGTTTCTGGAGGCGCCACTTGCCCGAGAGCTCCTACCACAAGGCATCCACCATCACCAAAAAGCGGCGTCCCATTCGGCACCCGGAGGAGCGTTTTCTTATATTTCTCCCCCAAGTGCTCCGTTTTGTCCGTTCCTGGACTGAACAGACACCTGTTCACTTCTCGGACTGCTCCGGTCTGCTCCGACCTCCGCCAGTGCTCCCGCAGGTGCCGTTTCGAAGAGGACCCGACGACGGTTCCAACAACACCAGGCAAGTTTAAATCAGAGTTCGGGAGTGTTCATGATGACCGCTCCTTCCTGCTGCTGAGATACCCCGCTGTCAGAACTAGGAATCTGGGGCCATGTTGGCAACCCATCCACGGTCAGCACCGGCACTTTGGTAATTCAAGAAAATTCAGGAGTCATCCCGGGCTAGTCAGTGAACATTTGGCGCTGGTTTCGTCAGATTCTGAGTTTGGGAGCATCCGTGGCAGCGCCATCATCAGCCCCCTATCAGGCTGTCCCAGAAGCGGACAGAACCAACGACGATCGCCGATCTTGCTTCCCCACCCCCGCCTGGCCGGCTTACAGCCCCTCCCTGTGCGGAGGTAGTATTTTTATGTATCCCACAGTTCCCCTCTCCTATGCCAACCCCTCTGTGAGGGTGTAGTGATTGTATTAGCAGGTCGTCACTGGAAGCCTCATCGGCGCAGCGTGCGGGTAGCCCACGCTTCCCCGCTCGCCCTCGTCTCCGGTCGGGATCGGTGTCTTCACACCGATAAGGTGAGCTTCGGACCACTCTCCTCTTCTGGTTTTTCTTACCTTTGCTTAGCTTAGTATTATCTCTAGTTGCACCATCGGCAGTGAGAGAGGGCTCGTTCCAACTTTCCATCTAATCGAGTGCCACCGCGGGTGAGTTGTGAGGGAGACATTACATCCCACACCCTCGGCGTGCCAGCCGCCCTTGAAATTGGGCATCCCTATCCCATTGGGGTCCATCCCCGGCCAGCCATACCCTTGGAACCCCAAGGTCAAACCTCGGACCCTCACCATCATCGCCGGTCCGCCTACGGACTCGGGTGCGCGCGACGCGGGTGAACCCACTTGTGAGATATCGTCGTTCGGTCCGATTGCTTGCAAATTCAGGTCCAAGGGGTTGTGTCACATCAGATAGGGGTTTACATCGAAAATAAAGCCATGCATTTTGTACCTCGACTCTCTCCTGTCGGCTGGACCAAACCGACATGAGAAAGACATTAGGAGGTAATGTACGTAAAGTAATGAACTTTAGATATATGGTCCATATGGTTTACTTTTTTTAGTCATATATTATATTTTTCACTTCTATTTAATTTGATTACATAGTTGTTATTGTTGCTTGATTTACTAAATATTGTTGGGCTTCTATGTAGGTTCGTCATGGACATTTACAAGAGTGAAGGGAACCCATCAACAATAGATGACATTGCCATCATTCCACTTTATGCACCACAGGTAAGTATCCTACACTTGCATATGTCAATGAGTGGAACATGAGACTTGAAATTTTACATATTCTCATATGCAAGTAGATATGATTTTTGACTTTGATTACTCTTAATATGTCTATAGGTTTCTTAACAAAGGAATGGTGAACAATGTGGTCATTTTGTGCTATATTTCATTCACATATTTATTGAAGCTGCCCCAAAGATCTTTTCTGGTGAAGGATATCCAAACTTTGTATGTTATCTTATGTATCATTTTCTGCAATGTTGAACTCTTCTTCAATGATACAGTAATGTTTGTTCTGCTTCATTGTTTTTCACTTTACAGTTGCATGAGGGTTGGTTTGTTCCAGCAGATGTAGATTTGTTTGAGAACTTGGTCTGCTCTTTCATAAGTAGTAGAAATGATCAATCCAGATTACATGACAAGGAGGTCGAGCCTGGTCAAGTAAAAGACACTGAGGGAACGCTTCAGATGAAGATTGAAGAAATAGACACGAAGGGAAAGCTTGAGTCTAAAAATGAAGTAAAAGACATTCAGAAAAATCTTGTGAGCGAAAAGGAGGAAGAAACGAAGGTAGAAGGTGTTGTTGCAAAAACTTGTACAGCAGGGGAAGGAAGCCAAAGGTCCGAAAGACGACGTTCTTACACTGCTTGTCGCGATGTACATTCCATGGATGGCACGCAACGTATTTGTGTTAAGTGGAATATGTTGGGCCAGCCAGTTGGGTCAGGTGGCCGTTCATTTTTTCAGGTGTTGGTCCAGATGTGATGCTTGTCAGCTATCTATTTTTTCAACATCCTTAGTTATTTCTGATGTAACCTTATGTATGTTCTAGGTGGGTTTAAAAGGAATGACTTTTTGGGCTACTCTATGTCATTCTTATACAAGATAGTTAAATACCTTTTTTGGGTTAATGTTGCATTGTATGTTATATTTTATTCTTGCACACAGCACTTGCTTGGATGGATGGCTCTCTACTTTAGATATCTGTGATTGACAAATCTGTGTGAAGTTTTGTGATTGCATTACTTGCCACAAATCTGCACTCTTCTGTGCCTGACAAAAAGTGAGAAGTTTTGTGATTGCATTACTTGCCATAGTCATTGCAACATTTTCAACAGGTGTCGATTCTAGATCCTTTCAGGTATATCAGCAGAATTTGTTCTAATGAAATTTGCATTGCATATCATGTAAAGAGATCTGTGGAATTTGTGTCAAGCTGCTTGGATACTTGAATATTTACCTATGAGCTTAATATGAAATGTTTGTTTGAGTATCCATATGCTTCT
The DNA here is from genome assembly GCA_022559845.1 of Amorphophallus konjac. Classification (NCBI taxonomy): domain Eukaryota; kingdom Viridiplantae; phylum Streptophyta; class Magnoliopsida; order Alismatales; family Araceae; genus Amorphophallus; species Amorphophallus konjac. The sequence continues at coordinate 361,473,476 of CM040120.1, forward strand.
ATTTAAGTAATCATGAATGCTTGAATAAAAGTCTTGATGTCAATTGTTTATTGAGAGTTGAATGGAGTGGGCTATGGTTTGCTGACAATTGAAGCTTAGATTTTGCTATCATTGGACTATTTGAGGAGAGAGTCCCGCTTGCCATGGAATATGAGTAACAAGATATGAAGACATGCTTGATTGGTTGTAAGATAATCTTTCTATGCATGAACCATTTTTGAAATGATGGCTTGTGTGGTAATTGATTTCAAAGCTTTTGCAGGTTGAAAGAATTATGTAAATGTCAAAAGGCAAGGTAAGTGTTCTGTTTATTTTAATTGATCAAATAATGATGAAATTATAATCATGTGTAGTGCAGGCTCTATAATGCTCTCAAACTAATGGATGCATGGTATGTATTTATTTTTGAATAAGAATCATGATACCTTGAATGGGGTGAAGGGTTTAGCACTTGCATTGGCATCATCTTGCAGCTTCCGGGCTGGCTGTTGCAAGTGTCAACTCACAGAGTCGACACTTGTTGGCCTGCTTGCTGCCTTGTTGCAGCAGACAGCAAGTGTCGACTCTGTGAGTCGACACTTGGTGGCCTGGGTCGGTAGGTTCCAGAAAATAGAGTGCCAAGGAAAAAGTGTCGACTCTGTGAGTCGACACTTTCTCCCTGTGTCTTGTTATTTGCTGTAGACAGAACACCTTAAAAAAGGTGTCGACTCTAAGAGTCGACACCTGCTATGGTGCATCCAAATCGGGTCTGTGGTTTGGGTTTCGAAACCCACCTTTTGTGATCTTTTTGACATCAGATGTTCAAGGTATATATATCTCAGCATCTTTAGGCATATACTTCGACCTCAAATCTTAAGGTTCCTCTCGTTTCTGACTTCTTCAGATTGAAGTTCTGTCCATTGGCCTCAAATATTTTGGCTTTTACTGGAAAATGGGATTAGTAAATACTTATCACTGGTCTTCATCAGACTGTATTGGTTGTATTAGTCGTAGGTGAGATCATGTTCACAGGATGCTATTGCTGGATTCAGAACTTATCCACAATTTCTCCAAATACAGGTTATAGTTGATATGGAAAGGTCAAAACTAGAGTTTCAACAACATCTTCATGAGGCACAACATTATTTGAAGTGAGAATATTTCTTATTTTTTCTTAGACATTTTGAATTATCAGTTATTCTATTTCGTCTATGATCTTGGCATCTAATTATCTAAATCCTTATCTTCTTATGTTTTCTAGTTCGGCAACAATAGTGAGGTATTACAATGCCACTCACCATGAGTCCCTACTGATGATTCCTTTCAAACCTGCATTCACCATGAGAGTGATGGACCAAAATCACATGCATCCACCATGAGAATTCCCAGATGCCCAAATTTGAGCTCCAATCAAACCTGCTGTCTACATCTCAAATTATTTCTTCTTGTTGGAAAGAACTATGTATTGCTTATGTATGTGTATATTGTTTACTCAGACTTCAAGATGTGGCTGGATATGGTGTATCTTTGGCTATTAAAAAAGAGTATACTTTGGCTTTCAGAGGTCGAACTTTTGAGTCTCAATTGCTTGAGCTGAGGGTGGAAAATGGGCGTAATGGTACAAATTGGTGTTTTAGTTTCTGTAAAATCTCCACATTACATTTCTCATCTGTATCATCATATGCTTGATGCTTTTCATTGCAAGAAAAAGCAATTGAAAAGGTTACTATATTTATGAAAAGGGAAGCAAGCCAAGACCTGATCCAAGTGTGCGCTCAATCATTGAGGAGTCAATAAGACGCACTAATATGTTACCTGGTCGAAAGGTATGTATGCTCATCATGTCTGAGTGCATGTCTGCCTGTTTATTTTCTTGTTGCTTTTGCATGTATGAATGTGGTGCTATCTAGCTTGCAGAAAGGGCTGTTATTTATAAACACTTGTATGTGTACACCTTGTAGCCTATAACTGTAAGTGATCAAGAGATCTTGGAGATGATATTTTTCCCAGTGGTGAATGAGGCATGCAGAGTGATGGATGAAGGTGTAGTTGTTCGAGCATCTGATCTTGATATTGCATCTGTTCTTGGAATGGGTTTCCCCAGATACCGGTAAGAGTCCTTTAATATCTTAAAGCATAAGGTTTTTTTTCAATTTTATAGATTTTCCACACAGCTAAAATAATCCCTAAGAGTTGCAATCAATCAAAATCTCCAAATTATGGTTAAGCTATTGTTCCATACCCCAGATACCGGTGAGGGTCCTTTAATATCTTAAAGCATAAGTTTTTTTTCAATTTTATACATTTTCCAGACAGCTGAAATAATCCCTGAGAGTTGCAATCAATCAAAATCTCTAAATTATGGTTAAACTATTGTTCCATATTTTAAGCTTAAATTATCTTTCCTGCTAGATTTACTCATACCTGCTAAAGTTTTAGAGTACTTGGGTCAGACTTGTCTGCTCAAGTGATGTTTAATAAATTTATTAACATCTCAGGGGCATGTGCGACATATTAGCAAGTGTCAAGGGACTCGTTTAACAACACAACTTGCCTTTTGGCATCTGGCTAATTAAATCTGGTCTGCTTCTAATCAGATGCTAAAAGCATTAGGAAATGCTTTTTGGTTAAGCCAAAAATATTTTTATCTTCATATTTTATAGGAACAAATATCTGATGTGGATACATTTTTCCCCTCAAGTAATTATTTTTGCTGAGATTTGATGCAAAATAGATCGACTATATCTTATGTTAGGCAACTTATAAGACTGTAAGTATATTCCAAGATTTTTGCGAAGTTTGTTGGTCATAATGATCTATCGTTTCATAAGATTTTGACCAAAGTTGGGATTTAGTTTTTGTATATTAAAATATGATTTTATAGGCCAATTCTACTGATGCCGAAATGTTTTACATGTTCATGTTGTCTTATGAAAAGGATAAGGCTCATGTTATTGTATTTACCTAGGTTCACCAATTTCATTATGCACAGCAGAGTTCTATCTTCTTGGGATCCATTTCGTGCACGTTCATTATTGATAGTAAACGAAAGTTATTTCTATTTTTGTTTGCAGGGGCGGGCTTGTGTTTTGGGCAGATTCCATTGGTTCTGGGTACATTCATGCGAGCCTGAGTAGGTGGGCAGGAGCCTATGGTAACTTCTTCAAACCTTCAACATATTTGGTGGAAAGAGCAAAGAAAGGACTGACATCGGTAAGGATATTTCATCATACTCCTTTTCAGTTTTATTTTAGTTGTGGATGATACATATTTTGATGGACTTATCAGCCTTAGATGGAAGAGCACTGCCCTTATAGGCTTCAGCATAAAAAGTTTAAAGTTTTGGAGAGTAGTTTAGCTAGTGGTGATGTTTGGATGCTGCATTGTCATAAATATAGAAAAGACAAAAGAGTGCATCTACGGTGCTGTAATCATTCTCCCATTGCTTGTATGGTATTGAATCCTGAATGAAGAACCCTTATAACCCACTCCCCTGAATTACACCATGATTGAAGGAAAAGAATCCATAAGCTCTCATAGTCGACACTAATTAGACCCAGTCGCTCTACAAGCTTTTCCTAGGCTTGCCCCTTGATCCATTCATAATTATGTTCCCAACCACAAATTCTCTTTCTTTCTTCCCAATTGTCTTCTTTTTGCTTGATATCAAGATCCTACATGCTGCATTTTATGGTCTCCCTCTCCCAGCAACAGACTTATTAACCTTCCCACAAGGCTCTCCATGTTGTCGGCTGGGCCATCCATGCGTAACCCAACTATCTTTACAAGGTTTTTCGTTTGATCCAAAGTCATCATTGCACTAGATCTCCCGACTTGTGTTATGCTTTTTATTAGTTGCAGGAGAGCCCACTATCTTTCTATCGCTCATAGGTACTGTCTTTCAGGTTCAGTCATATGTGTGTTTCAGAATTACATCACCGATTTCCCCTTCTGTAGACCTTGCAAAGTTTTTATTGTTCTCTTATTCTTATTTATAAATAAAAATTGAATTAATTGAGATTTGTCTTTCCAGGGTCCCAAATGCTAAGCCTGATAGAGGGTCAACTAAAATTGAAATATATGGGATGCAAGGAATACCTCCAGAGATTTTGGCAGCTCACTATGGAGAAGGTATGACTGATTACAGGGATAGAGTGCATCTGTTAATGAGTTATGTTACTTAGTTTGAAGTACTTCACCAGCATTCATTCTGAAGTACTCATATACCAGTAAATAGTTTAGTTACTTTCTTTTCTCTTTGGTGATGGGTATCATCTAATTTCCAGTGCTTTGTCTCCTCCCTTGAAATCTCTATGCATTTTACCCCTTCAAATGTAGTGCAAAGACATGGCATCATTTGTGTATGAATCGTGATATTTTGGGCAGGTCAGGGGATGTTTCCCCATCCTTTAAAGGGGAAGAAACATGGTGGGCTGAGGCCAGTTGGAGAGTGAGAGGAGCTTTTGCATGTCCCTCAAAGAAGGAACAAAGAAGGCTGACCTTATTGCAAAGAACGAACAAAGGCTTGGACAATGATATGTATGTGTATGTATACATCAGTGGCCTTGTTGCCCTTTTACATTAGGGGAACTATCTGTTTATGTGTATGTATGTAGTATGTATCTGTGCATGTGTTACTTGTTCAACACATGTTCTAGTGGTAAATAGTTACTAATTGGAAAGTAAATTTGTGTGTAGGTGAGAAATTAATCTCTTGAAGTTGTTAGTGGTTTTTCGAAGGCCGTGTATGATCTATATTGATGTGTTGAATGTGACTCTATATTGATGTGCTGATTGTGAGTTTTTATGTTATTAGTGATGTGTTCAATGTGAGATTCATGCAAGAATCATTATATGAATGTACAGGTATGATTGCACAATATGAGTATGTAAAAAAAAATAAAAGAACAATATACCTGCATTTTTTAAAAAATGAGACTAGTTCTATTTCTTACATTTTTAAGACAACGACGCTAATACTCTTTCGTACATTTCTTATAGAACGTGATAATATATAATACCTACATTTTTAGAATCGTAGATATAGCCAATTACATGCCTGTGTATATATATTTTTAACCTATGTTATTTAGAAAAGTGTAGGCATAGGCCGATATATATCTACACTTTTGGAGGAACTATTCCTACGCTATAAAAGCGTAGGTATAGAGCAGTATCTACCTATACTTTTTGTTAGACTATTCCTACGCTTTAAAAGCGTAGGTATAGGTTTAACTATATCTACGTTTCATAGAAACATAAGTATAACCTATAGTCACGCGAGCAAGCGCCACGCTTTGAAAACGTGGCTAAAGGCTTTACCTACGTTTTTTAGACCTATTACTACATTTTTTAAACATAGGTAAAGGCCAATTTTCGTGTAGTGATGATAACCCATATTCCATCATGCTCGCCTTTAGATTTAGACAAATCCATGATGAAATCCATGCCAGTATTTTCTCACTTCCACTTGGGAATGTCTAGAGGATGTAATTTGCCGGTAGGCTTTTGGTGTTCCGCCTTGACTTGTTGGCATGTGAGACAACGAGAAACAAAGTCTGCTACCTCCCTTTTCATATTGGGCCACCAGAAAGTCCGTTTCAAGTCATGGTACATCTTGATAGCTCCTAGATGAATTGTGTACCTTGATCGGTGAGCTTCTTCTAAGATTTTCTTCTTCAATTCCGGACAGTCCAGTACACAAGTCCTTTCTCGGAACAATAATCTTCCATCTGATGCTAGCTTGAAATCAGGTTGTTCTTCTAGCTTGTCCTTTATTTCTACAAATACCGGGCCGTTGTCTTGAAGTTCCTTGATCTCGGAGAGTAAATCTAGTTGTATCCTCATGTGGGATAGAGTAATACACCATTTATCCTTGTCCATACTTATATTGAGTTCAGAGAATTGCTCTAACATCCTCTATTCTTGTAACATACTGTTGGCCAATAATGCTCTCGGCTTTCGACTGAGGGCATCAGCTACGGAATTACCCTTTCTAGGATGGTATTGTATTGTGAAGTCGAAGTCCTTGAGATACTATAGTCAATGTCTTTGTCTCATATTCAATTCTTTTTGTGAGAAGAAATATTTGAGACTTTTATGATCGGAGTACATGGTAAATTTGTCACACCCCGAACCGATAGCAGCGAAACGTGTCGTTGCTCGGAACGTGGCAGTTAAACAGTCGTGTCAATTAAAGCATAGTCATGAGCCAAGATATAATTTGAACAAAATATAATTTCATTTCAAATATAAGTTTATTACAATTTGGACCCAAATAAAGGACTCAATAAAAGAAAAATTACAATGGACTCGTGACTAGACTTAAGGTAACTATAAGACAACTAGACTAGACAGTTCATCTAGATGTCGGAGTTCTCTTCACTTTTGCCCTTGCCCATCTTGTTCGATCTCATCATCACTGTCACGCCCCGAGCCGATAGCAGCGGAACGTGTCGTTTGCTCGGAACGTGGCAGTTAAACAGTCGTGAACGATCAAGAGCAATGGCATGAGACCAAATAATTTTGAACAACAATAGAAATTTTATTTCTAATATAAATCTCTTACAAGAACTTGTTTTCCAACTTAGAGACTCAATCACAATGGCAAGGAAGAAAATGACATACTAACAGACTTAGACAGGATAACTGAATGAGACGATAAGCTAACTTAGCCAGACATTGCTATCTAGACTCAAGAAAACCAAAAAGACACAGGTTCACTAGTTTCCGAAGCTCGCTTGCACACTTGTCCCGCCCGTGTGAGTCTCGGTCTTACTAGCCACTTGATTACCTGAAAATGTTGGAATGAAACGGAGTGAGCGAACGCTCAGTAGGAAATTATATCTCAAGAACTAGCAATGGGTTTAAGTAATTACACTTTTTATCATGTAAATGCAATAAGGCTATGCATGTAGAAAAAACTGATCAAGTAAAACTAATCAATAGAATAACACGTCATACAAAACATCCAAGTGAGTCTTAAACAAGAGATATTCATGAGAGACTTTATAGATTATTGGCTATTTCACACAAGTACTTTGCCCGTGTCGGGCCACGCTAGTAAAGTCACGCAAGTTGAGTCACGCACGCAAGAAAGAGAGAGAGTGTGGAATGCCAATTAGATTAAGAGAAAGAGTACTTCGGTGCAATGCTAGACACCGGTATCATTACAACTCCCATGGGCACTAGTACTTTTGGGTGCTCCTCCCAGGACCAGATCGGGCCCTTATATGCACAGCATTCACGATAGATCTAGACATCCACGATAGTTTATAGCCAATAAGGAGTTCCAAGAACAAACTTTAATAGGATGATAAGATAATATTTTCATGGAATTCATGAGGGTAAGGCCCTTGAGTAAGGACATTCTTCCGATAAAATCTACGCGAAGCATATAAACCATGACATGTCGATAAACTGGGTGGAATTGGTTCCCTAACTTGGGTACCATGACAATTAAGTGTCCATATATAGATGGTCACCTATCTGATATAGAATTGAGGTCTACAAGAACAGCCTATTAATGGCATGATGTTCTTATCCCCTCAAGAATATTCTCATGATATTCACTTAGCATAACATGAGGGCCGGTATACCATGTTTCTATAGAGTGACATGGTAAAGATTGTGTAATAGGTTTTTATGGTACAACCAGCTCAGTCGGCCTTGAGGGAATCCAAGGCTCGAGGAGTCTTACGGAGGTCTCCATGACTAACTCACTAGTCCAAAGGAACGGAACGTCCAATGGAGAGCTTGTATGTCACCGAGAGTTGAGGGGTAAACGGTAAAACATCGTAAAACGTGGGACTATATTCACGGAGTGGAAATATAGTGCCAACTATATTATTATATATACATATATCAAATCCTCGGTTAACAACATAACATTATATAATGTAAACCCACGGTTAATCAGCAACAGTGAAAATTACTACTCAGGAAAATAGCGACTTTATCAAAGTCGTAAATTATCAAATTCACGCCTTCATCAGGGGCGTTTATCTACAATTCGACGGCTACAGTAGCAGGCATTCAATTTAGTTAAAAATTCACGCCCCGGTTCAGGGCGCTACTTCTGTAAGAGACGACTTTGGCCAGGTAGTTAATTTCATTAACATTAGAATAGCATTCGTGAACAGTATGATTTTCCACATAATAAAATTTAGGAAAATAGGGTCACATGATCAGGAAGAGAAAAATAACAGGAGTACAAGAATATGATCATGCATTAAAGTATAATCATGTTTGAATAGATATATAATTTTTAACATGGTTAATTATTAATTAAAGAAATTGACGTCTGTGTGCAGGGCGTCAAAACTGGAATTGACGACTTCGTAAGGGTCGTTTCTTTTAAACTTGGCGCCCTAGACAGGGTCGCTACTTTCAGATCTTTATAGAAAATGTTTGAAAACCATGATTTAACTATATACATGCATTTCATGATGATTTAACACTAGAATTTAACTAGTTTGGGCTACGTTCTTGAGAAAACCTACTTGATGGTGATCTGGGTTGAAGAAACTGGAGAACTTGTAGGGAATACGGTACTCTGTTCAAAACAGAGTGTCCTAAGAACCGCTACGCACGAATTTAGACAGCAACCTAGCAGCCAGGTCTTCAATCAGATGAACGCAGTGTAGGTGAGTAATAGATGAGAAGAAGATGCTCAAGCTCCAGACTTAGAGAGATAATAGCTTTTCCTTACTTATCTGTGAAGATGCTGTCGATGAAGAACACTCGTTCTTCAGTTAGGCAGACACTTCCTCACGCTGCAGGCAACCTGCAGAAGAAGCGGAAGAGGAAGAAGATGAAGATGTTAAAAATCTTCATATATATAACCGGAGGCAAGGGAAAAGAAAAGAAAGAACATTACCTGTTCTTTACGGTTGACAGCGGCAGAGCTTCCTTCCAATAAAATAGCTATTAGGGTTGGATCGTATGGGGTATTTATAGGGTTAAGAACCTAATAGAGTTAGAATTCTATTAGAACCTACATTCCCTTTTATAGAGTCCTTTCCCTGATTGATTTAACATGTACCAACCTAGAACCCTTCCCTAGATAAGCATAAACTTCCCTGGATAAGCTCCGTGTTCGAACGAAACTAAAACTGAATTAACGTCTTATGTTAGGGCGTGAATATTTAAATTGACGCCTTGCATTTCGTCATTTTTAAAGAAATAACGCCCTTCCGTCGGGAGCTATTCACGATTTCACGTCAATTTGTGCTTGTTACAATATTTGAGGATTTTTATCTTTTTTATTTGATTAGGTTTAGTTATGAAATTTTATGGGTAATAGTTTTCCATTTTTATTGATTTTTCCATGTAATTAGTTTTTACAAATTCCTTTAAATCAAAAAGTGGCACTATTCACGCACACTATTCATTCCTCAAAGAATTGACGACGTGCCATACGTCGTGTCTTTCTAAAGTGACGCCCAAATAGTTGGGCGCTATTCACTTTGGGCTCTTTCTTTATGGATTTTTATCTTTTTTTCTAGATGTGATATAGATGGAAAAATTTCAGGGTATTAATTTTCCATTTTTCTCTATTTTTCTATATAATTATTTTTCCAAAATTCTTTAGTCGTAAAATCGGCACTATTCATTTTATAATAAAATTACGACTTAGCTTAAGTCGTTTCTTATGTAATTGACGCCTGCATACGTTGGCGTCATTTCATTTTTTTACATTTTCACTTGCCCTTCAAAAGATTAATAGTGTATATATATCCCTATTATTTCTATAACTATATAATGCACAAATCCATACATCTCCAAGTCTATACATTCCATCACACAAGTCTATACACTCTCCAAGCATCTCACGTTCCAAGCCTATACATAGCCCATGTCTATATATTTTCTAAGTCTGTACATTGCGTTCCCTAAGTCCATACATTCCATTACACAAGTCTATACATTGTCAAAGTCTTTGCATTCCGGAAGTCTATACATTCTTGAAGTCTATATATTCTACCCACTCAAGTCTATACATTCATTCCTTTATCTAAAGTCATCCAAAGTCTATACATTCTACCCACTCAAGTCTATACATTCATTCCTTCATCTAAAGTCATCCCAAGTCTATACATTCTACCCACTCAAGTCTATACATTCATTCATCCAAGTCTATACATTCATAAGTCCACACAATGCATAAGTCTATACATTCATAAGTCCATACAATGCATAAGTCTATACATTTCTCCAAATCTACACACTCCTTCCCCAAGTCTATACATTCATTTCCAAGTCTATACATTCATAAGTCCACAAGTCTATACACTCACAAGTCCACGCATTCCCTAAAAAGTCTTTACACTCACAAGTCTATACAATGCCAAGTCTACACATTCACAAGTCTACACAAGTCCACACATTCCCTAAGTCTATACACTCACAAGTCCACACCTTCCCTAAAAAGTCTTTACACTCACAAGTCTATACAATGCCAAGTCTACACATTCACAAGTCTATACAATGTCAAGTCTACACATTCCTTCATCTATAAAGTCTGTACATCAGTCCAAAGTCTATACGTAAATATTATATTTATATATCCTTTTCCCTTCTAATATAGTAAATGTCATAAATGTGAATATTAAATTTTATAAATTATTAATAAAATACTAATCGATGTTTTCTTCGAGATTTATTAATTCTAATTCCAATAAAATTATATTATGCATTAAATGCCTACTTAAAAACAACATGTTATTCTTAAATTTATTATAATACAATGGTAGGGTTCATGAGTTCTTTTTGTGAGATTTCTCAGGATGTCAGGGGGTCGTGTACCGAGTCTGGCCTTGATTATTTACGTTGTATTATATTTATTTATATTGTATTATATATTCATAAACATATTTGTTATTTTCTAACCCTCATATACATATTAATAATTTATATGTATATAGGGATTTTATTCCTCATAATTTGTTTAACTTTTATTAGTGCTTGTCCTAGGTATCAGAGGCAGGTTCGATCTGAGCAACCCTATAGGAATATCACTTGACCATTTATTTAAAATTTTATTTATTAAACATTATATACTTATAAGAGTATGTATTTATTATTATGTATATTTTTATTCTTATTCCAAAATTACCGGGCGTTACAATCACTAAGGTCGTTACCTAAAAAATATTAGAAAACACTAGGTGAGGGAAGGCTCAATAGGTCTTAATATCTCAAGCTCCAAGCTAGCTTTAAGTGATTATCAATTTAACATGCACATGCAAATCATGCAAGATATCATAATCGAGAACTATAATGGTACGAGATAAATTCGAGATCTGTAAAGGAGAGTAGACAAGACGATGGATACTTTCAAGAGATATAAAGAAAATAGCTAGACGAGAGAATATATCAAGGACATTTATAATGAGATAACAAGCACTTTCATAAGGTAATTCCAATAGCGTTCATGAGGAGACAATAACAATCAATTTCACTAAGGCATTCACTTTCACTAGAGCATATCACGTAGCTTTCACTTTATAGGATTGGCCATATGTATAAAGAAGTTCAATTATTCGAGTAGTGATCACTTGTGAAATGTCGTAGATCAATCTTGCTTTTGGTTGGTACAATGTCACACCCGATCATCCATAAGACCGGTACACGTTTGGACTTTATCTCATCCATGGGATCAGATCAGGATCCCATCACTTTTATATTCTAGCGCATGCATTGAGTATCAATTTGTTTGGACCCATAGCCCCTTTTGTGTCTAGACCTCCACTTAAAATAATAGCCAAAGAGTTCCAAGGATCAAACATATAGGAACATGAAGCATAGAGTTCAAGGATAGAACTTGTAGTAAGGACGATATATCAATAAATCATATGAAAATCATGACAATCTAGAAATCTAGGTGATTGGGTACAACCAGCTCGGCTGTCTTGACGGAATCCAAAGCTAGCATAGACTTACGGAGGTCTTAATAAAGAAAGTACTAGTCCGAAGGAAGGAATATCTCACGGAGGATCCAATCATCACCAAGAGTTGAAATGTGTAATGTGAAATAATTGTGAGATAGGGACTCTATCCACGGACTGGGATATGAGTACCAAGAGACCTGCGATATGGGCCAAAACTCGATAAAATCATGAGATACAAAATTTACGTACATTAATTTGTGTCTCCTTAGAGAGGAGCAAATTTTCTAGAATTTATCACAATTAAATAAAATTATATTAATTGGCGTCCATGGATGGAGGCGCCATTTCACTAAGTCACGACGTTAATTCTTTCATTTTTCATATCATTTTCTTTTAAATAAATAAACAAGAATGTGCGTCTATTTCAGAAGACGTTAATTTCATATTTTATTTCTATTAATTTAATAATTCAAAATAAATAGTATTTCCCTGAGATGATGTCAATTTATTATTTTACTAATAATTCAAAAAATTATGTCCCTTTAAAAATACACATTTTATTACACTATATATTTATTTTGAGGGAACAATGATATAATATATATATATATATATAAGGTTCTAGTAGATATAGATAAAAGAGAAATATATACATGGCATGTAAGCAATTTGGGGTTTCATAGGGTTTATGGAAAAATTTTATAAGAATGGACGACAAAGCTGTCGTCGATTCTTTATGAGGTGCATGGATGAATAGTGCCACTTTTTGTATGGTAGGAATTTTATAAAATAAATTATATACAAAATAGGAAAAAAAATATAAGGATCTTAACCATGTAATATCATAATTTTATTTTATCTATTTTTAAAGATAAAAATTCTTGAAGTTCATGCGTGGTTTTGACCGAATAAATTGAGTCACTTTTAAATTAGTAATTTTTCATGGATCTAAATATATGAAAATTAGTAGAAAAATGTGGAGATTTTAAATATATATTTTTCAAGAATTTTGGGATACATGGTTACGTGATTATAAAATCTTTAATCATGGTTTCATTCTATCCGCGTGTAACATAAACATACAAACATTTAAATGATTCCCACGTAAAATATGTAGGAAGTCATGACATCATGGAATGTACAGAGAGTACGCAGGATTATTATCGGGTTTAGCTTGGGAGAATACCTACCCTTTTTTTTACATCGCTTTAATAAGGGAGAAAGGAAGCAGAGGAAGAGGATCTTTAGGCTCCTTCACGATCTCGGTTGTAAGAGGATCACGGCCGGTTCTCCTTGGCAGCAGAAGAAGAACAGCTTCTTCACGTACGTTGTAGGAGGAAGATGGATGAAGAACTTCGACGAAGAGCAACAGCAGCAATAGTTGCTGCCTGTTCGTGGGAGGGGTTATTTAGAAGGGTTGAAAAACCTCAAGGGCTCGAAGACTATCAAAGGCAAGGTTTTAGAATCATACCGTGTGTTGCTCCATCTCATTAATTACCTGTCATATAACCCGCCGCCTGCCATGCTTTGCGAGTGAAACCTTAAGCCTAACCCCATTCAACGTCGAACGTGGTAACATGGGTTGGGTCATTGACAAGGGTGCTTGTGATGGCTTTGAATAAGCCTTTGTCGTTGGTATTAGTAGCCTATTTATCATGTGGTTTTAAAAGGGCAATGGGTTTGGTTTGAGGGGCTTATGTTAACATGGCCCATTCATTATTGTGAACGTGAGGTTCATCTAGAGGGTTTCTTGATGGGTTAACAACGTTGGGTTTACATGGGCCATCCTCTTTTATCACGTTGGGTTGGTTTTCAATGTTCATACACATACTCCGTTGGATGCCTCAACTATTGAATTGTTTTGTTTATGTTAAAGCCCAAGTATTTATCTATACACACCTAAACCAAGCCCTTCACGTTAGAGTTCACTAAGCACATCTATATCTATGTATCCTCGGCCCATTTAGCTACTTTACAATTTGGAGATTTTAAAAGTTTATTACTATACAGATTCGAGTTATGATGGGTATTTAGCTAGTTAACATGTTTCACTTTTGAATTCTTGTATGAGGCCCATTTATGTATTAGGCGTAGCCCTTCTTTAAATTTGTGAGTTGAGTATTTTAACTATTTGAGGATTCATTCATAGACCACTTATTAATATTAAGGTCTTTTCATTTACTTAAGAGTAGAACTTTATACAAGGATTTTATTTTTCTTATAATTTTATTTATTTACCATTGTCTCGGGTATCAGAGTCGGGTTCGATCCAATGTCACTTTACTCAATTAACCACTTATATCTCTAGTGAGGCCCATTGAGTTCTAGCTTTATGATTGGGCCTTTTTAATCTTTGAAGGAATTATTTATAGCCTTCTAATTAATATTCATGTCCTTTGATTTATTCTAGCACTTTACATTTATCAAAATTTTATTCTCCATTTTTATTCTATGGCTATTACATAGTTATTATCATTTATTTTCTATTTAAATTTTTGGGGTGCTACAAAATTGTTCTTCATAGAGATAGTGTCTCCAGATCTTTAAAGCAAATACCACCGCCGCCAGCTCCAAGTCGTGCACCGGGTAGTTCTCCTCGTGCTTCTTTAATTACCGGGAAGAATAAGCAATGACTCTCTCTTGTTGCATTAACACACACTCGAGGCCAATACTCGAAGCATCGGTATATATCTCTAATTTCTCTCCTTCAGTCGGTAATGTTAAGACTGGGGCAGTGGTCAGATGACATTTCAAGGCTTGAAAACTTCTCTCACAATCTTCATTCGCTTATAAGGAATCTCCTTACGAGTCAGCCTAGTAAGAGGAACATCGATTTTGGAGAAGCCACTTATAAATCGCCGGTAATACCCAGCTAGACCCAAGAAACTACGAATCTTGGTAGCATTAGTGGGTCTTTCCCAATTCTTCACGGCCTCGACCTTTGACGGATCAGCAGAAATTGCACCCTTTGAGATCACATGCCCTAAGAAAGATACTTCCTCGAGCCAGAAATCACACTTGCTAAGCTTGACATAGAGTTGATTCTTCCTTAATATTTGTAATGCAGTCCTTAAATGCTCTTCATGATCCTCTTCGGTCTTTGAATATATCAATATATCATCAATGAAAACTACTACAAATTGATCTAGATGAGGTCTGAATATGTTGTTCATCAACGGTATAAAGGTTGTAAGGACATTTGTTAGTCCAAAAGGCATAACAGTAAATTCGTAATACTCATACTTGCTTCAAAATGCCGTTTTGTGAATATCCTCATCCTTCATCCTTAATTGATGGTATCCCGACCTGAGATCAATCTTTGAGAAATATTTAACTCCAGATATTTGATCAAATAATTCATTGATCCTCGACAATGGATACTTGTTCTTGATGGTAGGATGGTTCAGTTGTCGATAATCTATGCAGAGTCTCATCGATCCATCCTTCTTCTTTACAAATAGCACATGTGCCCCCCATGGCGAAGTACTTGGCCTGATGAATTCTTTCTTCAAGAGCTCCATCAATTGTTTCTTTAATTCCTTTAGCTCAGTTGGGGACATTCTATAAGGTGCCTTAGAAATTGGACCAACACCAAGGACAAGGTCGATGGTGAAAGCCACTTCTCTTTGTGGGGGTAATCCGGGCAAATCTTCCGGAAACACATCGGGAAACTTCTGAATCACGCGAATGTCTTCTATCTTGGACTCCTTAACTTCCGCGGCAGACACAAATGCTATGAAAGCCACACGCCCCTTTCTTAAGAGCTTACTAGCTTGGAGGGCCGAAATAAGGGGCGACTTATTTTGACTCCGAGGACTAGTGTAGACAAGTTCTGGGAATTCCTTAAAAGTTACTTTGCCGTTTTGACAATCTATAACTGCCTTGTGTGTGGATATCTAATCGGCTCCTAATATAACACCGTACCCGTCCATATCTAGGCATATCAGATCAGCAAGTAAATTATGCCCTTTAACCATAACTTCACAATTCGGGTAGTGGTGTGAAAGCTCGGATTCATTTCCGAGAGGAGTAGAAATAACTAAATCTATCCATTCTGATTCCATAGGTAATGAGTCGGCAAATATTTTGGAAACAAAAGAATGAGTTGCACCGGTATCAAGCAAGACATGAGCAGTCTTAGAACAAATCTTTAATGTACCTTCCACGAGTCCACCTTCACTATTTTTTACCTCTTGGAGAGCTTGGAGACGGGCTTGCTTTTTGACCGGGCGCTTCTCCTCTCCGGCTTGATCATTGAGTAAATGACACTCGGGAATCTGGTGATCGCGGCTTCCGCATCGGAGACAAGCTCCTAATCTCCTCCAGTACTCCTCGGCCTTATGGCCGGCCTTGTCACAATGCTTGCACACCTCTTTGGAAGGTATGGTAGTAATAGAAAAGGGCTTGCTACCCTTCTTAAACTTCTTCTCTTGGGAGGAATATCCCCCGTTGCTAGACCTCTTCTTATTGAAAGTCGGCTTGAAAGTGCCGGAGCTCATAACGTGCTCCTTCTTGTCCTTCCCATGAATCCGGTCGGACTGTTCTATGGAGTCTTCTAGCAAATGAGCTCGCCGTACCTTTTCCGAGTAGACTTGAATGTCCATCGGCGCTAGTTGGGTAATATATTGCGGCCGAAGCCCATTACGAAATCTCCTAGTCTTTATCTTCTCAAGACACACTAATGTGGTGCCCTCAAAAGCCTAGAGAATTGGGCCTCATATTCGGCCACTGATGAGGTCTTTTGTTTGAGTGCGGTAAACTCCGCGGCTTTCTTCTCTTGTATACGGTCGGAGAAATATTTGCTATTGAAGTATTCAACAAACTCACCCCATGTGATGTGATCATGTGGCAGAGTAACTACTACAAATTTCCACCAAAAGTGAGCATCCCATTCTAGTTGAAAGGCTGCCAATAAGACATTCTCTTCGTCCGTGCATTGCATGACACAGAATATACGCTCGATCTCCTTCATCCAGTTTTCGGCATCGTCGGGGTCGGACGAGGCATTGAACTTTGGCGGGTTCATGTTACGGAAACTACGGTGGAGATCACCTGCTCCACCTTTTACTCCGCCCTACGCCACTTGTTGTAGGGCCTGAGTAAGGCATTGAACGATGCGTTGTATATCGCGCCATTGAGCACGTTCGGCAGTCATGATCCTACAAAATTTAAATAACTCTATTAATATACAATTAATCAAGGGTCTTAAAGACCTAAGTTAACTTAACACATGACTCTACCTATCTCACCGAGTAAAAGGTATAAACTTATCCTTGGACTTTGGTTTCCTAGGTAAATTGAAAACTTAGGCTCTGATGCCATAAAAATTGCCACGCCCCGAGTGCGGAAGGAACCCGGTACGCGTGATGAGTTTATATCAATCATGTCAATCAGAGTAAAAGGAATTCGACACATAGACAGAGTGTACAAAGGTAGAAAAAATAAACCAAATCATTTATTTCATTAAAACTCCAACGATAATTCTATTACAGACTCTTTATTGTCAAAGTAAAGTTACTAGACTCAATAAAAGGATAATGCAATGATGACTCAAGAAAGATGAAAAGACACGACTAGATAACGGCTTTGACAAGCGGACAACTCTACGCTCTTCACTCGTGTCCATTCACATCCGAATGATATTCATCATCAGAATTATCTAAAAAATAGTGGAAAAACTAGTGTGAGCGAACGCCCAGTAGGAATTATATCTCAATATCAATCTTGCTTTAAGTAAATTATATGTTATATGAACTATGCAAGTATAACGATGCATGTGCGCAAGATAATGACGAGAGTAGAGTATCAAGAAATAATATAGATGAACTAGCAAGATTTCAAGATAATCATATGAAGTATGTCAAGATTGTCAAGCACGTAATATCAAGTCATGTCATGTGAATTGGCTATTATAATTTCAAGTAAGTAAATACACATTCCGGGTCACGTAAGTCATGTCAAGTCAAGTCAAGCATTAAAGAGATTTGTGGAATGTCAAAATCAAGCAAGTCATGCACTTCGGTGCAATGTCACACCGTGATCAATATAGCTCCCATGGGTACAAGTAGTTTCGGGTGCTCCTCCCAAGACCAGATCAGGCCCTATATGTGCCAGTATGGAGTCATGAATTTAGTTTTAGACATCCACTATAGTTTATAGCCAATAGAATTCTAAAGGAATAATAAATTGAGGATAACTAGGTAGATTCATGGAATTATGAGTTCAAGGATAGAACTTTTAATAATGATGACATAGCGATAAATCACGTATAGAAATCAAGACATGTGTGAATCTGGGAAATTGGCGTCCACTCAGGTCACCGCCAATTATAGAATTAGCGCCTTTTGTCAGGTCGCTACATCTATGAACAGTAACATGCATGAAGAAAATGGCACCCATTTACACGGTTGCTCATTTCATTTGGGGTCCTTTATCTGGTCGCTCATTCCAGACAGAGACAGAACTCTCACAGAACACTATACACAACGCTCTATGATGGCTAGGCATCATGTTACTTCAGAGTGACATGATAAATTAAGGTTACATGGTTTTTAGGGTACAACCAACTCGACTGCCTTGAGGGAATCTAAAGCTAGCGGAGATTTATGGAGGTCTTAATAAAGAAAGTACCAATCCGAAGGAAGGAATATCCTGCGGAGGGTCCAATCATCACCAAGAGTTGAGTGTGTAAGCGATAAAATAACGTGAAACAAGGACTCTATCCACAGACTGGGATAAGAGTGCCAAAAGACCCGTGGTCTGGGTCAAAACCTGATAAAAACTGTGAGACAAGAAATAGCGACCATGCACGTGTATGGGCGACTTTTTACAATGTCGCTAAATCAATAATTTTCACAGAAATTTTATAGTTTTCACAAGAATAGGCGGCCTTCCAGAAAGGCGCCATACTTTAAATAGCGACCACTTTATGGTCGTTAATTCATATTTTCTATATTATTTGCCTTTTTAGGTAATAAACAGGAATCATCGACTCTGTATAGAGGCGCTATCTCATGAATGGGCGGCTGGCCAAACAGTCGCTCATTCTTTTGTGTTTATAAATCAGAGGGCATCGGGCAGGTGCACATCTAGACAGTAATTACTATTCATTTCTTCTAATTAGCATGAACAATAGCATCTTGACATTTATGATGAAATTCAGAAAACTAAGGACATGAAAAAGTAGAGAAAAATATGATGAAACTAGAAATATGCATATCATGTTTTTCAGATATATGGTTCCATAGTTATTTAATTTTATGGGTTTTTTGCATATTAGTCCCTACAAATATGATGATTTGCTTTTTAGTCCCTACAATCTCTCTATTGTTTAAAAAGTCCTTGTAAATGTTACCGTTAAACTAAATAGTCCCTGTCCTTTTTTACCGTCGACGGTATTAAACGCAAGTGTAGTTACCTTTACCCTAGTTGCTGAAAAGACAAACCCACCCTCGCTTAATCGAGGGTAACGGCCGTAGTAACCCTCCAACTGAGTCCTTAGGGCACACCACAGAACCGGACCCTCCTCTTTCCCTTCCCCCCGTACATAATCGCCATTGCCGTTGATTTCACTCTCTGGGTCGTCGCGACAGCAACGACCACCGGCCACCGCCAGGGTCGATTAGGCACCATCGCCATTGCCCAAACCTGCACGTAACAACTGCGGCGCTTCATGGCACCCCATCTGCCGCCGCAGACGTACGACCGCCCTCGTTCAGACGCTGCATCACCGGAGTCACCACCCCACGTTCAGGTCTGGGCCACACAGCTCCGTCTCCACTCCGGTACGCGTCAGGCGCTCCTGCCACCTCACACTTAGTATGATCTGCAAATATAAATGTTTACTCATGCATTTTATATGTTTACAGAGTCGAAATATTAAGGACATCAATTTTTGTTTTCTTTCTATATGGTTTAGGGATAAGATTGTTGTTATGTCATTTTTTGCTATACTGTTGTTAGATTATTTAATGCTCTAAAAAGTTTTGTTATTAATTGTAGATGTCTGAATTCACGGGTGTAGTTTCTTTATGGTTCTGTCAAAAATTTTTGCTTTAATATTTTTCAGTCACTCAATTCATATTAGTTAAGAATGTTATTATTGTACTCAGATTATTGGGTATGCGTGCTGATTTTGTAATGTGGATAACTGTTCTAAAGAGTTTATTTCTGTCTTCAGATTGTTAGATTGTGAAAATGGGGGAACGAGAGCCATCATTAAAGTTGACATATAAGTTTGGTGGTTATTGGAAAACTCTTCAGTCTGGGAGGAGGGCATATGCACTAGGTCAGAGCAAGACAGTCGTGGCATATCCTGATTACTACAGTAGATGCATATTAATTGAGGATATGGGACATATATCTAAGTGGGCAAGTACACATTGTTTAGAATTTCATTATGAATTGCCTAATAGCAGACCCGTTCAGTATGAGGAAATTGTTTCAGATGCTCAATTATATGAGGTGATGAAAGCCCATTTGCCCGTAGGGAAGATGACCATATATGTTAGCACATTGGACAGTCGGCCATTAGACTTACAGTCAACCAATATTCCACATAAAGGTATGGCCAGCCAGACTACTCAGGCCCATTCCCAGACATTTGTTGACATTGATGATATGGATGATGATGCTGAGGTTGGTCAACATTCTGAGTTTGTTCATGATGCTGCAGTTGTTCATCGTGATGAGGTTATTCATGATGTCCCTACCCCTACCCCTGCCCCTGCCCCTGCCCCTGTAGTTGATGAGGATTATCATATTTTAAAGAAGAGGATATGTTCTGAAGCTGAGCACAGTGACTCAGAATTTGTTGCATATGAAGATGAGTACAGCGAATCTGACGAGAGTGTGGCTGATTCTGATGAGGTACAAACTGAGGACAGCTATCATTCAAGGCCATGTCCCTCAGATGAATCTGATATTGATGGAGGAGTTTCAGATGATGATGGAGATTTATTGGAGGTTGATGAAGAGACCTCAGATATATCAGTTGGTTCTCTATTTGTAAATAGTCAAGAGTACAGGATTGCTCTACGTCAGCATGCTATTAAAAATCAATTTGAGTTCAAGCAAGTGAAAAATGACAGCATGAGAATTACTGTTGTATGTGCAAATGTTAATTACAAATGGAGAGTGCATGCCTCAAGGCTGCAAGATGGAGTTACTTTTGCAGTCAAAACAATGCAGGAAAAGCACACATGTTCAGCCACATCTAGGTGTGATAGCAGGATGGCATCCAAATCTTGGATTTCAGCCAGGGTATTGGAAGCAGTGAAGGAGAATCCTGACATACCTCCAAGAAAGTTGCAAGCTGATTTATTGAAGTCTTACAATATTTCAATCCCTTATCACCGCATTTGGCGTGCACGAAAGTCGACAAAGGAGAAGGTGTTTGGGAAGGTTGAGGAAACGTACAAGCATTTGTCACAGCTACTGAATGAATTAAAGCAGAGCGACCCTTCCTCAGTTGTATAGTACAAGATTGGATTGGATGGTTGTTTCTAGAGGGTGTTCATTGCCTTAGGGGCATGTATTAGTGGTTTCAAAGATGGCTGCCATCCAGTGCTTGGCATAGATGGATGCCACTTGAAAGGGTATTACACTGGGATCTTGGTGGCTGCAGTTGCTCTTGATGGGAATCATGGTTTGTTCCCAGTTGCCTATGGTATTGTTGAGGGGGAGAGTATAGACTCGTGGACATGGTTTTTGCACAAGTTGAAGGACGTTATTGGAAATCCGACAGGGATTACATTCATTTCTAATATGGAAAAGGGCATTGAGGTAGCTGTCCCAGATATCTTTCCAGGTGCCGAGCATAGGTAATTAAGTTTCTCCTTTTACAATGTTTGATCTACTGCTAGTTTTATTTTTCATAATGTATGAATTGAGTGACTATGTATTTTAATGACATTAACTATAGGTTTTATATTAATGATGAGATTGTAATTTCAAATTGCTTGTAGGTTTTGTATGCGGCACCTTTACAGGAATTTTAAGAAGAAATGGCCGGGCCCAGGTTTCAAGAATGCTGCATGGGCAGCAGCAAAATCTTACACTGTTCAAGAATATAAAGTAGCTATATTTGAGATGAAGAAACTAGATCCACATGCTGCTTCCTATTTAGAAAGTTTGCGATGTGCCTGGTCAAGATGTCATTTTAATGACAAGGGTAAGCTAAACTACATCACTAACAACGTAGCAGAGTCATTCAATTCATTTGTTGGTGATACGAGAAGCCAACCACTTGTAGACATGTTAGATGGAATTAGGCAGAAAATTATGGTGAAAATGGATCACAGGAGGAGACATGCACGTAGGATCAAAGAAAAGTTTGTGCCACGGGTTGTTGCCTATTTAAATGCAATTGTTAGGAAGTTGGGAAAATATGCAGTCAGATATTCCACTGATCTTGTGGCTGAGGTGGAAGGTCCGTATGAGAGGTGTGTTGTTAAATTGGACGAGATGTATTGTTCTTGTCGTCAATGGCAAGTCAGTGGGCTGCCTTGCCAACATGTTACTGCTGCTGTTGATGCACGTAGGGGCCTCCAAATTAATAATTTTGTTGATATATGTTATTCAATTGAGACATATAAAGCCACATATGGAAAGTCAATACAACCATTGCCAGATAAGAGCATGTGGCAGACTGTAGAATCTGTTGAGGTGCTTCCTCCTCGCTGCCAAAGACCCCGAGGTCGCCCTCGGAAGAAGAGGATTAGAGATGCTGATGAAAATTAAAAGGCACTTAAGAGATCCCATAAATGCAAAAGATGTGGACAATGGGGCCACCATAAAAATACTTGCAAAGAACCCCTCCCAGGACCAGAATCTGCAGTTACAGCCATTGGCGTAGGTTCCACAACTTTGGCACGGAAGTAAGTTTGTATTGCAATTATGATTTGTATTTTGTCTATTTGATTTGCTTTGTGCATAATATTGAAAGTTATGTTATAGGCAAGGCCCAAGAAGACCACCCAGGTTCGTAAGTGGTAGGGCTACTCAGGCTCAAACTAGTGATGGTGGTGAAGGGCCACAAGTTGTAACTTCGGTTGGTCCAGGTCAGACCCACGGGAGGGCTAAGAGAGGTACCAGCAGGGGCAGCACTGAAGGAAGCAGTCGGGGGAGAGGTAAGTTAGCACACATGTTAAATTTCTAAATTGAAATAAGAATTAGACTGATATTAATACAAGTATAACTCATGTAGGTCGCACAATTTCAGTGGAGGCACCGGGCTCCAGCAGCACTAGCGAAGGAGACATTCGTGTGCACACGGTGATAAATATGGACAGTCAAGCATCCATTAACTTTGATCAGCATTCCTCCATGTTCAACTTCCAACAACTCCCGCCAAATTATGAGTTTAAAATATACTTTTTAACTTGTAGGTAAAGATTATGTTATTTCTAATAGTTAACACCCTCTCTTTGTCACACCTACAGGACATTGCCTGATGTGAAGAATGTTGTTGCTGACCGGATGTGAAGAATGATATTGAAGAACAATATTTCATATCTGTTTTATGTGTTGTTGTCCTCAATGTAAACTCATCGCACAAGTTTTATGGATTGTGAAGTTTTGATGTAACTGATACAAGTATCTGTTTATTTGTTGGTGATATGACTGATAGTTGTAGTTTTATGCTGGACTTAAACCATGTTTGAATGATAGATGGTTTGTGTTGGTTTGAAATGAATGATACATGGGTTGTGATGATTTGATATGAATGATACAATGGTTGCAAGGGTAACTAACTGGTGCAGAGATGCACGGCAAGTGCTGATGGTATATGCAAAAAGCCCTAATGAGAATTAGCCAAGAAATAATTATGTCATCTGGAAATAATGCTATTGATAGCAGCAGGTGTCATGCCAAAATCCAAACCCTCCATGAGAGGTCGACACTTCAAGCAAGAGAGGTCGACACTTCCTATGTACACAGTTCGGCTTAAGGTTGAAACCTTGTACAGACTTTATAGTGTGTAATGCAGTGTGTAGACTTTGCAATGTATAGACTTTGTAATGCAGTGTGTAGACTGTGCATTGTCCACGCTAAGTCTATACAGCCAATGCATTGGCCAAGTCTATACATTGCACTGTAGCTTGCACGAAGTAAAGTCTGTACATTGGGCTATCAGGTAAAGTCTGTACATCTGTTAGCTGGAACTGTGCAAGTCTATACATCGCTGCATTGGCCAAGTCTATACAATGGCATTTGTTCATGCATGTTAGCAAGTCTGTACAGCCTGTGTTCACAACACAAAGTCTGTACATCGCATGCTCACACAAACGCCAAGTCTATACATTGGCTTTGCTTGCATGAGCTTGAAGTCTATACATTGGCTTGAAGTCTATACATTGGCTTGGCTTGCACGAGTTGAAGTCTGTACATCGAGCTGAAGTCTGGCTAAGTCTATACATCGTCCGTCTTACTTAGAGTCTCATGCATAACATTAAGTATGTACATCGCATAGCATTTAAGTCTGTACATTGTGCATCCTTTGACTTGAAGTCTGTACATCGTGCATCTATTGATTCGAAGTCTGTACAGCATATGTTTTTCATATATTGTCAAGTTTGAACATTGCACATCATCATGGTTGCCTTGATGCCATAGAAAGTCTATACATTCTATCATGCTTTTTCACTGGGTTTCAAAGTCTATACATTGTTGCACGTTGAGTCTTTCATTCAAGTCTATACAACCAATTGCAATGTTCACCCTTTGCTTGATGCATTCTCACTTAGTGCACCACAAAGTCTATACACTGCATTCGCATTCACAAAGTCTATAGGGCACAAAGTCTATACAATGCATTACACCCTACAAAGTCTGTACAGGGTTTTAGACTTAAGGATACTGCCAGGTGGTCGAAATGCCTCGGATATGGCGAAATTCAAGCAAGAGAGGTCGACACTTCAAGAGGTCGAAATGCAGACTTAGAACGATGTACAGACTTGTGTGTGCGTGCATGCAACAATGTGTAGACTTAGTGTTTGTGCAGCTAGCCAATGTAACAAAGCTTCTGTTACATGTCAAGAGGTCGACACTTCAAGCAAGAGAAGTCGACACTTCAAGAGGTCAACACTTCCAGCTAGTCCACGAAATTTTAGGTCATTTGACCACGGTTGACCAGGATGGTATAAACTCCCATCCACTCTCACCCATTCACTCTCACCCAAATAATAGGTCACCCCCCCCCCCGGTTCACCTTCTCATTCTCACATCTTGTGGCCGCCAACATCACTCCAACCGGTGGAGGCTCCCTTCGAGAGGTCGACGGCCGCCAACATCTCGTGAGTGCACCTCTTCCTCTCGCCACGCCCTTCTTCCCTTCCATCCCCTTGTGCCCTATTTCTGCAAATGGCGCCACCGGTCACCAGAGGGAAGAAAGAAACAGCCGCCGCCGGAGGAAAACAAGCCGGAGGTCCAGATTCTATCACAAAGGAACCACGGATGAAGTGGCTCCATGACTGGCCGGCTGAACAGGGAGCACCACAAGATTCTGCTTTCGTCCGTGCACCCTCGCCACAGCCGGATGCCCCTCCTCGAAAGAAAAGGTCAGCTGCCCGCAAGACCTCTACAGCACAGGAACAGCCTGTTACAAGGAGCAAACCAGCAGTCAGCAAATCTTCCAGAGAAAAGGAACAAGCAGCTACAAAGAAAAGGTTGTCCACCAAAGAGAAAGGCAAGGAGGTCGAGGACCAATCTGATTCCGATCCCTCACGGATACTATTTCCTCGGTATGTAGATTTTTCTGACCAAGAGATGCTACATGATTTTCCTGAACTGTTACCTATATTTGAATTTCAAGGCTGGGTTGAGTTTATGAGTACACATACAGTGTACTATCCTAAACTAGTCCGGGAATGGTATCAAAATGCATGGACTGAAAAAGATAGTCAGGTGTGGACTGTGGTTCAGGGTGTGACCATTCCTGTGCAACCCCGTTTATTTTACAAGGCATGGCACATTCCTAAACAAGGATTGACAGAACAAGAATTCTCCTATGATTTGGAAGAAGTATACACTACTATAGCTGGGAAATCTATCAAGTCTGACATTCATATAACATCCATAAACACCAATCAGTTCCCTCCTTTGCAACGCCTACTACATCACATGCTCACTACGATCATCACACCACAAGGTGGAGGGAGAAGCAGACTTACTGAGACTCAACGGTTTTTGCTTTATTGTATGTTAAAACATGTCAAAGTATGCCTCCCCAAAATAGTTATGCATGTGATGTCTGGCTGCTTTACGAAAAAGAGAAATCTACCCTATGCTGGTGCCTTGACTGCTGTGTTCATCAAGGTTGGAATTCCATTGGAAGATGAACCTGTTCAGATAATTCCAAGGACCAATGTCTACTGTCAGAAATTCATTGGCACGTTTATGCATTACAAGAAGAAAGGAAACAGGATAGTAAGAGATCTTCCAGGCTATGAGACATTACAAGGTCCAACAGTTCCCTCAACCGAACCTCAGGCTACTCCAGACACACACATTGGACTTATAGTTCCTTTTGGAACTTCTCCACCCTCTTCACCTCCTCAGATGTTCAGAGAGTCAGATGCACCTCCAGAGTTCCATACACAAACATCTGCACAAGATCAAGCCGGCACAAGCTCCGATCATTCTCTTCATTCCCATATGATGAAATATATGCAGGAGCAATTTACTATCATGAAAAGTGAAATTTTTAAGCTGAACTGCAATCAAGAGCTTATTCATACCCAACTAATATATGTCAGTGCACAGCTGCTTCCTATTATGCATGAACTTAAGGAATTCCGTGCAGACACTCAGATGAAAAACACTGAACTTCAACAGCAAATTCAAGAGCTTTCTGTTCAACATTCACAGTTCCAGGATGCAGTAGTTCACATCTCCTCGTAACTTAGTTCCCAGCATCCAGCTGGCTCCAGCTCTGATATTCCCTCTACAGTGACAGCTCACTTCGATCATTTATTCAACACTATGCAGCACTGGGCTACGGACATAAATACACAGATTGCACATGTTCAAACATCTGTCAAGCAGACAAACCAACTCATGAATAGCAAATTTGCCTCACTGGGGGTTAAGGTATCAAAGCTTATTGGAGATGTTCCAACAGCAATTCCTTTGAATAAATCAAGAGGATCCGATTCAGGATCTAGGTCAGCACCGCCTCCTACTCCGCGTTCGTGAATGGTACCATTTTGCTTGATGACAAAGGGAGAGACATACATAGTTCTACATGCATATCATGCATTAAGAATCTTTTTGAATCATGTCGTTTCTATTTTTGCACTTATTGTAACAATCCTTTGTGATTGAACGAGATGCCTCTTTGTCAATGCATGAATTGCCTTGTTTTATCCATGTCTGGAATCATGTATTGAGAATGAATGGAATGGGTTTTTAATGAATACACCGTTTTGACTACATGTCTTGATTATTAAGAGCATAAAAGGTCGACCTCTCCATTAGAGGGTGTCGACACCTCTCCACCCTCTTCTGTCTGGATCATGGGCTGCAAGCTAACAGAATGTATATCTGTCTGCATCCAACCACCACAGTCACTTTTAACATCTTTTAATGACGATGTTCATTCCCACAAGCCTTTATTTCGTTTTGGAACATTAAAATTTCCATCACTAATTGATTTCCATGATTTGAGAAACTAGCCCACCTTTGATCTAATTTGAACCCCTAGTAGATTAGCCCTTTGAATTATTTCATCATCACTCCATGATCAATAAAATCTGATAAAATCCAATTTCTATAATTATGATGCTTCCTCTGTTAACCTGCACCACAAAGTCCAGCTATGTAAAAGTCCAGCACAATTTCTTCTGCAGAACTCTGCTAAATGTCCATTGGCCAGAGATGATGATGATGATGACACCTCACTCTTCACACATGTCTGTGAAACATGGGAATGAGCAGGTGAAGCATGCACTGGCAGGCATTTGGTCTGGAAATGAGCTGGTGAAGCATACACATGGGGCATATAAGACTAACGATAATAAGTGGCATTACATTCTAGTAAAGACGATTACATGTCCAATATAGGACTTACATTGCATACGTCTCTCTTAAACACGTTCACTTGAATAGGCAAATGACAAATAGTATAAATATGACAAAATACATCAGTAATTTTAAGTTTTTCAATTGCAACTCTATCCTTTCTAATTTCTTTGTCATGCATTCTTCCATCACCTTCAGTTGATATTTGACATCCACAACATTATAGGTAGTATCATCAACCCACTCAAAGAAGCCGCAATCCCCATCAGTATTTGCATACGGACAACAATAGAAACGCTTGCCTTTCAACCTCTCACGATTTGAGACGTAAACCCGACAATTACCCCTTCTACAGTTGCATTCCATCGGCGGCACACGAGATGAGACGACAGCTCCTCGAGACAACTGCATTCCACTAACATTTGATGACTGCATACGACACGAACAAGTTATTATCACTGTAAACATAGATGTGGAGAATAATCTAGCCATCAAAATAGCATACCATTTCAGACATGGGGAGAATAACAAGGGTCGATTTGTCGTGTTGGGCGTGATGGCAAGGGCCGGCGGTGATCGGTGGGCCGTCAGTGGTAGGCCGTCAGCGTCGACCGGTGGGGCTTCTGCGGCTGGGGCCTTGCGGTGGGGCGTCTGCGGCGGCCGGTGGGGGCAGTCCGCAGCTTGCAACGGCGGTGGGGCATCTGCGACTACGTATGGGGGCGGGGGTGAAGGGTTTCACTGGGAAAGGGTCATGAGTAAGGGTAGTTTAGGATTTTTTAACTTTTTTTAACGGAAGGATGGAATATTCCATCGAATATCCAATTGTTTTAACGTCGATGAACTACACGGGCCTTTCTGTAAGAGTTACATGATGTTAAGGACTTTTTAAACAATAGAGAGATTGTAGGGACTAAAAAGTAATTCGTCATATTTATAGGGACTAATATGCAAAAAAACCTAATTTTAAACATGAGTTGATTATTAATTACACCAAAAGAATTTGAGATAGAGGGATGGTCGCTCATTAACTGGCGGCCAAAGAACTATCGCCAATTCAAGAATTAGCGCATGTCCACACGGTCGCTCAATAATAGGCGACAACTGCTATGGTCGTTGTTTCCCTATGTAACAGAAACAAAACAAACTACGAAAACTCGAGAGTTGTGACCTTATAATCATGAGGAAGAGATGGTAATAGAACTATCCATGCATGCAAAGCTCTTTACTATCATCTTGGGCTTCGTTTCTTGAGAAAATCTACCTTTTGGCTTTATCTGGCGACGGAAACAAAGAGAATAATCACGAACGTGAAAGAAGAATATCAACTGCAGCAATAGCAGCAACAAAGGAACGACAACGCCTCGGCAGCAACTGCAATTGCAGCGGCATGAATAGGAAGTGGGAGAAGAAGCAAGGCTTCTTTACGGTAGCAGGACGATGAGGACAAAGGATGCATAGGGAAATACTAGATACAAAGATTTTTTAAAAACTTTATAATCCCCTAGTGAAGGATTTGAGTTTCCAGGTTGTTTGATGGGCTGAGAAGGTTGCTTGATGCTTATAATTATGATGATATCCGTTTCAGAACAGAGGAGGGAAGAGAGGCCATGATCCAGAAATGAAAATGCCCTCAGGCTGATGCATCCTCCGAATGTCAAGCAGGAACTTGTCCTGTGGTTAAAGGATGATGGCTTTGGTTACCTAATTCTGAGATTGCATGAAGGAATCAAACACTTGACGAAATCTTTTTGTTTTTGTTTCACAAATGGGGGGATTATGGGCTATTGCAAGCATTATGCAATTTCAGCCTTTTAGTGTGGGGATTACATCCTTTGACTATTTGATCAGGAATTTGTGGATATATGTTTACCAAAATTCTTGATGTCAGAAAAGATGTAAAAAGGTCAAAAAATGATGCTTTACCATAACAACAGTAATTTCAACAGCCAAAAAATTAGGCCAAGTCTCATTGACAAATGGCCATTCCATCGTCTCCGCAGCTCTGCATTCTTCCATCCCATCTCCGATAACACAAAATTGGACCTTCGCACCCCTGAATCGCTCTTTGATCCACATAAAGTATTGTAGCTTTCCCACCTCCCATGAACTGTAAACTGAGAGAAACAGTAAGAATATTAGTAATTAACATTTAAAGTTAGATGTAAAATTATCATTCTAGAAACTAGAACAGGTGTGACAATTACAACTAGTTACAGAATATTCAGATATCTATGTAATGAGGGTAAGCTGCCTGTGTTGGAGTGGACACCCTCCCTCTTTGCAAGGGAGAGGTCCAGGGTTCAATACCGGGTCCCCCTCCCCGTTTAAAAAAAGAGAAAGAAAAAGAGGGTAAGCAATCGTTCTGCTTGAAACAGATAACAAATTCCACTATCTGGAATGTCCTAATTGTCCTACACTCCCAGGACAATGTCCCAAAGTACAGCCAAATGAATTTATTTCACAGTCTAAAACTTGGTCCAACAACTATTAGAAACCTTTCAAAAAGATCTGAAATATTAAATCAACCCAGCCATGAAATAAAACCTGGTCATCTCATTCACACAGCTAGAAGTAGTGCAGTGGCCGCTCATGAGGATGTTGACAATAGATTGGCAAATATGCAAGTTTCCATCAGAACTTTCACAGAGTTTAGTATGTTCATTGTGGATCACGGGTGAAGTGCTCTAGGGCAAATGCATCACACAAAACACTGTTGTGACTCCTCTGTGTTGATGATGTTGACAATATATTTTACTTCATTAGCAACACCTTGTTTTGATTGATTGGCAACTGTTTATGCTTTGATGAAATTATTCTTATCAGATTGTATGTGTGTTCCATGCATTTTACAGGTTCACACACTGCACACACACTCAAAGTCTACACATTGCACGTAGAGTCTATACACTGCTTTGTGTTGTGTTTGTGCATCGCTTAGAACATGTCTATACATTCATGCATCATGGGTCGACCCCCTTCTTTGATGGGTCGACTCCCCCCAGATATCCAAGTCTATACAACTGTCCATCTTATTTAGTGTCTCATGCAGCGTCAACGCAGTAAGTGTGTACATTGCATTGGCTAAGTCTGCAGCGTCAACGCAGTAAGTGTGTACATTGCATTAGCAAAGTCTGTACACTATTCCCCTTCTTAGATGCGTCGACGCCCCCAGATTTCCAAGTCTATACACTCATCTTCATGCATAGCAGAGTCCATACATTGCACCTCACTTAACTAGCAAGTCTATACATTGCATTGTGGCGTTTGTGTTCAAAGTCTATACATTGCATGGCAAGCCCAAAGTCTATACATTGCTTGCATTTGTAAAGTCCATACATTGCATCGTTGTGTTAAGTCTATACATTCACATTGTCTGTATGTCTGCACGCTAAAGTCTGTAGAGAGTCTGTGTCTGTTTGACCAGCAAGTCTGCACAACGTCCGTCTCATTTAGCGTCTAAGGCAATGTCTATACACTGGACTTGAAGTCTGTACATTGAGCGTCTCATTGAGCGTCTCATGCAAGTCTATACAACGCATCAGACTAAGTCTGTACATTGAGCGTCTCTTTGAGCATCTCATGTAAGTCTATACAATGCATTAGCAAGTATGTACATTGGACTGTGTTAGGCAAAGTCTGTACATCGGACTGTTTCAAGTGAAGTCTGTACAGCGTCATGCATCATTCTTCAAAGTCCATACACTGCACTGTTGCTTGCTCGAGGTGAAGTCTGTACATCCATCAG
The DNA here is from genome assembly GCA_022559845.1 of Amorphophallus konjac. Taxonomy (NCBI): domain Eukaryota; kingdom Viridiplantae; phylum Streptophyta; class Magnoliopsida; order Alismatales; family Araceae; genus Amorphophallus; species Amorphophallus konjac. The sequence goes on from CM040120.1 coordinate 361,505,111, forward strand.
TGAACTTCCAAGTCTGTACATCCACCAGTTCAACTTGCAAGTCTATACATCAGTAGCTTTACCGACGTTGCACTCGAAGTCTATACACTGATAGCTTTACTGTCGTTTCCCTTGGCAAGTCTGTACATCGCAGTTGAGTGGAAGTCTGTACAGCCGTTGTGTTGCCAAAGTCTACACATTGTGAAAGTCTGTACATCGTTCAGTTGTCTTGGCAAACTCTATACATTGTGCACTTTCAAGTCTGTACAGACTTTACCTTGCTCAAGTCTGTACATCGCCCAGTTGGCAAGTCCATACATTGGAAGTCTATACATTCGTTTGCCTTGCATCATTCATCAAGTCTGTACAGCCCTTTCGCTTGGCAAGTCTATACATTGTGGATGTCTATACACTCGATTGCCTTGCTTTGATCAAGTCTGTACAGAGTTTCTCTTGGCATGTCTGTACATCGTTCATGAAGACTGAACAACGAGCAAGTGTGTACATCGGACTAGTCTGCTGGCTAAGTCTATACATTGTTACACATCTACACATTGCTTCTTCATGCATAAAGTCTGCACATTGCTGAATGCTCATCAAGTCCATACACTGGCAAGTCTTTACATTGCCTAAGTCTGTACAGCGGGTGACTTCATATAGGAAGTCTGTACATCGCACAGCACTGCATATAGGAAGTTTATACATTGAGCAGAGTCTGTACATTGCATTCCCATTCACGAAGTCTGTACATTGCATTCGAGTTCACAAAGTCCATACAGTGAAGTCTATACAATGCATTGCATCTTGCAAAGTCTGTACAGGGTTTACACTTAAACTGATAATCCTATTTCGTCTGTCTGACAGGGATACTCTGCAGGGATTGATGACCTGGCACGTGATCCAAGGAAGGACGAGGTGATCAGATGGTGACACGTGGAAGCAGCCCATCACAGGATGCTGCCATGTGGATGAAATTGACTCGGATCTGGCAAATTCTCTGGGCGGGAAATGTGGAAGCCACGCGCCCTTATCCAATCTGCTGCTGTATATATATGAGTCTTCGTCTTCAAATGAAGGCTGATCGATCAACCAGTGGCAAAGTCTATACAGAGAGGTAGAAGCCTGAAGCAGCAGAGAGCCATCAATCCACAGAGAGAAGAAAAACAGAGAAGAGAAGAAAAGAGAGATGAGTTGAGAGAGTGAGATTGAGAGAGTTTGATTGAGAGGTTGTATCTCAGACTCTTGGTTCAGATACCAGAGCTGAGCCTTTGCTCATTCGAGCTACATTCCCATTTGGGTTTTCTATTTTCATTTGCTTCTGTCTTTTATTTTTTGAACTTGTTTCTTCAAGCTGTGAGTCAGCCGTTAGCAGAAGTGCTGCCTCTGGTCGGGTAAGCTGTAAACCCCAGCAGTTACAGTGGAGGATTCCACTAGACAGGTGAAGCTGTAATCCTCAACAGGCGAGACATGTCTCGGACAGCAAGTTGTGTTGCTCAGCGGTTTGTAGGCCAAGCTGTAGTGCCCAGCAGACGCAAGCTGTACTGCGCAGCAGTAAGCCATACTCGGTTGAGTGTGGGGTGGACGTAGGTCTTTGACCGAACCACCTAAAAATCATGGGTGCCTTGTGTTTGTGTGATTGTCCATGAACTGTGTGCGTGACTGAATCTTTTGATTATCTTTACAGATTGCTTGTGCTTCTGCTCATTTTATACACTCGAGTTAGTGTTTTAATAGATTTGCCTATATTCCGCATTAGAACCTCTTACTGGTTTTTAATTAGGCAGTAGATCTATTCACCTCCCTCTAGATCCACACTTCGTGGAGATAGACTGCGTCCATCTAACATAACAAACACCAGTTCTTTAAAAGTGGGATATCCTGTAGAGCATTGCCAAGCCTCAGGTAAGATGTGCAATAAAGTCGACATCCACCTCATACAGATGATTTGTTACTATTGTGATGATGGAGGATGACCGAACAAGTCCATGGAGCATCTCTTCCTACACCATGGACTGGATCCTTTTTGACATGGCACGGTCAAGCTGGACCAATATAAATATGGCTTCCACTTGTGAACTTTTTACTGGGTGGGAGATGGAATATCATAATAATAGAGTAAAATGTTTAGCGGATTCTTCCACGTTAGAATCAAGGTTATCGGGGAGTAATGCGGTGACTAATGGTGTCCAGTGAGAGGATTGAAATATTGACTGGAGCACAGATAAAAGCAGGATACCTAGATACTACAGTCCACAGAGATACACACAAAATAACATTTGTCTAAGATGTTATGTTGACAGAAAAAGAATCCATATGATGCAAACAACAATGGTGCAACTGCCTGACCAATTTTATTCTTAATGAGAAAATTGGCAGCCATATGCATGGACTTGGAAGGATGCACATTCCATACATACAAAGTAAAAGCTAACAAGAAATGTAAAGTGCAACAAGAAAGGTAATAAATGAAGAAAGAAAACTCTAACCATTTTCATGTGATATCAAGTCATCAAACCGGAAAAGCAACCATTTCACAAGACTGGGTATTAATGATCCTGAGGTGACCAAGAAATTGAGAGGCAATGCTTAGCAGATCAAGCTGGCCTTTTGTGTGCCAAGCCAGTGATAGAGACCTCAACACCTTCCGAACCAAATCAGCATTTGAGTACTCTTTCCCTAATGCTTTCAACCCAATCGTGATCTCCATGAGTCTAGCAAACATCTCAGATATGTTCTCTTCCAGCTTCATCTGAAATAATTCATAGTCTCTGATCAGCAGGTTCGCTTTGGTCTCTTTAACTTTTGATGTCCCTTCATATATGAGTTTCAATTTGTCCCACATATCTTTGGCACTGGAACACATAGAAACACAAGCATATTCGTTAGGATGAATCGCACATTGAATGATGTTCAAGGCATTAAAATTCACGGTGGCTTGTTTAATGTGTTCATCAGACCATTTTCCTTCATCTAGAGGTAAAGTATATGGACCCTTGTTGACAATGGTCCATATCTCATGACTTTGGGCACGGAGAAATACAGCCATTCGATTTTTCCAATAAATGTAGTTCGTTCCGTCGAAGAAGGGTGGTCGATGAATTGAATGCCCTTCGAGCATCATCCCTTTGTTTGCTATTTCAAAGGATCACTCTAGGAACCGTGAGGTTCACAAGAATTAGAGTCGAGGCTCTGATACTAATTGTTGTCCCGTTGAATTGGCAAGCAAGAGGGGGGTGAATTATTTGCCACCAAATAAAAATTAATTGGATGAGGGATAAGACAAAAATAATATTCGATAACAATGTTGACCCAAGGCAGTGCGAACAGACTGGAAAATGTGATAAACACACACTAAGACCCACCAATTGATCTCATAGGTGCAAATGATGAACGTGTTAAGAATGATAATACAAGAGCATAACGCACATCAAGCAGATACCACAAGCAAACACATAAAGAGACAAACCACAGGAGACGATAATTTTAGGTGGTTCGGATGCACCCAAGTGCGATCCTACGTCCACCCCTCTCAACTCAAGAGGATTCCACTATCACCACGCTGTTTAAATGCAGCAAGAACACACACGAGGTCAAGGACTCCAAAGCACATGCGCGTTCGCAAGAGCGACAAGAGGCACCCATACTCGGAGACAAGATCTCCACATACACACACAAATATCTCTTGAGAGTTTGTAAAACTTGATTCAGATGTATACAATAAGCTCAAATAAAAACACAACAAGCATTGACATAATTTTTCCCTTGATATATCACTGAATCCATGGCTTGGAGTGATGAGGCAAAACTGGTCGATGAAGCTTCTTGCTGATGACAGGTAGATGATGATGAAGACTACGCCTGGATGGAGGATTTAATGAGGGAGCGCCTTCAGAACTCAAGTCCACAGGTTGGGAGGACGTTCTCCTCCTCTTCTCTTGTAGTTCTCCCCCTAGGCTGTGTTCGACGGCGACTCTCCTTGGAATGGACGCTCAATACACGTGTGTTGCCTCTCCTTCTCTCTCTTATTGGACACCCTAATCATTGGCTTTTATACTCCACACAAAAGTGTCTGAAAAACCAGGAGAATAATCAAATTTTGGTGCTCCCGTTGGCCAGGGGAGCGTGTGCCCTTTTTCTACACGAAAAGGATCCAAAAATAGGAGTTAATCCCATATTTGATGATTAGGTGGCTAAAGTAAGGTTAAATTAAATCAAACACATGGCTTTCCATCTAACACTGATTGGGGAAGTGACTGGGTTAGGTATTAAACTTAAACAAAGCCTAAGAATTCAGAAAACCCACAGTCTTAATAAAAATCGCACGTGAGGGCGAAAGCAGAGAAGGTGTCGAACCCTTTGACAAGGGGGGACGGCCCCCTGAAAAACTAGATTCTGTTTGGCAAACTGAGTTACAGGTGTCGACACTTTTGTGAGGGGGGGACGTCCCCTTTTCAAATTGGGTTCTGTTTCCAGAACCCAGAACTAAAGGTGTCGACCCCTTTAGAGTGAAGGTGTCGACACTTTTAATCACCCCTTTCTGTTAGGATCCAACAGACACAGGTGTCGACCCCTTTTAGATAGGGTGTCGACCCCTTAATGCAAACACACAGAATTAGCATGAAACTAAGGAAAACATGTGTCTCAATTATATAACACATTGCTCACCTACCTTGACGAATTCTATGAAGATCAAAGAATCCATTTTACCTCAAAATCTTAGAGCCAAATGAAGCATGAAACAAAGACATGAATGATCTCACCTTTCCTATCCCAAACCTCCTTTCTTACCGGTTCACTTGGAATTGTTTATATGAGCACTTTGTGAATGTTTTTGCTTGGCTTGCTGCACAATTCAAACTGACATTTATAAGGAGATAAGATACTCATCTATCAAGCAACAAAGAGAAGTCACACATGAAAAATATTAGAATAGCATTTTGTCATCGTCAAAATCAATATGGGGCACAACATCCCTAATTCTCAGGTGATATATATACTCACTCGTCTCTTTCAAAGAAGATGCAGAACAAAGAGATTAGAAGCAATGAGAGAATAGAAAGAGCAAAAAAGCAGAGAAAAGAAAATCGGAGTGTTCCGTCTGAGAGTTTCTGAGTAGATCCCTTCGAAGAGAGAATTCAGAGAAAGAGTTGAGAGAAGAAGAAGAAGGATGAGAGAGCTTCATCTGAGCAGTTCGAGCATTCTGAAGCTCAATGGAAGGCTTGTCACGTGGATCAAATCCAGAGCCAGTTTACTCGTAACGAGCTACATTGTATTCATTTGGTTTTTTCGTTTTTCCTTTTGTTGGCTTCTTGGTTCCTTGATATATTTTCTTACTGCATTTTCCGATCCGTTGTTCAGGGATCGGGTACCTTCTGAGTGATCAGAAGAAGGGAGATTGATCTCCAGATTCCCTCTGTGGTCTTAGAGGAAGAGAGGGCGTTAGCTCTCTGGGGTTGTGAGCAGCTGGGTGATGTCTCACTAGTTCCTTCTGCATTCGCAGAAGAAGGGAGAGTGGGTCTCTCCGGTCACTACGCTAGTAGTGGGGTACTGATCTAGTTGGGTGCTAGATCAGTGTTTTAGAAATTTGTCTCCCTTTGATTCAAGATGTTTGGCAGCACTTGTTTGCAGACTGAGTCTACGTTCTTGCTTGGTGCAAGGGAAGCCACACTCTGGTTTGAGTGTGGGGTGGACGTGGATTTGCTAGGCAGATCGAACCACCTAAAAAATTCTTCGTGTTCTATGATTTGATTGTATGATTGCTTGCCTATCTTCAATTAGTATTCACTGCTTTGTATGGTTTATAAGGTTCTTGTCGGTATATCAAAAGGTGTGTTTGCACACCTTGTGTGAGTAGAGCTCTTGAGTTTAGACCTCCACCTTGTACCGGTTGGTTGAGTGTTATAATAAGTGCCTCCTGCTGATGCAAATCTATTCTATATTACTCGAAGTTTGTTCAGTCATCCCTGTGCTTACTCCTCTATTATGAATGTCTAGTTATCTCATTACTGGTCTCACTATGTGTTCGACGGCAATTCTGTGTGTAGCACCCGTCCTATAGCTCAACTATGGTTGCTGCATTGAAGGCCTATCAGCCGCTCGACGTATTGTGAGAGGTCTTACCGTATCGTGGATCTTTCGAATTTGGATCCATTGCATCTCATTATTGTGTGCAATTTTGTGTTCTGAATTCGTGCTATTCTGAAGTTACTTGTGTCATGCTTTAGTATGCTCTTGTCCTAGCCAGCTTCCGTTGTAATTTTCATTAAGTGTGCTTTATTTTCTGGTTGGTTGCGCTAATTTTTTAAAGGATCTATTCATCCCCCCTTCTAGATCCAGTCTTACATTTTAACAGAACTCATGTCACATCCAATCTATTCCGGCGATTAAACCTTCTAGCATGCGATTAACCACACAGAATTATTGAGAATCGCGATCAGAAGTGGAAGGATTTCATCTCCCTACCTTTTGGCGAAGAAACCACGTGATTTGGATGCCGAACAACTGAGAAACACCGCATTTACTCAAACCCGAACCCCGATCTCGCAACCACGCCGTGCCGCGCCATCGCCTCTTGCTTCTCACATCCGTCCCCACCGCTCAAAGTCCAAGCCGCCCTCAATCTCGCCCACCGCCATGCCCCATCGGCCACTGGAGAGGTGGAGGGTGAGAGGGAGAAAAATAGGAGGGTGTGAGGGAGAGAATGAGAAAGTGAGAGAGGGGGAGAGAAACAGTGGGGGAGGGGTTTTTAAAATAGGTTTTAGTTATTTTTAGTTATTATATATTTTTTCTCTTTCATTTAGAAAATTTGCATTACTCTAATTTTTTTTGAAAAAACACATTGTGACGTAAAAAAATTCTTGAAAAACGTGAGGCTGTTCAACGGGCCAACTTGAAGCCGATAGGACTCTCATAAATATCGTTTGAGAGTCCGAAAATCTAAAATTAAAGTCTGAAACCAACACGAACATGATCTGCAATCCACAAAAATTATGATTCGGAAATCCAAGGACGTTACATTAATAGGTAGGTTAGGGGGCTATTTTCTTGATTTTGAAATTTTTTAAGAGTTAATAACTAGAAATCTCTTAATAGAAAGCCCTACAATTTAGATGCGTGACTTTTTTTCTTTTCCCTTATTTATTTTAAGTGGAAAGAAAAATAAAGTGCACGAGCCATGGGAATGCTACGTGGAAATAGATGGTTTTAATTAGAGATAAGAATAATATTTGAGAGTGTGTTTAACTGCAGCATTAAATAACTCTACTAGTATTAATTTGATATTGCTAATAATAGGCGGGTGCTTGGTTATGCTCTATCAAATTTAATACTAATATCTTGTTAAAATGTATTGTCATAATAAATCCAACTCCATGTCTAAACATGCATTAAAACTCCACAGTTTAGTCTCAGAGAATCTCAAGACCCTTATAGGGTATTTGGGAGCACTTTAAAAAAATATTTCTACCTTAAAAATATTTTGTGTCAATTTTTAACTTATTTTTTAAAATTGACGAAAATAGATGTCTATCTTTTTAAAAAAAATGTCATAATTTTTAAATTTTATATGGACATATTTGGTAGAACAACTTGGAAGCTCTTAACTTGGCCGAGAGCACGACATGACCGTCGATAGTGCTCACATCGAACAGCGGTTGCGGATTCCAATATCTCCCATCTCCCTTCCTCTGCATCCACCTCGTTTTCTTCTCCATCGTAACCCCATCGCCAATACTATTCCTTTATTTGTTTTTTTGTTTTTCTTCCTCCCGGTCCACCGTTTTTCTTATTCCCATCACTTTGTCTTCCTCTCCTCTATGCACGGTACCAGCCGCCGCCACCTGCACAATCCTCCTCCTCCTCTCACATTATTCACCCCACCCCACCCACGTCGTTGGCCCCTTCCCTTCTTCTCCCTCACCTCTTCCTCTGCCACCCCCACGCCACCACTTTGCCACCCCCTGGTCCGGCGCCGTACGTCGGATGCAACCAGTCTGCCGGCGGAGTGGCCGCCGTCGCCTGTGATCGCCCCCTGCACCGCCCCCTGTGCCGTATGCCGGATGCCACCAGTCTACCGGCGGAGTGGCCGTCGTGCCACCAGTCAGCAAGCGGAGTGGCCGCCGTCGCCTGCGATCGCACCCTGCACCGCCCCTGTGCCGTATGCTGGATGCCACCAGTCTATTGGCGGAGTGGCCGCCGTCGCGTGCGATCGCCCCCTGCACCGACTCTCTGCGATCACCCCCTGTGCTGTATCCGGGCTCCCCTTGCCATCCCTGGTGCCGGCCACTGCTTCCTTCCACCCTATGCTTCTACTGTTGCTATCGACGTTCGCGTTGCTATCGCCGTCACCGTAGCGAGCCAAATCCAACGCACTCTGGCGCCCTCCGAAAAGCCACAGGAACTCCCTCCACGGTCTGTGGTCCAGAGGCGAAAACCCTAGTTCCACATCCAGGAGCTGGCGTCTTCCTCTATTGGGCGCCATGGACTTCATCATCTCCACGACACTCGAGGAGATATGCGCGGAGGGCGCAACCGAGATCTCCCTTGTGACGACCCGGATCCCGGATACCGGATATACCCGATAGGACTATCGAGCAGACCCGATACCACTTGGAACCCGTGAAGCCTCCCAAGAGCGGTAAAGCTCCGAAGGGAAAAAGGAGTGTCATGTAGTACATTGAAGCCACATAGATATAACAGTAAGCAATTAAATTTCATTAGATCGGTTTGCTAAAGTAGTAGAAATAAAATTACTTTTTAATTAGCAGATTAAATTAACAATTATACCAGAGTCTAGTCCAAAGGAAAGACAAGCAGTACAGTCAACAGAAAAGAAGGACGTACACTGAGGTCGGGGGAAGCCTGAAGCAGGTAACGCTGGCAACTACGGACATGCCACAGTTGGAACCGCAGAAGCAGAAGACGCCACCCACCTGAAAAGCAGGGGTGAGCCTCGTGTCACTGGCCCAGTAGGGGTCAAGCGGATTCCCACTGAAAAATAACGCAGTAACACGCTAAAACAACAGGTAAACAGCATGAGAACTACCACTAGAAAGCTGTAAAAGAAAACCAGAACGGAAGGAGTAGGAACAACTAAAAGAAAAGGGAAGAAGCCGTACCGAACAAGCGCGGCTACCGAACTAGCCTCGGCTCCCTGAACTACTCCGGGCAGCAACAGGAAGGCGAACCTTGATCTGACAAAGTCAGAAGTTGCCGATCCGTCGGGCCCACAACGGTAGGCAAAAAGAGCCTAGAAAGGACCTAGACAGACACAGACGGCCGAAAGCATACACGACTAGAACGCCGTGCACACCACATAACACTGACCTCGGGCAAGATCACGAGAGGGCTAACCCGGAAAGGTCACGACACACGAGAAACGCGAGAGTGACGTGTCACGTGACGGAAGTACCTCCTCACTAGAAGAAGAGCCAACTACGTCCACTGACGTCTTATGATGCGCCTACAAGTGTCTCGTCTACTATGCCACTGAGCACACGACAGAGACTAAGGAACTGTAACCAGAACATGAACCACAGTAACGAGTGACTAGTTAGGGTCACGCCCGTCGGCGCCAGTCCAAACGCCCCTGACCACGTGTGCACACATCGACTCTTGCCTAGAGCTAGGCCTCTAGCCAATTTTCCCCCCAGCAAGGACACTACTGTAAGCAGGGGCCCACGGAAACTAGCTTAAAAACCGTACCTCGGGAACTGTCGTACCCCCACTCCCAGGTGGGACAACACGCCGTAACGTGCCGTCAGGCTACGACTAGTGGAGGCTCACTAGACACAGAACTCTGAAACATAAGTGCTATAGTACAGACATGCGAGGAAACACTATCGTACGTACTACAAAGCACAGGACACGAGGTAGCATACCAGACTGCTACCTGACTCAGGACAGTTAACTAGACCTGCAAACACAACGATCCTTGAGTCAAAAGACTCGGGTCAAGATCGTCGTACAAAGCGGAACAAACCGCCAATCGGTCTATTCCTAAGCCAGAAGAAACAACCAGAGAAAACGACACACGGAGACCTGAGGGAACACCAAGAACCCTCAGCACATCTGGACACGTAAATTGAGGTAAGATGATACCTCGAGACATCCAGAACCATGTCTCGGACTGGGTAGAACTGTCGAGACACACAAGGTCACTTGTCAACCACTGGGTCTAACGGGGTTGACCAGAACCTAACAACGACTCTACAACAGCATAGAAACCAAAACATGCATGGCTATCTTATATCGTGGTCATAGCCCTCATAGGACATCAAAAGATGTCCACGGAAACGGCAAACCACAAAGTCAAGCCAAGACATACAGAAATCGAAATACCAAAAATACAACTGGCATTAACGCGTTCTAACCCTATAGCACGATCTCAACACAGTATACAGCCTAAACACGACAACGCCCGAAACTACCAGATCACGCTCACCATGCATAGCGCGATAAACAAGATCGCGCCTGCCAAGAGCAGCACGTTCTGGATGATCGCGCTCGGAAGGCATAGCGCCTTCATCACGAACGCGCTCGGAACATATAGCGCCTTCTTCAAGAACGCGCTCGACACCCCTAGCGCGATAAAAGAGATCGCGCTCATTACATAGAGCGCGTTCCCAACCGCCTCTACTGTTCATCTCCTTCACAGAACACAGTGTATCACGGTGGCGCGTTCTACTGAGAACGCGGTGCCCACGTATAGCGCGTTCACGTCCGAAGCGAAAACTAGGAAAATTTGCACGAAAACTCTATTCCACGCCCCAATCGTCGCCAGAACGACGGGGAAACAGTTATAACTATCTCGCCAACCTTCCACAGGCTGGAAGGGGCCAAACAACACTCAAAACCATTAAAATGGGCAATTCCCATGAATCGACCCAAAATGACACGCAAGGGGAACTGGCCTTCTACCGGCCCCAAATCACGGCCAAATGCAATGACACTTACGGGAATGGGATCTAGACATCCCAGCGGTTCGTTTGATACTAATTATACTAAAAATGGTCGTCATTTTTCGACGAATCCCACGAACTCCGAAAATGATGGTTTTCGCTAAACAAGCCTAAACTCGCCCGTTCTAGCATCGAACAACGTGAAACTGTAGGGAAAACGTAGAGGGGAAGTAGGTGATCCGTCTCCCTACCTCCACCAAAGAAACTGTGCGCCGAAGCGGTTAATCCACGCCAAAAACCATGACGCGAGCTCGACCGTCGGCTTTGAATCCACCGTTCGGGATCGCGCCAAAACCGATCCGATCCTCGATCGATCGCACACCTCATGGACCCAACGTCGTCGCCACCTCGCCCACGAGCCTCCTCCGTCTGCAGCCGGAGCCGGGAGGGCGAGAGAGGAGAGAAAACGGGAGAGAGAGGGCGCGTCGGTGAAATGAGAAGGGAGGAGATAGGAAAGGAAAAGAAAAAGTAAGAAATTAGGAAATTTTCCTAATTTTTGAAAATTCGATAATTAGTCTGAAAATGGACTAATTCAGAAAAATACGTAAAAATAGTCGAAACGATCTTCGGGAAGAGTACATCGCAACTGTAGCGTCTACGAGTCGATGAACTGAGAAACAAACTCACCGCAGGGTTCCGTAACTAGTACGAGAGAAAAACCCACACAGATCGTAAAACTCAACTCAGGACCCACAAAAGTGATTCGAAACTCTTCGAAAAGGATCCGAAAGACCTAATAAGAATCCGGTAAGAATCCAGGGTATTACATCCTCCCCTCCTTTAAGAAATTTCATCCTCAAAATTTAAGGACTAGCAAAGGAGAAGCAGGGAAGAACAACCCTAAGACACAACTTGAAACAGTGTGAATCTCGAGAAACATAATTCAGAGGGACATAGTCAGACCATAATCACAAGTACACGCTCTGGATCGAGCACGACACAAGTGAACACAAGTCTGACACCCCCGAAACAAGGCAACGTCGTTTACGTCTCACAGGAAAGGAGACACGACACATGCCATGACACAGCTAACGGGAAAACAAAACGATAAACACGGCGAGTATCAGCTTAAACAAGGAGGTATAGTCCTCTCAGCTGACAGCTCGACAACATCATCCGCTCCAGTGCCAAAGGTAACAGGGAACACCTGGCACACAGGACACCAACGATAGCACCGGACCGCAACACAATCAAGTCAGTCCTCACTCAGATATTACATCCGATCGAGTCGCATGCTAACTCTACCAGGAGAGAAGAGCACAGCAAGGCTAACCGACAAGACCTGGTCCACACAGTGCCAAGACAGATACACAAAATCATAGAGAAACAACGCTAAAATAACAACAACAACACTTGCAGGATTCCGGCTCCGTACTGAACATAGAACCATGGAACACAACCGCAAGCTGGGTCACATCAAGGCATGATGGCAGCTGAACACACGACTACGAGGGACTAGTCATGCATCGAGCAGCTCACCAAGAACAGACCCACAATAACGAGAAAATGACAATCTCAGGAAATGCATCTCAAGGACCACGATCACGCCCCGAGAGCACAATACCCAAGAAAGCATGGCAGAGCAGAGGGTACTTAACCAGCAAAAATGCCGATAGATTCCCCAATACTCAAAAAATGCCAGTGCCAACACAGCACACACATGACCACACGCGGAAAATAAAACGATAAGAATCGCGAAACCTAATGCCAGCTGAAGACTGTACTGGACTTTCAGGACTCTGGATAGTGTATATCTCAGATTCCCATGTACTTCACATAACAACGCTCTGATACCAACTGTGACGACTCGGATCCCGGATACCAGATATACCCGATAGGACTACCGAGCAGACCCGATACCACTTGGAACCCGTGAAGCCTCCCAAGAGCGGTAAAACTCCGAAGGGAAAAAGGAGTGGCGTGTAGTACATTGAAGCCACAGAGATATAACAGTAAGCAATTAAATTTCATTAGATCGGTTTGATAAAGTAGTAAAAATAAAATTACTTTTTAATTAACAGATTAAATTAAAAATTATACCAAAGTCTAGTCCAAAGGAAAGACAAGCAGTACAGTCAACAGAAAAGAAGGACGTACACTGAGGTCGGGGGAAGCCCGACGCAGGTACCGCTGGCAACTACGGACATGCCACAGCTGGAACCGCGGAAGCAGAAGACGCCACCCACCGGAAAAGTAGGGGTGAGCCTCGTGTCACTGGCCCATTAGGGGTCACGCGGATCCCCACTGAAAAACAACGCAGTAACACGCTAAAATAGCAGGTAAACAGCAGGAGAACTACCACTAGAAAGCTGTAAAAGAAAATCGGAACGGAAGGAGTAAGAACAGCTAAAAGAAAAGGGAAGAAGCCGTACCGAACAAACGTGGCTGCCGAACTAGCCTCGGTACTCTGAACTACTCCGGGCAGCAACAGGAAGGCAAACCCTGATTTGACAAAGTCAGGAGTTGCCGATCCGTTGGGCCCACAACGGCAGGCAAAAAGAGCCTAGAAATGACCTAGACAGACACAGACGGCCTAAAGCATACACGACTCGATTACTATGCACGTTCTTCTAGACACGACCACACACACACACGACTAGAACGTCGTGCACACGACATAACACTGACCTCGGGCAAGACCACGAGAGGGCTAACCTGGAAAGGTCACGACACATGAGAAACGCGAGAGTCACGTGTCACGTGATGAAAGTACCTCGTCACTAGAAGAACAGCCAGTTGCGTCCACTGACGTCTTATGCTGCGCCTACAAGTGTCTCGTCTACTATGCCGCTGAGCACACGACATAGACTATGGCACTGTAACCAGAACAGGAACCACAGTAACGAGTGACTAGTCAGGGTCACGCCCGTCGGCACCAGTCCAAACGCCCCTGACCACGTGTGCACACACCGACTCTTGCCTAGAGCCAGGCCTCTAGCTAGTTTTCCCCCCTAGCAAGGACACTACTGTAAGCAGGGGCCCACAGAAACTAGCTTAAAAACCGTACCTCGGGAACTGTCGTACCACCACTCCCAGGTGGGACAGCATGCCGTAACGTGCCGTCAGGCTATGACTAGTGGAGGCTCACTAGACATAGAACTCTGAAACAGAAGTGTTGTAGTACAGACAGGCGAGGAAACACTGTCGTACATACTACAAAGCACAGGACACGAGGTAGCATACCAGACTGCTACCTAACTCAGGACAGTCAACTAGACCTGCAAACACAACGATCCTTGAGTCAAAAGACTCGGGTCAAGATCGTCGTACAAAGCGGAACAAGCTGCCAATCGGGATATGTTGACACCTCAAATATAACTGAGAATAAAGATGAGACCAAAGAGAAGATTGAACCAGACATTGAGCTCTCAGAGATTCCTGCAAAGCCAGAATTACAGAATAGTCGTCACTAAAGCTACCACCCGGCTGAAGCCCTCCCCGGCCAAGCTGATGTCCGGTATTGTCGTCGCTCAGATGGCAGTACTGATGAAGAACTGCGGTCTACTGACTGATGAAAATCTCCAGAAATATTCTGATAAGATTATGTCAACTCACTAATTAAGGGGCCTTCACCTGTTCTGACAGATGCGAAGGACTGGCAAATAAAAAGGCAGATTAGGTAACTTTGACAGCTCAAGCCTACTGATGAGGAAGTGTAAAGCATTAAGAGCCCTAAATGGGCTCACTAACGTGACGCCGGGAGTTCCTCACCAAAGCCCAAAGCCCATATGGAGCGGCGCCGGGAAGCTACCTTATTTGGCACCGGGAAGCCTCCTGCTTTCGACTGAGGCGCGCCGGGACCTTGTTGCCAGTGCGTCGAAATGGTCATGCCGAGAAGGGGGAGGGGGCTGTGCTATAAAAACCCCTTTGTCTCTCGAAAAAGAAAGGGGACGGACGGACAGACAAAAAAAAGAACAGAAGAGAAGATAGCCAGAAACAAAAGAGAGGAAGGGAGAAGTCCACACCCAGCTCGAGGAAACCGGATGCTGCTGAGAGATCGAGAGAAGAAGGAGAAGGTCTGCTGAAAGGGGAGGGAGAGGAGTCAATGCTCCGCCCTCCCCCGTCTTCTATTTCTCGTTCTTGTTTTTTTTTTATTTCTCCGATGTGCATCTTTTGTATCTCTTCTTCATCTTTCTTTCCTTTGAGGAATGCTGTTGCTCCCTCTGTTTCTTACGATTGGACATAGGTGGGTGATGTAATCGAATGTATATGTATCTATGAACGAGCAGGGTCTTCCCCTTGTTTTTAATGTCGAATACACTCGATCTTCATTTTCTATACACCTCTTCTACGTATGCTCGTTCGGAAACGTGGGTTTTGGGTGTGTGCATTGGTCGTTCTACTCCGCTCCCGGTTGCTTCTGCTCCGAAAGAGAGACGCATGGGTCCCTCATTCTAATCCATGAATGATTGGGGTCTAGAGTTCCCGAAAAGTTCCAGTGCCGAGGGCTTCGTTACCCCTCCATCTCCGGTTTGTTTCCTCGATGCCATTAGGTTCGTCCAGGGGATCAGAGACAGTCATCTCTTGATCTTCCCAGGCGGCTGGCAGTAAATAAAGATATCTTTGCAGGACGTTTCGAATGAACGATGGTCTCGATTCCTCTACAGACTTTGCCTTCTAATAATCTCTTGGAATCCCTCCAGCAAAGCCTTGATATAATTCCCTCCTACACCCCAAATCCTGCCTCAATCTGAGCCAAAATCCCAGAAATATCCAGAACAGAGCTCCGTGAAACCCTGAGACCCTTGAACCATGAAACCCTCTCGGCACAAAACCTTCCCGGCGCACCAAATAATCCCCGGCGCGGCACTTCGCGCGCCTAGAGCTAGGTGCGCCGACAACCCCCATTCTCTCCACCTAACTGGCCAAGAAACCCTCTCAATGCAGCCTTTTCGGCCTGGGAGCCCCTCGGCGCCATGTTCCCGGTGCGGTGACGAGCGCGCCGAGAACCCCTATGCGCCGCGAACCATCCCTTTGGGCCACTTTGTCCCCTATGCCGAAACCCTCTGTCTTTGGCCAATAAACCCACGCCGAGAACTCCCTTTGGGCCACTTTGTCCCCTACGTCGAAACCCTCTGTCTTTGGCCAATAAACCCAGACCGAGATCCACCTCTGTACCATCATCCTCCAATCTTTCCACACATCTGTCTGGGGGATGTTTAGATATCATCGCGTATACCCTGAGGAGATACAGTAATGGGGAGGACTTCCCCTACATTGTTCAGTTCCGATCCGGATTTCTCCGTAGCCTTATGGACCCATGGAGCTATGTCACTACATGTGCTCTGATGGGTTCCGAGGGAACATCAATCGATGCTATGAATTCAAGCAGTGTCCCCGGGCCTGGTGCCTTTCTCCTTTGGTCATCATCCCGGCGTCCCGTGGATGATGGCCTGTCCTTTCTTGGCATAATCCAAGTTAAGGGGTCATGCTGTCGAAATTCGTACATACCACATCAGGTAACTATGGTATTTTCTCCTAACCCCGCGGGCCCACGGAGTTCTGCCACTGCATGTCCTCCGATGGTCCCTGGAAGGGGAATATCAATAAAACATCGCACCGGAGTGTGGTGTGCCTTGGTACACCGGTCCCACTTCGGATCTCGGGTCGAATATACCCGATCTTTGACGGATCCCATCCTGCCACTGCATGGATGGTTTCCTATTCCCACTTGGCACAGTCCAAGATACTGGGGATATGCTGCCGGATTTGCCCCGCACTCGATGTATTCGTGCTTTATTCAGTCTATTTAATGTTCTGCAAGTAAACTAGCGCACTCACGTAAGTCTTCTTTTACCGCTACCTTCCTCCTGTCTTTGGCGTTTAATCAAGGGTTGTCTTCCTTAGGGAGGACGTAATTAACATCATAACCTTTATGGTATGACGGACTTTTGGTCCAGACACGATCACTCACAATCGACTGATTAGAAGTCAGATCGAGCGCACAATGAAATCGTCACATATGTGACTGGCACGCCAATAAATAAACCATAGAAACAGAAGAATAAAGAATGCAAACGAAAAAAGCGCGTCCACAAGTCTGGCACGCCCGGTGGGACCGAGTCTCCCTTCATCTCTACGCCAAAGCGGGAGGCCCGGCGGCCTCTCTCAAAATTCTAACTGTGTGTTAATCTTACTCGTAGAAGCTACAGATGGAGACTGGACTAGCTGGTGTTCTCTTCGGCGAGCAAGTGGTCAACGGCCACGTCCATGGAGGGTACCTGGCGGTGCCGATGGGATTCAGATCCATGCCCCCGGCGGTGGGTCTACCCAACTGCCAGGACCTCGTATTTGTCGACTTGCTACAAGTCAACAATGAAGCTAAAAGCGTCGCCACAATAGAAGCCGTGGCGACACCAAAAGCTGAGGGAGAGAAGATGGTAGCTGTCCCTACTGCTGTTTCTTGCCTGGTCCATCACCTAGAGAAGAAGACTACTGTCTCCGCCACTGCTGGTAGGAGAAGAAGAAACGACCGGAGGATCCGGTCTGCTGCAATTGGAGGTCGCACTTCGGCCTCGGGAAAGACAATGACGGTGGGAAGCATGAGGGTGAACCTCAATGGCCGCCCCAGAGATGCACGACCCGACAGGGTCATTCCACCAGTTCATACCAACAACAGATTCCAAGTGTTGGCCACCAGGAGGGTTGACTGGAAGAACAAAGGCAAACAGCCATTGGCGCCCAGGCCGACCAAGTTCAAACAAGTTTGGCTGCCAAAGAAGATCCAGAGCTGGGCACCAGCTCGGGAGAAAGATGTTGCTGCCCGTCCCAGGGCTGGGGGCAGAAGAAATGAGAAGAAAGAAGACTATGTTACTGCCGTCCATCCCAGGACTGGGGGCAGAAGATGGGAGAAGGAAGGGAAAGATGTTGCTGTCACCCACCCCTGGAGTGGGGGTAGAGATCTTCGAAAGAAGGAGGAAAGCATGGTGGAGGAAGCTACTGTTGTTGCTGCTCCGCAGAGATCCAAGGCCTGCGCCAGGCAGGCTGATGTGTTCGGATACCCCAGGTCGGAGTACCTGGCTGCTCAAGTCTCAAGGCTGGCCTATCAGCCAAGGACCCAGGAAAGGCTGCTGCCTCGTTCGAAGCTACAAGGGCAGAGTCAGGAAGAGATGAACCGGGTGGTTCAAGACTACTTTCATTGCCTTGGGAATTCCTCCCTGGGGCAACAAAGACTATCTCGTGCCTTGGGCACTGAGGAAGAAGAAGAAAGAGAAGAAGTGATGCTGGAGGCGTCGTCCTCTAACTCCAATGACTATGAAGATGGCCGTAGGGCCAGATATGTCACGCCCCGAGCGCGGAAGATACCCGGAGATGCGCGACGTGTCTATATCAATCATGTCAATCAGAGTGGTCGTGTATTCGACACAAAGACAGAGATGCGCAAAATAGCAAGATAACCCAATCCTTTATTTCATAATGGATAGACTATTACAAATCCAATACTCTGTTAAATAAAAAGGAAAAGAATACATAGTTGACTCAAGAAACTATAGAAAAGACTAGATGACACTTGGAGAATCTCTATCTCTTTCACTCTTGATTATTCCCATCCGATTGACTTCCATCGTCGTCGGACTTACCTGAAAAGTACAAAGGGACAAACGGAATGAGCGAACGCTCAGTAGGAAATTATATCTCAAGTACTAGCAAGGGGTTTAAGTAATTACATCTTTCATGAATGCAATAAAGCTATGCATGCTCGCATAAAACGACAAGATAGAGATAATGTAATATCAAAGAAATAAGATGAACTTAATCATGAACTTCCAACAAGATGACAAGTATATTCAAGGTATTCAAGCAAGCACGTTTAACAAGTCATGTTAAGAACTTTGGCTATCATGTATCAAGCAAGTAAATTACCCTCTTTCGGGCCACGCATTTCATGTAAAGTCAAGTACGATTCAAGTACAAGATGTGTGTGGAATGTCCAATCAAGCAAGTCAAGTACTCGGTATAATGCCAGATACCTTATCATTTTAACTCCCATGGGCACAAGTACTTTCGGGTGCTCCTCCCAGGACCAGATCGGGCCCTATATGCGCAGGCATTTATCATGTGTTTTGACATCCACTCTTGTTTATAGCCAACATAGAATTTCAATAATCAAGCTTGTAGACACGTATGACAACTTTGATAGAATAGAGTCCAAAATATGACAAAGGACATGGAATGGCGATAATAACGGTATAATCAAGATATCGATAAAACTAGGTAGAACATGATTCCCTTAACTTGGGTACCATGACAAATCAGTATGGACATTCTTTATATAGAATTGAGGTCCACATGAACAGTATATCAAAGGTAAGATACCCTCATTCTTATCATAGAATTGAGGTTTACAAGAATGGCATGATATGGCATGATGTCATCATCCCATTAAGAATTTCTTATGATATACTCTTTGTATAATCATAAGGGCCGGTATACCATGTTTCTTTAGATTGACATGGCAAGGATCGTGTAATGGGTTTTTAGGGTACAACCAGCTCAGTCGGCCTTGAGGGAATCCAAGGCTACGAGGAGTCTTACGGAGGTCTCTATGACTAACTCGCTAGTCCAAAGGAACGGAATGTCCAATGGAGAGCTTGTATGTCAATGAGAGTTGAGTGTGATCGGTAAATCAACATGAAAACATGGGACTATACTCACAGAGTGGAGAATAGTGCCGATATATATATATATTATAATATATAAAACCATCGGTTAGCAAATCAGATGAAAATCAGTTTATAGTAAAATAACGACTTAGGTCAAGTCGTTTCTCAAGTAATTAACGCCTAACAGAAGGGCGTTTACATATGGTCCGTTTTGCAGAGTTTTCAATAATTCAATAATTTATCTAAAAAGCGCCTTGGGAAGGGGCGTTTCTTCAACAGTTGACGACTACAGTAGCAGGCGTCTCCTTATTTATATATTTGACAGAATATCAATAATTTCATGAATTGTCTAAAACACGCCCTTAAAAGGGGCGTTACTGTTTAATTCTATTTTTCAGAATATATATATTTCAGGAATTTACAGAAAACGCGCCCTCTGAAGGGGCGTTATTAACATAATTACGCCCTAGTTCAGGGCGTTAGTTTCACAAGTCACGACCTAACTTAGGTCGTTAATTCGTCAAGGGTCATGAACAGTAACGAAGTTATATAATCAAGCAATTTTCCAAGACAGGACAGGTAAACTAGCAGGTAGAGTCATGCATTGTATTAGAATCAGGATTTCAAATATATCATCTTTATAACGTGGGTATTTATTATTTTCATAAAAGTAACGCCTGTGTACAGGGCGTTTATTCTGAAACTGACGACCATTGTTATGGTCGTTAATTTTAAAGTAGCGCCCTATTCAAGGGCGCTTCTTTCAATAATATTCCAGCAACGTCCGGGAAACTATAATAAAACTAATACATGATATGCATGATGCTTCTTGTATATATAATTTTAGTTTGGGCTACAAGACTTGAGAAAATCCTACCTTTAATGGAACGTGAAGGATGAGATAGAAGATGAGCTCTGTTGCAACGAAAATCCGCAACAGCAGCAGCAGCCGGAAGAAGAACAAATGTTCTTCAAAGATCTTCACGCTACAGAACCTGTAGAGGAAGAGAAAAAGAGGGAAGATGAAGATGTTAATAATCTTCATAGTTATAATCGACGTTTAAGGAAAAAGATAGAAGAATATTACCTATTCTTCGACGGCAGTAGCAGAGTTTCCTGAACAAGAAGAAAACTAATTATTCTTCATATAATCTGAAGCAAGAAAAACAAAAGGGAATAAGAAGAACAGTTTGTTCTTCACGTACCGTGCAGCAGTAGTTCGTCCAAATAGATTTAGGGTTGGCCGAACAGGTTTATTTATAAGACTTTGAAAGTCCTATTAGAGTTAGTGATTGTGTGAGGGTAGTATATCCCTAATAGAGTCCTTACTCTATTAGACACTTACTAGATTAGGTTAATCTTTCCCTGGATAAGCTCTGGGTTCGAACGAGTCACGAACTGAATTAACGCCTTTGGTCAGGGCGTGTATTCTTTAATTAATGCCTTGCATAAGGGCGTTTCTTAAAAAGCGCCTTGAAAAAGGGCGTTTCGTGTTTTAAAACACGCCCAAGATAGAGGCGTTTCTTTTACTTACCCATTTGGTCGCGTGAGAACTGACGACCGTAGGTGTGGGCGTCCTTTCTTTATTCACGCCATGGATAGAGGCGTTTATTTATAGATTAACGCCTTAATAAGATGCGTTATTTTTAACTTGTTTTATTTCGTCCAATTAACCCTATTCCTTTTATATATTACTTCTGTAATATATATGTTTTAATTTATTTCAATTATTCATTTATTAGGGTTGCTACAAGATATGAAGAAGACATCCACCAGAAAGAAAGGGAAGAAAAGAGAATGTCTGTATTTGACCGTCTGACATATCCCGGACAGGTCAAGAGAAGAGTTCGCAGGCAGAGAGGAAGAATGCAGATTCTCGCTTGCAACATGGCCGGCGTCGCCGGAAGATATGGTATGTTACCAGAACAGCCAGAAGAGTTGATTAACCTGGCATATAGACCGAGTGCCATCACAAGAAAAAGCAAGGCAGCAAAAGATAAGCTAGCAGTTGCCAGTCAAGATGACCTCTCGGCCGTCAACGAGGCCCGAGGAGTCACCACGATGACAGTAAATGTGGTGACTACTGAAGAAGAAGACAATTCTCTCTTGGACCCCACTGAAGGGACTTCAGGGGAAATGCAAATTCCCACAACTATAGATCCCATGATCCGGATAATGTTCATGAGGTATCAACGGGAAATTGATTCTCTCAGAAGACAGTTGAATGAGAGAAATGAGCAGACGCCTGTTTCTAAGCAGGCCGAGCCGGCAGGACAGACTTCCAGCTCAACCGAAGTGGCCGTCCCAGCCGTCCCTCAGCTGAATAGCGAAGGCAGGGCACAGAATCAGCCTCTTCCACCACAGGTGGCAGCACAGCCCTCTACATCTCAAACACAGCCTGCTGTGCCAACATCCCAGCCGACGCTGCACACAACGGCCATGACGACCCCCTTCAGTCATCAGCAGGCATATTTCTTTCCAGAACCAGTGGATCCGGCTGTGGCAAATAAACTGATGATAGAAAAGATCGTTGAGATGAAGCTGTCTGAGAAAGTCGGGGACGATTCCGGTACTTATGACATCTACAAAGTACCATACCCTGCACATTATGCTGCTAAGAGATTACCACCAGGCGTCAGCAAGCCGCCGAAGTTTGAAAAGTTCAACGACCAAGGCTCCCCCAGGGAACATATAGCTTATTACACCATAGTTATGGGCGACCTGGTTGCTGATGAAGCATATCTATTGAAATTCTTCGGCTCGTCCCTTACAGGGTTGGCCTTTGAATGGTACTCCAGTTTGCCCGCCGGGTCAGTAGCTGACTGGCCCGATATGCAGCGGAAGTTTCGAGACAGATTTCATGTCATAGAAAGGGAAATCACAATAGTTGAGCTGTATGCATCCAGGCAGAAGCAAGATGAGACCGCCCTGGATTATATAAAAAGATGGAGGAATTTGGCCATGAGGTGCAGGTGACCTCCCCATCAAGAAGATGCAGTGCAGATATGCAAACAGAACCTCAGAAGGGAGGTGCTGGAAAAGATGATCGGGGCAGATGTCAGAACATTTGACCGGTTGAATAATATAGTAGCGGAGGTCGAGACGTTCTTGTCCAAGCGTCCGACCGCCAATGTCCCTGCTATGCAAAAGGGGAAGGCTGTTGATCGACGGCCATCGCATTCAGAGGCCAACACTGTTGACTTCGGTACCTTTGAACAGCAGAAAGAAAAAAGGGAAGAAAACTGATGCTCCTCCGGCAGGCCCGGTAGATATGAAAGAAAAGATCTCCCTGAGGAATAAAATGAGGAAGGCATATTCATTCCCCAAAGAGAAGACGGGTGCACTGTTCAGTTGGGCCTACAAGTTCAACAAAGTAACGCTGCCCGAACCAAAAAGACCTGCAGATGCAACAAAGAAAGATGACCCACTATTCTGTCCATATCACCGGGCATTGGGGCATGCTATAGAAGACTGCTATGTCTTCAAAGATGTCATGGAAAGTATGTTCAAAAAGGGAGAGCTACAGTTGGGAGACTATCAGGTGAACCCTCCACGCCCCCATGAACCTCCAGCAATGAGGATGGCTGCAAATATGATTTCTGTATATTAGCAGTTGCCCGAACATGCTGTTGAAGAATGCACCAGGCGCACTTATGAAGCATGCTTCCTTACCCCGTTAAGGGATCAGGAGGGATGGCAGACAAAGCTGGTGAAGACCAGAAAGACGGCACATGTTGCAGGAACGACTAGATCATCCACTCGGAATGCCACTCCAAAGTCAGGGCCGCCCCCGGTAAAGCCGATTCGGCATGTAGCTAAGACACAGCCAGTCATCCGAATCCCCACCTATAATCGGAGGAGACAGACTCCGCTTCCCACACAAAAAGAAATAAGTCCTGAGGCAAAACGTCTCCAACAGTATATCAACGGACTCGACGAATATGAGCAGAATGAGCCGAAGCCCTTGCTGGTGAAGGATTGCATACTCTGGGAGCAGCTGGAAAAGTTGACCATTGAAGAAATACCAGAGGAAAAGCAGGAAAAAGATGAGACTTAACCCTTCTGGGGGCAGGGGCCGGCAAAGCCAAAGCACCGGAAGAAGAAAAAATAGCCAAAGGACAGAGCAAGGAAGAAAACCATGACAGTACACTGCAATACACTCTTGGTATTATTCACCTTGTCTGGGGAGGATGATGACACAGAGGCGTCGGCCACGCCGTTGGAAGCCAACCATGCTGAAGCTTCCACCTCGGCACATGCTACCCGCTCTGGGAGAAGATGGGGACGGCCCCCGCCAGCCAATCATAATATCATCTTCAGAGGAGAACAACCTTACCAGATACCAGAGCCCGAAGTGCGAGGTGTCCAGATCCCTCCTCCTGCTAGTCTATACCAAGAAGAAAAGAAAGGGGATGGAGCTCCGTCATTCCTTGAATTTTTATCCAGTTTAGAGGGCGAAGAGCCAGTACAAACTGCACCAGCCAGAAATAACAAGCATCAGCAATCAACAGCCCTGAAGCCTAAGCAAGGCAAAGAAGAAGAAAAAGATTCCCCGACAACACCCAGGGCCCTCTCTCCAGAAGAAGTCCCTCAAGAAACTAACCATGGAGCTGAGACAAGAAGTAGGCAGGCAATGCCGCAAGCCCCTCAGGAGCCGCCAAAGCCCCGCTGGGCAGAAGAAATGCGACTCTCCAATGTCCGGGTGGGCAGCCGGATTATGAAAATGCTAAAGAAGCTCCCTACCAGATTCTCTATATGGGAAATTCTTTCCTTGAGTGAAGATGCTCGCCAAGCAATTATTGATGCTCTACAGTCACCAGCATAGTATGAAGCATTACTGACAGAAGTCAATTCTGGGCCGACAGTCACTTTCACTGAAGATGACATGTTGATTCCAAATCCCAGCCACAACAGGCCACTATACATGAGAGGGCATCTCAATTGCCAGCCATTAAGCCGGATACTGGTAGATCCTGGGGCTGCTGTAAACATTCTGCCATATCGCATCTATCAGAAGTACTACTTTGATATGCACCTCGCTAAGGTCAGAGATATGAAGATTGCCGGCTTTAACCAGAAGTGTGAAATACCTCTGGGGGTAGCAGATTTTAACCTCACACTGGGGGACCTCACCACTGTGGTGCGATTCTATGTGATTGATTCTAACACCACGTACAAGGCCTTGTTAGGGCGACCGTGGTTGCATGAGTACCAGATAGTGCCTTCCACGCTGCATCAGTGCATTAAGTACTGTCATGATGGCAAAGAGGAAAGGGTGTTTGCATATTTACACCCCTTTGAAGTCTTCGAGTGTCATATGCTCGATGCATCCTATTATGCGAACCTCCAGCAGAAAGATAAAAAGAAAGAAGTCCTGACTGGTCTGGAGAAGTTGGCGGCAAAGACAGAAGACTGGTCTCCACCACCACCACGGGGCTATGTCAAGAAACATGAAGTATCCCATGTCTCTCATGTTGGGGATTTTGCACGGATTACACCCCCAAGCATTCATCCCGATGATACTGATGAAAGGATGAAAGAAAAATATACACAAGTCCCAGTCCCGGAAGGACTGGTCAAACCCGTCACCAGTTTGGAATGCCAGACAGTGCTGCCACTCAAGATTATGGAGGTCCCTCGCTTCTGCGAGCCTCCCATCATATTCTACACCGGGGAGCTTGTTGAAGAGGATAATCAGGACTGCATGATCCCGGAAGAATCCACAAGCCGAATGGTGCCAATCACAGGCTTGGACCATACCACACAACGGGTCTCGCAGATGTTCTCCAAACTGCAGATGCCTTCACTGCAGCCCGTTGCCCAGAAGAAAGCATTCCAAGAACTTTGGGATCCACCCCAGAACAACAGGGAATTGATGAAGATCACCCAGCACCCAGGATTGGGCTATACTCTACAAGAATATTATGAGGCCGAGGTAGATGTCATCTCCGCTTTCTTTTTACATGAAGATCCTCTTGGGGTGGGCTATGATGATTACCCCTCAGAAGATGAAGAGATTATATATCAGTCCATGCGAGATGGTGGGTCTCCCAATAGCCGGCCGGGAGTAGAAAAGTCTGATGAAGCAAATGTACGCCGGTGTTGGGAGGAGCTGTCTTGCAAAGAAGATCTGTTCCAAGCCGAAGCAAAGTTTGACACAGGAACCCAGGATGAGGACCGGATTTCTGATGATACAAGAGAATGCTTGGAGTTTGAACGTA
This sequence comes from Amorphophallus konjac, assembly GCA_022559845.1. Taxonomy (NCBI): domain Eukaryota; kingdom Viridiplantae; phylum Streptophyta; class Magnoliopsida; order Alismatales; family Araceae; genus Amorphophallus; species Amorphophallus konjac. The sequence continues at coordinate 361,530,872 of CM040120.1, forward strand.
TTCTGGAAGAAGTTTGAGCTCTGCAAGATATAGATCCCCCGGAGGAAGATATGCCAGCAAAGCCTCCGGAGGTGGAAGACCTAATCTTTAAGCAGCACACGGAGCCGGTCATAGCCCATGGGCAGACTGAACAAAGTCACATAGCCTCTGCCCTGTACGATGAGTCATCATCGGTTGAGGTCCGGCGAGAAGAGTCAGGGAACCCTGAAACTGAAGAAAACTATATCCCAGGGGGCTTTGTTGATTTGCAGGAGGCTCCGCCCGAAGTCGAAGATGGTGGTCAGGCCACCGTTGATGAGCTCATAGAAGTGAACTTGGGGACAGAGAAGGAACCAAGGCCAACCTTTCTCAGTGTTCTGCTAGAACCAGAGATCCGAGAACAGTACATACAATTTCTGAGGGAGTTTAAGGACTGCTTCGCTTGGACGTATGATGAAATGCCAGGGTTGAGTCCCAATGTAGCACAACACCTGCTGGCAATTGACCCAGAAGCCAACCCCATAAAACAGCCACCCAGGCGGATGCGACCTGAGCTGATCAACCAAATCAATAAAGAAGTCGACAAGCTTATTGATGTTGGCTTTGTCGAAGAAAATCAGTACACCACGTGGCTGGCAAATATAGTGCCCGTAAAGAAGAAAAATTGGCAGATCAGAATATGTGTTGACTTCCGAGACCTTAATAAGGCTTGTCCAAAGGATGATTTCCTAGTGTCAATTACTGAAGTAATGATTGATGCAACCACTGGTCATGAAGCCCTGTCATTTATGGACGGCTCATCCGGATACAACCAAATTTGGATTGCTGAAAAGGATAGAGTACACACTGCATTCCGCACTCCGAAAGGAATATTCCACTACAAAAGAATGCCGTTCGGCCTCAAGAACGCCGGCGCCGCTTACCAAAGAGCTATGACCAAGATTTTTGATGATTTGCTCTTCAAGAAAGTGGAGTGCTACGTTGATGACCTGGGGGTGAAGACCAGAAAGAAGGAAGATCATCTGCAAGACTTGCGGATAGTGTTTCAAAGGCTGCGAAAATACGAGCTGAAAATGAACCCTATGAAATGCGCCTTTGGCGTGACCAGTGAAAAATTTCTGGGATTTATTGTCCGGCACAGAGGCATTGAGATTGATCCGTCCAAGATCAAGGCTATTCAAGAGCTCCCTCCACCGAGGAATCTGTTTGAGTTAAGATCTCTGCAAGGGCGTCTGGCCTACATCCGACGATTTATATCAAATCTGTCGGGTCGGTGTCACCCCTTTCATAGGCTCATGATGAAAGATGTACCGTTCCTATGGGACGACGGATGCCAAGAGGCTTTCGAAAAGTTGAAAGAATATCTCAGAACCCCTCCAGTATTGGGGGCACCAGTGAAGGGCAGCCCTTTGATCCTCTATATAGCAGCCACACATTGCTCGCTGGGGGCAATGTTAGCTCAAATAAATGGAGATGGAAAGGAGCAAGCCTTATACTACCTTAGTAGAAGGTTGATCAGAACTGAAGAAAGCTATACTTACATAGAGAAGACCTGTCTGGCGCTGGTCTTTGCTGTCAAGAAGCTCCGACACTACATGTTGTCACATGAGATCAGATTGATATCTGCAGCAGATCCGCTCAAATATATATTGACTCAGCCGGCACTCAAAGGTCGACTAGGCAAGTGGGCTGTGATTCTGATGGAGTTTGACATCACTTATATACCTCAGAGGGCTATAAAGGGTCAAGCTGTGGCTGAGTTCTTTGCAGAGCACCCGGTACCAGAAAGTGCTATGCTTGAGACCGAGCTACCTGATGATGAAGTGCTTGAAGCTTGTCAGACCCAGCCAGTAATGTGGCAGTTATATTTTGATGGGGCATCAAGAACAGAAACTGATTCCGGCGGTAAAACCAGAATACGTGCAGGGGCCGGCATTGTGCTGAAATCGCCTGAGGGAGAAGTGTTGCACACCTCATGTTCTATAAATAAGCCATGCACCAACAATGAAGCTGAATATGAAGCCCTGATAATTGGGCTCCAGGTCACCCTCAGCATGGGTATCTGAATGCTCCAGGTATTCGGTGACTCAATGTTAGTGATAAAACAAATACAGGGAGAATTTGAAGTGCGAAAGCCAGAATTGAATCCCTATCATCAAAGGGCTATACGCCTCATGGCGAATTTCTACCACATTGAGCTTGACCATGTGGGCCGGGGACACAATGTTCAAGCTGATGCACTCGCAAAGCTGGCCAGCTCACTATCAGTCCCGCCGGACGAGACGCTAAACATTATTGTCATAAACAGGCGACAGGTCCCCAGCATGCTGGAAGCGTGTCCTGAAGAATATGAAATTGATACCATTGATAAGGCCCAGACATCTGATTGGAGACAGCACCTGCTGCAGTGGTTCTTGCACCAACAGCTGCCCAAGAATAAAGAAGAGAGAATGAAACTCCTAAGGGTTAAAGATTCCTATGAATGCAGAAATGGAACTCTGTTTCGAATCATGGCGGACGCCCGCAAGAAGATTTTGCCCCGCTGCCTATCTACTGAAGAAGCCTGGCAAGCAATGAAAGAAATACATGCTGGGACAGCAGAGGCACACCAGGCTGGGCCTAAGATGAAAATTGAAATCAAGAAGCTGGGTTATTATTGGCCCACTATGTTTGAAGACTGTTGCCAGTTTGCGAAGTCATGCCAGAAATGCCAGGAGCATGCCACCGTACCCAGGAAGCCTCATGTAGCCTTACACCCTACGATTCCTAGCTGGCCTTTTGCTCAGTGGGGGATTGATGTAGTCGGGCCATTACCGACTTCTTCAGCTGGACACAAGTACATTCTGGCTATAACAGACTACTTCTCCGGGTGGGAGGAGGCAGTAGCACTCAGAGAAGTGACTAGTGAATTGGTTGCCAGATTCATCAAGCACAATATCATCTTCCGATTCGGGGTCCCCAGTCGAATAATATCTGATAATGGAAGTCACTTCAAGAACCAGAAGGTATATCGGCTTGCCGAGAAGTACAAGATAGAATGGAGGACCTCCACCCCTTACAATCCACAAGCAAATGGGCTGGCTGAAGCCTTCAACAAGACATTGTGCACCCTACTGGCCAAGGTCGTCAGTTCTAATAAAAAGGACTGGGGTGAAAGGATGTATGAAGCACTATGGGCATATCGCACTGTCTATAAAACCCCCACGGGTTGTTCACCCTATTCGCTGGTGTACGGCTCCGAGGCAGTAGTCCCTATAGAGCTGGAGGTACCATCACTCAGGATTGCAGTCTAGCATGGCCTAGTTCGCGACGAACAAACCAATGCTGAAAGACGACTTGAAGAACTGGCTGAATTGGAGGGTAAGCGTCTGCAAGCCCAGAAAAATATCCAGATGTACCAAGCCCGTATGGCAAATGCCTTCAATAAGCTCGTCAAAGGGTGAGAATTCAAGAAGGGAGACCTGGTCATGGTCAAGAAAAGGGAAGTCATGGCTTCTAATCCAAAAGGCAAGCTTGCTGCTAACTGGCTAGGTCCATACGTAGTCCAGAGGGTCTACGAGGGAGAAGCCTACGTGGTTATCAACCATCGAGGGGAAATTCAATTCTCACCACTCAACGGAAGGCATCTAAAGTTGTATCATGCAGCGCAACCGACATTCCCCGAGTAATCGGGCAAACTCTTTTTCTCGGTCTAGTGGCATTCCGCCCTAGCCGAGCTACCCTTTCCTTGGTCTAGTGGCATTCCGCCCTAATCAAGCTACCCTTATCTTGGTCTAGTGGCACTCCGCCCTAGCCAAGCTACCCTTATCTTGGTCTAGTGGCATTCCGCCCTGATCGAGCTACCCTTATCTTGGCCTAGTGGCACTCCGCCTTAGCTGAGCTACCCTTATCTTGGTCTAGTGGCATTCCGCCCTGATCGAGCTACCCTTATCTTGGTCTAGTGGCACTCCGCCCTAGCCGAGCTACCCTTATCTTGGCCTAGTGGCACTCCTCCCTAGCCGAGCTACCCTTTCCTTGGTCTAGTGGCATTCCGCCCTGATCAAGCTACCCTTATCTTGGTCTAGTGGCATTCCGCCCTAGCCAAGCTACCCTTATCTTGGCCTAGTGGCACTCCGCCCTAGCCGAGCTACCCTTATCTTGTCCTAGTGGCACTCCGCCCTAGCCGAGCTACCCTTTCCTTGGTCTAGTGGCATTCCGCCCTGATCAAGCTACCCTTATCTTGGTCTAGTGGCATTCCGCCCTGATCGAGCTACCCTTATCTTGGTCTAGTGGCACTCCGCCCTAGCCGAGCTACCCTTTCCTTGGTCTAGTGGCATTCCGCCCTGATCAAGCTACCCTTATCTTGGTCTAGTGGCACTCCGCCCTAGCCGAGCTACCCTTTCCTTGGTCTAGTGGCATTCCGCCCTGTTCGAGCTACCCTTATCTTGGCCTAGTGACACTCCGCCCTAGCCGAGCTACCCTTTCCTTGGTCTAGTGGCACTCCGCCCTAGCCGAGCTACCCTTTCCTTGGTCTAGTGGCATTCCGCCCTGATCGAGCTACCCTTATCTTGGCCTAGTGGCACTCCGCCCTAGCCGAGCTACCCTTTCCTTGGTCTAGTGGCATTCCGCCCTGATCAAGCTACCCTTATCCCGGTCTAGTGGCATTCCGCCCTGATCGAGCTACCCTTTCCTTGGTCTAGTGGCATTCCGCCCTGATCAAGCTACCCTTATCTTGGTCTAGTGGCATTCCGCCCTGATCGAGCTACTCTTGTCGTGGCTTAAGTGGCACTCCGCCCTAGCCGAGCTACCCTTTCCTTGATTTAGTGGCATTCCGCCCTGATCAAGCTACCTCACCTCGGTCTAGTGGCACTCCGCCCTGGCCGAGCTCTCAAAAGAATACGCCGTATTGCCGTTACGGGCCTTACGCTCGAATCGGCGAAAGATCATACCTTCGCGTTAGCATTCAACCCTCGCTAACGAACGAACCATTCTGCTCGGCGCAAGGCTCGGTGCTCCGGTCAACAGACGTCTACCGTCAACCAAGGGTCGGTCATCATGCCCTCCGACCTGCCACCCTTTATGTAAAAAAAAAAAGGAGAAAAGAAAGTAAAAATGGGGTTTAAAATAGAGATACCCCGCCAGACTTGCTCCTACATTAGGACAAGTGCAAAAATGACTATAACCCAGCTGTGGTGAAAACCCGAAAGGGCACTGCAGGCAAAATCGGGTACCCCGCCATGTGAAAACCCGAAAGGGCGCGTGGGCAAAAGCAAGAGGGGGTTGGCTCCGGCAAAAACCCGAAAGGGCGCTTGGGTCAGTAATGTGGTAATTTAAAATGCCCTTTTTCACCCTGCCTGATAAAACTCCGAGAAGGACGATCATCATAAAGTCCCACCTGACGATGAAACCCCGTTGATCACAAGGCATATTGCCTCGATCAATGCTAAAAAAGGCCCACCTCGGGATAGACCTTCCGTCTGTTCTGATAAAACACTTCCACTTGTTTTTGTCTAAGATCCACCACAATGAATCCCATCCAGTCTAGATCTTACATCTATTCTGATGAAACCTACCATACGTCTCATCGATGATGAAACCTGCTGCTGGTCGATTGGCACACTGCCCGATCAACGATGAAACCGGCCTGGTTTAGACCTTACGTCTATCCCGATGAAACATATGAAGTCCTTGCATTGGTATGAGCCCAATACCAATGATGAAACCCGCTACTGGTCGATTGGCACACTGCCCGATCAACGATGAAACCTACCCGGTTCAGACCTTACGTCTATCCCGATGAAACATATGAAATCCTTGCATTGTTATGAGCCAATACCAATGATGAAACCTGCTATTGATCGGTTGGCACGCTGCCTGATCGATGCTAAAACCCATCCAGGGTAGACCCTCCGTCCGCTCTGACAAAACACGACACAGCTCTTTAAATCAATTCAGACCCTTCGTCTGGATAGATCATGAAACTCTATTCCTTTGCGTTAATGTCAAACCCCACATTAACGATGAAACTCACATTTCCGACGAATGGCTTTGTGCCCGAGCTGCTATCTATATCCTCTAAATCAATTTGGACCTTTCGTCTGGATAGATCATGAAACCCTATTTCCCTTTGCATTGATGTCGACATCCACATCAATGATCGTGTATCCACAATAAACATATGGCGCCATGGTCCATAGAATGAAAGTTCCAGTTCCAGAAAAGACGATGACAAAGAAAAAGAGAAAGAAAATGAAAAAAAAAATATGAAAAATGGGGTTAAAAATAGAGATACCCCGCCAGACTTGTTCAGGCATTCTGGACAAGAGCAAAAATGGCTAAAACCCAGCTGTGGTGAAAATCCAAAAGGGCGCTGTAGGTAAAATCGGGTACCCCGCCACGTGAAAACCCGAAAGGGCACGTGGGCAAAAGTAAGAGGGGACTGGCTCCGGTGAAAACCCGAAAGGGCGCCTGGGTCAGTAATGTGGTAATTCTGAGAAATTCCATACTTCCTTCCCTTGATAAGGCCTTCCGTTAACCATTTGGCTCCTTGCCCGGTCAACGATAAAACCTTGACAGGACAAACCCTACATCTGTCCTGATGGAATCTACATAGCCTTTTTCAAATGTCCCACCGACAATGAAACCCATCACCATTCTGATAAAGCCCGGCCAGCTCAGACCTTACGTCTGTCCTGATGAAACTCTTAAACCTTCCCTTGATCGATCGGCTCCTCGCCCGGTCAACAAAAAAAAAACATATCTGGATAGACCCTATGCCTATCCTGATGAAACCTACATATCCTTCCATGTCCCACCCGCGATAAGACCTGCTGGAATAGACCTCACGTCTATCTTAGCGAGACCTACACCTCTACCTACGTCCCACCATTGATTGATCGGCATCTCGCCCGATCAATGATAAAACCCTATCCAGTTTAGACCTTACGTCTATTCTGATAAGACTTATGAAATTCCTTTGCATCGATATGAACCCAATATCGATGATGGAACCAGCTATTGATCGACCGGCACCTTACCCGATCAATGATAAAACCCTATCCAGTTTAGACCTTACGTCTATCCTGATGAACCTTATGAAATCCCTTTGCATCGATATGAACCCATATCGATGATGAAGCCAACCATTGGTCGATCGGCACCTTGCCCGATCAATGATAAAACCCTATCCAGTTTAGACCTTACGTCTATCCTGATGAACCTTATGAAATCCCTTTGCATTGATATGAACCTAATATCGATGATGGAACCAGCTATTGATCGACCGGCACCTTGCCCGATCAATGATAAAACCCTATCCAATTTAGACCTTACGTCTATCCTGATGAACCTTATGAAATCCCTTTGCATCGATATGAACCCATATCGATGATGAAGCCAACCGTTGGTCGATCGGCACCTTGCCCGATCAATGATAAAACCCTATCCAGTTTAGACCTTACGTCTATCCTGATGAACCTTATGAAATCCCTTTGCATCGATATGAACCCAATATCGATGATGGAACCAGCTATTGATCGACCGGCACCTTGCCCCATCAATGATAAAACCCTATCCAGTTTAGACCTTACGTCTATCCTGATGAACCTTATGAAATCCCTTTGCATCGATATGAACCCATATCGATGATGAAGCCAACCGTTGGTCGATCGGCACCTTGCCCGATCAATGATAAAACCCTATCCAGTTTAGACCTTACGTCTATCCTGATGAACCTTATGAAATCCCTTTGCATCGATATGAACCCAATATCGATGATGGAACCAGCTATTGATCGACTGGCACCTTGCCCGATCAATGATAAAACCCTATCCAGTTTAGACCTTACGTCTATCCTGATGAACCCTATGAAATTCCTTTGCATCGATATAAACCCCATATCGATGATGAAGCCAACCGTTGGTCGATCGGTACATTGCCCGGCCAATGATGAAACCTGTTCAGTTCAGACTTTACGTCCGTTCTGATGGAAACCACATACCCTTTTCACGTCCCACCGGTGATCAAGTCTACCCAGTCTAGACCTTATGTCTATTCTGACGAAACCTATAAAACTTCTTTGCGTCGATATAAACCCAACATCGATGATAAAATCAGTCACTGGTCGATTGGCACTTTGCCTTGACCAGCCTTGAAACCTGTCGCGGATAAGCCATCCGTTTGTCCCAGACAATGTTCTAAACCTCTTTCATTCAACTACCCCCAGATTCGGTTTAAGCGCCCTCTGGATACCGTCGCGCGGTGGAGCGAGTCCCCCATCCTCTCTCTGAAAGGGTGGACGCTCTCCTGCTAGGTACGGGCTATTCGCACGGGGACCGCTGAAACCGCTGCCAAATTGCTGTGAAATATTGATGGTGCGATAAGTAAAGAACAAACCACATATGAAACTGGTGTAAAGATTCCTTTCCATTGAATAAAAGAGGGAATCCAAGAAGGGCCCCTGAGGGGGAATTGTATTACAAAAAGGGGAGAACAGACGATCACGGGCGCCGGAATATGTCTTCGAAGGCCAGAAGCCCTACATGCGGGGCAGCCCCCAGCTCATGAAGTCGAGCCTCCTCCTCCTGTAGCCGAGCAGACTCGTCCTGAAAGGATGCCACCTGCCCCTCCAACAGAGCTACTTCTTCCGCAAGCTGCGGCCGAGAAGTTGTTATCTGCGGCAGTTCAGCTCGGAGATCAAACAGTTCAGCCTCCAGGATGGTTATCCGGCTGCGCACGAACTGCTCCCGCTGCGCCAGAGACTGTAGTCGGCGTTGGCGCTCTTGAAGAACATAGTCCATTTTCTCCAGCTCAGATTTGCACTCTATCCTTTGCAACTTCAAAGCTGCCAGTCTGTCAGACATAATATGTGCCAAGAAGTCCCGGCGATGTATAAACTTTAACAACAACAGAACCCACTGGGCCCATATTTCCATGGGACAACCCATCGCCTGTAGACCAGCTGTGAAACGCTCAGCTATCTCTTTCAGCTGTAGATAAGTCAGTCCAGGCTGGGACTCCGCCAGCTGGCGCAGCATGTCCAGATTTTGCCAAACGAAACTCTCAGATGAAGCAAAGCCAGGAGAAGGAAATGGAGCTACTTCGAAAGTCACCTCACTGTCAATGTCTGCCCATAGTGTAACATCTGGCTGAGAAGAGAAGACGGGAGGTCTGCTGAAGGCGCCAACTGAGCTCTCTCTGCAATCCCTGACAGAACCAAGAGGTCTTCCACCTCCATCTCCTCGGGGGTTGCTATTTGAATGCTCGTAGGGGCAACTTTAGTAAGTGTTGGAGTGGCTGCTTCCTGGGTCCCCAATGTGATACCCGCATCTTCAGCATCATCTTCTCGGGGCACCTCCTCCTCGGATTCCGAAAGCATGGAGATCAATTCTGGGTCGGTTATAGACAATACCCCGGTCTCTGTAGCAGCTGCCTCTCCTTCTTCCATCCCCGCTTCAACGGCCAGTTCCTTCAACGTCAGGGCGGCAGGGGCCACGGCCCGAAGAGGCAAAAGTTCAGTCTCCATAATTGCTGTTATGGGAATTGCTGACTCGGGCGCAATGGTCATCACTGCGGCTGGTATAAAGGCAGAACCCCTAGCTGGGTCCGTCTCAGCTCTAAAATCCAAGACCCGGATAAGGGCCGAACTCTCCCCCGAGGTCCTCAAGTCCAACAATGCTAAGTCCGTAGAAGACTGTACCCTCACCGGCACAGGGCGAATTATCTCAGAAACGCCTGCACAGGCGGCTGACGAAGCAGGAACAATGGCCAAGGTGTCAGACAGAGTGGCTTCAGAGGCTGCAGTCGTTGCCGAGCTAGCAACAGGGGATTCCTGTGAACAGATCAATACAACATCAAGCAACAAATAGAAGGGGAGAACAATGAGGACAAAGAGAGGGACTCACTTCTAAGGTGATGTCGATGTCCTCGAAGGGGTGCAGTGGAGAGGAAAGCTCCGCTGCTGAAGCAGCAAAGGGAGGAGTTATATCTGCCTCGGTGTCCAAGCCAGCAAATTCTTCCTGTAGTTCCTCCTCAGAAGACAACACCAGCAGTTTGGAGGGGGTGAATAGTGGAACAATGGTAGTACATACGGATGGGGCCTCTGATTTGGAGATACCCTCCGTCTCGCTCTCGCTGAAACCTGCTTCTTCTCCCTCTGCCTCAGAGGCGGTCGCGGAGCTGCTGGAAGAGATTTCCACACTATCCACGGGCGGGACTTGCGTTCCTAACGGCTGCCTGGAGGAAGATCGGGTAACTATGCGCCTCATAGGGACAAGGCCCCGTTTCGTCTGGGTCTTATGGCCTTCCTGTGGCTGAGTTACATCGCCAGCTGCTCCCATGACTTCAGCCTCCTCCCCGACCGTCACTGCAGGGAAAAGCTTGTGAGCGAGACAATGAAAAATAATTGAAATGTGCAAGAAAAGATGAGAAAGCACACTGACCCTCCGCCTCACTAACCGGCGTGGGAGAGGGCAATCTGGTCTCCACCACAGAAGGTGTCACAACTGGCTCTTGGGCTGTGCGAAAAAGGGGGGGGGTCAGATTCAAGGATTTCTTTGAAATTCAACAAAAAGATGATGAAAGATACAACTGCAGGCTATTGATGTTACCCTTGACTGACGTCTGGGCGCCCTCCCTTTGAGATTCAAACTCATCAAATGAGGGGATATCAGGAAGAGGGGTCCCAGGGTCCGTCACTGCCGAAGCCGACTGCCGAGCATGGGCCTTCTTAGCCTTCCTGGCCTTCCCAACTGCAGTCTTCACTGCAGAAATCTTTCTCTTCTTGCCCGGAGGCAGGGGAGTGGTCGTCGGTGCTGCTGCAGGGACTTCGAAATAAGCAGGCTTCTCAGCTTGCGCAATGATTTTTCTGTAAAGCCCCTGTCGCTTTATATCTGGCCTGTCTGTTGAAGACATCAAAGAAGCAATGAGATCAGTAGATGCAGAGTTTAAATACTAAACAGAAAGCACTACAGTCAGAAAGAAAAGATCATACCTGCTGGGCCATCATAAAAGACAGAAAGCGGCCAGTACAGATAAGCTACCTCCTTGGAGCGGAAAGCAGCCTCCTTGACAAGCCAGCAGACATCACCAAATGTCTGGCACTTCTCCACTAAAGATGCCAGATCGCTATGACCATGAAAATCAAGACATCGAAATAAGTCGAGGTGGTCCATGCCCCAGCCGTCGACATAATGAAAAGAAAGGAACAATGGCTTATTCAATATGCCGGCTATCGACTCTCTGCAGATAACCCATGTACATTCAGCAGAACAAACAGCCAAGACGTGTGCTTGTAGTACGTCTGAGTCCTATCTTCCCTGCGCACAAACGTCCTATAGGGATGAAATCTATCTGTCGGACCCTTCCAAGGGACTACTGTCGAGAGCGGCTCTTCAACAGGGAAGGGGTACTGTTGCGCCTCCAGACGAGCGCCTCCTACATGGCACAGATGTTTCAAGCTCTTCATAAAAGTGTCTTCGTTGATGGCAGCAAAGACAGGAGCGGGCGGCTCGGAGCCTTTTTCCTTCAAAGCCCGACGCTCGGCCAGATAGTTCTCTGCCTCCCTCAGGTGCTGTGAATAAATCTTTTCAGGTGGGCCTCAGGGATATCAAATACTGGGCCGGGCTGTTGTTTCAAAAAGAACGCTCGGCCACATCCCAGAATGCACCCCTACCATCCCTGTAAAAACTGGTTCGAATGTTCCACCATTTGATATACTCTGATGTGACACGGGAACACGGTTGGAAACAGTGGGAACTCTGAAAACTGCGCCATCCTGGCGATTATAGAAATCCCACCACAACCGGCCATCACCGACAATGGTGGACCCATGCTTGGCCCGGCTATCCAGGGGAAACTGAGCAACTGATGTAGGGATGTGCTGGTCATAGCCAAAATTCCGCCCAAAGCGGAATGGGTAGTATGGTTCCAGAAGAAGCAGGCCACCCTTTCTGAAAACTAAAACACTGGGCCGAATGGCCATGGCCCATCTGACCAGCTCCGGCTCCAGAATAGACCGAACAGCATTAGCCCCTGAAACGGGGTGAACATAGGTCTCTACCTCTTCCATCTTGCATTCTCTTTGAGGGTGAACCAAAGGAGCTGAACCTGCTGCCAAGCTCCAGAAATGAATGCTGCCAGGGGCATCCACTGGTACCCTTATCAGACGGCCCCTTATTTTGAACAACTGATCAGAGAAAGAACCGGTTTCAGCACTGGCAAATTCAATCATTCTGGGTAATACTGTATCTGCCTGTAGAGTTCTAGGAGCCAATTCAGGAAACAGACTGCAGACCCAGGCATTGAAGAAATGGAAAGGACCCACGGTCCTCAAAGAGCGAGGAGTCCGATGCTTGTACAGATCCCCCAAAGATTTGTAGATTAAACACAAGGCCACTGGGCAGAGTGACAGCCTCATTCCCCAGGCCATCTGGCATGCCGGATATATGGCTTCTGGCCGAATGATTGTCTCATCCCCTTGAGAGAGAGCGAAAGTGCACAACCAGAATATGAAATAAGCCGCACAATGTGTGATAGGGTCCACCCCTGCTGGGTTCGGACCACCTTTGCCTACACGGCGCAATGACGACGGCAGCGCTGACTTGTAGCGAGGAGCCCTTATCTGCTTGCTGGCGGTCGGACCCAGAGAAGGGAAGTCTGCATACTTTAAGGGACCATCAAAGAAATACTGAATCCACTGCCCTATCCGGACCCTCAGCTTGCTGCCTTTCTCTCGAGGATGGTAACCCTTGGAGGATCCTCTATTATAAGCCAGACGATGGAGCGATAGGCCTTCATTAAATACCGGTATGAGTAGCCAAGTGAATACTTGCCTTCGCCATCGGAGCTATCCTTCTCGGAATCTGCCAAGCAGACCTCTTCATACGGCTCGCCGTCAATAGGCAGACCAGAAAGCTGTGATAAACTCCAGAGGTCGAGAGATGTTTCACCCTCTGCTGTATAAAATATGTTGAACAAAGGGCAGAATACTTCGAACATTCCACAGCATAATCCTCGGGATATGGGATAGCGGAACCTAGAAGCAAACACACTGTGATATACCCCGGCTCTGATCAGCAGAGGGGCGTATTCCTTTAAACAAACTCGGTGAACTCCACGCTCCCACCCAGAATAGGTGGGCGTCGGTGATCTTGGTATCTCCAAACCAACCAGCAGCTAGATGATACTTGAATTGGACGGCCGAACAATTCAGCACAAAAGGTTCTTCGCGGTATCCCCATTTTATCGGTGCCAGGAACAGACCATAGCCAGGCTTTTCCCTATGAACTCGGCCACTAGCATTATCCCACCGGGCAGGTGTGAATTCTGGGGCCCGGGTCAACATTTTCTTCTCTGGCTCCAGCTCTGATATACCGAGGATTGCGTCCCAGTCACGCTTCTCCCCGGGAAGATAGATGGCCTTGCTGCGATACACCGACTCCTTCAGGCTATCTCGTTCGGCAAGGATGGCAGCTTCGACTGCACGGGCTATCCGATAGTCCCGCATGCCACCCACTGTGAAGGTTCGGATGAACGGCATTAAGTGGCGGTCCTTCGGAAGATCCGGCGATAGTTGTCACCCCGTCTGAAGCATGTCTCAGTCGCAGTGGAATATACCCTGGACGTTGATACTGTATCCGTCTCAGAATCAGAAGATTCGTCAACGGTGACAATTTTGTCATATCCGAAGTCTAAACTATGCACATTCAGCCAGTTTACTACAGCCCGTGATATGTTTGGCTGGGCTGATGAGCTCGTTCCAACGACTCCAGAGGATGTAGCAGCAGAACTCGAAGCCATTGTAGTACCTACAGCCGAAGAAAAGATGTGAATGAAAGTCCCAAAATAAGAGGTAGTCTTGTAAAGATTGTAATATGAAACCCTATGAAAATTTCGGCAGCACCTCCCCTTATACATGGTCTGCCCAAAGAAGATAGGGAGTCACCCACCAAGAGGGAGTGATCCCGGAAACAAAAGGGACTTAATCCCAAAACAATACCCTACCGAGCGAAGTATACGCAGAGGGGGAGAAAAACGGAGCGGCCGAGAGGGGGAGAGCCTCGCGCCGAAGAGAAAAAGATGAAGAGAGAGGAAGCTCGGGTGAAAATGAGAAGAAAAAAAGCCTCCCGGTGCCTCAAATAGTGGAAGCAGAAGAGAGGTTCTTGGCGCGGCATTTAGCGCGTCGAGAACCCCCCTTTCCGATGGAAAAAGGCGCGCCGAGAAACCTGATCAAGGCGCTTCGAGAACCGGCCAGATCGGCTGCACCGAGAAGCGGCTTAATCCCCGCGCCGACAAGCAGCGTGCCGAGAAGCCTTGCGCCGAGAGATTCGTGTCGAGGGCATTCAAAACGAAGGGATTGAAGGAAATTGAAATAAATTACCGAATTTGCTAATGAAAAAGAAGATTCCAAGCCAGAAATGAAAGATGCCTGATAATGTCCAGTTGAGAAAAGGGTTCAGATGCTGAATGATATGTACACCTGCAGGTACCGTGTCATTAATCCTGCACTCCCGCTACCTGCAAGTGGGGGGCATTTGTTGACACCTGAAATATAACTGAGAATAAAGATGAGACCAAAGAGAAGATTGAACCAGACATGGAGCTCTCAGAGATTCCTGCAAAGCCAGAATTACAGAATAGTCGTCACTAAAGCTACCACCCGGCTGAAGCCCTCCCCGGCCAAGCTGATGTCCGGTATTGTCGTCGCTCAGATGGCAGTACTGATGAAGAACTGCGGTCTACTGACTGATGAAAATCTCCAGAAATATTCTGATAAGACTATGTCAACTCACTAATTAAGGGGCCTTCACCTGTTCTGACAGATGCGAAGGACTGGCAAATAAAAAGGCAGATTAGGTAACTTTGACAGCTCAAGCCTACTGATGAGGAAGTGTAAAGCATTAAGAGCCCTAAATGGGCTCACTAACGTGACGCCGGGAGTTCCTCACCAAAGCCCAAAGCCCATATGGGGCGGCGCCGGGAAGCTACCTTATTTGGCGCCGGGAAGCCTCCTGCTTTCGACTGAGGCGCGCCGGGACCTTGTTGCCAGTGCGCCGAAATGGTCATGCCGAGAAGGGGGAGGGGGTTGTGCTATAAAAACCCCTTTGCCTCTCGAAAAAGAAAGGGGACAGACGGACAGACAAAAAAAAGAACAGAAGAGAAGATAGCCAGAAACAAAAGAGAGGAAGGGAGAAGTCCACACCCAGCTCGAGGAAACCGGCTGCTGTTGAGAGATCGAGAGAAGAAGGAGAAGGTCTGCTGAAAGGGGAGGGAGAGGAGTCAATGCTCCGCCCTCCCCCGTCTTCTATTTCTCGTTCTTGTTTTTTTTTTATTTCTCCGATGTGCATCTTTTGTATCTCTTCTTCATCTTTCTTTCCTTTGAGGAATGCTGTTGCTCCCTCTGTTTCTTACGATTGGACATAGGTGGGTGATGTAATCGAATGTATATGTATCTATGAACGAGCAGGGTCTTCCCCTTGTTTTAATGTCGAATACACTCGATCTTCATTCTCTATACATCTCTTCTACGTATGCTCGTTCGGAAACGTGGGTTTTGGGTGTGTGCATTGGCCGTTCTACTCCGCTCCCGTTGCTTCTGCTCCGAAAGAGAGACGCCTGGGTCCCTCATTCTAATCCATGAATGATTGGGGTCTAGAGTTCCCGAAAAGTTCCAGTGCCGAGGGCTTCGTTACCCCTCCATCTCCGGTTTGTTTCCTCGATGCCATTAGGTTCGTCCAGGGGATCAGAGACAGTCATCTCTTGATCTTCCCAGGCGGCCGGCAGTAAATAAAGATATCTTTGCAGGACGTTTCGAATGAACGATGGTCTCGATTCCTCTACAGACTTTGCCTTCTAATAATCTCTTGGTATCCCTCCAGCAAAGCCTTGATATAATTCCCTCCTACACCCCAAATCCTGCCTCAATCTGAGCCAAAATCCCAGAAATATCCAGAATAGAGCTCCGTGAAACCCTGAGACCCTTGAACCATGAAACCCTCTCGGCACAAAACCTTCCCGGCGCGCCAAATAATCCCCGGCGCGGCACTTCGCGCGCCGAGAGCTAGGCGCGCCGACAACCCCCATTCTCTCCACCTAACTGGCCAAGAAACCCTCTCAATGCAGCCTTTTCGGCCTGGGAGCCCCTCGACGCCATGTTCCCGGCGCGGTGATGAGCGCGCCGAGAACCCCTATGCGCCGAGAACCATCCCTTTGGGCCACTTTGTCGCCTATGCCGAAACCCTCTGTCTTTGGCCAATAAACCCATGCCGAGAACTCCCTTTGGGCCACTTTGTCCCCTACGTCGAAACCCTCTGTCTTTGGCCAATAAACCCAGACCGAGATCCACCTCTGTACCATCATCCTCCAACCCTTTGATCTTTCCACACATCTGTCTGGGGGATGTTTAGAGATCATCGCGTATACCCTGAGGAGATACAGTAATGGGGAGGACTTCCCCTACATTGTTCAGTTCCGATCCGGATTTCTCCGTAGCCTCATGGACCCAAAGAGCTATGTCACGACATGTGCTCTGATGGGTTCCGAGGGAACATCAATCGATGCTATGAATGCAAGCAGTGTCCCCGGGCCTGGTGCCTTTCTCCTTTGGTCATCATCCCGGCGTCCCGTGGATGATGGCCTGTCCTTTCTTGGCATAATCCAAGTTAAGGGGACATGCTGTCGAAATTCGTACATACCACATCAGGTAACTATGGTATTTTCTCCTAACCCCGCGGGCCCACGGAGTTCTGCCACTGCATGTCCTCCGATGGTCCCTGGAAGGGGAATATCAATAAAACATCGCACCGGAGTGTGGTGTGCCTTGGTACACCGGTCCCACTTCGGATCTCGGGTCGAATATACCCGATCTTTGATGGATCCCATCCTGCCACTACATGGATGGTTTCCTATTCCCACTTGGCACAGTCTAAGATACTGGGGATATGCTGCCGGATTTGCCCCGCACTCGATGTATTCGTGCTTTATTCAGTCTATTTAATGTTCTGCAAGTAAACTAGCGCACTCACGTAAGTCTTCTTTTGCCGCTACCTTCCTCCTGTCTTTGGCGTTTAATCAAGGGTTGTCTTCCTTAGGGAGGACGTAATTAACGTCATAACCTTTATGGTATGACGGACTTTTGGTCCAGACACGATCACTCACAATCGACTGATTAGAAGTCAGATCGAGCGCACAATGAAATCGTCACATATGTGACTGGCACGCCAATAAATAAACCATAGAAACAGAAGAATAAAGAATGCAAACGAAAAAAGCGCGTCCACAGTATATTCCTAAGCTAGAGGAAACAACCGGAGAAAATGACACACGGAGACCTGAGGGAACACCAAGAACCCTCAGCACATCTGGACATGCAAACCGAGGTAAGATGATACCTCGAGGCATCCAGAACCATGTCTCGGACTGGGCAGAACCACCGAGACACACAAGGTCACTTGTCAACCACTGGGTCTAACCGGGTTGACCGGAACCTGACAACGACTCTACAATAGCATAGAAACCAAAGCATGTCCGGCTATCTTATATCATGGTCATAGCCCTCATAGGACATCAAAAGATATCCACGGGAACGGTAAACCACAAGGTCAAGCCAAGACATACAGAAATCGAAATACCGGAAATACAACAGGCATTAACGCGTTCTAAGCCTATAGCACGATCTCAACGCACAATACAGCCTAAACACGACAACGCCCGAAACTACCAGATCGCGCTCACCATGCATAGCGCGATAAACAAGATCGCGCCTACCAAGAGCAGCGCGTTCTGGATGATCGCGCTCGGAAGGTATAGCGCCTTCATCACGAACGCGCTCGGAACATATAGCGCCTTCTTCAAGAACGCGCTCGACACCCCTAGCGCGATAAAAGAGATCGCGCTCATTACATAGAGCGCGTTCCCAACCGCCTCTACTGTTCATCTCCTTCACGGAACACGGTGTATCGCGGTGGCGCGTTCTACTGAGAACGCGGTGCCCACGTATAGCGCGTTCACGTCCGGAGCGAAAATCGGGAAAATTCGCACGAAAACCCTATTCCAAGCCCCAATCGTCATCAGAACGACGAGGAAACAGTTATAACTATCTCGCCAACCTTCCACATGCCGGAAGGGGCCAAACAACACTCAAAACCATTAAAAATGGGCGATTCCCATGAATCGACCCAAAACGACACGCAAGGGGAACCGACCTTCTACCGGCCCCAAATCACCGCCAAATGCAACAAAACTTACGGGAATGGGATCCAGACATCCCGACGGTTCGTTTGATACTAATTATACTAAAAATGGTCGCCGTTTTCCAGCGAACCACACGAACTCTAAAAATGATGGTTTTCGCTAAACGAGCCCAAACTCGCCCGTTCTAGCACCGAACGACGTGAAACTGCAGGAAAAACGTAGAGGGGAAGTAGGTGATCCGTCTCCCTACCTCCACCGAAGAAACCGTGCGTCGAAGCGGCTAATCCACGCCGAAAATCACGACACGAGCTCGACCGTCGACTTTGAATCCACCGTTCGGGATCGCGCCAAAACCGATCCGATCCTCGACCGATCGCGCACCTCATGGACCCCACGCCGTCGCCACCTCGCTCACGAGCCTCCTCCGTCTGCAGCCGGAGCCGGGAGGGCGAGAGAGGAGAGAAAACGGGAGAGAGAGGACGCGGCGGTGAAATGAGAAGGGAGGAGATAGGAAAGGAAAAGAAAAAGAAAAAAATTAGGAAATTTTCTTAATTTCTAAAAATTCAATAATTAGCCCGAAAATAGACTAATTCAGAAAAATACGTAAAAATAGTCGAAACGATCCTCGGGAAGAGTACATCGCAACTATAGCGTCCACGAGTCGATGAACCGAGAAACAAACTCACCGCAGGGTTCTGTAACTAGTACGAGAGAAAAATCCACACGGATCGTAAAACTCAACTCAGGACCCACAAAAGCGATCCAAAACTCTCCGAAAAGGATCCGAGAGACCCGAAAGACCTAATAAGAATCCGGTAAGAATCCAGGACATTACATCCTCCCCCTCTCCCTTCTTCTCCTCCGTCTGGCGATGGGGATGGCGAGCACAAGTGAGGGGTGGGGCTGGACATCTAACACGTAGCGAAGACACGAGTATCTCTCTCAAAAAAAATATGGCAAGACCTGTTTTTATTTTGAGAGAAGTTATAACTGAACGAGATTCCATTCTTCAAAATTAAAGAGCTCTTACCAAACGTGCTTAAGAGAGTTATCTATTCTAATTTTTAGTTTGAGAGAAAAAAGAGATAAAAAACTGTAACCAAACACCTTATTATTATTTTCCACCACTGACTCTCTTTCCCCCTGATCATCTTCCTCCGTATTCTTTTAGTAACATTTTCCATATAAACATTGTAAATCTGAAAAATATTAATATCAAAACTCATAGTATATCAAAATTATCACTCTGGTAGACTATTTTGTGAGAGTTTTGAATTACAACTGGGAATATTAAGCCCCATTTTGGTATGGGCTTATCTTGGGATTAACCCAAGTATAATCCAAACTTAACCCACATTTTGATTTGGCATACAAGATTAGAACATGCAGCTAAAAGTGGGCTAGATTTAGGTTAATCTGGGATAATTAAGCCGTCTCACCTCCAAGGTGGGACAAATTAACCTACTTTTAATTCTCTTCGTTTTGCCCCGTACAACCCACCCCTCCTCCTCGACCGCAAACACACCACTACCCTTCCCCTCCCTCTTGATCTCTCCCTCTCTCTCCATCATTGGCTCTCCCTCCCCCTCACCCGCCATCGCCTTCCTCCGAAATCCTCTCTCACCTCAGGGGCACGAGGGGGGACGGAACCCTTTGTCACCATCGTCGACACCCCTCGACAAGGTAGGAGGTCTCCCCCCTTGAACAAGCATTAGGGACAGATGCTGGGTAGCTCTCGTGACCGCTGTCGTCACCCGATCTGCTACTCCAGAGCACCCCCTCGCCAGTCTTGCTCTGCCCCACCGTCACCCTACCCTGACGACGAGGTCATCCCAATATGAGGGCACCGAGGTCTGCTCTCCCTCCTTCCCCTCCACGCGGCATCTCTCTCTCTCTCTCTAGTCTCCACAAACTGGGGAGGGCATTTATGGTAACACATTACCATATTGGGGGGGGGGGGGTTATCCCAAAGTTGCATCAAAGGACATGGGCCGGTCATTGGGTTAACGTAGGTGAACTGGGTGGGTTAACTCATATGTTCCCAAAAGCAAATGTGGGTTAAACCTAGATTAAGTTACAACGTTTGACTTGACCCAAAAATAGGTTAAGTCACTGCCAAATGGGGGCTAAATGATCATTGACCGATATCTTATATATGACACACTATTTGCCCTAATATGAAAAGGTATTATTATGAAAAGTAATATTGGTTTAACATAAATTTAATTAATTTAGTAGTAAATTATATGACAAATAGATGGTTGACATTTATAAGAGTAATTATTTTCGACAGATGGGATGTGTATTAGGAATATTCTTTTATTTCAAACTTATATAATAGTAGTATGGAAAGTTTGTTAACACAAGAATGGGATTTCCGGAAAGAGAAGATTAGACCGTTGAAAAGAAGAAGAAGAAGAAGAAGAAGATTAGACGACGCATGCCGACCGTCCGTTCCCGACGGCCCGTGGTTGGGTAGATCCTCAACAGCGTACACTGAGCGAACGGAAAGATTTCAAAGAAATTTGCCTTCCCGTTCTTGGGAGTTGGGAAGCGCCAAGGCCCCGAGGTGGACCATGTCCACTGTCCACTCCTCCGCGCCGATGGCAGCCTCCTCCGCTCCCTGCTGTTCTCGCCTCGGAGGAAGTGCCGCCACCGCCGCCTCTTGCCGCCCTCGTATCGTCTCCCTCTCCGCCCTTTCTCGCCCTTTCTGCAGAAGAGTGGATGCTCGGCATCGCACTCGGAAAGCAACATCCGCACCAATGCCCGCGGCCTCCTCGTTTCCTTCCTTCGATTTCTCCCCTCCGCCAATCGACTATGACGACAGTGATCTCCATGTACGTATGCCTCTCTGTGTTGTTCCTGTGTGTGGTTCGTCGTGGGAAGACTTGAACTGAACTGTCCCATTTCAGGTGATATATATCCGTTTCTGCAAACAGTTCACTTCGAAACTTGAACTGGCATGGTAGCAGCGGTGCTCTAGTAAGGGTTCGTTTGGGGAATGTGGGGTAATGAAATAGATTGATATTGGAAGAACCTGCAGGTTTTCCCGCTATCTAAAAGAATTTGGACCGCAGGAGAATCGGGAGTGACGGCAGGAGATGGTCTCTGCGCATCCCACATCAGCTACATGGAGACCAAAACAGTATGAGAAGACAAAAGTTGTAATGTCTAGTATGAAATACTCATTTGGATGGAAAAGTAGTATTAGGACTCTTGGACTTTATTCCGCTTGTTATTATGGGATAATCCTATAGATCCTTCTTGAAGTTGTGTTTCCAAATGCAACCTAAATGTATAACCATGCATCTTTATTCTGACCTCTTGCCCTGTAAAGTTCTGGAGATGTACGATATTTACTTGTGGAGTGGGGCTTTTTTGTTGAGCTGTTGAGTTGAGAATTTTGTAGATAAACTTTAGTCCTACTCCTCATGTGTTTATCCACATGTCAAAGAGAATCTCAAATGAAGAAAATCTTGCCACAGATAACTCCTAGTTTGCCTTTGGAAACGAAAGTTAAAAGGAAAAAAAAAACTCCATGGAACCTTGTAGGATAGAAATGTGGATCGAAGTCCAAGAATCTTGATGCCAGTTTCTCTAATTGTTGCAGTTGTTCTGTTAAAGGAAGGGAAATCAACCGAGACACCATTAGTAGCGGCGAGTGAGAGCGGATTGGGGGTTTCAATAAAAACAAAGTTCGTTTTAGTTTCATATGATTTGTTGTTGTGATTTTCTATGGTACCTCAATTGCCACATGGATGATTTGGGGTGCATATAGAGGCCATCTTCCACTCTTACTCCTGATTCTCCTACAATACCCTCTTTCTTTTTTGATAATGGGAGAATCAGGGTATTCTTCCAATGTTAGTTTTTGAACAGTAACAGTGTAAAACAAAGTAAATATTTGGAGCCAGTATTCTTTAGACATCCATGCCATAAACTTAAACATTCAAAAGCCCTTAAAATGTTTTATTTGTGCTCTTCTAAAAAATTGCACTGTCTGCCAAGCTTATTAATAGTGATGGAAATGCAATTATACCAAAAAGCAACTCCTTTTCCCTTCTTCCTGTTATCTTTTCACCCTATACAGTTATATTGCTAGATCTGTAAGAATGCAGGTTCTATTTCACCCTTTTCCCCCAAAAAATCTAGACTGCAATACCAATTTTATTAATAAAATGGAGATAGTACAATCAAATGTGATGTTTGATTTATTGTTTCAGTTTTTCATCCCGAAGCTATGTTACATTACTTTAGCATAGGCTATGATTGTTAGGGTTTAGGAAAAACCGATCTCTAAAGATTTATCAAATTGCACCATCAGCCTGATTGAACCCAGCACGGAAGATGCTTACTTCATAACCAGCTACTCAGCTAGTTGATTGACTCCCTATCATTGAGGGTCTAAACAGGTCAGTCTGCAAATCCAAATCCAAGTATACGGAAGCTTATTACTGCCCCTCGAGGGTGGGAGTTGGTTATGCACTTCATGGGCAATCATGAAGATGTGGTATCAACTCCCACAAGTGGATATAAGTACAGGGAGGGTACCAACCTAGAATCCACATGGATTCTGACCCACGGACTTCGCTGGGCTGGTTGGGGGGGGGGCTGTCCAAGGGGCTCGAGCTGCCAGTGATTCGGGCTTGATCCTGTCGGGTTTTACTCTTGGTACTGTAAAAAGGGAACCATAATACTAGACCCTTTAGATCTGACCTAAACCAACATGATGTAAGCTAGATGCAAGTTGACTTCTATGTCAAGATGGGTTTTCACCATTGTGTCTGCCAATCAGGTAACAAATGCTGACCCAAAAGTTCTTAAAATACTTTTGGGAAGTGAATGCTCATTGCTGAGTGTTTCAAATCCCATTGAAGCTCTGCTCAGCATGGATAGATTAAAGCATTTGCTGAAGGAAATGTATTTTTCAGTACTTTTTAATTTTTAATTATGATATTTTGCATGTACTGATGTTAAATTGAAAATTGGAGATTTACTACTACTGCATTTGAATTGTTAGTTGTCACATCTTAAGAATGCCAATAATGTGCAAAAAGATCATTTCTATATACATAAAGAACATTTGGAAGTGTGCAAAAATGATTTGCACATCATTAAATTTTTTAATGATATCTGTGATAACTCAAATACGGGAATGATAAATGTGTACTTTTAATTCTAATAATGGTTTTCATGCAACGAATCATTTTAATTCATTGATTAGGGAGGTGTTGGAACCAAAAATCTTGATGAAAAAAAAAAGAAAGAAAGAAGATAGAAAAAGAACACAAAAAAGGGGCTGGCCTCTCTCTTCCCTCAAAATGGGGGTTTGGACCAGATAAACCCCCCAAGTGCGGGGTTTGGACCGGTTAAACCCTCCAAGTGGGGGTTTGTACTGGATAAACCCCCACTCGCCGGGTTTGGACCGGTTAAACGCTCCAAGTAGGGGTTTTGGACCGGGTTTGACCTGGTAAACCCTCTCAATGGGGGTTTGGACTGGTTAAACCCCCAAATGGGGGGGGTGTTTGGACCGGATAAACCCCCAAGGGGGAGTTTGGTTCGGTTAAACCCCACCAAGGGGGTTTAGCCCGGTTAAACCCCTCATTGTGGAGGTTTAGCCCGGTTAAACTCCCCCAACCTGGGAGTTTGGTTCGGGTAAAGCCCTCAAAAGGCCACTTTGGACTGGATAAAGCTTGTAACCGCCCTTGGGCTATATAAATACTTCCCAGTGGGACCAAAAAAGGACAGGGAGAAGACGCAACTTGGAGCTGCAAAGACTTGTGCTTGTGCTTTTGAAGGCTCATCCTTTGGAGGGCTTGTGCTTGTGCTTTAAGTGCTCAGGGTGAGGGTATGTCATAAAACTTTCCCTCCTTGAGTCCGCACACATGTCCTTGTGTTGTGATTAATGTAATCTCTTTGTAATTGGATATTGCACTCTGCTTGGTGGAAATCTAGTCACTTGGAGAAGTAAGAAACAAATTGTGTGTGTCAGTTCTAGTGCTGAAGCAAAATGCAAGGCAATGACACATGAACTTACTGAGTTGTTGTGGTTAAAACTTCTTTTGAGTGATTTGGAGTTTATGTAGAACTTCCAATGAAACTTTACTGTGACAATAAAACAGCAATCAACAGCGCTAACAATCCAGTGCAACATGACCAGACAAAGCATATTGAAATTGACTGGCATTGTATCAAAGAGAAGTTGGATTCTGGAGAGTTGTGTCTGCCGTATATAAAGTCTGAAGGCCAAGCAACAGATTTTTTCACCATAGCTTTGACTGAGGCTCAGTTTACTTCTGTCTTGTGTAAGCTGGGGTTGTGTTGTATCTATGCTCAGCTTGAGGGGGAGTGTAGAGAAGCAGTTAGAAGGGTAGATTGGGTATTTATCAATTTTTTAGACTTTCAGGGACTATTCTGTAATTTTCCCTTTCTTTTGTGGACAACCTCTCAATGAAGGGTTTTTCTGTAATTGTGTAACTTCATATATATATATATAATGCTGAGAGGAGGATTGGCCTGCAATTCCGCATGGGCCGATCCCTGCTCCTCTCTCTCTCTCTCTCTGTGAACCGTTCCCTCTTCTCTCCCTTTCTCTCTTTGTTTCTCAAGAAGCATGGATTAATGCTTAACGGTTTTGAAAACTTATGGAAAATAGACTTTAACTAGGAGATTTTAATGGATGTTACAACTCCTATACATTGGGAGATGAAAAACTAGATGAGTGCTTGTCAGGATATGTATGAATTCAGTTTGACCGAGCATTGTTTAGCTTCCTGATTATCTTTCCCTGGTTCCCTTCTTTCTCCTTTTCTCTTGTCAGCCTCCAAAGAATATTGCAACCCTCCCATCTGCTGCTTTGAAAGGTCCCCCTAATTCTTTCTATGATTTCTTTCATCACCTATGAATTCTGTTTCTACCCATGGTCTCCAATCGCTTACAGTCTCTGTCGCCCTATCATTCTCTTTGTCTACCCCTCCTTTCCTTTGCCAGCCTGCAAGAAAAAGGAAGGCATCCAAGTTGCTACATGCTTTTGTTTCTTAGGGATGCCCTTTGCTTTTCCACTTTGGATGATGTGCAAAGCTTGAACAAAAGAGGTTTTCTGTTTTAAATAATAAATTGCTGCTGACTCAGCTTTCTTGACTATGTTCTTCATCATCAACATTGGCTTGCAAAATTTGCTGCATCACGCTCATTGTGTTGTATCTGGCTATACATCTTGCAATTTTTTTATTTTCTTCAGCATATTTGGCTGTAAAAATTTAATTTACAGCCTAGTTATTGTGCCAAAAATTTTTGGAGTAAATTTTAGGTGTGACACCAACCTGCCAAAATCTTTGAAACTCTGCGATAATGCATATTTGAAGTTGAGACTAATCTCTGCAGCACTAACAGAAATGATTCCCATGGTTTCGGTGCAATGGTGATATGATTTTTCTCTCCAAGGGTTGTAACTCTCACACTAGAGAGTTTGGTCGCAAAGAAAAAGGTTCTGGTTTTGAGAGGAGAGGTCAAGTTGAGGCCAGTCTTGATCATCTAGTCTACAACAAAACAGAGGTCAGACCTTGTAGCATTGAGCTGATGCAAAACAGAGCCCTAGAAAGTTGTAAACAGGGGTCTGGCTTTTAGGGGGTGTTTGCATTCTCAATTTTTCTGTGAAAATGAAGAATCACAGAAACAGTTCACTGGAAAGTGAAAAAACACAGAAATTTATACTGGGAAGAAAAAACACATGTTTGTAAACTTTGTGGGAAAATGAACCGAGAACAAAAACACAAATATATATATATATATATATATATATATATATATATATAGGTTACATGACCTAGTGGTCTGGGACTGGGGGGTTACGGGGAAGGGAATGGGGGAACCGGAATTCGAAACTGGACCTCTGCAAATTTTTATAAATCAAGGGTAGGTGATCCTGCTAACTAATAGCTAGACGTCTGCAAATAATCCGGGGGTGGGTGATCCTGCTCCGCATGTTGGGGAACAGAATTGAACCCACGACCTCCCCATCGTAGGGGGAGGTGGTGAACCACCGAGGGACGCATCGGGTTCGAGAACAAAAACACGAGTTTGCAATTTCACATGGGAAAAGAGATAGAGGAAGAAGAGAGTGGAAAATGGATAGAGATAGAGAGAGGAGTGGGTGGGAATTATTACCCGGGATCTATTTCCCCATGAGGGGATGGGGAAATGAAATTTGGGGCAATAGGGAATATTCTCAGCATATGGGAAATATTTCCTCAACTACTGGTTTCCCGTGTTTGCAAAACATATGAAAGTCAATTAAGTAAACAAAAGAATGGGAAATTTTGGTGACTGCAAACACCCCCTTGGGGAAAAGCTGTTGGGACCAAGGTCTTTGGAATCCCTGAACAGGGGTTCCAGGACACTAAGTTTGCGTGAGCAAATGAACCCCCCATTCCCCAAAACAGATGTTCCAAATCCTTATGACAGGTGTTCTAGATTCTCCAGACAATAATGGCCAATTTGGGCCAAGCAACCTTCTGGACTGCTCCTTTTTCTTATATGATACATTCCCCAAACTTTGGGGTTCTTCTCCCTTTTTTGATTAGTCTCCCAGGATCTCTACTGTAGAGTCTGCCATGATACCACATTTAAGGGTGGGGGGGGGGAAAGAGGGGGAGAGAGAGGGCATGAAGACAGTATGGGGGGAACGGCAGTCCCTTTGACCTAATATCTCATTGAGTATGACAAAGGACAACAATTCTCCTCTGGTTTGTTGGGAACATAAAGGAAAGACATAATAGTGGAAACATAAAGAAACACCACCAGGCCAAGTTTTCCCCTGCATGTCTACTTCCTGCACCCTTCTTTTCTATTTTTTTTGTTCATCAACACATTTGTCAGTATTTGGGAAAACTTGGCCTGGTGGTGAGTATTTTTGAGTAGAACCATTACAAAGCTATACAGGAGAACTTGGAAGCCGGACTGTGAGCTAATCTGGTCCTTGTGTAACATCGCTGATGAAGATATTTACCATTTACTGATTGCTTGTCCTGTCAATAAGGAGGTTTGGAGAACTTTTGAGCGGCTTCTGTTCATGAATTTCACATTCTTTGCTGCCCAGCAGATGTGGTTATATTTCAAGTCACTCAAGACACACAGTACTTCAAGCTCAAGGGCCGAACTACTCGGTGTTCTTCCGCATGTGGTTTGTTGGACCATTTGGCCAGAGCACAATGATTGCATATTCTGGGGAAGTACCATTTACACTGAAAATATCTGCTTTAGGGCAGTTTCTTTACTTTATTCCCGGTGTAGATTTCTTATGCATATGCCTATTGATGATTGTAAGAGGGGTATGAAACTGTTTTAATTGTTTGGTGTCCGGGATTTGTAATTTCATTAGGTAGAGGAACTTCTCCTCTACTGATTGTCCTACCTCTGTTTATCTAATAAAATTGGTGGTACAATCCACTTTCTTTTGAAAAAAAAACTCAACTGGGGTTGAACAATTGAAAAGAATTTGTACCAAGTCACCATGGAATGATTTTTATGATAATGACATTGGTGACTCTGGTGTGGATTCAGAATATTGGTTCCTGTGGCAGCAGCACAACTTTTTGAACCAGTGCTGAGCAGTTGACAAGAACTTGGGCCGAGTCATCATTGGAAAGGTTCTGGTCATGCTCTTGAAGTTGGTAACTATAGTGTGTTCAGAATTTTGGTTCCTGTGGTATAACTTTTGAACAAAGCTGTGTAGTCATTGCCTAAAAAAGTCTATCGATGTGCCAGAAATTGTTCAGCAATTGACAGTGCTTGATGTTAGTGTCAGTATCTGCCTTCTATCAATATGTGTCAAGTCTGATGTTTGCCTTTGCAAGATGACTTTGTGACCCTATTTCTAGAAGAAACGTTCATCTGAACTAACATCTTTTTAATGTTGTTCAATAATTTCTACACAACTTTAGAGGCCCTGGTGGAGGAGATACTTCTTGCGGTGAAGGAGAAAGCAAGGCGGAGAATGGAGGCGGCCAAGGAAATTTTATCCAAGGTTGCGAGGCTTTTAAGTGAGTGGGTGAGAGAGGTGACTAACCTGTTTGAGGCTTCCGATGAAGGAGTGGACATGGATATCAAATCAGTACTCAGCAAAATTCAGAGAAGATGGAACGTGAAGGTGGCAAGGTATGTCAAGGCTGAGAAAAATGCTTTCATGAGGGAGTTGCAGAGATTGGGAGAGGAGAAAGTTGAGTAAGAGGGACAGCTTAGGTCTGTTCTTGGAGCCGGCATTTGTTGAGGTAGTCTTGCAGCTTGCCACACCCACAGTGGTGTTGGGGAGGGTTTCAGGGAGGGTTGAGGTAGGTAGATATCTGTTTTTGGGCGGTTGGTGGTGCTTTGTGGGCCATTGCGTCTTGTGTTGTGGGGGGAGTGTCTGGGGGTGAGGTGTTCTCTTTCTTTCTTTTGCTTGCTTCCGGGGCAGAGGGTTGTCTGCCGTCTTTTATTCTTGGGAGTTTGGTGGGAGCACTCCCTCTATACTTGTATTTTTTTTTCTTTTTATATAATCGGTGTTACTATCCACTTTCAAAAAAAAAGTTCTACACAACTTTAATATTTATTTTGATAGTTCTTTTGAAGTTTCACATTTTTTATAAGCCATGCATTCAGTGAGAGTTTGCTCACAAGTAGTGATGTGGGGATATGCCACTTTTGATATCAGGGCACTGCCACTCCCACCTTGTTCCTAAGGTGCACAATCCAGGAAGAATTATACCATATCTTCTTTGATTCTGAAAAGAGTGAATAGGATTACCCTCTAATCATAAAACAGGGAGCATTAAATTGCTCTCTTGATTCTCTGTTTAATATTTAGTCTTTAGTTTTCTAATGCATCTGATTATGTTCACTATGCAAATGTTTTTTTTTTTTTACAGTGTGTTCTAGAAAGCAATGCCTTTCCAATCTTCCTACTACCTGATTCTTTCTTCTCAAGATCTTTCTCTAAGTTTATGGGAAATTAACTTTCATATAATCATGCCGATTTTGTTCTTAATTGTTTGCAGGACAGCTTGACAGTAGGTGGAGCAAAAGATTTAGCAAATGTTACCATTGGATCATTTGCAGATGACTATATGGCGATTGATGCAGCATATGATGGAGTTGCGGTATACTTACAGTCCTGTTAGCATATAAATTTGACATTTCCTATCTGGACTTTCTAAATTTCTTTTTTTATATTTTGTTTTAAGGACCATTGAAACTTAACAGATGTCACCCTTAATTCAGGGTTGCCACCCAAAGGAGAAAGATCCTCAACTAGTTACTTTTTGGCGTGGGCAATTATATGTAGGGCATTCCTATGCTTTTTTTCCTAAGGAAAGGCAATTCTATATTCCTACACCTATAAGCAAGAGGAGAGGATACCTATTGTATTGTTATGAGATACACATTCCCTTTTTTGTGTCAGCTTTTGCGTGAACCCCTTAGCTTATGTTTGGCATTAAGAAAGGTAGGGGCAGGATCAATTATCCATTTCACTGTTATATATATATATATATGGGATTTTTGCATATAAGCCCCTAAAAGCTTAGCTAATTGCCGTTTGGTCCCTGAGTTATAACTATTTCCTTATAAGCCCCCAAATCATTGCCGTTATACAAATAAGTCCCTACCGTTCGTTTCGTTCGATGAAAGTTAACTAGACCATGCTTAACTTGACCCAAGGTTAGGAAAAAATTAAATTACCCCTGGTTAGTCGAGAGAGAGAGAGAGAGAGAGTAGCAGGGGAGGGGGTGCTCTACACTGGGGGGGTGCAGAGGGTTGGGGGGTTCTGGTTGACGGGGGTAGCAGGTGGGGGAGGGAGGGGGGTTGCAGAGGGGAGGTGGTTTTGACACCACCACCGCCCTGCACCCGCCTCTATTTGCGACTGCCAGAATTTTCCCTCCCTCCCGCCTGCAGACGAACTACCCCTGGCCAGTACAACCTCACAGACGTGGGGATGACCCTGGTAACCGGGGCCGACGGCGACGGCAGCTAGTCGTAGGCGTCGTACGTATTGCAACACCACTAGGAGGCACTAGTGCGAGTGTGGCCACTGTTCGACGAGGCCATGCTAGGGGTAGAGCTCTTCGCGAGGGCCAACGGTGGGGTGTCGGCGGCCTATGCCTTCCACGGCGGAGCAGGGCGGGCTGTTCGACAGGGTGGGCGAGCTGGTGGACGTTGGTGGTAGCTCCAGTGCGTGCCTCAACATGATCATGCCGCGCAGGGTGCTGTGTGTGACTACCGACATCAACTTTGACCTGTTAGAGGTCATGATGGAAGCCCCCAAATTCCCAGGTCTATGGGTACTTTCCTCCAATCGCTTCTGTCCATGCCGTCGGGTTTCATTGACCTCTCCTACGCTCGTGACCACCTTTATTGGTCGCTGATGAGACGCCTACATTGGTACCCTCCTCGCCCGAGTAGATGCTCGCCGCCAAGAACTAGCCACTAATGGAAGAACTCCAGGGGCCCCTCCATGCGGACGCCGCTGTCCCCTCCGTCTCTGTCGGGTGCCGTTGGGCGCTCGTGAGAGCGCTGCCTTTCCCCGACACCGCCGTCCATCCTCAATCTCCCTCAGGCTTCACCACTGCCGCCTGATGGTGCCGAAGAGAGAGAGAGAGAGAGAGAGTAGGGGACCCACGTTGAGGAAGGGTATTTTCGTCTTTTCCAGTGCTATGTCAGCTGTAAGAGTTAGAAGATTGTAGGGCTGTTGCACCCGTAATTTATCATCTTAAATTTCGGGATATTGATTTCGCATGTGACAAGGTTTTGGTACGGTGTATCACCATCCGATGGGATATTCCTACACGGGGCCCTCTATTCGGCGTATCGCCGTCCCGTCGGATATTCCTAAGTCTAAGGCTTTATAGCCTACATGTGGTTACAATCTAAACCCCTCGGGGGGATGGCCACAAGTCAAGTTCAAGCTACAACGATTGTCGGGATCGTGTAGTTTCATGAAAATCCCTACGGGATTAAGTCTACATCTTTTGAACGTGTAACTACGAGCAAGGGGAAACTTCTACAACAACGAAGGAGATGTTGGAGAAGGTCTACATACCAAGCACAACGTCCCTCGCGCGTGTATCACGAAGCACGGACAACAACTCGTCCTCCCGCAGCGGCCTTCGGCACGAGGAAGACGATAAACGAACAAGGAGGCGCTCTCTCTCGCTATTCTCCACGAGGCACGACGAGAACTCGAAGCTTCAAAGCCACAGAGACTTCCTTTTATTGAACCCACGCGAGGAAAAGACCCGTCCGGGGCCGAAGGGACCCGTCCGGGGTCACCCTTACCCGGACGGGTCCGCCCACAGGAGGAAGAGTCCCGCGCGGGACCCCCCCGGGCAGGCGGACCCGCCCGGGGTCCGCGACCCCGGGGAGGTCCTCCCCGGGGCGCGCGACCCCGGGCGGGACCCACCCGGCGTCCGCGACCCCGGGCAGGCCCTGCCCGGGGGGCCGCGACCCCGGGGAGGTCCCCTCGGGGGGTCCGCGACCCCGGGGAGGTCCCGGACCGTCCCGGGGACCTCCCACCCCGGGGAGGTCCCATTCCCGCGCACAGACTTAAATTTTTTTGAAAATGTGACCTCTCTGAGGTCATGTTCATCCCATTGGACCCGTACGGGGTCGAACACTCCCGGGAAGGTTCCCCACTTCTATAAATAGACCCCCGGAGGTCCAAAAAAAAGAGAAGACCTACGATCTACAAGCTACAACCTACGGAGCATCCAACATTCAGAGCTTTTTGTTCGTTTGTTTCGACCCGCGTGGGGTAAGTCCCCGGGTCTTGTACTTATGCCCCTCAGTGGGCCATGTTTGTAATTATGCCCCTCAGCGGGCCATGTTTGTAATTATGCCCCTCAGCGGGCCATGTTTGTAAGTCTTTACGTCCCGAGACGACTAAGTCATGTATTTCTGTCCTTATAATGGCGAAATTACAAAAATGTCCTCCCTGGGACCGTAAAAGACCCAAGTCCTGTAATTTGCAGTTATATCCTGTGACTTTTGTAATTGGGGCTACGCCCCTATCTCCCGCTCCAACGCGGAACTCTGTACAGTCGACAACTCGCCGACAACCTTTGTACTCATTTGGAATACAAAAGCACTCAGCATGTGTTATGTCTGTCCTCGGGGAAAAATTATAAGAAAACCCCGACTTTTATAAATGTGTGCATATGCCCCTTCTTTGGCAAACCTGACACACATGAGTCTTTTATGAAGCCAGTGTCACTCCTTCAACCCAGAGATGTTGTCAGCTCTTTAACCCGACACTCAGAGGTCATCCCAACCCTAGGTCTGTGTAGGGTACGGTAAATTATCAAAATACCCCTGTGACCTAGAAATAACCCAGTAGCCCCTAAAATCCTCCAAAAAGAGCCTCAGCGCCTTGGGGAGTCAGGGACCCGATCCTACTTCCATTCCAGCCCAGAAATTTCAGAAATACCCCTGGCCTGGTAATATTATTAAAATACCCCTGGGGTGGTAAAATTATCGAAATACCCTCGGGGTCCAGAAAACTTCTCTCTACTTCAAAAATACCTATGGCTTCCGCATATTTGCGCTTCCATTCCTAAATATTAGGGTTTTGCTCAGACCTAGCCCTAATTCAGTCGTTTCTGTTGGTCGGTGGTGAGTGAGTGGACATCATGAGCTCTTCAAGAGAGTTTGCCCTCAACATCAGTACCTTGTAAAAGACTTTGGGGATTTCTTTGACAGTCAAACAAAGGTGTTCGGACGTTAGGCCGATATAAATCAACACTGACTACGGTCAGTGGGGAGAGATCCAGCACTCGAACCCAAATCGTCTGATACTATGCGCACACACGGAATAACCCTCTCTATACAGAGGAATGTCTCTTTTCAAAAAGAACATTTATTTTTCTCACGTGAAAATATTCCGTGTCTCACAGACTGGCACGCCCGGTGGGACTTTTCCCGCCTTTCTTTTTTCTGTCAAAGAAAGTCCTCTAAACCTTCTTCAAGGTTCTAATTGCCCCTCTTCCTCTTACAGGACGGGAAGAGGATGGCACACCTCTCTATTCCTTTGAGAGTTTTTCGTGCATCTACACGCCACTCCTTTCGTGCTACGCACCACCACCACCACCAACAACAACAGCGATGGCTGCCGTCACCTACGACCCCGAGATCGTCGCCAACCATGTCAGGGTCGGCTACCTGGCAACGCCACTTGTTTTCGGTGACTTCCCAGCGGTCGTTGGCTCGCCCTTCTTCCTGGGCGTTGTGCCCGTGGTTGAGGTCAGCTCAGCCGCGGCTGTGACGACCATCACTGAGGGTGTCAGGCCCTCTATTTCATCAACTGGCCGGGTCCGCCCGGTCGAGAAGACAGTAGTCGGGGGTGTTAGGCCCCCGGCCCCAGCAACTGGTCGGGTCAGTCCGGTCAACAAGACCACCATTGGGGGTGTCAGACCCTCTACTCCAACAACTGGCCGGGTCCGCCCGGTCAACAAGGCAACTATCGAGGGTGTCAGGCCCTCAACCTCAATTGCTGGTCGAGTCCGCTCGGCTAAGAAGACAACTGTCGGGGGCATCAGGCCCTCGGTCTCAATAACTTGCCGGGTTAGTCTGGTCAACAAGGTCGTCTCTGAGGGCGTCAGGCCTTCGGCTTCGTCGATTGGTCGGGTTCACTTGGCCAAGAAACCAATCACTGAGGGTGTCAGACCCTCTACTTCATCAACCGGTCGGGCTTGCCCGGTCAAGGAGACCATCCTCAAGGGTGTTAGACCCTCTTCTGCAGCATCTGGCCGGGTCCATCCGGTCAACTCTCTAATTGTTAAGGGTGTCAAGCCCTTCATCCCGACAACCAGCCGAGCTCCCTTGGCTGCTACGTCAATGGCCGAAGGTGTCAGGCCTTCTGCCCCGGCTATTGGCCGAGTCTTCTCGGTCAATCAAATCACTGCCGGCGCCGCCCCTGCTCAACGGGGGCAACGCCGCCGCCGCAACGGCCCCAAACCTACTGCGGCCACCCTCAGAGGTGCTGCCCCTGCTCAACGAGGGCAACGCCGCCGCCGTCAGGATGACGCCATGCCTATGGCGGGCGCCACCACCGCCACCACCGTTGCCCCTGCCCAATGGGGGCAACGCCGTAGCCGCAAGGGTGCAAAGCCCGAAGCGGCTGTCTCTCGCTCCGGCAAGACTGTAATCGTCGGAGATATTCGCATCCGGCTCGATGGAGGCGAGCCGATCATACCACGGGATCGTCATGTCCTGACTATCTCTACCTCCAACCGCTTCGAGCTCCTCCGGCAAGTCCGGGGGGACGGAGCGAAGAAGAAGAAGTCTGCCGTACCGGCGGCAACCCAGGGCCTTCTGCAACGGCCCAAGCCACGAGCTCCCCGTCCAAGGACAGGGGGCAACCAAGTGGAGGAGCGCCAGCTCCACTTGAAGAAGATCTGGGTCACTAAGGAGGAGGCCCGGATTATAAGGCGCGCGAGGGCGGAGGAGCCTTTCCGCATGTCGGATCTGCGATGAATGCGGAGTCCGACAAGCACTGAGGCCTCAGTCTCTCCGAGATCTACAAATCAGCCCCGACGGGGGCAGAAGCGCCGTGGAGCTGTCAAGAAGGTGCGGCCGACTTCCCCGTGGGCCAGTTCCACGCACACGGAGGAGGATCGCTCCCCTCAAGCATCTACATCCCGAGTGTCGGTCTTTGACAGACTTGGGAGGCCGCCCAAGCCGGAGCGACAACCGCCCAAGAAAAAGCGGGTGGTCCAGGTGACCGATGACACCGTCAAAGTGTTCACCTGTTACGCCACCTCCGGCAACAAACAGCCCGAGAACACCTCGGGAGAGCTTGACCAACCCATCCAATATTTAAGGAGGTCAAGGCCGGTCTCCCGGATTCTAGCGCAGACACAGCAGGTGCCGGCCGCCGGTACATCTCAGCCTGAGTCGACACGACAAGAAGAGTGCCAGGAAGACGTCCACAGTGTTGATGGGGACAGTCACTCCCGGCATGAAGAAGAGTTGAGGGAAGAGCCACGGGCCCCCACAGTGGAAGAGCTTCGACGGGAGAACCAAGAGCTCAAGAAATTGCTACAGTCGCTCTTGCGCGAAAAGGAGGCTCCTGCCCCGCCTCAGGCGGCACCGGCTGGAGCGGATCAGCAGCCTTCCCCCACTCCTGTCGCGGCCAATGCCTCTGTCACCGATGCAAGACTCCCACTGGCGGTGGACTTCGAAGTCCCGCTGCATGAAGCCAATGCGCGGTCATCTGCTACTCCTGCCGCAGAAAGCCTCATGGCGCAGAAGTAGATGATCGAGCGCATCGTGGAAGCGAAGTTCGCTCAACATGGCGAGGGTGTGGCTACCGTTGATTTGTACAGCGTGCCATATCCCCTCCATCATCAATTCAAGAAGCTTCCACCAGATTGCCCGAAGGCTCCGAAGCTCCAGAAGTTCAACGGGCAAGGCTCTCCGCATGAACACCTGGCCTATTACATGACGGCCATGGGTGAATTAGCCCTCGAAGAGGCATATTTGCTGCGGCATTTTGCCACGTCCTTGACTGGCACCGCCTTCCAATGGTATTCAAGGTTAAAGCCCAATTCAGTATCTGATTGTGCTGATATGCAGAAGAAGTTTGTCGACCGCTTCCAAATGGTCGAACGCAAAGTCTCCTTAGCAGAGCTTTGTTCCCTTCGACAGAAGAAGGGTGAAACAACATTAGACTTCATCAAGCGATGAAGGGACGTCAGCATGCGCTGTGATAATCCTCCGACGCCTGAAGATGCGATCACCATCTGCCGCAGGGGTCTCTCGGCAGAAGTCAGCGAAAAGCTTCTGGGCTCCAATATCAGAAGCTTTGACCAGTTGAACACGGTGGTGGCAGAAATTGAGATGTTCTTTGCCGACCACCGTACACAAGCTTCTGCCAAAGGCAAATCCTCCAAAGACCGTCTGGCTAGCGGCAAGGAGGTAAATGCTGTAGATTTCTCCCCGACCAATGGAGAAAAGGGAGAAGGAAAATCTAAAGGCAACGGCAAGAAGCCTGATGCCAAAGCAAGCGCGTCTCGGTTAGCGGAGAACATGAAGACGCCCTATTCCTTCAGGAAAGAGCATACTAAGATGCTCTTTGATCTATGCATGAAAGAGCAGCTCGTCACTCTGCCGGATCCGCGGAAGCCCGCGGAGGTGGATAAGACAGAGGATCCTACCTATTGTGTGTATCACCGAAGGTTGGGTCACACCATTGGGGATTGCTATGTTTTCAAGAATATAGCAGAAGAGCTCATTCAAAAGGGCTTGGTAAATATGCTGGGCCATGCAGTCGAACCACCCCAGCCTCATCCCTGGAGCCGATCGAACCGGTCAGCTAACATGGTCCATATGGTGGCGATGGCTTCAAGCTCCAATGCCTTCGAAGCCGGGCCCTCAAGTCGACAGCCCAATGGTGGTCCCAGAGCCACTCCTCCTCCATTCCCAGAATGTTTAGCGCTGCGGAGGACCATCCGGAAAGTCCGAGGGGAAATCCGGCAGCTGCAACTAGAACAGAGGCGCATGCTGCAGTTCCTGGAAAGCATTGATCAGCAGCTGTCCACCTTCCCCTTTGGCCCATTTGCCAGGGGGTTAGCTCCAGTCTACATACGGGAGGCGGGTGTATCACCCGCGGGTCGGGCTCCGCTCAGGGGCTGGCTCTCTGAAGAATCCTCAGATTCATCCGAAGACGAGGAGGACTCACCGGAAGGCGAGAAAGCTCCACTTCAAGTTGAGCTCCCAGAGAAGTTATATTCATTCCCTTGTGAGAAGACTCCGAACATCTTCTTCGCATGCTAGCGAGCAGGGCTGATAAGTCCGTCACCCTTGGAGCAGACACCAGGTGCTGCTTTTCATCAGGACTATTGCCCATATCATGAAGTTGTTGGCCATATTATCCACAACTGTGAACCATTCAAGGACCTCGCCGAAGACTTAATCAGGCGGGGGAAGGTTAATATGGGCGAATTTTTAGTCGACCCACCGCAGCCGCATGCACAAAGGAGTCTTCACTTCTCCGTCAACGTCATACATGTCTCAGCATCTTTTCAACTCCCCGAGTCACAGGAGGAGGGAGTCAGTTCCCAGGGAGTCAATTCTCAGCCACCTAAATCCACATTGTGGTACCCAGGGTGGCGACTCTCTCATCAGTGTTCTTTTCCTAAGGAAGACACTGAGAAGATTTTTGATAAACTTCTGGAGGATGGCTGGTGCTGACACATGACCCACCGTCTTATTACAATGAGACGGCCAAGAGTCACCCCCGCTATTGCAAGTATCATGCAAGGGTGTCTCACCCCACTCGGCAATGCCCAGTGGTTCAAGACTTCATTGAGGCCCTCATCCAGAGAGGGGTTGTCGATACTCAGGGGAACTCCATGACGAGGTTACGTCTTGCAGAGGCCGCCAGGGAGACTCTCCAGCAGGTTCGGCGAGAAACCGAAGCTTTCTGCCGATTAGCCCGGCCAAGTGAGCCCGCGAAAAATGATGAATTCCCATTACTCACTAAAGGCAAGGTCACCTATAAAGGGCCTAAAGTCCAGAACCCAGGAAGCCAAGCCGCGGGAGAGAGTTCCAAGGTCCGTCCCAGGTCCAATCAGCCTGGCATCATCATAAGAGAGAACTCTCGGCCAGACAACAAAGGCAAAGCCAAGGCGTCAGAGCCTTCAGCCAAAGCTCCTGCCAAGTCAGCAAGGCCATTAGTCGTGGAGAGAACTCAGCCTCTTGAGCCCGTGAAGACCCCAATTAAGGCCTCTGTCAGCCCAGCGAGGCCGCCAATTGTAGAAAGGCCTCAGCAGCTCAAGCAAGCCAACCCACCAGCCCAAGCAAAGTCGGTGGAACTATAAAGCTCCCAGATGCCCTACTGTGGACTAGCAGAGTTCCAGGAGTTGCCTCATGAAATAATTGCTCAGACAATCAATGCCACCTTTCAGCCTCAGCCGGAGGAGGCTAATTGGACCAAGGTTGCCCCCAGAAAAAGCCGCGGCAGTAAGGCCCCTAAGGAGCTTGCCCGGAGCAAGAAGCAAAATTCTGGGGGCAAGCGAGTCCCACTGCCGAAGCAAACTCCTCTCTCTTCTCAAGAGGCGGCACGCCAAAAGAAACAAGAGAAGAACCAAAGGAAGAATTTGAAGAGGAGATTGAAGAAGCAAGCCGAGCAAGCCGCTGCTATGGAGGCTCCTAAGGAGCCAACTCCTCTACAAAGACTTCAAAAGCTCATAGATGAGCTAGAGGAGTACACTCCCCCTCGCCCTGTTAGGGTGCTAGGCCCGGATACAGAGGGGGGTGAATGTATCCTTCTATGTATAATAGCCAAATAAAACTTGGATGCTAGAGATAGACACAGAATAGAACCAATTTGATTCAACTCAAATACAAACACTTGGAGCGTGCCTATCCAAGCATCTAGCGGAAGCAAATCAAGCAATCTGATGAACCAGTTGAAAATCCTTTTAAACAAAAGAGTAAATATGTAACTGGCCCCCAAATGACCAACTAGGGGAAGCAGCACAAATGAGAATAGGAAATCTCAAGACAATCTGTGAAGGGTGGTAGGAGATATGGAAGAACACACTACAAGCAAACCACTGCTCAAAGATTTTAAGGTGGTTCGGTCCTCCAGACCTACATCCACCCCTCACTCCCAACTGGAGTGAGGATTCCACTAGCTCACGCTAGAAACCGCAGACTCAGTCTGCAACAAATGCTGCCAAACAGCTTGACCAGGGGAACACGCTCCCCTCTTCCTCCCAACCGGAGGGACACCCCAAGTGACTTTCAGCCACTCGGAAACCAGAGACCGAAGTCTCTCTTCCTCCAGACCAGGAGGGAACCAACCGGTGACTTCCAGTCACCAGCAAACCAGAGGTCGAAGACCTCTCTTCCTCCCAACCGGAGGGACACCTGGACTTGCAACCACAAGCCCAGAACCGGAGGGCTAGCCTCCCTTCCTCTAACCAGAGGGAAACCCACAAGTGACAACCTATCACTTGCAACCCGGAGATCAGATCTCCCTTCTCCTGAATCAACAGGAGGAACCCGATCCCCAACAGGGCAATCGGAAGACCAAAGATAATCAGAAAGACAAAGGAAAAATAATAGACGAAAATAACACAGCAATCAGAAAGCTGTAAAAGATGAAAACACAAATGTGGCTCTCAATGGAGCTGACTGGCCTGGATCTGATCCACGGTCCAGTAGGAACAAGTCTTCAGATGAAGCTTCCCATCTCTCGTTCTCTCTTCTTCTTTCTCTTCCTTTTCTTGTCTGCTTCCTTCTCTCACTCGCGAGCTCTCTCTCTTTCTCTTTTTACTTCTGCAGCTTCTCTCACTCTACCACTCTTCTTTTTCTTCTTCTTCTCTTCTCACTGGCACTGTCTCTCTCTCTTTTTCTTCTTCTGCTCTCACTCTCACTCTCTTCTCTACTCTCTTCTTTTCTTCTGGATCGAAGGGCTTTCTACTCTCAAGGCTTTTTCTTCTTCGATTCTTCTTCAAAGGATGAAGACCCATATATATAGCAGTAGCAGCAGTATCACCCCCGACGTGTGACCTCCACATTTCCAGCCCTAAGTATTCGGACCACGTGGCAGTCTCTCAGCAGGCTTTATTTCAGCCTCGGATCACGTGCTGACAGTCACTCGGGAATATTTCCTCGGACCATCTTCTTCTTCTCCTGCAAGGAATTAACACGATTAAAACTCAGGGCACCAGAACCTAAAACTGCACGAGGTGTATAGAAACAGCAAGAGGTGCACTGCATTGAGGACGACACGAGATACAGTGGTGACAAACCAAACACTACACATAGAACGACACGAGGTTCAAGGGTGACAAAACAAGTATTACACAGAGAACGACACGAGGTTATAAACACTAGAATAACACGAAGACACGGATACAAAGAAACAACACGACATAATAAACAGCAGATAGAACGACATGAGGTGAAACGACACGTGATAAAACAAAGAAAGCAGGAATATGACTCGAGTAGCTACAGTAAATGACACGAGAACACAGGATTACTACAGTACGAGATAAGGAGAGCATGACACGAGGTCAGATGAAAACAGCACGAGGTAAAACGAGAACGACACGAAGTGTCACTGTAACAAAACAAACACTACGAAGAGACCGACACGAGATACATACTAATAACGCTTAACACTTCAGAGAAAACGACACGAAGTAAAAAGCAACTCGACATAACAAATAGCAACGAGAACGACACGAGCTGACCACAACACGAAGACGAAAAAAAAACAGAAACCAACACGAAGTGTGGTTTCAACACAAGAAAGACACGAGGTCTAGGAAGAACAACACGAAGACGGAAATAACAAAGAACCGACTCGAACTGAGGACGACATGGAGACAGCACAGACACGGGCTTGAACTTAGAGAAGAGTGCACGAAGTAAAATCAACACGAAGACAGAACACCACACGAAGACGATGAATGCAACAGTGCAAAGTCTAGACTTGAAATACAATCCAAAACGACTGTACAGACTTGAAGAATAAGCCAGTGTATAGACTTGAAGATTGAAGGCGATGTACAGACTTTGATGCCCAAA
Source organism: Amorphophallus konjac (assembly GCA_022559845.1). Classification (NCBI taxonomy): domain Eukaryota; kingdom Viridiplantae; phylum Streptophyta; class Magnoliopsida; order Alismatales; family Araceae; genus Amorphophallus; species Amorphophallus konjac. Next base: position 361,571,588 of record CM040120.1, read on the forward strand.
GGCGATGAACAGTGAATCAGTGTATAGACTTCAAAGTTCATTGAAGGATGTTCAGACTTTGTGCGTGAAGCAGCACAATGAATAAGTGTGTACATTGAGACCCAGTGTAGACATGACCTAACAGTCCAGTGTATGGACTACAACAGTGAACGGCTGTACATACTTCATGTGAAAACCCAATGTACAGACTTCAATCAATATGCATCAGACAACTGTGTATGGACTTGAAGACCCTCAGCCAATGTATAGACTTCAAGTAGAGACCAATGTGTAGACTTCACGTGAAAACGCTGAGGCCAGTGTACAGGCTTGCCACCGACCAGTGTATGGACTACCTCAGCCTGAGGCACAGTATGGACTTCAACTCTGCACATCGAATGTATGGACTTCAAGTGTGAAGGCCACTGTGCAGACATTGGGTTCGAAGACAATGTGCAGACTTTGACTTGGAACGTAGGTAGAAATGAGGCTGTATAGACTTGGACCACAAAGGCAGTGTGCAGACTTGGAGACTTAATGAGCAACACAAAGGAGACAAAGCAACATGGCGTCAACCCCGCTGATCCACTGCGTCCACGCAGCTAGTGAACAAACAGCCAATGCGTCAACCCAATCTCCAACTGCGTCAACGCACTGCATGAACAATTAGCCACTATGTTAACCCAATCTAGCCATATTCATGAATTAGCTATTCAAGCAAACAATCAGATATTCAAGCAGTCAATCAGTCATCAATATTAATTAGCACACCTCAGTGTGGCTCATGGTGTGTCAGCCATCATCAAAACCACACAGGGGCACAACACGCCCCACCATGGTCGTCACTCTAGACGAATATATTCCCTGGGACAAGCTTGGGCACAAAGCCCGTCTTCTGCAATGGCTCCGGGAAATGGCCCACCGCCTTGAAGAGGGTGAAGACTTTCCAATCCCAGAGGAGCTCTCATTATTCTACAAAGATGAGGAGCTCACTGTGGAAATTCTCGAGGAAATGCTTCAAGAGCTCTCCTGCAACATGGTGGCGATCCCGCCGCCCGAGAATATTTACCGTCCCACGGCTGATAGCACTGGAGGCAAGGCTCCTATGGCGACATATCAGCGCCGCTCGGCAAGAAATGGCCGGGGTCGTGGCCGAGGTCGTGGCCGAGGACGTGGACGTGAAGGTCCCCTGACTCTTGACCGGGTTATAATATTCAGAGGGGAGAAGCCGGGTCCTGTCCCGGAAACTCAAGTGAGGGGGATCCCTTTTATCCTCAGCCCCTCAGAGGGTTCAGGCCCCATCTCAACAGCTAAGCCGGGTGGCGTCCCTTTTACAATCACCTCCTCCGATGAAGAAGAGGAGCCGGCCAAGTCGCCGAAGTGCGAGAAGGCGTCAGAGCAGGCCGACCCCTCCAACAGGGTCGAGCCCGCGAGCCAGGCCGGTCCTTCTAATGAAGACCAGCATGATGGGCCTTTGCCACCTCCAGAGGAATCCTTGGCTCCGCTGTTCCAAGAAGATGCGGAAGGCCACAATGCAGAGGAGCGCCCTTCTAAGCGGGAGAAGCCTCGCCAGGCGCCGAAGACCCTGGCGGAGATCATCCCGCCATTTGACAAGACCCGTGCTCAGGCGGACCCCAAAATCATTCATCATATGAAGCGGTTCCCAACAAATGTCACTATTTGGGAAGCCATTGTCTGGAGCAAAGACCTCAGAGAGGCTCTTGTCAAGATACTTCAAGATCCAGAGGCATATGAAGCCCATGTTGCAGAGTTGCAAGCCCAGGCATATGAAGCACTCACAGCCAACATCTTCTTCACGGACAAAGACATGTTGCTGTCCTCTCCGTGTCATAATCGCCCCTTATATATGAGGGGAACGATCAATGGGTATGACGTGAATCGCATCCTGGTTGATGCCGGAGCAGCCGTCAACATCATGCCTTTAAAGACTTTCAAGTCTCTATACTTGGCACCTTATCTACAAAAGGTGATTGATGTCAAGATCTCGGGATTCAATCAGGGTTTCGAGGAAGTGCTTGGTCGGGTTGTAGTCAAGCTAGCTTTGGGCGATTTTGTCACTCAGGCGACATTTTATATCATCAACTTCGACACATCTTACAAGATGCTGCTTGGAAGACCCTGGCTTCATGAGAACTGGGTTGTTCCTTCAACTCTGCATCAGTGCATTAAATATGCCAAGGAAGGGGAGCAACATACGGTCTTCGCAGACCGGGCCCCGTTCCACCCCAATGAGTGCCATCTGGCCGATGCTTCACTATATTTTGGGAAGCCCACTTTAACAATCCCCGAGTCTTTAAAAGACAACGGGAAGCAAAAGGTGGACCCTGAAGTTGAGGAAGGGCAGCTCTTCACTGTCAACCAAGACATGGTAAAGCTGCACAGGCTGAGCCTCAGTGCCGCCTCCAAGCCGACTCAACCAGAAAGGTGGGATGTTGACTTTGAAGCCAACCTTATCAGCCGGGTCATTAACGGGAGTATCTCCTTACCGCCCAAGTGCCTCCAGCTCTCGTCCCAACGGGAAGAGTATGAGCTGGAGCAGTTGAAGACCTTTACAGTCTCCTATCAACGGAGAAGGAGACGCAACAAGAGCAAGAGGGACAAGCCGATCATCTTTTACAAAGGTGATTTAGTCCCACCGTGTCCTCCTGAAGATGGCTTCGGCTGGGATACTCCCACCGATGTGGTGCCAGAGCCAGTCCGGGAGATGGATGATATACCCAGCTACATCAAGGAGATGTGTAAAAAGCAGCACATTCCGCAAACTCTGGACCCTGCGCGGGCAACATATTTCCACCAGTTATGGAATCCTCCGCAAGTCCGTGGGCAACCTCCCTTCTCCCGCAAAGATACAAGGGGCCTTGGCTATGACCAGGAGACGGACTTCGAGGTCCACTTTGCAGTCAACACCATAGGACTGCTACCTCTCCATCACGGGCAAGCAGAAGTTGAGCCCAAGGTTGATGACTCTATAAGGGAGTCCGGTGATGTGTCCTTGACACCCTTACCTTCATCAGGAGCTGACAATGGTCACCCTTCAGAGGAAAGAGCAGCCCAGCCTGTTAACCGTCGGCAAGATGAGGCCAGTCCTTCGACTTCAAGCCACGAGCAAGAGTGCTTCGAAGAATTTGATGTCTATGAAGCCAACACTGATGATGAGGGAGACTTCGTCGACCTTCAACCAGCTCCACCGGAGCTTGAAGGTGGTCAAGCAACTGTGGACGAATTGATTGAAATCAATCTCGGAAGCAAAAGTGACTATCGTCCCACCTTCATAAGTGCTCTCCTCAGCGAGAAAGAAAAGCGGTCGTATCGACTGCTCCTAGAAGAGTTCAGGGATTGTTTCGCCTGGACTTACAAAGAAATGCCCGGGCTCGACCCTTTTGTGGCTGAACATGAGCTGGCAATACTTTCAACAGTCAAGCCAGTCAAGCAAGCTCAACGGCGTATGCGCCACGAGCTGGAGCTGAAGGTCAATGCTGAGGTTGACAAAATGCTCAATGTGGACTTCATAGAGCCTTGCATGTATCCTGTGTGGCTCGCCAATATAGTCCCTGTCAAGAAGAAGAACGGCCAAGTCCGAGTCTGCAACGACTTCAGGGATTTGAATAAGGCATGCCCAAAAGACGACTTCCCTGTCCCAATCACTGAGACAATGGTTGATATGACCACCGGTCACGAAGCCTTGTCTTTTATGGACGGGTCGTCGGGCTATAATCAAATCCGCATGGCCATCAAGGACAAAGACCATACGGCTTTCCGTTCTCCTAAGGGGATCTTCAACTACAAAAGGATGCCGTTCGGTCTGAAGAATGCTGGCGCAACCTATCAAAGGGCAATGACCAAGATCTTTGACGAGATGCTGCATGACCTTGTCGAATGCTATGTCGATGATCTGGTCGTCAAGACAAAGAAGCGGGAGGATCACTTAGCTGATCTGCGTCGAGTCTTCGAAAGGCTTTGACAGTACCAGCTCAAGATGAACCCGATGAAGTGTGCCTTCGGCGTCTCCAGCGGCAAGTTCCTTGGCTTTATCGCTAGGTATCGGGGCATAGAAATCGACCCTGACAAAATCAAGGCTATAAGAGGACTACCTCCGCCCAAGAACTTGACAGAGCTCAGATCTCTTCAGGGAAGACTCGCCTATACTAGGCGGTTTATTTCTAACCTCTCAGGAAGATGCCTACCTTTCGGCAGACTGATGAAGAAAGGGGCGCCCTTCATATGGGACGAAGACTGTCAGAAGGCATTCAAGCAAATCAAAGAGTATCTGCTGACTCCTCCTGTCTTAGGGGCACCTGTCAGAGGGAAGCCCCTTATCTTATATATTGCTGCCATGGATGCCTCTTTGGGGGCTCTCCTAGCCCAGATTAATGAAGAGGGCAAGGAGCAGCCGCTGTACTACCTCAGTCGAAAGCTGATTGGGCCTGAGCACCGGTACGCCCCTATGGAAAAGGTGTGCCTAGCTCTGGTATTTGTTGTCAAGAAGCTGAGACACTACCTTCTAGCCCACCGGGTGGAGCTGATCTCAAAATGTGACCCACTCAAGTTTCTTCTCAGCCAGTCTGTCCTTTCTGGTAGGCTTGGTAAATGGGCACTTATCCTCATGGAGTTCGACATCACCTTCGTCCCACGCAAGATGATCAAGGGACAAGGGATGACGGAGTTCTTAGCAGTGCACCCTGTGCCGGAAGATTCGCCACTCAACTTCGAGCTCCCCGATGAAGAGGTGTTGGTGCCTTCTCAAGCCATTGGGGAGCATTCTGAAAAAGTCCCACCACAGATGGAGCCAGGCGTCCTCACCCTTGATCTCCCACATTGGGAGTTATATTTTGATGGTGCCTCTCGGACAATCAAAAGGGCTGGTGGCCTTACAGACTATGTCTCAGGCGCGGGGGTAGTCTTTGTATCTCCACAAGGCGGCATCCTCCACAACTCTTGCGCTCTCATGAAGTCGCTGACTAATAATGAGGCAGAGTATGAAGCGCTAATTATCGGGCTTCAGTTGGCACTAGAGATGGACATCAGGTGCATCAAAGTCTACGGGGATTCTCAGCTCGTCATCCGACAAGTATTGTGCGTCTATGACGTCCGGAAGAAGGAGCTCATCCCCTACCATGCAGCCGTCATGAGGCTCAAGGAAAAATTTTACCTATTTGAAATAGGCCATGTCCCCAAAGGCAGCAACTCCCAGGCTGATGCTCTTGCAAAGTTGGCAGCAGCCCTAAAACTCCCGCCTGAGGGAGAATTAAATATTACAGTCAGACACCGGAGGCTCATGCCAAGTGTGCTCGACGAAGAATCCGGCCTCACTGTTTATGAGGTCGACAACTTTCAAGAGGAGAATGCTCCCGAAGAAGAAGATTGGCGTGAGCTGATCATAAAGATAAAGAACGGCTGGCTCCCTCCTGATCGGGCTCAGAGGGTACAACTGCTACGCTGGGCGACATCTTACCAGTTGATTGACGGTCTGCTCTTCAGGCTCGTCCATGAAAAAGACCGATCGGTCCTCCTACGGTGCCTTTCGTCCAAGGAAGCAAAGACCGTCATGCACGAGATCCACTCCGGATTGTGTGGAGCTCACCAGGCAGGAGCTAAGATGAAGAATAGCATCAAGCTCAAAGGGTTCTACTGGCCCACCATGTACGAAGATTGCAATCAATATGCTCGTACATGTCATCAATGCCAAGCATTCGGCCCAGTCCCTCGGCGGCCACCTAACCCGCTCCATCCAACAGCGCCTACTTGGCCATTTGCAGAGTGGGGTATGGATATTGTGGGACCATTCCCACCATCGTCCCAGGGGCACAAGTTCATACTCGCTGCCACCGATTACTTCTCCAGATGGGCAGAAGCGGTTCCGCTACGGGAGGTTACAGGGGAGATAGTTGCCCGTTTTGTGAGGCACTATATCATAGACAGATTCGGCACCCCTAGTCGGATTATATCCGATAATGGCACGTCATTCAGGAATAAGACTGTTTATGCTTTGGCGGCCAAATTCCATATCGATTGGAGGACGTCATCAGTCTACAGTCCCCAAGCCAACGGATTGGCCGAAGCTTTCAATAAGACCCTTTGCAAGCTGTTGTCCAAGATAGTAGGTGGCCGTAAGCGGGATTGGGGCGAGAAGGTCCACGAAGCCCTATGGGCCTACTAGACTATTTACAAAACCCCTACGGGATGGTCCCCATTCTCTTTGATCTACGGAGCCGAGGCGGTGGTCCCTGTGGAGATCGAGCTAGCATCTTACTGCGTTGCTGTGCACGCCGGATTGCCAGGCCAAGACCAATCTGAAATTGAAAGAAGGCTCCAGGAATTGTCCAACCTTGAAGGTCAAAGACTCAAAGCCTACAAACACTTACAAGTGTATCAAGCCCGCATGACACGTGCGTATGATAAGCTGGTCAAGCAAAGGGTGTTCAAGAAAGGTGACCTCGTCATGATTAAAGAAAAGGAGGTTCTCGCGGGAAGATCCAGCGGCAAACTCCAGCCTAATTGGCGTGGGCCTTACGTCATCCAAAAGGTCTACGAAGGAGGGGCCTATACGGTCCTTGACCACAAGGGGGACAATCCCTTCCCTCCTCTCAACGGCAAGCATATGAAGCTCTACCATGCACCACCGCAGGAGTTTCCACAGTAGTCCTCACAGGACAGTACCTCTCCTCAGTGAAGGTTCAAAAAAAAAAGGGGGGGTTAAAAATACTGATACCCCGGTGGACTCAGTCAGCCTTCAACAGTTGGCTGAGGGCAAAAAGGCCATAGACCCGGTCGAGGTGAAAACCCGAAAGGGCGTCTCGGGCAAAAATGGGCAACCCCTCGGTGTGAAAATCCGAAAGGGCGCACCGGAAAAAGCTAAAGGGGGCCAACCTCGGCGAAAACCCGAAAGGGCGGTGAGGTTGGTAATGTGAAAAAAAAATCCTCTCTCTGCTTATTCTATGGGTGGCTCTAAGTCAATGACTCCACCCCATCTCGCCAAAACATCATATTGATGCTATGGCTATGCCTTACATGTCATCCTATGACACCTAGTCCCACCGACATTCTGAGGTTGTCATACTCTGTCCCATCGGGCTCGGTCTATGTATGCCCCTCTCCAGGTACCGACCCATTTCCGCCTATCGGCTTCCTGGTTTAACTCATGTGTCTCTTCCGAGCAGTTAAACCCACTTACTCTTTTGTCCCACTGGGATTGGCCTCAGTATGCTCTCTCGGGCTGCCAGCTCATCATGCCCTTCGGCTCATTTTACTTTCTAGGGTTTTGGCCTCAGTACGCCCTCTCGGGCTGCCAACCCATCATGCCTTTCGGCTCATCTTACCTTTCTGGGATTTGGCCTCAGTACGCCTTCTCGGGCTGCCAACCTACCTCGCCCTTCGGCTCATCTTATCTTCTTGGGATTGGTCTCAGTATGCCTTCTCGGGCTGCCAACCCACCATGTCTTTTGGCTCATCTTACCTTTCTGGGATCTGGCCTCAGTATGTCCTCTCGGGCTGCCAATCCATCATGCCTTTTGGCAGATGTCCCACCGGGTCTGGCCTCAGCATGTCCTCTCGGGCTGCCAACCCACTTCTTCGCCTATTGGCTATTGGATTTGACTCTCACGTCCCACTAGGGCTGTCAAATCCACCATTTTTCTTCTTCTGGGTCTGGCCTCTACATGCCCCTTTCGGGCTGTCAACCCATCCTACCTCGGCTTCAGACTTGACTCATATATCCCACCGGGATCGCCAAGTCTATTCCTTTGTCCCCACGGGCTTGGCCTCTGCATGCCCTCGTCGGGCTGCCAACCCTATTTGCCTATCGGCTCACGGATTTGACTTATACGTCCCACCCGGGCTGTCAAATCCCTTCCTTTCATCGCTTCGGGTTTGGCCTATGTATGCTCTCTCTGGCTGCCAACCCATCCCGCCTATCGGCCTCCAGGTTTAACTCGCATGTCCCTCTCGGACTGTTAAATCTTCTCCTTTGTTATCCCAACCGGGCTTGGCACATACACACCTCTCTTGGGCTGCCAACCCGTTCAACTTTCGGTTCTGGATTTGGCTAATTACGTCCCGCTAGGGCAGCCGAAGCCATCCATTTGTCCCACCTCTACGGCACACACGTCCCTACGGGAGTGCCACTTTCCCCTTGCCTTCTGGCATTATAGGACCAAAAAAAAAAAAAAACGGGGTTAAAAATATTGAGGCCCCAGTGGACTTGGTTGTTTCTGTTAGAAGAGCAATCAAGGGCAAAAAAGCTTTAACCCGGCTAAGGTGAAAACCCGAAAGGGCGCCTTAGGCAAAAATGGGTACCCCTCAGTGTGAAAACCCGAAAGGGCGCACTGGAAAAAGTTAAAGGGGGCAGTCCTGGCGAAAACCCGAATGGGCAGTAGGGCTGGTAAAGTGATAAAAAAAAATATATATATATATATATAAAAGAGAGACATGTGTGCAAGAGGATGGAAGCAAAAATAGCTATGCTAAGTTCTGTCCTTTATTCACTAATGTCATCAAGGGAGCCCGAGACAAGCCCTCGGGAGTAACTCAAACAAAAAACGGGGTGCAAGGGCCCTATGTACAAGAAAGTGCCAGAGCTCGTCAACCACGGTGCTCGTCCCCTCGCAACTCTGCAAGGCGAGTCTCCCTCTGGAAGATCTCACCCCGAAGCTCATCAGATCGGCGACGGCAGGTCTCCACCTCAGCCTGGACACTACGACGCTCCTCAGCAGCCTTCTGAAGCTCTCTCTGTAGCTCCTCCACTCGGAGAGAAACCCTCCGGCTACGTCCCTCGAGGAGATGTTGGAGAAGGTCTACATACCAAGCACAACGTCCCTCGCGCGTGTATCACGAAGCACGGACAACAACTCGTCCTCCCGCAGCGGCCTACGGCACGAGGAAGACGACAAACGAACAAGGAGGCGCTCCCTCTCGCTATTCTCCACGAGGCACGGCGAGAACTCGAAGCTTCAAAGCCCCGGAGACTTCCTTTTGTTGAACCCACGCGAGGAAAAGACCCGTCCGGGGTCACCCTTACCCGGACGGGTCCGCCCGGAGGAGGAAGAGTCCCGCGCGGGACTCCCCCTGGGCAGGCGGACCCGCCCGGGGTCGTCCGGACCCGGGTGGGGACCACCCGGGGTCCGCGACCCCGGGCAGGCCCTGCTCGGGGGGCCGCGACCCCGGGGAGGTCCCCTCGGGGGGTCCGCGACCCCGGGCAGGCCCTGCCCGGGGGGGCCGCGACCCCGGGGAGGTCCCTCCGGGGGGCCGCGACCCCGGGCAGGTCCCGGACCGTCCCGGGGACCTCCCACCCCGGGGAGGTCCCATTCCCGCGCACGGACTTAAAAAAATTTGAAAATGTGACCTCCCCGGGGTCATTTTCATCCCATTGGACCCGTACGCGGTCGAACACTCTCGGGGAGGTTCCCCACTTCTATAAATAGACCCCCGGAGGTCCATAAAAAAGAGAAGACCTACGATCTACAAGCTACAACCTACGGAGCATCCAACATTCAGAGCTTTTTGTTCGTTTGTTTCGGCCCGCGTGGGGTAAGTCCCCGGGTCTTGTACTTATGCCCCTACGGGGTATATTTACGTTTATGCCCCTCAGCGGGCCATGTTTGTAATTATGTCCCTCAGCGGGCCATGTTTGTAAGTCTTTACGGCCCGAGACGACTAAGTCATGTATTTCTGCTCTTATAATGGCGAAATTACAAAAATGTCCTCCCCGGGACCGTAAAAGACCCAAGTCCTATAATTTGCAGTTATACCCTGCGACTTTTGTAATTGGGGCTACGCCCCTATCTCCCGCTCCAACGCGGAACTCTGTACAGTCGACAACTCGCCGACAACTCATTTGGAATACAAAAGCACTCAGCATGTGTTATGTATGTCCTCGGGAAAAAATTATAAGAAAACCCCGACTTTTATAAATTTGTGCATATGCCCCTTCTTTGACAAACCTGACACACACGAGTCTTTTATGAAGTCAGTGTCACTCCTTCAACCCAGAGATGTTGTCAGCTCAACCCGACACTCAGAGGTCATCTCAACCCTAGGTCTGTGTAGGGTACGGTAAATTACCAAAATACCCCTGTGACCTAGAAATAACCCAGCAGCCCCTAAAATCATCCAAAAAGAGCCTCAGCGCTTTGGGGAGTCAGGGACCCGATCCTACTTCCATTCCAGTCCAGAAATTTCAGAAATACCCCTGGCCTGGTAATATTACTAAAATACCCCTGGGATGGTAAAATTATCGAAATACCCTCGGGGTCCAGAAAACTTCTCTCTACTTCAAAAATACCTATGGCTTCCGCATATTTGCGCTTCCATTCCTAAATCTTAGGGTTTTGCTCAGACCTAGCCCTAATTCAGTCGTTTCTGTTGGTCGGTGGTGAGTGAGTGGACATCACGAGCTCTTCAAGAGAGTTTGCCCTCAGTAAAAGACTTTGGGGATTTCTTTGACAGTCAAACAAAGGTGTTCGGACGTTAGGCCGATGTAAATCAACACTGACTACGGTCAGTGGGGAGAGGTCCAGCACTTGAACCCAAATCGTCTGATACTATGCGCACACACGGAATAACCCTCTCTATGCAGAGAAATATCTCTTTTCAAAAAGAATATTTATTTTTCCCACGTGAAAATATTCCGTGTCTCACAAGGGCTTTTAGGAAAATAGTTATAACCCATGGACCAATTGGCAATTAGCTAAATTTTTAGGGACTTGTATGCAAAAATCCCTATATGTACCATTTAAGGTGGATAGATTGTATCATAAAAATATGGGAAGAAAGATTCTGCTGTGGATCAAAAATGCTTTTACCTCCGTTTACTGGATCCTCGTTATATGTTGCAATGTTGGCTCTTTCTTGCCATACTAGATCATCATTATCCTCCTCTGAATCTGGCACCACTAGTTCTGAAAAAGTTTCAACTGAAATATGATCTTCAGATGGTAGTGAAGAACTTTCTGGTGTTAAGAATCTCTGAGAAGTCATATTGAATAAATTGATAATTTGTTGGACCTCTCTGGCCAAATTTCTATCATCTTTATGGGTTATTCATCGAATATTTTGGCAGCCGATGTGATTGGCTCAGAATCATTGTCTTTGAGGATTGTAACATGATAGCCATCATCATCTTCAGTTGCAACTTTTTCAAGAAATTCATGAACAATTTCTTTTTTTGAAGAATGCTTTCCAAGTAATAAGTGGCAATCATTGTAGAGAATTGGATCTGTTTGGTTTTCAAACCAATTATAAGGATAAACCCTGCAAGGAAAAAACTTAGCAAAAGCTTACCTTTGATGAATGGTTCACATCTCCTTTTGCTCTTTAGATAGAGGACGCCAGTTATAAAGCCTAAAATGTCAATTGACCCTATGTAGAGATGTAGGCTTGATTTCTACTTTGAGAAACTTATCAAACGCTGAATATTTTGCCATTGGGTTTTCGGGGCTGACTTCTTTGAATGCATCAATAAAATGATATTTGATATAGGGCACAATATAAGCCAAAGCAAAATATTTGCCATACCTTTGGCTCATGCATATTCCTTCCCATTTGTAGATTTCTTCAATTGGGAATGCTGTGGAATGCCATTCGTCATAGTGAATATCATCTCCGAACTTTGGAATAATGGGGATGTATGTAGGGACTATGAGGTCGCATTTCTCATTGCTAGAATGGAAGATCTGAAATGACCTCTCTTCAGGATTAGCATAATAGAAACTGAGGGTTTTCTCATTGAATTCATTATAATGATCCCAGATAGTGGTGAAGTGTCCAGCAAATTCATTGCTATTGTCTGTAAGCTGAACTTGAGAATTGTAGCTGCAATATTTGTATGGAATAGGATGTTCCATACCAGAATTCAAGAGAATTGTGAAGAGATCCATTGATGAAGGGTGGACTCGATGTAAACACACTATAGAATCAAGATGAGGCAGTGTTGAACAGAGCAGAGTGATAGCTTAATCACAATTAGTTTAGTTCGTTCGTGCAGTACGCGGAACTTAGGATTGAGAAGTGAGACCACAAAGCTCTGAACTTGATGAGATACAGTAGGCGAAATCCTCTACTTATGCTGAGGACTCTGAACTACTCTTCTTAGGCTCTGATACCATTTAAGGTGGACAAAGATCGAAGGCTTATGGGAGAAAGTTGCTCAGGCACACTTACTCACAAGACAGGTTTTTATGGGCCTCTTTGATAGGGAGAATAAGGAGGGTTACCCCACCGTATTCTCTCCTATTCAATTTGGTAGAGCATTTTAGCTATTCTCCTGTATTCTCCCTAACCTTCTTGGTCTCCGCGTTAACGCTGGTTAACCTATTCTGCCGAGCCGGTGGAATACGCTTTAACCCGTGTGCAGCAAAAGGTAATTGCTTCGTCCTCCTCCACCTCCGAACCCTACCTCCGCGTCTCCCATGTCGCCCTCCTCCGCGTGCGACACAGACGACCATCATCCGGCCTGCAACGCCTGCTCCGCCGTCGGCTGCCTCTTCCCTCCTCGACGCCTTTGGCTTCGCTGCCCCGATCTGGCCGTGTTGCCCTCCCCGCCATGCTACTCGTCTGTTGCAGGCTCCGCCCCCACGCTCTGCTGCTTCCACGATTGAGGCGGTCAACAACCGCCATTACTACTCGGGCACTGCCTCGGTTCGAAAACCCTATGCAATCTTGCGTCCAATCACCTCTGCAATCTTCTGAAATCGCCCGGATCGTGTGGCTGGGGTAGGGGTCCTTCCACTTTTTCTGCTCCCCGTACCCACCTTTTACGGAGAGGGTTTGAATCGACCCCTGTATGACCGACGCTTGTGAGCCTACAGTGTTCTTCGGTGCTGCCCTATTTTAACTCCTCGGCTTCTTCGCAATGCCATCCCCATCATCCTTGGCAGACGCGGTGGCTTCTCCGGCGTCAAAGGACTGTGTCTCTTCTGCCTCTTCCTCGGCCCCTTGCCGCCACTGGTTCCTTCTTCTGCGAATCTTTTTTACTCATTCTGCACTGCTTTGTCTCTTCTTGTTGTTGTGCTTTTTACAACCCGTTCACTATTTCTGGAGGGCATGGGCTGTAGTTTCATATTCCATTCTTCTTGCTGTGATTCCCCTCTGCATATGATGTTCCATTGTACCACGCTCTGGTACGCATACTCCCCTGCGCTGATTCACATGTGCATCTGATTTTGAAAAGCTACAAGTAAGACCTCGGTATGATCTCCGGTAATCGTAATATGCCATGTAATATCATATGCCTTTCTTCTTGCTGTGCTTTCCCTCTCCTAATTGAAGATGGTTCCATTTTACCATGATCTGGGTCGGATACTACCTTGCGCAGGTTCACCTATGCAACAGATTTTCAATAACCCCCAACTAGAACCTCGGTATGATCCCTCAAATCATTGTGGATAATGGCATTCAACTCCTGGTTAGTCCTTTTTTGAATGATTTACTCAACTTGGTTGTGGAACTACCATGTTGTTTTTTGTGTCATCAGATTCCGCTCCTACCACCTTCTCTTCCTTTATATGAATTTATGCCTCTTTTCCCAGAGGTCAACTCCAGCATGGCTTATCCATGCATTGATAATAGTGCTTTATGGTTTTGGGTGAGGAGTACCGGTTGAACTTTCCATGGAACGGCATTAGGCAAACATCAATTTAGCTTGAATAGGGCATTTGTGTTGAAGGCTATACACTCTGACTTGTAATACATTCACTGCTTTATACTTGGAACTCCCAGATCTATGGCCATTCTTGTTTATTCTTTATACAACATTCTATTCGAACAGCTTTACCAATCTAGGACCTTAAAAATATCAGCGTGCTTCTTAAGTGCAGCTTTAGATTACCTTATTCATGCCAATTTCATACGTTTGCCCCTGTGCTGGGAAAAGCCTTACTTCACAGATATTTGATATCTTATAATGTCTATGATATAGTACATTCTGGTAACACAATGACAAGATTAGAGAGTGTAGATATAAGGTTGTTTGGATATGCCCAACATGGTTCAGATCATGCTCCATTGAGAAGGTTAACTCCCAGTTAAGTGTATTGTGGAAGATTAAACTCAGATCCAGATTTTTCAGAGATAATGTCTTCACTGATGTCCCATGTATTGTACTTTGTTTTGACATCTTAATTTTTTTACTTATGTTCCTTCATTGTTTCTTAGTTTTGTGCTTATCATTAGTTTGCATTAGTTCATGTGATACCCTTGGATATTGGCATGTGCGTTTGTTTTTAAACCTATTGAGCCTTTGTATCTATCGGCCAATCGACTGCAGTTGACGATTAGGGTTTTTCATACTAAGTTAGGTCAGCCCTGTACTTGTTTACTGCTTACAGTTAATGTTGTAGTTTGTAGTTTGTTGCTTACTTGGGTTGTAGTTTGCTTACAAAAATTTTGAGGGTCACATTAGGTTGGTGATTGTAGCTGTTGTTGTCAAATCTCTCTGATATTTCATCCGAGCAGACACAGGTTAACAAAATATATTTTCTAATGTGCTTGATTGGTGTCTTGCATTTCTTTTGTATTTTAGTGGCAATGATTTTTTCCTTTTTGTTTATGTACAGCTACTTTTTTTCTTATCTTGACTGCGCTGGGTGTCAGATTCTACATTGTTTACTCTTTGCAATCATATTTACACTCCTGAATCACAATCTGAAATTCCTTGTGTGCTAGTCATTGAAATTATATTTTTCTAGATGACAATTCAACAATACTTAAGTAGTGCAAAGTCCTTTATTTATTGGTTTCCAAAGTGAATATTTTGCAGATTCTTTAATGCTTAAAATATATAGGTTATATGAGTATAAGGCAAAATTAGATAAAAAGCCTCTCTGCATACCAAAACCTTATATCACAAGCCCTTGCAATACCCCTATGACTCGATCTGATAGCCTCCAAGTTGTGTTGAAGGTCTTCATGTATCTTTCTCCTTGCAAGCTGTGTGATCCACCATACCTGTATCTTTAACGTTGTCGGGAAGTAGGATTGCCGCATAGGGTTTATACCATTAAACTCATATAGGCAGACAGTTTATAGCTATTTTCTGATTTTATAAGATATGTGCCTGTTTATTTGAGGGTCAGATAAGTACGTCGGTTGCTTACAATATATAAATTAAAACTCATTAATGTGTTCACATTCTCATATCTAATTTTTTCATGTTTTTTTTGTCTCGATGGGTACTTAACCAGCTTAAAGAGGAAGAGGACATCTCGAATGGCTACCTCTGGTAAGTTCCGTCGCCAACCCATTACACAAATGCTATTTCATACTTCTTGTTCTTCTAATTCATGTAAATTGTCCACCCTGGTGTGTAACTAAAGTACTTTTTATGATTTGGCTACTAATATTAGGGTCAATTCCAAATGAATCTGCTTCCACTAGAGTTAAGACCCGTGTGCAGAATTGGACTACGGCTCAGGATAGGGTTCTCCTTCAATTATTGATCGAGCAATATGATAAGAATAATTGCAATTCTGGTATGTTCAAGCCTCATTGTTGGGCTGAGATAGTCCCGATGTTTAATCGATCGTGTAACCTGAACTACGACCGTCACCAATTAAATAATCGTTGGAAGACAATTAGAAAGATTTATGGTATTGTTGATGAGTTGCGGAATAAATCTGGATGGGGGTGGGACAGTGTGAACAATGTGCCTGTTCCCGGATATGAAGGGGCATGGGATGAATTAATTCAGGTACTTTATGACTTGTGCGAATAATTATCCAGTTTACATTCCTCGCCTATTTGTTTTCACTGAGTGACATCTCCAAATCCTACTTTATTTCAGAGTCGACTGGAGTTCAGGTTAATTAGAGGTAAACCATTTATCTTCCTACGTGAGATGGACTATCTTTGTGGAAAAAGTTGTGCAAGGGGGTGGGACGCCGACTCCTCACGGCCCCGACAAGTCACGCAACCTACGGAAGTGCATGCAAATGATTTCTTGACCCCTTTAGGTGGTGCATTTGATGTTGGTGGGCTTGATAATATTACTGACACTTTGAATGTGTCTCAATACGCACAACCTTCAAGACCTACATTTAACACACCTCCTTTGAGTAGGGGAGTGGAGGGTGAAGGAACTTCTACAACGGTCAATAACAAAGTTAGCTCTGGTAAGAAGAGTCGTCAAAAGAAGCTTGGAGATGAGGCATTAACCAAGTTTGCTGGGGCTATGCAGGATAGGAGTGACTTGGTCAGGCTCTTACAAGGGGAGCGTACATCTTCCCTCCACATGGCCGATGACACCCCTACCATGCGAGCATGCTTCGACATACTGAAGGCAGATCCAAACCTTGATCGGAACATCTACCTCAAAGCAGTGGATTTATTCAAGGATCCAATAAATAGAAAATTATTTATGGAGCTGCACGAAGAAGACAGGGTTGACTGGGTGCTAGTTCACATGGTGTAAACGTTATTCATGCACTTGGACTATTTGCTGTTATTCCCCAGCCCCACTTTATCATGCGTTGTAATTTTAAACTTACTTGCTGTCCCTTCTACTTGCTTATCCCATGGAGTGGACCTTATCATGTGTTGTACTTTTTAAACTTTATTCCTGCCCCTTGTACTTGCTTATCCTATGGAGTGGACCTTATCATGTGTTGTACTTTTAAACTTACTTGATGCCCCTTCTACTTGCTTACCCTATGGAGTGGACTTTATCATGCACATTTCGCATATGATATCGTAGTTGCACCTATTGTGTTTCATAAACTCTTACTTGCAGGCAATTGAAGGTCGAAAAATGGGAAGATACCAATGCTATGTAGTGTGGGTTGGACGAGAACCCGGTATTTATTACAGCTGGCCTGAATGTTTTGTCTAGGTCAATGGATATCCTGGGGCTCGTTACAAGGGTTTTCACTCGATAGAGGATGCACACAAGGCTATAAATGGGTGTGACAACAGCGGGCATACACATATTCATGATCGGTCCCAAGTAATTACAAGGCATATGCCTGCGTCTCCTGCAAATCCTATGTCACCCTATCATGCAATGAACCAATCACTGCTACAGCAGAGGACACAAATGTCGAACTTGTCTTGTATTGTTGTTGTCCTGTTGATAATTCTAGTAGTGTTGCTGTTGTTTATATTACTTACTCTCGTAGTTGTGTTCTTTAAGGTGGGGACTTCATAGACTATGCTTGTTCACAAGTACTTTTTCTCTGTTATGTACTAGGGTTATATGTATCTGCTGTTATTAAACCATGTACCAGTCAATTTATTAATGGATAATGACTTCATCA
Organism: Amorphophallus konjac; assembly: GCA_022559845.1. Classification (NCBI taxonomy): domain Eukaryota; kingdom Viridiplantae; phylum Streptophyta; class Magnoliopsida; order Alismatales; family Araceae; genus Amorphophallus; species Amorphophallus konjac. Next base: position 361,588,828 of record CM040120.1, read on the forward strand.
ACAAATCATGTTGCAATGGTGATGGAAATGTTTGGTGTGATGTGTAGATCTTGATCCCATTCTATTGGACTTTCTCTTGGAGGATGATGACATGATCAACAGTGTTGAGGAGGCCATTCTTGAAAGAGTGGAAGTTGAGGAAATGTCGCCACCTATTCGTCGACGCATGCATTCTTCAGTCCACGCAGGTCAAATGTGGGTGACAAATATTATCAATGGACATGAGCAGAGGTGTTACAAGATGTTCAGGATGCACCCAACTATGTTTACAAGATTGACTGACATCTTGGTAGGCCGTGGTTTGTTAAAGGATTCAAGATATGTATCTGCTGCTGAACAGTTGGCTATGTTCCTATATGCCACCGGTCATGGGGTGTCTAGTGGTGCACTATGTGAGCACTTTCAACATTCTTCTCAAACAATTAGTAAGTATGTAAATGAAGTCATCGTTGCCATCAACCATTTGAAGGAAGAATATATTCAACTACCCACACCTACACAAGCTCACGAGTGTCATCCCTACATTCGTGGCAAGGAACGCTTCTACCCGTATTTTAAGGTGAGGTCTTTTTACTTAGTCATTCCTCCACAGCACATTGATACCTTAAACTTACCAACGCAATTTTTTGTCTAGGACGCCATTGGTGCCATAGACGGCACACACATTCCTGCAAATGTACCAATTTCAGAGCATGACCGGTTCCGCAATCGTAAGCAATGCATTACACAAAATGTAATGGCGGTTGTATCATTTGATATGCTTTTCCATTATGTGTGTGTTGGATGGGAAGGATCGGCTGCTGATATGCGGGTGCTAAAGTGGGCTTTAGATGAAGGAGGTTTCTCTGTACCGCCAGGGAGTATTATTTGGTTGATTCTGGTTATGGAAATTCTTCATCTTTCTTGGCACCGTATAGGGGGGTGAAGTATCATCTTGCTCAATTCCGTGGTCGTGTGAATGTGCCTTACGAAAATAAGAAGGAAAAATTCAATCATCGTCATGCCCAATTGAGAAACGTGGTGGAGCGCACATTTGGGGTCTTGAAGATGCGATTTCATACTTTGCGTGAGGGCAACATGTACCCTTGGCCGACACAGCGCAAGATAGTCCTTGCATGTTGTGTGGTGCAGAACTTCATACGTCGTGAACAAGGGTATGATTGGTACTTCAATCGGGTTGGTGACGAAGATGTGCAAGGGGATGATATTGATGATCAGGAAGTTCCCACTGTATCATCCATCGGCCAGCAACAAGTTGCTGCAGGAGAGCACCTTAGGAATGACATTGCCAATAGTATTTGGGGGTCGGCATGAGATTTTGAATTCTACTAGGCTATTCCTTCGGTTGCTATTAAATTTGTGTTATGTAGGATGACGTTACTTTCCGCCAACCTGTAGATGTGGGAACATTTATTATAGTTCTTTTATTTCTTGGTTTGTAGTTGGATAATTATTCCATAAATCGTACTTCGTTACTGTAGTAGGTTTAACATGGTGCATTGTAGTGGAGGATGTTTAATTAGTACATGGGTTTCATTTACCTTTTACAATAGTTTCATATGCGTAACCTTTTTTTGCAGGCCACACCCTCCCAACCCTAGCTTCTCATGCAGTTGGATAGTTGGGTGGGAAGAGGCCTTAAAGGGCAATGATGAGCTAAAAATATGATGAAAATGGCATTGTCTACGTGGGTGATTGATTATGTCAGCAACATAGTGAATAACTCAACAAATCATGTGGAGGTTCCTCGGAGCATATATGTTGTGATGGGTTTGAACTAGGAGGGCTGACTTGTCAAATAACCCATTGCAATGCCATGACAGTTCATGGTAGCAGGAGCGGTTAGAGGGCTTGAACGGCAATGATGATAATGTCTAGTTGGGTGATTGATGATGTCGGCAACACAGTGAATAACTTTACACAGTTGTGGAGGTTCGTCGGAGCACATATGCTGTGATGGGTTTGAATTGTGAGGGTTGACTTGTCTATCAACCCGTTGCAATGAAATGACTGTTCATATTAGTCTGAGCCTTCTTAATGTCTCTCAACCCCCTACAATGCTTTGTCTGTTCATATAAGTCTGAGCCTTCTTGTCTCTCAAACCCTTGCAATACATCCTTTACTGAGCCCTCTTCCCCAGTACACTGTGATCGGTTGACAGGCTTATAATGAAGCACTCCTACTTTGTGGCAGAGTAATGTTACTGAAATGCCATGTAAAAATCAACATGTTTTGTGTTCTTGGCATTCCCTCATATCTGCAATGCACACTCCCAGTTATTGTGAGACACTTTACACAACTTGGGTTTTGGGTTAATCTGACTTGGGTTTTTATTCATATTCTCATGTTGCTGGACTTCTTTAGACAGGTTGTGCAGATCTATTTTAATGTTGTTGCTATCATAATCTTGGATCCTGTGCCTGGTAAGTTTCACAACATTGTTGTTTAAATGTAATGTCTCCCCATAGCATGTGAGCAGGTATGTGACATAAGAACACAGCTGAGCCATCTTTGGGCAATGTGAGCAGGTATGTGAGCAGGTATGTGACATGTTTGTCATACTGTTTTATTATTCTTTGGTCTCACAGCATTTTTGGTGCAATTTTTATCACAGAAGTCAATTACGAGGAAGCGAATTAGTGTTTGACAGACTTATGCATTGTTTTAGTTTGTTATTTATTATATGTGCCTTTCTTTTGGGTCTGAATCTCACTGGCAGCCCTTCTTTTTATTATTATGACGTGCAGTACAGCTTTCCATTTTAGGTTAATATGACTTGGCTTTTATGGATCTTCTCATGTTGTTGGAGTTCTGTCTACAGATTGGGCAGATCTAAGTTCTTGTTGTTGTGATAATCATTGATCAAGTGTACCTCATTAGGTCTCACAGGTTTACTTGTTGGAAGTGGATCCATATGATATTTGTGAAGGTTTGTACATCTCTTTTTGTCAGATGTGGATCAATATGATATTGGTGATTTGGTGTGTTTATACCTGGCTGTGGGTTTGACAGATGCAGCACTCCTATTTTCTATACTGACCATCACATTGCAAATTTGTATACTGACCATCACATTGCGAAGGTGGTTGATTGAATGTCATAGCAACACAATGAATATCTATACATAGCTGTGGAGGTTCCTCGGAGCACATACGCTATGATGGGTTTGAATTGTGATGGCTGACATGCCAGTCAACACCTTGCAAAGCTATGACTGTTTGTATTAGGCTGAGCCCCCTACTTGCCAAAGCAAGTAGATGTCCGAAAATTTGGAACTGTTGATCATGCATGTTTTTCTGGGATGCCTTCACATGGTCTGTGACTAGCACTGTGATCCATCTGAAAAATGAGTTTAGGTGACTTAGTTTGGTAGAGCGTCTGTGGGTTTCATTGTCACCATAAAGTGAAGCAGGTTGATTGATTGTCATAGCAGTATCTATGTTATATGTGGTATACCCGACCTTGCTGTTTCACTACTGATGTTCCATCTGATTTAAAAGTGCTTGCCTGAAATGTAAATGTTGTATCCACCTGTTATATAATCCTGCACATGTTTTAACTATTTCTTTGCTTCCTCGTGCCATTGACCGACTACTGGGATCCCATCCTCACCATTACAGCAAGCACTTCAAAAGGTCAGTGTTTGCAATATCCTTATATCTTCTTGTTTTTAGATGTAGACTTCGGTTTGTTGATCCAAGTTTCTATATTATGTGTTTATGTTTATATCATGTTCCCGCCCTAATGACTTACTGTTAATTTTATGTACCTTTTAATCATGTATATTATCCAGGTTTTTTTCAGTGAAGCATGCGTTGCAGTATGGCTATTGTCGGGTATGTCTTGCGATGATGTTGCAGCTTTGGTTATGAGGCGATTACGCGATTGCAGTTGATGGTGTGAGGGACGACAAGGATAGTTTATAAATTTTATCATTCTCAATGTAACAAGTGTACATTATACACATTGTTATGTATTACTCAATGTAATGTATAAAGAACTCGTCAATAATGTATTACACATTTTTTTGGCTTAAATGTAACTCCAGTAAACTGTACTGTGAAATGGACAACACCGATTTTCATGTCATTCTTATGTGTTTCACTGTGTAACTATGGATATGTGATGGCCAGAGGATGGATACAAAGTTTGTGTATTTTAAATATTTTAAATATATTATTTGCCTTGTTGCAAAAGACAAGCAAATATTAAGTGTTAAAATGTATCATGTTATTGTTGCAAAAATTACGTATAAACAACAACGATTTTCAAGGCCCTGTTATGCGGTTGTAGTGTAAATATTGATATGTGGTGCCCTTAGGTGGATAGCAAGTGTGTCTTTTTTAAATATTTTAAATTTTAATTTTTCAACATAGTGCTAGAAAATAGAACTAAAAATGAAGTTCTAAAATTTATAACATTATGTCAACAAATTCATATGTTCTTTAGTGCAAAAAGCAAGTGTATATTTTTTGACTTCTCTTTAATGTGTTTAACCCATGTTGAACTCTGCGCATAGTAACAAAGTAGAGAGAATAAGAGTCATTATTCAAAGGGTTAAATCTGGAGTATGCACAAGTTATCAAAGTAAATTATGGAATAATATAGAATAGCACACTCCCGGTTAAGGTATTCCCCTTATTCTACCCCGCTATCAAAGAGGCCCTATGAGAACTATTTTACTACCGATGCCACAGGCTGTGGGTCTCACCAACAGCAACATGACATCATCTGTTCAATCACTTGCTCAGGTCCTCTGCAACGCCCTCACCATGTTGAGCAAATTTCGCCTCCACGATCCGCTCAATCATCTGCCTTTGCGCCATAAGGCTCTCCGCAGCAGGAGTGGCAGAGGACCGTGCATTAGCTTCATGTTGCGGCACTTCAAATTCCACCGCCACTGGTAGCTTTGCAGCAGTAACAGAAGCGTTCACCGTGATTGAAATGGGAGGAGGCTGTTGTTTCATCCCAGTGGGCGCCGCTTGAGGTTGAACATGAATCTCATTTTCACGCAAAAGCGATTGCAAGAGGCTCTTCAGTTCTTGGTTTTCACGTCGGAGCTCTTCCAACGCGAGAGTCTGCACCTCTTTTCCAAGATCTTCCTCGTGCCGGGGGTTGCTATCCCCATCAACACTATGGATGTCTTCTTGGTGTTCTCCTTGTCGTGCCGGCTTGGGTTGAGATGTTCCGGCAGCTGGCATCTACTGCGTCTGTGCAAGGATCCGGGAAACGGGCCTCGACCTCCTCAAGTCCTGAAGAGGCTGGTTTAGCTCTCTCGAGGTGTCCTCCGGCTGCTTATCTGCGAAGGTAGCGTAGCAGGTGAACACTTTGACAGCGTCATTGGTCACTTGAACCACCCGTTTTTTCTTGGGCGGTTGTCTTCCAGGCTTGGGTGGCATCCCTAGTCTGTCAAAAATAGATACTCGGGACGTGGAGGCCTGGGCAGAGCAATCCTCGTCCGTGTGGGTTGAACTGGCCCACGGAGAGGTCTGCCGCACCTTCTTGCCGGCTCCTCGGCGTTTTTGCCCACGTGGGGGCTGGGTTGTGGACCTCGGAGATGTCAAGGTCTCAATGCTTGCCGGACTCCGCATCTGTTGCAGATCCGACATGTGGAAGGGCCCTTTCGCCCTTGCCCGCCTAATGATTCGGGCCTCCTCCTTGGTGACCCATATTTTCTTCAAATAGAGCTAGCGCTCCTCGATTGGGTTACCCCTCTGACCTTGATCGGGGAGCCGGTGGTTTGGGTCGCTGCCTTGGACCCTGGTTTGCCGTCGGTACAACAGACTTCTTTAATTTCGCTCCGTCCTTCCGAACTTCTCGGAGGAGCTCGAAGCGGTTGGAGGTTGAGATAGTCGGGACGTGGCGGTCCCGCGGTAAAATGGCTCGCCTCCATCGAGCTGGATGCGGAGATCCCCGACAATTATAGTCTTGCCGGAGCCGGATGTCGCCGCTGCAGGCTTTACGCCCTTGCGGCTATGGCGCTGCCCCCGTTGAGCAGGGGCGGTGCTGGTGACGCTTGCTATAGGCACAACGTCGTTGTGGCGGCGACGTTGCCCCCGTTGTGCAGGAGCAACAACTCTGAGGGTGGCCGCAGTAGAGCTTGAACCGTTGCGGCGGCGGCGTTGCCCCCGTTGAGTAGGAGAGACGCCAACAACAATTTGATTGACCGAGTAAATTTGGCCATTTGCTTGGGCAGAAGGCCTGACACCTTCGGCCATTGTCATGACAGCCGAGTGAACTCGGCCAACTGCTGGGGCGAAGGGCCTGACACCCCTGGTCCGTGAAGAGTTGGCCGAACGGAGCCGGATGGCTGCTGAAGCAGAGGGCCTGACACCCCCGACAGTTGTCTTGTAGGCCGGGCGGAGGCGGCCGGCTGCTGAAGTTGAGGGCCTGACACCCTCGACAGTGGTCTTGTTGACCGGACGAACCCGGCCAACTGCCGAGAGCCGACGACTGGCGGGAAGTCGCCGAAGACAAGCGGAGTCGCCAGGTATCCGAACCTGGCGTGGTTGGCGACGACCTGAGGGCCGTATGTGACGGCGGCCATCGTCGTGTTGTTGTTGTTGTTGGTGATGCGAGTGAGATGGCATACAAGTGCACGAAGAGCTCTCAAGTGAGCAAGGAAATATGCCCTCCTCTTCTCGTCCTGTAAGAGGAAGAGGGACAGTTCAAAACCTTGAAGAAGGTGTGGGGATTTCTTTGACAAAAAGAAGAAAGGTAGGAAAGGTCCCACCGAGCGTGCCAGTCTGTCGGCCACGGAATTTATATATATAATATATATAAATACGTATGTTCTTTTTGAAAAGAAACTTTCCCCTGTATGTGGGGGTTCATTCCGTGGGTGCCCATCGTATCAGACGATTTGGGTTCGGTGCTTGACCTCTCCCCACTGACCGCAATCAGTGTTGATTTATATCGGTCTAACGTCCGAACACCTTTGCTTAACTGTCAAAGAAAATCTTACAATCCCCTTTATAGGTCTTGATGTTGAGAGCTTGTTCACTTGGGCGACTCACAATGACCACTCGTTTACCACCAACAGACTGACTAGACTAGGGTTTCATCAAAAGTCTCTGAAGTTCGAGCAAAATCCTAGAATTTAGGAGCATGAATGCAATTTTGCAAGAGCCATAGGCATTTTTAAAGTGGCTGGAAGTTTCCTAGACCTCGAGGGTATTTTTGTAATTTTATCTTCGTATTTTGGTAATTTTATCAGGTCAGGAGTATTCCTGAAGTTTCTAGGTTGGCAAGAAAGTAGGATAGGATCACTGACTTCCCGAGGCGCTAAGGCCATTTATGGAGGATTATAGGGGCGACTAGGCCATTTCTAGGTCGCAAGGGCGTTTTAGTAATCTTACCAAACCCTATATAGACCTAGGTTTGAAGCGGCACCCAAGTGTCTGACTGAGCAGACAAGGCCCTCGAACCAAAGGGGTGACAAGAGGCTTCATAGAAGGCGTACATCTGTCACTTTTGCCAGAGGAGGGGTATATGTGTAATTCTCGCAAGTCATGAGATTTTCTTATAATTTTCCCCGATTGATGTACAAAAAAAACTTGTAAAGTACACCAAGTACATTCAAGGCCCAAATGGGTACAATGATTGTCGGCGAGTTGTCGACTGTACATCACGAAGATCCGCACTAACGCGGGGAATATGGGTGTAACCCCAATTACAAGAAATTGCTGGGTAGAACTGCAAATAATAGGACCTTTTTGTTTCTCGCAAATCCAGGGAGGACATTTTTGTAATTCTCCCAATATGGGGAGGAATTACATAATTTAGTCATCCCGGGGCATAGAAACTTACAAACATAGCCCCCCGAGGGGCATAACTGCAAAAATACCCCTTAGGGGCATAAATTCAAGACCCGGGGACTTATCCCTCACGGGTCAAAACAAGGTTTTCCGTCTCGAATATCGGTTTCGTCTCGGAAAGGTAGAAGAGAAGAGATCTCGGAGAGATTTCGAAAAAATCTCGGGAGATCAGGTTCAGTGATTTCGGAAAAATGTTTCATATATATAGCCTATTTCTAAGAAAATGCTATTTTTTTTTTACTAACCACTCACTCAAGTTCACAAACATGTTTTTCTAATTGACAACTCAATTTTACAAAATAAAGAGTAATGATAACAATAACAAATCCATTCACATGCACCAATGTTAATATACATCAAAAGTTACACCAAAAAATATACGTAAAATGGTACATGACTCACAAACTCAAGAATACATAAAAAATCATAAAAAATGGTTCATGTATCTCTGTCTTCCCCCTTCTCTGTCTCAGACAGAGAGATGGAGGAGACAGGGAGAGAGAGAGAGAGAGAGAGGCTGGGAGACAAAGAGAGATTGAGAGACAGAGGGTGGGAGACAGACAGAGAGGGTAAGAGAGTCCAAGGGAGAGTGTCACAAAGGGAGAGACAGAGAGTCTGGGGGAGAGGGAGAGACAAAGAGAGACTGAGGAGAGAGAGAGAGAGCTTAAGGGGCTGAGGTAGAGAGAGACAGGGAGAGAGGAAGGAGGAAATCGGGGAGGTGGGGGAGAGAAGATCTCGGTTTCGGGGGTTTCGTTTCTCGTGACCTTTGGAGAGACAGAGATCTCGGACATCTCGTAAGAGATGGAAAACCATGGGTCAAAACAAACGAACAGAATCATTGAGTGCTCCACAGATGCTTTATTTTTCGGTGTGTAGACCTCGTAGGTGTCCCCCGTGCTGGACCCTTGGGTGTCTATTTATAGAAGGTAGGGAGCCCACATTGACAAAATTGTGAGGATTTGCCTCAATTCTGAGAAAAATATAGGTTTTGGCCTCAATTCTGACAAGGTGGGGTGGTCCAACCTTTTTTTCTCCCCTTCTCTTTTTTTTTTGGGAACACGGACCCTGGGGGGGTGGTTCGTTTGATACTAATTATACTAAAAATGGTCGCCGTTTTCCAGCGAACCACACGAACTCTAAAAATGATGGTTTTCGCTAAACGAGCCCAAACTCGCCCGTTCTAGCACCGAACGACGTGAAACTGCAGGAAAAACGTAGAGGGGAAGTAGGTGATCCGTCTCCCTACCTCCACCGAAGAAACCGTGCGTCGAAGCGGCTAATCCACGCCGAAAATCACGACACGAGCTCGACCGTCGACTTTGAATCCACCGTTCGGGATCGCGCCAAAACCGATCCGATCCTCGACCGATCGCGCACCTCATGGACCCCACGCCGTCGCCACCTCGCTCACGAGCCTCCTCCGTCTGCAGCCGGAGCCGGGAGGGCGAGAGAGGAGAGAAAACGGGAGAGAGAGGACGCGGCGGTGAAATGAGAAGGGAGGAGATAGGAAAGGAAAAGAAAAAGAAAAAAATTAGGAAATTTTCTTAATTTCTAAAAATTCAATAATTAGCCCGAAAATAGACTAATTCAGAAAAATACGTAAAAATAGTCGAAACGATCCTCGGGAAGAGTACATCGCAACTATAGCGTCCACGAGTCGATGAACCGAGAAACAAACTCACCGCAGGGTTCTGTAACTAGTACGAGAGAAAAATCCACACGGATCGTAAAACTCAACTCAGGACCCACAAAAGCGATCCAAAACTCTCCGAAAAGGATCCGAGAGACCCGAAAGACCTAATAAGAATCCGGTAAGAATCCAGGACATTACATCCTCCCCCTCTCCCTTCTTCTCCTCCGTCTGGCGATGGGGATGGCGAGCACAAGTGAGGGGTGGGGCTGGACATCTAACACGTAGCGAAGACACGAGTATCTCTCTCAAAAAAAATATGGCAAGACCTGTTTTTATTTTGAGAGAAGTTATAACTGAACGAGATTCCATTCTTCAAAATTAAAGAGCTCTTACCAAACGTGCTTAAGAGAGTTATCTATTCTAATTTTTAGTTTGAGAGAAAAAAGAGATAAAAAACTGTAACCAAACACCTTATTATTATTTTCCACCACTGACTCTCTTTCCCCCTGATCATCTTCCTCCGTATTCTTTTAGTAACATTTTCCATATAAACATTGTAAATCTGAAAAATATTAATATCAAAACTCATAGTATATCAAAATTATCACTCTAACTGGTAGACTATTTTGTGAGAGTTTTGAATTACAACTGGGAATATTAAGCCCCATTTTGGTATGGGCTTATCTTGGGATTAACCCAAGTATAATCCAAACTTAACCCACATTTTGATTTGGCATACAAGATTAGAACATGCAGCTAAAAGTGGGCTAGATTTAGGTTAATCTGGGATAATTAAGCCGTCTCACCTCCAAGGTGGGACAAATTAACCTACTTTTAATTCTCTTCGTTTTGCCCCGTACAACCCACCCCTCCTCCTCGACCGCAAACACACCACTACCCTTCCCCTCCCTCTTGATCTCTCCCTCTCTCTCCATCATTGGCTCTCCCTCCCCCTCACCCGCCATCGCCTTCCTCCGAAATCCTCTCTCACCTCAGGGGCACGAGGGGGGACGGAACCCTTTGTCACCATCGTCGACACCCCTCGACAAGGTAGGAGGTCTCCCCCCTTGAACAAGCATTAGGGACAGATGCTGGGTAGCTCTCGTGACCGCTGTCGTCACCCGATCTGCTACTCCAGAGCACCCCCTCGCCAGTCTTGCTCTGCCCCACCGTCACCCTACCCTGACGACGAGGTCATCCCAATATGAGGGCACCGAGGTCTGCTCTCCCTCCTTCCCCTCCACGCGGCATCTCTCTCTCTCTCTCTCTAGTCTCCACAAACTGGGGAGGGCATTTATGGTAACACATTACCATATTGGGGGGGGGGGGTTATCCCAAAGTTGCATCAAAGGACATGGGCCGGTCATTGGGTTAACGTAGGTGAACTGGGTGGGTTAACTCATATGTTCCCAAAAGCAAATGTGGGTTAAACCTAGATTAAGTTACAACGTTTGACTTGACCCAAAAATAGGTTAAGTCACTGCCAAATGGGGGCTAAATGATCATTGACCGATATCTTATATATGACACACTATTTGCCCTAATATGAAAAGGTATTATTATGAAAAGTAATATTGGTTTAACATAAATTTAATTAATTTAGTAGTAAATTATATGACAAATAGATGGTTGACATTTATAAGAGTAATTATTTTCGACAGATGGGATGTGTATTAGGAATATTCTTTTATTTCAAACTTATATAATAGTAGTATGGAAAGTTTGTTAACACAAGAATGGGATTTCCGGAAAGAGAAGATTAGACCGTTGAAAAGAAGAAGAAGAAGAAGAAGAAGATTAGACGACGCATGCCGACCGTCCGTTCCCGACGGCCCGTGGTTGGGTAGATCCTCAACAGCGTACACTGAGCGAACGGAAAGATTTCAAAGAAATTTGCCTTCCCGTTCTTGGGAGTTGGGAAGCGCCAAGGCCCCGAGGTGGACCATGTCCACTGTCCACTCCTCCGCGCCGATGGCAGCCTCCTCCGCTCCCTGCTGTTCTCGCCTCGGAGGAAGTGCCGCCACCGCCGCCTCTTGCCGCCCTCGTATCGTCTCCCTCTCCGCCCTTTCTCGCCCTTTCTGCAGAAGAGTGGATGCTCGGCATCGCACTCGGAAAGCAACATCCGCACCAATGCCCGCGGCCTCCTCGTTTCCTTCCTTCGATTTCTCCCCTCCGCCAATCGACTATGACGACAGTGATCTCCATGTACGTATGCCTCTCTGTGTTGTTCCTGTGTGTGGTTCGTCGTGGGAAGACTTGAACTGAACTGTCCCATTTCAGGTGATATATATCCGTTTCTGCAAACAGTTCACTTCGAAACTTGAACTGGCATGGTAGCAGCGGTGCTCTAGTAAGGGTTCGTTTGGGGAATGTGGGGTAATGAAATAGATTGATATTGGAAGAACCTGCAGGTTTTCCCGCTATCTAAAAGAATTTGGACCGCAGGAGAATCGGGAGTGACGGCAGGAGATGGTCTCTGCGCATCCCACATCAGCTACATGGAGACCAAAACAGTATGAGAAGACAAAAGTTGTAATGTCTAGTATGAAATACTCATTTGGATGGAAAAGTAGTATTAGGACTCTTGGACTTTATTCCGCTTGTTATTATGGGATAATCCTATAGATCCTTCTTGAAGTTGTGTTTCCAAATGCAACCTAAATGTATAACCATGCATCTTTATTCTGACCTCTTGCCCTGTAAAGTTCTGGAGATGTACGATATTTACTTGTGGAGTGGGGCTTTTTTGTTGAGCTGTTGAGTTGAGAATTTTGTAGATAAACTTTAGTCCTACTCCTCATGTGTTTATCCACATGTCAAAGAGAATCTCAAATGAAGAAAATCTTGCCACAGATAACTCCTAGTTTGCCTTTGGAAACGAAAGTTAAAAGGAAAAAAAAAACTCCATGGAACCTTGTAGGATAGAAATGTGGATCGAAGTCCAAGAATCTTGATGCCAGTTTCTCTAATTGTTGCAGTTGTTCTGTTAAAGGAAGGGAAATCAACCGAGACACCATTAGTAGCGGCGAGTGAGAGCGGATTGGGGGTTTCAATAAAAACAAAGTTCGTTTTAGTTTCATATGATTTGTTGTTGTGATTTTCTATGGTACCTCAATTGCCACATGGATGATTTGGGGTGCATATAGAGGCCATCTTCCACTCTTACTCCTGATTCTCCTACAATACCCTCTTTCTTTTTTGATAATGGGAGAATCAGGGTATTCTTCCAATGTTAGTTTTTGAACAGTAACAGTGTAAAACAAAGTAAATATTTGGAGCCAGTATTCTTTAGACATCCATGCCATAAACTTAAACATTCAAAAGCCCTTAAAATGTTTTATTTGTGTTCTTCTAAAAAATTGCACTGTCTGCCAAGCTTATTAATAGTGATGGAAATGCAATTATACCAAAAAGCAACTCCTTTTCCCTTCTTCCTGTTATCTTTTCACCCTATACAGTTATATTGCTAGATCTGTAAGAATGCAGGTTCTATTTCACCCTTTTCCCCCAAAAAATCTAGACTGCAATACCAATTTTATTAATAAAATGGAGATAGTACAATCAAATGTGATGTTTGATTTATTGTTTCAGTTTTTCATCCCGAAGCTATGTTACATTACTTTAGCATAGGCTATGATTGTTAGGGTTTAGGAAAAACCGATCTCTAAAGATTTATCAAATTGCACCATCAGCCTGATTGAACCCAGCACGGAAGATGCTTACTTCATAACCAGCTACTCAGCTAGTTGATTGACTCCCTATCATTGAGGGTCTAAACAGGTCAGTCTGCAAATCCAAATCCAAGTATACGGAAGCTTATTACTGCCCCTCGAGGGTGGGAGTTGGTTATGCACTTCATGGGCAATCATGAAGATGTGGTATCAACTCCCACAAGTGGATATAAGTACAGGGAGGGTACCAACCTAGAATCCACATGGATTCTGACCCACGGACTTCGCTGGGCTGGTTGGGGGGGGGGCTGTCCAAGGGGCTCGAGCTGCCAGTGATTCGGGCTTGATCCTGTCGGGTTTTACTCTTGGTACTGTAAAAAGGGAACCATAATACTAGACCCTTTAGATCTGACCTAAACCAACATGATGTAAGCTAGATGCAAGTTGACTTCTATGTCAAGATGGGTTTTCACCATTGTGTCTGCCAATCAGGTAACAAATGCTGACCCAAAAGTTCTTAAAATACTTTTGGGAAGTGAATGCTCATTGCTGAGTGTTTCAAATCCCATTGAAGCTCTGCTCAGCATGGATAGATTAAAGCATTTGCTGAAGGAAATGTATTTTTCAGTACTTTTTAATTTTTAATTATGATATTTTGCATGTACTGATGTTAAATTGAAAATTGGAGATTTACTACTACTGCATTTGAATTGTTAGTTGTCACATCTTAAGAATGCCAATAATGTGCAAAAAGATCATTTCTATATACATAAAGAACATTTGGAAGTGTGCAAAAATGATTTGCACATCATTAAATTTTTTAATGATATCTGTGATAACTCAAATACGGGAATGATAAATGTGTACTTTTAATTCTAATAATGGTTTTCATGCAACGAATCATTTTAATTCATTGATTAGGGAGGTGTTGGAACCAAAAATCTTGATGAAAAAAAAAAGAAAGAAAGAAGATAGAAAAAGAACACAAAAAAGGGGCTGGCCTCTCTCTTCCCTCAAAATGGGGGTTTGGACCAGATAAACCCCCCAAGTGCGGGGTTTGGACCGGTTAAACCCTCCAAGTGGGGGTTTGTACTGGATAAACCCCCACTCGCCGGGTTTGGACCGGTTAAACGCTCCAAGTAGGGGTTTTGGACCGGGTTTGACCTGGTAAACCCTCTCAATGGGGGTTTGGACTGGTTAAACCCCCAAATGGGGGGGGTGTTTGGACCGGATAAACCCCCAAGGGGGAGTTTGGTTCGGTTAAACCCCACCAAGGGGGTTTAGCCCGGTTAAACCCCTCATTGTGGAGGTTTAGCCCGGTTAAACTCCCCCAACCTGGGAGTTTGGTTCGGGTAAAGCCCTCAAAAGGCCACTTTGGACTGGATAAAGCTTGTAACCGCCCTTGGGCTATATAAATACTTCCCAGTGGGACCAAAAAAGGACAGGGAGAAGACGCAACTTGGAGCTGCAAAGACTTGTGCTTGTGCTTTTGAAGGCTCATCCTTTGGAGGGCTTGTGCTTGTGCTTTAAGTGCTCAGGGTGAGGGTATGTCATAAAACTTTCCCTCCTTGAGTCCGCACACATGTCCTTGTGTTGTGATTAATGTAATCTCTTTGTAATTGGATATTGCACTCTGCTTGGTGGAAATCTAGTCACTTGGAGAAGTAAGAAACAAATTGTGTGTGTCAGTTCTAGTGCTGAAGCAAAATGCAAGGCAATGACACATGAACTTACTGAGTTGTTGTGGTTAAAACTTCTTTTGAGTGATTTGGAGTTTATGTAGAACTTCCAATGAAACTTTACTGTGACAATAAAACAGCAATCAACAGCGCTAACAATCCAGTGCAACATGACCAGACAAAGCATATTGAAATTGACTGGCATTGTATCAAAGAGAAGTTGGATTCTGGAGAGTTGTGTCTGCCGTATATAAAGTCTGAAGGCCAAGCAACAGATTTTTTCACCATAGCTTTGACTGAGGCTCAGTTTACTTCTGTCTTGTGTAAGCTGGGGTTGTGTTGTATCTATGCTCAGCTTGAGGGGGAGTGTAGAGAAGCAGTTAGAAGGGTAGATTGGGTATTTATCAATTTTTTAGACTTTCAGGGACTATTCTGTAATTTTCCCTTTCTTTTGTGGACAACCTCTCAATGAAGGGTTTTTCTGTAATTGTGTAACTTCATATATATATATATAATGCTGAGAGGAGGATTGGCCTGCAATTCCGCATGGGCCGATCCCTGCTCCTCTCTCTCTCTCTCTCTGTGAACCGTTCCCTCTTCTCTCCCTTTCTCTCTTTGTTTCTCAAGAAGCATGGATTAATGCTTAACGGTTTTGAAAACTTATGGAAAATAGACTTTAACTAGGAGATTTTAATGGATGTTACAACTCCTATACATTGGGAGATGAAAAACTAGATGAGTGCTTGTCAGGATATGTATGAATTCAGTTTGACCGAGCATTGTTTAGCTTCCTGATTATCTTTCCCTGGTTCCCTTCTTTCTCCTTTTCTCTTGTCAGCCTCCAAAGAATATTGCAACCCTCCCATCTGCTGCTTTGAAAGGTCCCCCTAATTCTTTCTATGATTTCTTTCATCACCTATGAATTCTGTTTCTACCCATGGTCTCCAATCGCTTACAGTCTCTGTCGCCCTATCATTCTCTTTGTCTACCCCTCCTTTCCTTTGCCAGCCTGCAAGAAAAAGGAAGGCATCCAAGTTGCTACATGCTTTTGTTTCTTAGGGATGCCCTTTGCTTTTCCACTTTGGATGATGTGCAAAGCTTGAACAAAAGAGGTTTTCTGTTTTAAATAATAAATTGCTGCTGACTCAGCTTTCTTGACTATGTTCTTCATCATCAACATTGGCTTGCAAAATTTGCTGCATCACGCTCATTGTGTTGTATCTGGCTATACATCTTGCAATTTTTTTATTTTCTTCAGCATATTTGGCTGTAAAAATTTAATTTACAGCCTAGTTATTGTGCCAAAAATTTTTGGAGTAAATTTTAGGTGTGACACCAACCTGCCAAAATCTTTGAAACTCTGCGATAATGCATATTTGAAGTTGAGACTAATCTCTGCAGCACTAACAGAAATGATTCCCATGGTTTCGGTGCAATGGTGATATGATTTTTCTCTCCAAGGGTTGTAACTCTCACACTAGAGAGTTTGGTCGCAAAGAAAAAGGTTCTGGTTTTGAGAGGAGAGGTCAAGTTGAGGCCAGTCTTGATCATCTAGTCTACAACAAAACAGAGGTCAGACCTTGTAGCATTGAGCTGATGCAAAACAGAGCCCTAGAAAGTTGTAAACAGGGGTCTGGCTTTTAGGGGGTGTTTGCATTCTCAATTTTTCTGTGAAAATGAAGAATCACAGAAACAGTTCACTGGAAAGTGAAAAAACACAGAAATTTATACTGGGAAGAAAAAACACATGTTTGTAAACTTTGTGGGAAAATGAACCGAGAACAAAAACACAAATATATATATATATATATATATATATATATATATATAGGTTACATGACCTAGTGGTCTGGGACTGGGGGGTTACGGGGAAGGGAATGGGGGAACCGGAATTCGAAACTGGACCTCTGCAAATTTTTATAAATCAAGGGTAGGTGATCCTGCTAACTAATAGCTAGACGTCTGCAAATAATCCGGGGGTGGGTGATCCTGCTCCGCATGTTGGGGAACAGAATTGAACCCACGACCTCCCCATCGTAGGGGGAGGTGGTGAACCACCGAGGGACGCATCGGGTTCGAGAACAAAAACACGAGTTTGCAATTTCACATGGGAAAAGAGATAGAGGAAGAAGAGAGTGGAAAATGGATAGAGATAGAGAGAGGAGTGGGTGGGAATTATTACCCGGGATCTATTTCCCCATGAGGGGATGGGGAAATGAAATTTGGGGCAATAGGGAATATTCTCAGCATATGGGAAATATTTCCTCAACTACTGGTTTCCCGTGTTTGCAAAACATATGAAAGTCAATTAAGTAAACAAAAGAATGGGAAATTTTGGTGACTGCAAACACCCCCTTGGGGAAAAGCTGTTGGGACCAAGGTCTTTGGAATCCCTGAACAGGGGTTCCAGGACACTAAGTTTGCGTGAGCAAATGAACCCCCCATTCCCCAAAACAGATGTTCCAAATCCTTATGACAGGTGTTCTAGATTCTCCAGACAATAATGGCCAATTTGGGCCAAGCAACCTTCTGGACTGCTCCTTTTTCTTATATGATACATTCCCCAAACTTTGGGGTTCTTCTCCCTTTTTTGATTAGTCTCCCAGGATCTCTACTGTAGAGTCTGCCATGATACCACATTTAAGGGTGGGGGGGGGGAAAGAGGGGGAGAGAGAGGGCATGAAGACAGTATGGGGGGAACGGCAGTCCCTTTGACCTAATATCTCATTGAGTATGACAAAGGACAACAATTCTCCTCTGGTTTGTTGGGAACATAAAGGAAAGACATAATAGTGGAAACATAAAGAAACACCACCAGGCCAAGTTTTCCCCTGCATGTCTACTTCCTGCACCCTTCTTTTCTATTTTTTTTGTTCATCAACACATTTGTCAGTATTTGGGAAAACTTGGCCTGGTGGTGAGTATTTTTGAGTAGAACCATTACAAAGCTATACAGGAGAACTTGGAAGCCGGACTGTGAGCTAATCTGGTCCTTGTGTAACATCGCTGATGAAGATATTTACCATTTACTGATTGCTTGTCCTGTCAATAAGGAGGTTTGGAGAACTTTTGAGCGGCTTCTGTTCATGAATTTCACATTCTTTGCTGCCCAGCAGATGTGGTTATATTTCAAGTCACTCAAGACACACAGTACTTCAAGCTCAAGGGCCGAACTACTCGGTGTTCTTCCGCATGTGGTTTGTTGGACCATTTGGCCAGAGCACAATGATTGCATATTCTGGGGAAGTACCATTTACACTGAAAATATCTGCTTTAGGGCAGTTTCTTTACTTTATTCCCGGTGTAGATTTCTTATGCATATGCCTATTGATGATTGTAAGAGGGGTATGAAACTGTTTTAATTGTTTGGTGTCCGGGATTTGTAATTTCATTAGGTAGAGGAACTTCTCCTCTACTGATTGTCCTACCTCTGTTTATCTAATAAAATTGGTGGTACAATCCACTTTCTTTTGAAAAAAAAACTCAACTGGGGTTGAACAATTGAAAAGAATTTGTACCAAGTCACCATGGAATGATTTTTATGATAATGACATTGGTGACTCTGGTGTGGATTCAGAATATTGGTTCCTGTGGCAGCAGCACAACTTTTTGAACCAGTGCTGAGCAGTTGACAAGAACTTGGGCCGAGTCATCATTGGAAAGGTTCTGGTCATGCTCTTGAAGTTGGTAACTATAGTGTGTTCAGAATTTTGGTTCCTGTGGTATAACTTTTGAACAAAGCTGTGTAGTCATTGCCTAAAAAAGTCTATCGATGTGCCAGAAATTGTTCAGCAATTGACAGTGCTTGATGTTAGTGTCAGTATCTGCCTTCTATCAATATGTGTCAAGTCTGATGTTTGCCTTTGCAAGATGACTTTGTGACCCTATTTCTAGAAGAAACGTTCATCTGAACTAACATCTTTTTAATGTTGTTCAATAATTTCTACACAACTTTAGAGGCCCTGGTGGAGGAGATACTTCTTGCGGTGAAGGAGAAAGCAAGGCGGAGAATGGAGGCGGCCAAGGAAATTTTATCCAAGGTTGCGAGGCTTTTAAGTGAGTGGGTGAGAGAGGTGACTAACCTGTTTGAGGCTTCCGATGAAGGAGTGGACATGGATATCAAATCAGTACTCAGCAAAATTCAGAGAAGATGGAACGTGAAGGTGGCAAGGTATGTCAAGGCTGAGAAAAATGCTTTCATGAGGGAGTTGCAGAGATTGGGAGAGGAGAAAGTTGAGTAAGAGGGACAGCTTAGGTCTGTTCTTGGAGCCGGCATTTGTTGAGGTAGTCTTGCAGCTTGCCACACCCACAGTGGTGTTGGGGAGGGTTTCAGGGAGGGTTGAGGTAGGTAGATATCTGTTTTTGGGCGGTTGGTGGTGCTTTGTGGGCCATTGCGTCTTGTGTTGTGGGGGGAGTGTCTGGGGGTGAGGTGTTCTCTTTCTTTCTTTTGCTTGCTTCCGGGGCAGAGGGTTGTCTGCCGTCTTTTATTCTTGGGAGTTTGGTGGGAGCACTCCCTCTATACTTGTATTTTTTTTTCTTTTTATATAATCGGTGTTACTATCCACTTTCAAAAAAAAAGTTCTACACAACTTTAATATTTATTTTGATAGTTCTTTTGAAGTTTCACATTTTTTATAAGCCATGCATTCAGTGAGAGTTTGCTCACAAGTAGTGATGTGGGGATATGCCACTTTTGATATCAGGGCACTGCCACTCCCACCTTGTTCCTAAGGTGCACAATCCAGGAAGAATTATACCATATCTTCTTTGATTCTGAAAAGAGTGAATAGGATTACCCTCTAATCATAAAACAGGGAGCATTAAATTGCTCTCTTGATTCTCTGTTTAATATTTAGTCTTTAGTTTTCTAATGCATCTGATTATGTTCACTATGCAAATGTTTTTTTTTTTTTACAGTGTGTTCTAGAAAGCAATGCCTTTCCAATCTTCCTACTACCTGATTCTTTCTTCTCAAGATCTTTCTCTAAGTTTATGGGAAATTAACTTTCATATAATCATGCCGATTTTGTTCTTAATTGTTTGCAGGACAGCTTGACAGTAGGTGGAGCAAAAGATTTAGCAAATGTTACCATTGGATCATTTGCAGATGACTATATGGCGATTGATGCAGCATATGATGGAGTTGCGGTATACTTACAGTCCTGTTAGCATATAAATTTGACATTTCCTATCTGGACTTTCTAAATTTCTTTTTTTATATTTTGTTTTAAGGACCATTGAAACTTAACAGATGTCACCCTTAATTCAGGGTTGCCACCCAAAGGAGAAAGATCCTCAACTAGTTACTTTTTGGCGTGGGCAATTATATGTAGGGCATTCCTATGCTTTTTTTCCTAAGGAAAGGCAATTCTATATTCCTACACCTATAAGCAAGAGGAGAGGATACCTATTGTATTGTTATGAGATACACATTCCCTTTTTTGTGTCAGCTTTTGCGTGAACCCCTTAGCTTATGTTTGGCATTAAGAAAGGTAGGGGCAGGATCAATTATCCATTTCACTGTTATATATATATATATATATGGGATTTTTGCATATAAGCCCCTAAAAGCTTAGCTAATTGCCGTTTGGTCCCTGAGTTATAACTATTTCCTTATAAGCCCCCAAATCATTGCCGTTATACAAATAAGTCCCTACCGTTCGTTTCGTTCGATGAAAGTTAACTAGACCATGCTTAACTTGACCCAAGGTTAGGAAAAAATTAAATTACCCCTGGTTAGTCGAGAGAGAGAGAGAGAGAGTAGCAGGGGAGGGGGTGCTCTACACTGGGGGGGTGCAGAGGGTTGGGGGGTTCTGGTTGACGGGGGTAGCAGGTGGGGGAGGGAGGGGGGTTGCAGAGGGGAGGTGGTTTTGACACCACCACTGCCCTGCACCCGCCTCTATTTGCGACTGCCAGAATTTTCCCTCCCTCCCGCCTGCAGACGAACTACCCCTGGCCAGTACAACCTCACAGACGTGGGGATGACCCTGGTAACCGGGGCCGACGGCGACGGCAGCTAGTCGTAGGCGTCGTACGTATTGCAACACCACTAGGAGGCACTAGTGCGAGTGTGGCCACTGTTCGACGAGGCCATGCTAGGGGTAGAGCTCTTCGCGAGGGCCAACGGTGGGGTGTCGGCGGCCTATGCCTTCCACGGCGGAGCAGGGCGGGCTGTTCGACAGGGTGGGCGAGCTGGTGGACGTTGGTGGTAGCTCCAGTGCGTGCCTCAACATGATCATGCCGCGCAGGGTGCTGTGTGTGACTACCGACATCAACTTTGACCTGTTAGAGGTCATGATGGAAGCCCCCAAATTCCCAGGTCTATGGGTACTTTCCTCCAATCGCTTCTGTCCATGCCGTCGGGTTTCATTGACCTCTCCTACGCTCGTGACCACCTTTATTGGTCGCTGATGAGACGCCTACATTGGTACCCTCCTCGCCCGAGTAGATGCTCGCCGCCAAGAACTAGCCACTAATGGAAGAACTCCAGGGGCCCCTCCATGCGGACGCCGCTGTCCCCTCCGTCTCTGTCGGGTGCCGTTGGGCGCTCGTGAGAGCGCTGCCTTTCCCCGACACCGCCGTCCATCCTCAATCTCCCTCAGGCTTCACCACTGCCGCCTGATGGTGCCGAAGAGAGAGAGAGAGAGAGAGAGAGAGAGAGAGTAGGGGACCCACGTTGAGGAAGGGTATTTTCGTCTTTTCCAGTGCTATGTCAGCTGTAAGAGTTAGAAGATTGTAGGGCTGTTGCACCCGTAATTTATCATCTTAAATTTCGGGATATTGATTTCGCATGTGACAAGGTTTTGGTACGGTGTATCACCATCCGATGGGATATTCCTACACGGGGCCCTCTATTCGGCGTATCGCCGTCCCGTCGGATATTCCTAAGTCTAAGGCTTTATAGCCTACATGTGGTTACAATCTAAACCCCTCGGGGGGATGGCCACAAGTCAAGTTCAAGCTACAACGATTGTCGGGATCGTGTAGTTTCATGAAAATCCCTACGGGATTAAGTCTACATCTTTTGAACGTGTAACTACGAGCAAGGGGAAACTTCTACAACAACGAAGGAGATGTTGGAGAAGGTCTACATACCAAGCACAACGTCCCTCGCGCGTGTATCACGAAGCACGGACAACAACTCGTCCTCCCGCAGCGGCCTTCGGCACGAGGAAGACGATAAACGAACAAGGAGGCGCTCTCTCTCGCTATTCTCCACGAGGCACGACGAGAACTCGAAGCTTCAAAGCCACAGAGACTTCCTTTTATTGAACCCACGCGAGGAAAAGACCCGTCCGGGGCCGAAGGGACCCGTCCGGGGTCACCCTTACCCGGACGGGTCCGCCCACAGGAGGAAGAGTCCCGCGCGGGACCCCCCCGGGCAGGCGGACCCGCCCGGGGTCCGCGACCCCGGGGAGGTCCTCCCCGGGGCGCGCGACCCCGGGCGGGACCCACCCGGCGTCCGCGACCCCGGGCAGGCCCTGCCCGGGGGGCCGCGACCCCGGGGAGGTCCCCTCGGGGGGTCCGCGACCCCGGGGAGGTCCCGGACCGTCCCGGGGACCTCCCACCCCGGGGAGGTCCCATTCCCGCGCACAGACTTAAATTTTTTTGAAAATGTGACCTCTCTGAGGTCATGTTCATCCCATTGGACCCGTACGGGGTCGAACACTCCCGGGAAGGTTCCCCACTTCTATAAATAGACCCCCGGAGGTCCAAAAAAAAGAGAAGACCTACGATCTACAAGCTACAACCTACGGAGCATCCAACATTCAGAGCTTTTTGTTCGTTTGTTTCGACCCGCGTGGGGTAAGTCCCCGGGTCTTGTACTTATGCCCCTCAGTGGGCCATGTTTGTAATTATGCCCCTCAGCGGGCCATGTTTGTAATTATGCCCCTCAGCGGGCCATGTTTGTAAGTCTTTACGTCCCGAGACGACTAAGTCATGTATTTCTGTCCTTATAATGGCGAAATTACAAAAATGTCCTCCCTGGGACCGTAAAAGACCCAAGTCCTGTAATTTGCAGTTATATCCTGTGACTTTTGTAATTGGGGCTACGCCCCTATCTCCCGCTCCAACGCGGAACTCTGTACAGTCGACAACTCGCCGACAACCTTTGTACTCATTTGGAATACAAAAGCACTCAGCATGTGTTATGTCTGTCCTCGGGGAAAAATTATAAGAAAACCCCGACTTTTATAAATGTGTGCATATGCCCCTTCTTTGGCAAACCTGACACACATGAGTCTTTTATGAAGCCAGTGTCACTCCTTCAACCCAGAGATGTTGTCAGCTCTTTAACCCGACACTCAGAGGTCATCCCAACCCTAGGTCTGTGTAGGGTACGGTAAATTATCAAAATACCCCTGTGACCTAGAAATAACCCAGTAGCCCCTAAAATCCTCCAAAAAGAGCCTCAGCGCCTTGGGGAGTCAGGGACCCGATCCTACTTCCATTCCAGCCCAGAAATTTCAGAAATACCCCTGGCCTGGTAATATTATTAAAATACCCCTGGGGTGGTAAAATTATCGAAATACCCTCGGGGTCCAGAAAACTTCTCTCTACTTCAAAAATACCTATGGCTTCCGCATATTTGCGCTTCCATTCCTAAATATTAGGGTTTTGCTCAGACCTAGCCCTAATTCAGTCGTTTCTGTTGGTCGGTGGTGAGTGAGTGGACATCATGAGCTCTTCAAGAGAGTTTGCCCTCAACATCAGTACCTTGTAAAAGACTTTGGGGATTTCTTTGACAGTCAAACAAAGGTGTTCGGACGTTAGGCCGATATAAATCAACACTGACTACGGTCAGTGGGGAGAGATCCAGCACTCGAACCCAAATCGTCTGATACTATGCGCACACACGGAATAACCCTCTCTATACAGAGGAATGTCTCTTTTCAAAAAGAACATTTATTTTTCTCACGTGAAAATATTCCGTGTCTCACAGACTGGCACGCCCGGTGGGACTTTTCCCGCCTTTCTTTTTTCTGTCAAAGAAAGTCCTCTAAACCTTCTTCAAGGTTCTAATTGCCCCTCTTCCTCTTACAGGACGGGAAGAGGATGGCACACCTCTCTATTCCTTTGAGAGTTTTTCGTGCATCTACACGCCACTCCTTTCGTGCTACGCACCACCACCACCACCAACAACAACAGCGATGGCTGCCGTCACCTACGACCCCGAGATCGTCGCCAACCATGTCAGGGTCGGCTACCTGGCAACGCCACTTGTTTTCGGTGACTTCCCAGCGGTCGTTGGCTCGCCCTTCTTCCTGGGCGTTGTGCCCGTGGTTGAGGTCAGCTCAGCCGCGGCTGTGACGACCATCACTGAGGGTGTCAGGCCCTCTATTTCATCAACTGGCCGGGTCCGCCCGGTCGAGAAGACAGTAGTCGGGGGTGTTAGGCCCCCGGCCCCAGCAACTGGTCGGGTCAGTCCGGTCAACAAGACCACCATTGGGGGTGTCAGACCCTCTACTCCAACAACTGGCCGGGTCCGCCCGGTCAACAAGGCAACTATCGAGGGTGTCAGGCCCTCAACC
Source organism: Amorphophallus konjac (assembly GCA_022559845.1). NCBI lineage: Eukaryota > Viridiplantae > Streptophyta > Magnoliopsida > Alismatales > Araceae > Amorphophallus > Amorphophallus konjac. The sequence continues at coordinate 361,613,161 of CM040120.1, forward strand.
TCAATTGCTGGTCGAGTCCGCTCGGCTAAGAAGACAACTGTCGGGGGCATCAGGCCCTCGGTCTCAATAACTTGCCGGGTTAGTCTGGTCAACAAGGTCGTCTCTGAGGGCGTCAGGCCTTCGGCTTCGTCGATTGGTCGGGTTCACTTGGCCAAGAAACCAATCACTGAGGGTGTCAGACCCTCTACTTCATCAACCGGTCGGGCTTGCCCGGTCAAGGAGACCATCCTCAAGGGTGTTAGACCCTCTTCTGCAGCATCTGGCCGGGTCCATCCGGTCAACTCTCTAATTGTTAAGGGTGTCAAGCCCTTCATCCCGACAACCAGTCGAGCTCCCTTGGCTGCTACGTCAATGGCCGAAGGTGTCAGGCCTTCTGCCCCGGCTATTGGCCGAGTCTTCTCGGTCAATCAAATCACTGCCGGCGCCGCCCCTGCTCAACGGGGGCAACGCCGCCGCCGCAACGGCCCCAAACCTACTGCGGCCACCCTCAGAGGTGCTGCCCCTGCTCAACGAGGGCAACGCCGCCGCCGTCAGGATGACGCCATGCCTATGGCGGGCGCCACCACCGCCACCACCGTTGCCCCTGCCCAATGGGGGCAACGCCGTAGCCGCAAGGGTGCAAAGCCCGAAGCGGCTGTCTCTCGCTCCGGCAAGACTGTAATCGTCGGAGATATTCGCATCCGGCTCGATGGAGGCGAGCCGATCATACCACGGGATCGTCATGTCCTGACTATCTCTACCTCCAACCGCTTCGAGCTCCTCCGGCAAGTCCGGGGGGACGGAGCGAAGAAGAAGAAGTCTGCCGTACCGGCGGCAACCCAGGGCCTTCTGCAACGGCCCAAGCCACGAGCTCCCCGTCCAAGGACAGGGGGCAACCAAGTGGAGGAGCGCCAGCTCCACTTGAAGAAGATCTGGGTCACTAAGGAGGAGGCCCGGATTATAAGGCGCGCGAGGGCGGAGGAGCCTTTCCGCATGTCGGATCTGCGATGAATGCGGAGTCCGACAAGCACTGAGGCCTCAGTCTCTCCGAGATCTACAAATCAGCCCCGACGGGGGCAGAAGCGCCGTGGAGCTGTCAAGAAGGTGCGGCCGACTTCCCCGTGGGCCAGTTCCACGCACACGGAGGAGGATCGCTCCCCTCAAGCATCTACATCCCGAGTGTCGGTCTTTGACAGACTTGGGAGGCCGCCCAAGCCGGAGCGACAACCGCCCAAGAAAAAGCGGGTGGTCCAGGTGACCGATGACACCGTCAAAGTGTTCACCTGTTACGCCACCTCCGGCAACAAACAGCCCGAGAACACCTCGGGAGAGCTTGACCAACCCATCCAATATTTAAGGAGGTCAAGGCCGGTCTCCCGGATTCTAGCGCAGACACAGCAGGTGCCGGCCGCCGGTACATCTCAGCCTGAGTCGACACGACAAGAAGAGTGCCAGGAAGACGTCCACAGTGTTGATGGGGACAGTCACTCCCGGCATGAAGAAGAGTTGAGGGAAGAGCCACGGGCCCCCACAGTGGAAGAGCTTCGACGGGAGAACCAAGAGCTCAAGAAATTGCTACAGTCGCTCTTGCGCGAAAAGGAGGCTCCTGCCCCGCCTCAGGCGGCACCGGCTGGAGCGGATCAGCAGCCTTCCCCCACTCCTGTCGCGGCCAATGCCTCTGTCACCGATGCAAGACTCCCACTGGCGGTGGACTTCGAAGTCCCGCTGCATGAAGCCAATGCGCGGTCATCTGCTACTCCTGCCGCAGAAAGCCTCATGGCGCAGAAGTAGATGATCGAGCGCATCGTGGAAGCGAAGTTCGCTCAACATGGCGAGGGTGTGGCTACCGTTGATTTGTACAGCGTGCCATATCCCCTCCATCATCAATTCAAGAAGCTTCCACCAGATTGCCCGAAGGCTCCGAAGCTCCAGAAGTTCAATGGGCAAGGCTCTCCGCATGAACACCTGGCCTATTACATGACGGCCATGGGTGAATTAGCCCTCGAAGAGGCATATTTGCTGCGGCATTTTGCCACGTCCTTGACTGGCACCGCCTTCCAATGGTATTCAAGGTTAAAGCCCAATTCAGTATCTGATTGTGCTGATATGCAGAAGAAGTTTGTCGACCGCTTCCAAATGGTCGAACGCAAAGTCTCCTTAGCAGAGCTTTGTTCCCTTCGACAGAAGAAGGGTGAAACAACATTAGACTTCATCAAGCGATGAAGGGACGTCAGCATGCGCTGTGATAATCCTCCGACGCCTGAAGATGCGATCACCATCTGCCGCAGGGGTCTCTCGGCAGAAGTCAGCGAAAAGCTTCTGGGCTCCAATATCAGAAGCTTTGACCAGTTGAACACGGTGGTGGCAGAAATTGAGATGTTCTTTGCCGACCACCGTACACAAGCTTCTGCCAAAGGCAAATCCTCCAAAGACCGTCTGGCTAGCGGCAAGGAGGTAAATGCTGTAGATTTCTCCCCGACCAATGGAGAAAAGGGAGAAGGAAAATCTAAAGGCAACGGCAAGAAGCCTGATGCCAAAGCAAGCGCGTCTCGGTTAGCGGAGAACATGAAGACGCCCTATTCCTTCAGGAAAGAGCATACTAAGATGCTCTTTGATCTATGCATGAAAGAGCAGCTCGTCACTCTGCCGGATCCGCGGAAGCCCGCGGAGGTGGATAAGACAGAGGATCCTACCTATTGTGTGTATCACCGAAGGTTGGGTCACACCATTGGGGATTGCTATGTTTTCAAGAATATAGCAGAAGAGCTCATTCAAAAGGGCTTGGTAAATATGCTGGGCCATGCAGTCGAACCACCCCAGCCTCATCCCTGGAGCCGATCGAACCGGTCAGCTAACATGGTCCATATGGTGGCGATGGCTTCAAGCTCCAATGCCTTCGAAGCCGGGCCCTCAAGTCGACAGCCCAATGGTGGTCCCAGAGCCACTCCTCCTCCATTCCCAGAATGTTTAGCGCTGCGGAGGACCATCCGGAAAGTCCGAGGGGAAATCCGGCAGCTGCAACTAGAACAGAGGCGCATGCTGCAGTTCCTGGAAAGCATTGATCAGCAGCTGTCCACCTTCCCCTTTGGCCCATTTGCCAGGGGGTTAGCTCCAGTCTACATACGGGAGGCGGGTGTATCACCCGCGGGTCGGGCTCCGCTCAGGGGCTGGCTCTCTGAAGAATCCTCAGATTCATCCGAAGACGAGGAGGACTCACCGGAAGGCGAGAAAGCTCCACTTCAAGTTGAGCTCCCAGAGAAGTTATATTCATTCCCTTGTGAGAAGACTCCGAACATCTTCTTCGCATGCTAGCGAGCAGGGCTGATAAGTCCGTCACCCTTGGAGCAGACACCAGGTGCTGCTTTTCATCAGGACTATTGCCCATATCATGAAGTTGTTGGCCATATTATCCACAACTGTGAACCATTCAAGGACCTCGCCGAAGACTTAATCAGGCGGGGGAAGGTTAATATGGGCGAATTTTTAGTCGACCCACCGCAGCCGCATGCACAAAGGAGTCTTCACTTCTCCGTCAACGTCATACATGTCTCAGCATCTTTTCAACTCCCCGAGTCACAGGAGGAGGGAGTCAGTTCCCAGGGAGTCAATTCTCAGCCACCTAAATCCACATTGTGGTACCCAGGGTGGCGACTCTCTCATCAGTGTTCTTTTCCTAAGGAAGACACTGAGAAGATTTTTGATAAACTTCTGGAGGATGGCTGGTGCTGACACATGACCCACCGTCTTATTACAATGAGACGGCCAAGAGTCACCCCCGCTATTGCAAGTATCATGCAAGGGTGTCTCACCCCACTCGGCAATGCCCAGTGGTTCAAGACTTCATTGAGGCCCTCATCCAGAGAGGGGTTGTCGATACTCAGGGGAACTCCATGACGAGGTTACGTCTTGCAGAGGCCGCCAGGGAGACTCTCCAGCAGGTTCGGCGAGAAACCGAAGCTTTCTGCCGATTAGCCCGGCCAAGTGAGCCCGCGAAAAATGATGAATTCCCATTACTCACTAAAGGCAAGGTCACCTATAAAGGGCCTAAAGTCCAGAACCCAGGAAGCCAAGCCGCGGGAGAGAGTTCCAAGGTCCGTCCCAGGTCCAATCAGCCTGGCATCATCATAAGAGAGAACTCTCGGCCAGACAACAAAGGCAAAGCCAAGGCGTCAGAGCCTTCAGCCAAAGCTCCTGCCAAGTCAGCAAGGCCATTAGTCGTGGAGAGAACTCAGCCTCTTGAGCCCGTGAAGACCCCAATTAAGGCCTCTGTCAGCCCAGCGAGGCCGCCAATTGTAGAAAGGCCTCAGCAGCTCAAGCAAGCCAACCCACCAGCCCAAGCAAAGTCGGTGGAACTATAAAGCTCCCAGATGCCCTACTGTGGACTAGCAGAGTTCCAGGAGTTGCCTCATGAAATAATTGCTCAGACAATCAATGCCACCTTTCAGCCTCAGCCGGAGGAGGCTAATTGGACCAAGGTTGCCCCCAGAAAAAGCCGCGGCAGTAAGGCCCCTAAGGAGCTTGCCCGGAGCAAGAAGCAAAATTCTGGGGGCAAGCGAGTCCCACTGCCGAAGCAAACTCCTCTCTCTTCTCAAGAGGCGGCACGCCAAAAGAAACAAGAGAAGAACCAAAGGAAGAATTTGAAGAGGAGATTGAAGAAGCAAGCCGAGCAAGCCGCTGCTATGGAGGCTCCTAAGGAGCCAACTCCTCTACAAAGACTTCAAAAGCTCATAGATGAGCTAGAGGAGTACACTCCCCCTCGCCCTGTTAGGGTGCTAGGCCCGGATACAGAGGGGGGTGAATGTATCCTTCTATGTATAATAGCCAAATAAAACTTGGATGCTAGAGATAGACACAGAATAGAACCAATTTGATTCAACTCAAATACAAACACTTGGAGCGTGCCTATCCAAGCATCTAGCGGAAGCAAATCAAGCAATCTGATGAACCAGTTGAAAATCCTTTTAAACAAAAGAGTAAATATGTAACTGGCCCCCAAATGACCAACTAGGGGAAGCAGCACAAATGAGAATAGGAAATCTCAAGACAATCTGTGAAGGGTGGTAGGAGATATGGAAGAACACACTACAAGCAAACCACTGCTCAAAGATTTTAAGGTGGTTCGGTCCTCCAGACCTACATCCACCCCTCACTCCCAACTGGAGTGAGGATTCCACTAGCTCACGCTAGAAACCGCAGACTCAGTCTGCAACAAATGCTGCCAAACAGCTTGACCAGGGGAACACGCTCCCCTCTTCCTCCCAACCGGAGGGACACCCCAAGTGACTTTCAGCCACTCGGAAACCAGAGACCGAAGTCTCTCTTCCTCCAGACCAGGAGGGAACCAACCGGTGACTTCCAGTCACCAGCAAACCAGAGGTCGAAGACCTCTCTTCCTCCCAACCGGAGGGACACCTGGACTTGCAACCACAAGCCCAGAACCGGAGGGCTAGCCTCCCTTCCTCTAACCAGAGGGAAACCCACAAGTGACAACCTATCACTTGCAACCCGGAGATCAGATCTCCCTTCTCCTGAATCAACAGGAGGAACCCGATCCCCAACAGGGCAATCGGAAGACCAAAGATAATCAGAAAGACAAAGGAAAAATAATAGACGAAAATAACACAGCAATCAGAAAGCTGTAAAAGATGAAAACACAAATGTGGCTCTCAATGGAGCTGACTGGCCTGGATCTGATCCACGGTCCAGTAGGAACAAGTCTTCAGATGAAGCTTCCCATCTCTCGTTCTCTCTTCTTCTTTCTCTTCCTTTTCTTGTCTGCTTCCTTCTCTCACTCGCGAGCTCTCTCTCTTTCTCTTTTTACTTCTGCAGCTTCTCTCACTCTACCACTCTTCTTTTTCTTCTTCTTCTCTTCTCACTGGCACTGTCTCTCTCTCTTTTTCTTCTTCTGCTCTCACTCTCACTCTCTTCTCTACTCTCTTCTTTTCTTCTGGATCGAAGGGCTTTCTACTCTCAAGGCTTTTTCTTCTTCGATTCTTCTTCAAAGGATGAAGACCCATATATATAGCAGTAGCAGCAGTATCACCCCCGACGTGTGACCTCCACATTTCCAGCCCTAAGTATTCGGACCACGTGGCAGTCTCTCAGCAGGCTTTATTTCAGCCTCGGATCACGTGCTGACAGTCACTCGGGAATATTTCCTCGGACCATCTTCTTCTTCTCCTGCAAGGAATTAACACGATTAAAACTCAGGGCACCAGAACCTAAAACTGCACGAGGTGTATAGAAACAGCAAGAGGTGCACTGCACTGAGGACGACACGAGATACAGTGGTGACAAACCAAACACTACACATAGAACGACACGAGGTTCAAGGGTGACAAAACAAGTATTACACAGAGAACGACACGAGGTTATAAACACTAGAATAACACGAAGACACGGATACAAAGAAACAACACGACATAATAAACAGCAGATAGAACGACATGAGGTGAAACGACACGTGATAAAACAAAGAAAGCAGGAATATGACTCGAGTAGCTACAGTAAATGACACGAGAACACAGGATTACTACAGTACGAGATAAGGAGAGCATGACACGAGGTCAGATGAAAACAGCACGAGGTAAAACGAGAACGACACGAAGTGTCACTGTAACAAAACAAACACTACGAAGAGACCGACACGAGATACATACTAATAACGCTTAACACTTCAGAGAAAACGACACGAAGTAAAAAGCAACTCGACATAACAAATAGCAACGAGAACGACACGAGCTGACCACAACACGAAGACGAAAAAAACAGAAACCAACACGAAGTGTGGTTTCAACACAAGAAAGACACGAGGTCTAGGAAGAACAACACGAAGACGGAAATAACAAAGAACCGACTCGAACTGAGGACGACATGGAGACAGCACAGACACGGGCTTGAACTTAGAGAAGAGTGCACGAAGTAAAATCAACACGAAGACAGAACACCACACGAAGACGATGAATGCAACAGTGCAAAGTCTAGACTTGAAATACAATCCAAAACGACTGTACAGACTTGAAGAATAAGCCAGTGTATAGACTTGAAGATTGAAGGCGATGTACAGACTTTGATGCCCAAAGGCGATGAACAGTGAATCAGTGTATAGACTTCAAAGTTCATTGAAGGATGTTCAGACTTTGTGCGTGAAGCAGCACAATGAATAAGTGTGTACATTGAGACCCAGTGTAGACATGACCTAACAGTCCAGTGTATGGACTACAACAGTGAACGGCTGTACATACTTCATGTGAAAACCCAATGTACAGACTTCAATCAATATGCATCAGACAACTGTGTATGGACTTGAAGACCCTCAGCCAATGTATAGACTTCAAGTAGAGACCAATGTGTAGACTTCACGTGAAAACGCTGAGGCCAGTGTACAGGCTTGCCACCGACCAGTGTATGGACTACCTCAGCCTGAGGCACAGTATGGACTTCAACTCTGCACATCGAATGTATGGACTTCAAGTGTGAAGGCCACTGTGCAGACATTGGGTTCGAAGACAATGTGCAGACTTTGACTTGGAACGTAGGTAGAAATGAGGCTGTATAGACTTGGACCACAAAGGCAGTGTGCAGACTTGGAGACTTAATGAGCAACACAAAGGAGACAAAGCAACATGGCGTCAACCCCGCTGATCCACTGCGTCCACGCAGCTAGTGAACAAACAGCCAATGCGTCAACCCAATCTCCAACTGCGTCAACGCACTGCATGAACAATTAGCCACTATGTTAACCCAATCTAGCCATATTCATGAATTAGCTATTCAAGCAAACAATCAGATATTCAAGCAGTCAATCAGTCATCAATATTAATTAGCACACCTCAGTGTGGCTCATGGTGTGTCAGCCATCATCAAAACCACACAGGGGCACAACACGCCCCACCATGGTCGTCACTCTAGACGAATATATTCCCTGGGACAAGCTTGGGCACAAAGCCCGTCTTCTGCAATGGCTCCGGGAAATGGCCCACCGCCTTGAAGAGGGTGAAGACTTTCCAATCCCAGAGGAGCTCTCATTATTCTACAAAGATGAGGAGCTCACTGTGGAAATTCTCGAGGAAATGCTTCAAGAGCTCTCCTGCAACATGGTGGCGATCCCGCCGCCCGAGAATATTTACCGTCCCACGGCTGATAGCACTGGAGGCAAGGCTCCTATGGCGACATATCAGCGCCGCTCGGCAAGAAATGGCCGGGGTCGTGGCCGAGGTCGTGGCCGAGGACGTGGACGTGAAGGTCCCCTGACTCTTGACCGGGTTATAATATTCAGAGGGGAGAAGCCGGGTCCTGTCCCGGAAACTCAAGTGAGGGGGATCCCTTTTATCCTCAGCCCCTCAGAGGGTTCAGGCCCCATCTCAACAGCTAAGCCGGGTGGCGTCCCTTTTACAATCACCTCCTCCGATGAAGAAGAGGAGCCGGCCAAGTCGCCGAAGTGCGAGAAGGCGTCAGAGCAGGCCGACCCCTCCAACAGGGTCGAGCCCGCGAGCCAGGCCGGTCCTTCTAATGAAGACCAGCATGATGGGCCTTTGCCACCTCCAGAGGAATCCTTGGCTCCGCTGTTCCAAGAAGATGCGGAAGGCCACAATGCAGAGGAGCGCCCTTCTAAGCGGGAGAAGCCTCGCCAGGCGCCGAAGACCCTGGCGGAGATCATCCCGCCATTTGACAAGACCCGTGCTCAGGCGGACCCCAAAATCATTCATCATATGAAGCGGTTCCCAACAAATGTCACTATTTGGGAAGCCATTGTCTGGAGCAAAGACCTCAGAGAGGCTCTTGTCAAGATACTTCAAGATCCAGAGGCATATGAAGCCCATGTTGCAGAGTTGCAAGCCCAGGCATATGAAGCACTCACAGCCAACATCTTCTTCACGGACAAAGACATGTTGCTGTCCTCTCCGTGTCATAATCGCCCCTTATATATGAGGGGAACGATCAATGGGTATGACGTGAATCGCATCCTGGTTGATGCCGGAGCAGCCGTCAACATCATGCCTTTAAAGACTTTCAAGTCTCTATACTTGGCACCTTATCTACAAAAGGTGATTGATGTCAAGATCTCGGGATTCAATCAGGGTTTCGAGGAAGTGCTTGGTCGGGTTGTAGTCAAGCTAGCTTTGGGCGATTTTGTCACTCAGGCGACATTTTATATCATCAACTTCGACACATCTTACAAGATGCTGCTTGGAAGACCCTGGCTTCATGAGAACTGGGTTGTTCCTTCAACTCTGCATCAGTGCATTAAATATGCCAAGGAAGGGGAGCAACATACGGTCTTCGCAGACCGGGCCCCGTTCCACCCCAATGAGTGCCATCTGGCCGATGCTTCACTATATTTTGGGAAGCCCACTTTAACAATCCCCGAGTCTTTAAAAGACAACGGGAAGCAAAAGGTGGACCCTGAAGTTGAGGAAGGGCAGCTCTTCACTGTCAACCAAGACATGGTAAAGCTGCACAGGCTGAGCCTCAGTGCCGCCTCCAAGCCGACTCAACCAGAAAGGTGGGATGTTGACTTTGAAGCCAACCTTATCAGCCGGGTCATTAACGGGAGTATCTCCTTACCGCCCAAGTGCCTCCAGCTCTCGTCCCAACGGGAAGAGTATGAGCTGGAGCAGTTGAAGACCTTTACAGTCTCCTATCAACGGAGAAGGAGACGCAACAAGAGCAAGAGGGACAAGCCGATCATCTTTTACAAAGGTGATTTAGTCCCACCGTGTCCTCCTGAAGATGGCTTCGGCTGGGATACTCCCACCGATGTGGTGCCAGAGCCAGTCCGGGAGATGGATGATATACCCAGCTACATCAAGGAGATGTGTAAAAAGCAGCACATTCCGCAAACTCTGGACCCTGCGCGGGCAACATATTTCCACCAGTTATGGAATCCTCCGCAAGTCCGTGGGCAACCTCCCTTCTCCCGCAAAGATACAAGGGGCCTTGGCTATGACCAGGAGACGGACTTCGAGGTCCACTTTGCAGTCAACACCATAGGACTGCTACCTCTCCATCACGGGCAAGCAGAAGTTGAGCCCAAGGTTGATGACTCTATAAGGGAGTCCGGTGATGTGTCCTTGACACCCTTACCTTCATCAGGAGCTGACAATGGTCACCCTTCAGAGGAAAGAGCAGCCCAGCCTGTTAACCGTCGGCAAGATGAGGCCAGTCCTTCGACTTCAAGCCACGAGCAAGAGTGCTTCGAAGAATTTGATGTCTATGAAGCCAACACTGATGATGAGGGAGACTTCGTCGACCTTCAACCAGCTCCACCGGAGCTTGAAGGTGGTCAAGCAACTGTGGACGAATTGATTGAAATCAATCTCGGAAGCAAAAGTGACTATCGTCCCACCTTCATAAGTGCTCTCCTCAGCGAGAAAGAAAAGCGGTCGTATCGACAGCTCCTAGAAGAGTTCAGGGATTGTTTCGCCTGGACTTACAAAGAAATGCCCGGGCTCGACCCTTTTGTGGCTGAACATGAGCTGGCAATACTTTCAACAGTCAAGCCAGTCAAGCAAGCTCAACGGCGTATGCGCCACGAGCTGGAGCTGAAGGTCAATGCTGAGGTTGACAAAATGCTCAATGTGGACTTCATAGAGCCTTGCATGTATCCTGTGTGGCTCGCCAATATAGTCCCTGTCAAGAAGAAGAACGGCCAAGTCCGAGTCTGCAACGACTTCAGGGATTTGAATAAGGCATGCCCAAAAGACGACTTCCCTGTCCCAATCACTGAGACAATGGTTGATATGACCACCGGTCACGAAGCCTTGTCTTTTATGGACGGGTCGTCGGGCTATAATCAAATCCGCATGGCCATCAAGGACAAAGACCATACGGCTTTCCGTTCTCCTAAGGGGATCTTCAACTACAAAAGGATGCCGTTCGGTCTGAAGAATGCTGGCGCAACCTATCAAAGGGCAATGACCAAGATCTTTGACGAGATGCTGCATGACCTTGTCGAATGCTATGTCGATGATCTGGTCGTCAAGACAAAGAAGCGGGAGGATCACTTAGCTGATCTGCGTCGAGTCTTCGAAAGGCTTTGACAGTACCAGCTCAAGATGAACCCGATGAAGTGTGCCTTCGGCGTCTCCAGCGGCAAGTTCCTTGGCTTTATCGCTAGGTATCGGGGCATAGAAATCGACCCTGACAAAATCAAGGCTATAAGAGGACTACCTCCGCCCAAGAACTTGACAGAGCTCAGATCTCTTCAGGGAAGACTCGCCTATACTAGGCGGTTTATTTCTAACCTCTCAGGAAGATGCCTACCTTTCGGCAGACTGATGAAGAAAGGGGCGCCCTTCATATGGGACGAAGACTGTCAGAAGGCATTCAAGCAAATCAAAGAGTATCTGCTGACTCCTCCTGTCTTAGGGGCACCTGTCAGAGGGAAGCCCCTTATCTTATATATTGCTGCCATGGATGCCTCTTTGGGGGCTCTCCTAGCCCAGATTAATGAAGAGGGCAAGGAGCAGCCGCTGTACTACCTCAGTCGAAAGCTGATTGGGCCTGAGCACCGGTACGCCCCTATGGAAAAGGTGTGCCTAGCTCTGGTATTTGTTGTCAAGAAGCTGAGACACTACCTTCTAGCCCACCGGGTGGAGCTGATCTCAAAATGTGACCCACTCAAGTTTCTTCTCAGCCAGTCTGTCCTTTCTGGTAGGCTTGGTAAATGGGCACTTATCCTCATGGAGTTCGACATCACCTTCGTCCCACGCAAGATGATCAAGGGACAAGGGATGACGGAGTTCTTAGCAGTGCACCCTGTGCCGGAAGATTCGCCACTCAACTTCGAGCTCCCCGATGAAGAGGTGTTGGTGCCTTCTCAAGCCATTGGGGAGCATTCTGAAAAAGTCCCACCACAGATGGAGCCAGGCGTCCTCACCCTTGATCTCCCACATTGGGAGTTATATTTTGATGGTGCCTCTCGGACAATCAAAAGGGCTGGTGGCCTTACAGACTATGTCTCAGGCGCGGGGGTAGTCTTTGTATCTCCACAAGGCGGCATCCTCCACAACTCTTGCGCTCTCATGAAGTCGCTGACTAATAATGAGGCAGAGTATGAAGCGCTAATTATCGGGCTTCAGTTGGCACTAGAGATGGACATCAGGTGCATCAAAGTCTACGGGGATTCTCAGCTCGTCATCCGACAAGTATTGTGCGTCTATGACGTCCGGAAGAAGGAGCTCATCCCCTACCATGCAGCCGTCATGAGGCTCAAGGAAAAATTTTACCTATTTGAAATAGGCCATGTCCCCAAAGGCAGCAACTCCCAGGCTGATGCTCTTGCAAAGTTGGCAGCAGCCCTAAAACTCCCGCCTGAGGGAGAATTAAATATTACAGTCAGACACCGGAGGCTCATGCCAAGTGTGCTCGACGAAGAATCCGGCCTCACTGTTTATGAGGTCGACAACTTTCAAGAGGAGAATGCTCCCGAAGAAGAAGATTGGCGTGAGCTGATCATAAAGATAAAGAACGGCTGGCTCCCTCCTGATCGGGCTCAGAGGGTACAACTGCTACGCTGGGCGACATCTTACCAGTTGATTGACGGTCTGCTCTTCAGGCTCGTCCATGAAAAAGACCGATCGGTCCTCCTACGGTGCCTTTCGTCCAAGGAAGCAAAGACCGTCATGCACGAGATCCACTCCGGATTGTGTGGAGCTCACCAGGCAGGAGCTAAGATGAAGAATAGCATCAAGCTCAAAGGGTTCTACTGGCCCACCATGTACGAAGATTGCAATCAATATGCTCGTACATGTCATCAATGCCAAGCATTCGGCCCAGTCCCTCGGCGGCCACCTAACCCGCTCCATCCAACAGCGCCTACTTGGCCATTTGCAGAGTGGGGTATGGATATTGTGGGACCATTCCCACCATCGTCCCAGGGGCACAAGTTCATACTCGCTGCCACCGATTACTTCTCCAGATGGGCAGAAGCGGTTCCGCTACGGGAGGTTACAGGGGAGATAGTTGCCCGTTTTGTGAGGCACTATATCATAGACAGATTCGGCACCCCTAGTCGGATTATATCCGATAATGGCACGTCATTCAGGAATAAGACTGTTTATGCTTTGGCGGCCAAATTCCATATCGATTGGAGGACGTCATCAGTCTACAGTCCCCAAGCCAACGGATTGGCCGAAGCTTTCAATAAGACCCTTTGCAAGCTGTTGTCCAAGATAGTAGGTGGCCGTAAGCGGGATTGGGGCGAGAAGGTCCACGAAGCCCTATGGGCCTACTAGACTATTTACAAAACCCCTACGGGATGGTCCCCATTCTCTTTGATCTACGGAGCCGAGGCGGTGGTCCCTGTGGAGATCGAGCTAGCATCTTACTGCGTTGCTGTGCACGCCGGATTGCCAGGCCAAGACCAATCTGAAATTGAAAGAAGGCTCCAGGAATTGTCCAACCTTGAAGGTCAAAGACTCAAAGCCTACAAACACTTACAAGTGTATCAAGCCCGCATGACACGTGCGTATGATAAGCTGGTCAAGCAAAGGGTGTTCAAGAAAGGTGACCTCGTCATGATTAAAGAAAAGGAGGTTCTCGCGGGAAGATCCAGCGGCAAACTCCAGCCTAATTGGCGTGGGCCTTACGTCATCCAAAAGGTCTACGAAGGAGGGGCCTATACGGTCCTTGACCACAAGGGGGACAATCCCTTCCCTCCTCTCAACGGCAAGCATATGAAGCTCTACCATGCACCACCGCAGGAGTTTCCACAGTAGTCCTCACAGGACAGTACCTCTCCTCAGTGAAGGTTCAAAAAAAAAAGGGGGGGTTAAAAATACTGATACCCCGGTGGACTCAGTCAGCCTTCAACAGTTGGCTGAGGGCAAAAAGGCCATAGACCCGGTCGAGGTGAAAACCCGAAAGGGCGTCTCGGGCAAAAATGGGCAACCCCTCGGTATGAAAATCCGAAAGGGCGCACCGGAAAAAGCTAAAGGGGGCCAACCTCGGCGAAAACCCGAAAGGGCGGTGAGGTTGGTAATGTGAAAAAAAAATCCTCTCTCTGCTTATTCTATGGGTGGCTCTAAGTCAATGACTCCACCCCATCTCGCCAAAACATCATATTGATGCTATGGCTATGCCTTACATGTCATCCTATGACACCTAGTCCCACCGACATTCTGAGGTTGTCATACTCTGTCCCATCGGGCTCGGTCTATGTATGCCCCTCTCCAGGTACCGACCCATTTCCGCCTATCGGCTTCCTGGTTTAACTCATGTGTCTCTTCCGAGCAGTTAAACCCACTTACTCTTTTGTCCCACTGGGATTGGCCTCAGTATGCTCTCTCGGGCTGCCAGCTCATCATGCCCTTCGGCTCATTTTACTTTCTAGGGTTTTGGCCTCAGTACGCCCTCTCGGGCTGCCAACCCATCATGCCTTTCGGCTCATCTTACCTTTCTGGGATTTGGCCTCAGTACGCCTTCTCGGGCTGCCAACCTACCTCGCCCTTCGGCTCATCTTATCTTCTTGGGATTGGTCTCAGTATGCCTTCTCGGGCTGCCAACCCACCATGTCTTTTGGCTCATCTTACCTTTCTGGGATCTGGCCTCAGTATGTCCTCTCGGGCTGCCAATCCATCATGCCTTTTGGCAGATGTCCCACCGGGTCTGGCCTCAGCATGTCCTCTCGGGCTGCCAACCCACTTCTTCGCCTATTGGCTATTGGATTTGACTCTCACGTCCCACTAGGGCTGTCAAATCCACCATTTTTCTTCTTCTGGGTCTGGCCTCTACATGCCCCTTTCGGGCTGTCAACCCATCCTACCTCGGCTTCAGACTTGACTCATATATCCCACCGGGATCGCCAAGTCTATTCCTTTGTCCCCACGGGCTTGGCCTCTGCATGCCCTCGTCGGGCTGCCAACCCTATTTGCCTATCGGCTCACGGATTTGACTTATACGTCCCACCCGGGCTGTCAAATCCCTTCCTTTCATCGCTTCGGGTTTGGCCTATGTATGCTCTCTCTGGCTGCCAACCCATCCCGCCTATCGGCCTCCAGGTTTAACTCGCATGTCCCTCTCGGACTGTTAAATCTTCTCCTTTGTTATCCCAACCGGGCTTGGCACATACACACCTCTCTTGGGCTGCCAACCCGTTCAACTTTCGGTTCTGGATTTGGCTAATTACGTCCCGCTAGGGCAGCCGAAGCCATCCATTTGTCCCACCTCTACGGCACACACGTCCCTACGGGAGTGCCACTTTCCCCTTGCCTTCTGGCATTATAGGACCAAAAAAAAAAAAAAAACGGGGTTAAAAATATTGAGGCCCCAGTGGACTTGGTTGTTTCTGTTAGAAGAGCAATCAAGGGCAAAAAAGCTTTAACCCGGCTAAGGTGAAAACCCGAAAGGGCGCCTTAGGCAAAAATGGGTACCCCTCAGTGTGAAAACCCGAAAGGGCGCACTGGAAAAAGTTAAAGGGGGCAGTCCTGGCGAAAACCCGAATGGGCAGTAGGGCTGGTAAAGTGATAAAAAATATATATATATATATATATAAAAGAGAGACATGTGTGCAAGAGGATGGAAGCAAAAATAGCTATGCTAAGTTCTGTCCTTTATTCACTAATGTCATCAAGGGAGCCCGAGACAAGCCCTCGGGAGTAACTCAAACAAAAAACGGGGTGCAAGGGCCCTATGTACAAGAAAGTGCCAGAGCTCGTCAACCACGGTGCTCGTCCCCTCGCAACTCTGCAAGGCGAGTCTCCCTCTGGAAGATCTCACCCCGAAGCTCATCAGATCGGCGACGGCAGGTCTCCACCTCAGCCTGGACACTACGACGCTCCTCAGCAGCCTTCTGAAGCTCTCTCTGTAGCTCCTCCACTCGGAGAGAAACCCTCCGGCTACGTCCCTCGAGGAGATGTTGGAGAAGGTCTACATACCAAGCACAACGTCCCTCGCGCGTGTATCACGAAGCACGGACAACAACTCGTCCTCCCGCAGCGGCCTACGGCACGAGGAAGACGACAAACGAACAAGGAGGCGCTCCCTCTCGCTATTCTCCACGAGGCACGGCGAGAACTCGAAGCTTCAAAGCCCCGGAGACTTCCTTTTGTTGAACCCACGCGAGGAAAAGACCCGTCCGGGGTCACCCTTACCCGGACGGGTCCGCCCGGAGGAGGAAGAGTCCCGCGCGGGACTCCCCCTGGGCAGGCGGACCCGCCCGGGGTCGTCCGGACCCGGGTGGGGACCACCCGGGGTCCGCGACCCCGGGCAGGCCCTGCTCGGGGGGCCGCGACCCCGGGGAGGTCCCCTCGGGGGGTCCGCGACCCCGGGCAGGCCCTGCCCGGGGGGGCCGCGACCCCGGGGAGGTCCCTCCGGGGGGCCGCGACCCCGGGCAGGTCCCGGACCGTCCCGGGGACCTCCCACCCCGGGGAGGTCCCATTCCCGCGCACGGACTTAAAAAAATTTGAAAATGTGACCTCCCCGGGGTCATTTTCATCCCATTGGACCCGTACGCGGTCGAACACTCTCGGGGAGGTTCCCCACTTCTATAAATAGACCCCCGGAGGTCCATAAAAAAGAGAAGACCTACGATCTACAAGCTACAACCTACGGAGCATCCAACATTCAGAGCTTTTTGTTCGTTTGTTTCGGCCCGCGTGGGGTAAGTCCCCGGGTCTTGTACTTATGCCCCTACGGGGTATATTTACGTTTATGCCCCTCAGCGGGCCATGTTTGTAATTATGTCCCTCAGCGGGCCATGTTTGTAAGTCTTTACGGCCCGAGACGACTAAGTCATGTATTTCTGCTCTTATAATGGCGAAATTACAAAAATGTCCTCCCCGGGACCGTAAAAGACCCAAGTCCTATAATTTGCAGTTATACCCTGCGACTTTTGTAATTGGGGCTACGCCCCTATCTCCCGCTCCAACGCGGAACTCTGTACAGTCGACAACTCGCCGACAACTCATTTGGAATACAAAAGCACTCAGCATGTGTTATGTATGTCCTCGGGAAAAAATTATAAGAAAACCCCGACTTTTATAAATTTGTGCATATGCCCCTTCTTTGACAAACCTGACACACACGAGTCTTTTATGAAGTCAGTGTCACTCCTTCAACCCAGAGATGTTGTCAGCTCAACCCGACACTCAGAGGTCATCTCAACCCTAGGTCTGTGTAGGGTACGGTAAATTACCAAAATACCCCTGTGACCTAGAAATAACCCATCAGCCCCTAAAATCATCCAAAAAGAGCCTCAGCGCTTTGGGGAGTCAGGGACCCGATCCTACTTCCATTCCAGTCCAGAAATTTCAGAAATACCCCTGGCCTGGTAATATTACTAAAATACCCCTGGGATGGTAAAATTATCGAAATACCCTCGGGGTCCAGAAAACTTCTCTCTACTTCAAAAATACCTATGGCTTCCGCATATTTGCGCTTCCATTCCTAAATCTTAGGGTTTTGCTCAGACCTAGCCCTAATTCAGTCGTTTCTGTTGGTCGGTGGTGAGTGAGTGGACATCACGAGCTCTTCAAGAGAGTTTGCCCTCAGTAAAAGACTTTGGGGATTTCTTTGACAGTCAAACAAAGGTGTTCGGACGTTAGGCCGATGTAAATCAACACTGACTACGGTCAGTGGGGAGAGGTCCAGCACTTGAACCCAAATCGTCTGATACTATGCGCACACACGGAATAACCCTCTCTATGCAGAGAAATATCTCTTTTCAAAAAGAATATTTATTTTTCCCACGTGAAAATATTCCGTGTCTCACAAGGGCTTTTAGGAAAATAGTTATAACCCATGGACCAATTGGCAATTAGCTAAATTTTTAGGGACTTGTATGCAAAAATCCCTATATGTACCATTTAAGGTGGATAGATTGTATCATAAAAATATGGGAAGAAAGATTCTGCTGTGGATCAAAAATGCTTTTACCTCCGTTTACTGGATCCTCGTTATATGTTGCAATGTTGGCTCTTTCTTGCCATACTAGATCATCATTATCCTCCTCTGAATCTGGCACCACTAGTTCTGAAAAAGTTTCAACTGAAATATGATCTTCAGATGGTAGTGAAGAACTTTCTGGTGTTAAGAATCTCTGAGAAGTCATATTGAATAAATTGATAATTTGTTGGACCTCTCTGGCCAAATTTCTATCATCTTTATGGGTTATTCATCGAATATTTTGGCAGCCGATGTGATTGGCTCAGAATCATTGTCTTTGAGGATTGTAACATGATAGCCATCATCATCTTCAGTTGCAACTTTTTCAAGAAATTCATGAACAATTTCTTTTTTTGAAGAATGCTTTCCAAGTAATAAGTGGCAATCATTGTAGAGAATTGGATCTGTTTGGTTTTCAAACCAATTATAAGGATAAACCCTGCAAGGAAAAAACTTAGCAAAAGCTTACCTTTGATGAATGGTTCACATCTCCTTTTGCTCTTTAGATAGAGGACGCCAGTTATAAAGCCTAAAATGTCAATTGACCCTATGTAGAGATGTAGGCTTGATTTCTACTTTGAGAAACTTATCAAACGCTGAATATTTTGCCATTGGGTTTTCGGGGCTGACTTCTTTGAATGCATCAATAAAATGATATTTGATATAGGGCACAATATAAGCCAAAGCAAAATATTTGCCATACCTTTGGCTCATGCATATTCCTTCCCATTTGTAGATTTCTTCAATTGGGAATGCTGTGGAATGCCATTCGTCATAGTGAATATCATCTCCGAACTTTGGAATAATGGGGATGTATGTAGGGACTATGAGGTCGCATTTCTCATTGCTAGAATGGAAGATCTGAAATGACCTCTCTTCAGGATTAGCATAATAGAAACTGAGGGTTTTCTCATTGAATTCATTATAATGATCCCAGATAGTGGTGAAGTGTCCAGCAAATTCATTGCTATTGTCTGTAAGCTGAACTTGAGAATTGTAGCTGCAATATTTGTATGGAATAGGATGTTCCATACCAGAATTCAAGAGAATTGTGAAGAGATCCATTGATGAAGGGTGGACTCGATGTAAACACACTATAGAATCAAGATGAGGCAGTGTTGAACAGAGCAGAGTGATAGCTTAATCACAATTAGTTTAGTTCGTTCGTGCAGTACGCGGAACTTAGGATTGAGAAGTGAGACCACAAAGCTCTGAACTTGATGAGATACAGTAGGCGAAATCCTCTACTTATGCTGAGGACTCTGAACTACTCTTCTTAGGCTCTGATACCATTTAAGGTGGACAAAGATCGAAGGCTTATGGGAGAAAGTTGCTCAGGCACACTTACTCACAAGACAGGTTTTTATGGGCCTCTTTGATAGGGAGAATAAGGAGGGTTACCCCACCGTATTCTCTCCTATTCAATTTGGTAGAGCATTTTAGCTATTCTCCTGTATTCTCCCTAACCTTCTTGGTCTCCGCGTTAACGCTGGTTAACCTATTCTGCCGAGCCGGTGGAATACGCTTTAACCCGTGTGCAGCAAAAGGTAATTGCTTCGTCCTCCTCCACCTCCGAACCCTACCTCCGCGTCTCCCATGTCGCCCTCCTCCGCGTGCGACACAGACGACCATCATCCGGCCTGCAACGCCTGCTCCGCCGTCGGCTGCCTCTTCCCTCCTCGACGCCTTTGGCTTCGCTGCCCCGATCTGGCCGTGTTGCCCTCCCCGCCATGCTACTCGTCTGTTGCAGGCTCCGCCCCCACGCTCTGCTGCTTCCACGATTGAGGCGGTCAACAACCGCCATTACTACTCGGGCACTGCCTCGGTTCGAAAACCCTATGCAATCTTGCGTCCAATCACCTCTGCAATCTTCTGAAATCGCCCGGATCGTGTGGCTGGGGTAGGGGTCCTTCCACTTTTTCTGCTCCCCGTACCCACCTTTTACGGAGAGGGTTTGAATCGACCCCTGTATGACCGACGCTTGTGAGCCTACAGTGTTCTTCGGTGCTGCCCTATTTTAACTCCTCGGCTTCTTCGCAATGCCATCCCCATCATCCTTGGCAGACGCGGTGGCTTCTCCGGCGTCAAAGGACTGTGTCTCTTCTGCCTCTTCCTCGGCCCCTTGCCGCCACTGGTTCCTTCTTCTGCGAATCTTTTTTACTCATTCTGCACTGCTTTGTCTCTTCTTGTTGTTGTGCTTTTTACAACCCGTTCACTATTTCTGGAGGGCATGGGCTGTAGTTTCATATTCCATTCTTCTTGCTGTGATTCCCCTCTGCATATGATGTTCCATTGTACCACGCTCTGGTACGCATACTCCCCTGCGCTGATTCACATGTGCATCTGATTTTGAAAAGCTACAAGTAAGACCTCGGTATGATCTCCGGTAATCGTAATATGCCATGTAATATCATATGCCTTTCTTCTTGCTGTGCTTTCCCTCTCCTAATTGAAGATGGTTCCATTTTACCATGATCTGGGTCGGATACTACCTTGCGCAGGTTCACCTATGCAACAGATTTTCAATAACCCCCAACTAGAACCTCGGTATGATCCCTCAAATCATTGTGGATAATGGCATTCAACTCCTGGTTAGTCCTTTTTTGAATGATTTACTCAACTTGGTTGTGGAACTACCATGTTGTTTTTTGTGTCATCAGATTCCGCTCCTACCACCTTCTCTTCCTTTATATGAATTTATGCCTCTTTTCCCAGAGGTCAACTCCAGCATGGCTTATCCATGCATTGATAATAGTGCTTTATGGTTTTGGGTGAGGAGTACCGGTTGAACTTTCCATGGAACGGCATTAGGCAAACATCAATTTAGCTTGAATAGGGCATTTGTGTTGAAGGCTATACACTCTGACTTGTAATACATTCACTGCTTTATACTTGGAACTCCCAGATCTATGGCCATTCTTGTTTATTCTTTATACAACATTCTATTCGAACAGCTTTACCAATCTAGGACCTTAAAAATATCAGCGTGCTTCTTAAGTGCAGCTTTAGATTACCTTATTCATGCCAATTTCATACGTTTGCCCCTGTGCTGGGAAAAGCCTTACTTCACAGATATTTGATATCTTATAATGTCTATGATATAGTACATTCTGGTAACACAATGACAAGATTAGAGAGTGTAGATATAAGGTTGTTTGGATATGCCCAACATGGTTCAGATCATGCTCCATTGAGAAGGTTAACTCCCAGTTAAGTGTATTGTGGAAGATTAAACTCAGATCCAGATTTTTCAGAGATAATGTCTTCACTGATGTCCCATGTATTGTACTTTGTTTTGACATCTTAATTTTTTTACTTATGTTCCTTCATTGTTTCTTAGTTTTGTGCTTATCATTAGTTTGCATTAGTTCATGTGATACCCTTGGATATTGGCATGTGCGTTTGTTTTTAAACCTATTGAGCCTTTGTATCTATCGGCCAATCGACTGCAGTTGACGATTAGGGTTTTTCATACTAAGTTAGGTCAGCCCTGTACTTGTTTACTGCTTACAGTTAATGTTGTAGTTTGTAGTTTGTTGCTTACTTGGGTTGTAGTTTGCTTACAAAAATTTTGAGGGTCACATTAGGTTGGTGATTGTAGCTGTTGTTGTCAAATCTCTCTGATATTTCATCCGAGCAGACACAGGTTAACAAAATATATTTTCTAATGTGCTTGATTGGTGTCTTGCATTTCTTTTGTATTTTAGTGGCAATGATTTTTTCCTTTTTGTTTATGTACAGCTACTTTTTTTCTTATCTTGACTGCGCTGGGTGTCAGATTCTACATTGTTACTCTTTGCAATCATATTTACACTCCTGAATCACAATCTGAAATTCCTTGTGTGCTAGTCATTGAAATTATATTTTTCTAGATGACAATTCAACAATACTTAAGTAGTGCAAAGTCCTTTATTTATTGGTTTCCAAAGTGAATATTTTGCAGATTCTTTAATGCTTAAAATATATAGGTTATATGAGTATAAGGCAAAATTAGATAAAAAGCCTCTCTGCATACCAAAACCTTATATCACAAGCCCTTGCAATACCCCTATGACTCGATCTGATAGCCTCCAAGTTGTGTTGAAGGTCTTCATGTATCTTTCTCCTTGCAAGCTGTGTGATCCACCATACCTGTATCTTTAACGTTGTCGGGAAGTAGGATTGCCGCATAGGGTTTATACCATTAAACTCATATAGGCAGACAGTTTATAGCTATTTTCTGATTTTATAAGATATGTGCCTGTTTATTTGAGGGTCAGATAAGTACGTCGGTTGCTTACAATATATAAATTAAAACTCATTAATGTGTTCACATTCTCATATCTAATTTTTTCATGTTTTTTTTGTCTCGATGGGTACTTAACCAGCTTAAAGAGGAAGAGGACATCTCGAATGGCTACCTCTGGTAAGTTCCGTCGCCAACCCATTACACAAATGCTATTTCATACTTCTTGTTCTTCTAATTCATGTAAATTGTCCACCCTGGTGTGTAACTAAAGTACTTTTTATGATTTGGCTACTAATATTAGGGTCAATTCCAAATGAATCTGCTTCCACTAGAGTTAAGACCCGTGTGCAGAATTGGACTACGGCTCAGGATAGGGTTCTCCTTCAATTATTGATCGAGCAATATGATAAGAATAATTGCAATTCTGGTATGTTCAAGCCTCATTGTTGGGCTGAGATAGTCCCGATGTTTAATCGATCGTGTAACCTGAACTACGACCGTCACCAATTAAATAATCGTTGGAAGACAATTAGAAAGATTTATGGTATTGTTGATGAGTTGCGGAATAAATCTGGATGGGGGTGGGACAGTGTGAACAATGTGCCTGTTCCCGGATATGAAGGGGCATGGGATGAATTAATTCAGGTACTTTATGACTTGTGCGAATAATTATCCAGTTTACATTCCTCCCTATTTGTTTTCACTGAGTGACATCTCCAAATCCTACTTTATTTCAGAGTCGACTGGAGTTCAGGTTAATTAGAGGTAAACCATTTATCTTCCTACGTGAGATGGACTATCTTTGTGGAAAAAGTTGTGCAAGGGGGTGGGACGCCGACTCCTCACGGCCCCGACAAGTCACGCAACCTACGGAAGTGCATGCAAATGATTTCTTGACCCCTTTAGGTGGTGCATTTGATGTTGGTGGGCTTGATAATATTACTGACACTTTGAATGTGTCTCAATACGCACAACCTTCAAGACCTACATTTAACACACCTCCTTTGAGTAGGGGAGTGGAGGGTGAAGGAACTTCTACAACGGTCAATAACAAAGTTAGCTCTGGTAAGAAGAGTCGTCAAAAGAAGCTTGGAGATGAGGCATTAACCAAGTTTGCTGGGGCTATGCAGGATAGGAGTGACTTGGTCAGGCTCTTACAAGGGGAGCGTACATCTTCCCTCCACATGGCCGATGACACCCCTACCATGCGAGCATGCTTCGACATACTGAAGGCAGATCCAAACCTTGATCGGAACATCTACCTCAAAGCAGTGGATTTATTCAAGGATCCAATAAATAGAAAATTATTTATGGAGCTGCACGAAGAAGACAGGGTTGACTGGGTGCTAGTTCACATGGTGTAAACGTTATTCATGCACTTGGACTATTTGCTGTTATTCCCCAGCCCCACTTTATCATGCGTTGTAATTTTAAACTTACTTGCTGTCCCTTCTACTTGCTTATCCCATGGAGTGGACCTTATCATGTGTTGTACTTTTTTAAACTTTATTCCTGCCCCTTGTACTTGCTTATCCTATGGAGTGGACCTTATCATGTGTTGTACTTTTAAACTTACTTGATGCCCCTTCTACTTGCTTACCCTATGGAGTGGACTTTATCATGCACATTTCGCATATGATATCGTAGTTGCACCTATTGTGTTTCATAAACTCTTACTTGCAGGCAATTGAAGGTCGAAAAATGGGAAGATACCAATGCTATGTAGTGTGGGTTGGACGAGAACCCGGTATTTATTACAGCTGGCCTGAATGTTTTGTCTAGGTCAATGGATATCCTGGGGCTCGTTACAAGGGTTTTCACTCGATAGAGGATGCACACAAGGCTATAAATGGGTGTGACAACAGCGGGCATACACATATTCATGATCGGTCCCAAGTAATTACAAGGCATATGCCTGCGTCTCCTGCAAATCCTATGTCACCCTATCATGCAATGAACCAATCACTGCTACAGCAGAGGACACAAATGTCGAACTTGTCTTGTATTGTTGTTGTCCTGTTGATAATTCTAGTAGTGTTGCTGTTGTTTATATTACTTACTCTCGTAGTTGTGTTCTTTAAGGTGGGGACTTCATAGACTATGCTTGTTCACAAGTACTTTTTCTCTGTTATGTACTAGGGTTATATGTATCTGCTGTTATTAAACCATGTACCAGTCAATTTATTAATGGATAATGACTTCATCAACAAATCATGTTGCAATGGTGATGGAAATGTTTGGTGTGATGTGTAGATCTTGATCCCATTCTATTGGACTTTCTCTTGGAGGATGATGACATGATCAACAGTGTTGAGGAGGCCATTCTTGAAAGAGTGGAAGTTGAGGAAATGTCGCCACCTATTCGTCGACGCATGCATTCTTCAGTCCACGCAGGTCAAATGTGGGTGACAAATATTATCAATGGACATGAGCAGAGGTGTTACAAGATGTTCAGGATGCACCCAACTATGTTTACAAGATTGACTGACATCTTGGTAGGCCGTGGTTTGTTAAAGGATTCAAGATATGTATCTGCTGCTGAACAGTTGGCTATGTTCCTATATGCCACCGGTCATGGGGTGTCTAGTGGTGCACTATGTGAGCACTTTCAACATTCTTCTCAAACAATTAGTAAGTATGTAAATGAAGTCATCGTTGCCATCAACCATTTGAAGGAAGAATATATTCAACTACCCACACCTACACAAGCTCACGAGTGTCATCCCTACATTCGTGGCAAGGAACGCTTCTACCCGTATTTTAAGGTGAGGTCTTTTTACTTAGTCATTCCTCCACAGCACATTGATACCTTAAACTTACCAACGCAATTTTTTGTCTAGGACGCCATTGGTGCCATAGACGGCACACACATTCCTGCAAATGTACCAATTTCAGAGCATGACCGGTTCCGCAATCGTAAGCAATGCATTACACAAAATGTAATGGCGGTTGTATCATTTGATATGCTTTTCCATTATGTGTGTGTTGGATGGGAAGGATCGGCTGCTGATATGCGGGTGCTAAAGTGGGCTTTAGATGAAGGAGGTTTCTCTGTACCGCCAGGGAGGTATTATTTGGTTGATTCTGGTTATGGAAATTCTTCATCTTTCTTGGCACCGTATAGGGGGGTGAAGTATCATCTTGCTCAATTCCGTGGTCGTGTGAATGTGCCTTACGAAAATAAGAAGGAAAAATTCAATCATCGTCATGCCCAATTGAGAAACGTGGTGGAGCGCACATTTGGGGTCTTGAAGATGCGATTTCATACTTTGCGTGAGGGCAACATGTACCCTTGGCCGACACAGCGCAAGATAGTCCTTGCATGTTGTGTGGTGCAGAACTTCATACGTCGTGAACAAGGGTATGATTGGTACTTCAATCGGGTTGGTGACGAAGATGTGCAAGGGGATGATATTGATGATCAGGAAGTTCCCACTGTATCATCCATCGGCCAGCAACAAGTTGCTGCAGGAGAGCACCTTAGGAATGACATTGCCAATAGTATTTGGGGGTCGGCATGAGATTTTGAATTCTACTAGGCTATTCCTTCGGTTGCTATTAAATTTGTGTTATGTAGGATGACGTTACTTTCCGCCAACCTGTAGATGTGGGAACATTTATTATAGTTCTTTTATTTCTTGGTTTGTAGTTGGATAATTATTCCATAAATCGTACTTCGTTACTGTAGTAGGTTTAACATGGTGCATTGTAGTGGAGGATGTTTAATTAGTACATGGGTTTCATTTACCTTTTACAATAGTTTCATATGCGTAACCTTTTTTTGCAGGCCACACCCTCCCAACCCTAGCTTCTCATGCAGTTGGATAGTTGGGTGGGAAGAGGCCTTAAAGGGCAATGATGAGCTAAAAATATGATGAAAATGGCATTGTCTACGTGGGTGATTGATTATGTCAGCAACATAGTGAATAACTCAACAAATCATGTGGAGGTTCCTCGGAGCATATATGTTGTGATGGGTTTGAACTAGGAGGGCTGACTTGTCAAATAACCCATTGCAATGCCATGACAGTTCATGGTAGCAGGAGCGGTTAGAGGGCTTGAACGGCAATGATGATAATGTCTAGTTGGGTGATTGATGATGTCGGCAACATAGTGAATAACTTTACACAGTTGTGGAGGTTCGTCGGAGCACATATGCTGTGATGGGTTTGAATTGTGAGGGTTGACTTGTCTATCAACCCGTTGCAATGAAATGACTGTTCATATTAGTCTGAGCCTTCTTAATGTCTCTCAACCCCCTACAATGCTTTGTCTGTTCATATAAGTCTGAGCCTTCTTGTCTCTCAAACCCTTGCAATACATCCTTTACTGAGCCCTCTTCCCCAGTACACTGTGATCGGTTGACAGGCTTATAATGAAGCACTCCTACTTTGTGGCAGAGTAATGTTACTGAAATGCCATGTAAAAATCAACATGTTTTGTGTTCTTGGCATTCCCTCATATCTGCAATGCACACTCCCAGTTATTGTGAGACACTTTACACAACTTGGGTTTTGGGTTAATCTGACTTGGGTTTTTATTCATATTCTCATGTTGCTGGACTTCTTTAGACAGGTTGTGCAGATCTATTTTAATGTTGTTGCTATCATAATCTTGGATCCTGTGCCTGGTAAGTTTCACAACATTGTTGTTTAAATGTAATGTCTCCCCATAGCATGTGAGCAGGTATGTGACATAAGAACACAGCTGAGCCATCTTTGGGCAATGTGAGCAGGTATGTGAGCAGGTATGTGACATGTTTGTCATACTGTTTTATTATTCTTTGGTCTCACAGCATTTTTGGTGCAATTTTTATCACAGAAGTCAATTACGAGGAAGCGAATTAGTGTTTGACAGACTTATGCATTGTTTTAGTTTGTTATTTATTATATGTGCCTTTCTTTTGGGTCTGAATCTCACTGGCAGCCCTTCTTTTTATTATTATGACGTGCAGTACAGCTTTCCATTTTAGGTTAATATGACTTGGCTTTTATGGATCTTCTCATGTTGTTGGAGTTCTGTCTACAGATTGGGCAGATCTAAGTTCTTGTTGTTGTGATAATCATTGATCAAGTGTACCTCATTAGGTCTCACAGGTTTACTTGTTGGAAGTGGATCCATATGATATTTGTGAAGGTTTGTACATCTCTTTTTGTCAGATGTGGATCAATATGATATTGGTGATTTGGTGTGTTTATACCTGGCTGTGGGTTTGACAGATGCAGCACTCCTATTTTCTATACTGACCATCACATTGCAAATTTGTATACTGACCATCACATTGCGAAGGTGGTTGATTGAATGTCATAGCAACACAATGAATATCTATACATAGCTGTGGAGGTTCCTCGGAGCACATACGCTATGATGGGTTTGAATTGTGATGGCTGACATGCCAGTCAACACCTTGCAAAGCTATGACTGTTTGTATTAGGCTGAGCCCCCTACTTGCCAAAGCAAGTAGATGTCCGAAAATTTGGAACTGTTGATCATGCATGTTTTTCTGGGATGCCTTCACATGGTCTGTGACTAGCACTGTGATCCATCTGAAAAATGAGTTTAGGTGACTTAGTTTGGTAGAGCGTCTGTGGGTTTCATTGTCACCATAAAGTGAAGCAGGTTGATTGATTGTCATAGCAGTATCTATGTTATATGTGGTATACCCGACCTTGCTGTTTCACTACTGATGTTCCATCTGATTTAAAAGTGCTTGCCTGAAATGTAAATGTTGTATCCACCTGTTATATAATCCTGCACATGTTTTAACTATTTCTTTGCTTCCTCGTGCCATTGACCGACTACTGGGATCCCATCCTCACCATTACAGCAAGCACTTCAAAAGGTCAGTGTTTGCAATATCCTTATATCTTCTTGTTTTTAGATGTAGACTTCGGTTTGTTGATCCAAGTTTCTATATTATGTGTTTATGTTTATATCATGTTCCCGCCCTAATGACTTACTGTTAATTTTATGTACCTTTTAATCATGTATATTATCCAGGTTTTTTTCAGTGAAGCATGCGTTGCAGTATGGCTATTGTCGGGTATGTCTTGCGATGATGTTGCAGCTTTGGTTATGAGGCGATTACGCGATTGCAGTTGATGGTGTGAGGGACGACAAGGATAGTTTATAAATTTTATCATTCTCAATGTAACAAGTGTACATTATACACATTGTTATGTATTACTCAATGTAATGTATAAAGAACTCGTCAATAATGTATTACACATTTTTTTGGCTTAAATGTAACTCCAGTAAACTGTACTGTGAAATGGACAACACCGATTTTCATGTCATTCTTATGTGTTTCACTGTGTAACTATGGATATGTGATGGCCAGAGGATGGATACAAAGTTTGTGTATTTTAAATATTTTAAATATATTATTTGCCTTGTTGCAAAAGACAAGCAAATATTAAGTGTTAAAATGTATCATGTTATTGTTGCAAAAATTACGTATAAACAACAACGATTTTCAAGGCCCTGTTATGCGGTTGTAGTGTAAATATTGATATGTGGTGCCCTTAGGTGGATAGCAAGTGTGTCTTTTTTAAATATTTTAAATTTTAATTTTTCAACATAGTGCTAGAAAATAGAACTAAAAATGAAGTTCTAAAATTTATAACATTATGTCAACAAATTCATATGTTCTTTAGTGCAAAAAGCAAGTGTATATTTTTTGACTTCTCTTTAATGTGTTTAACCCATGTTGAACTCTGCGCATAGTAACAAAGTAGAGAGAATAAGAGTCATTATTCAAAGGGTTAAATCTGGAGTATGCACAAGTTATCAAAGTAAATTATGGAATAATATAGAATAGCACACTCCCGGTTAAGGTATTCCCCTTATTCTACCCCGCTATCAAAGAGGCCCTATGAGAACTGTTTTACTACCGATGCCACAGGCTGTGGGTCTCACCAACAGCAACATGACATCATCTGTTCAATCACTTGCTCAGGTCCTCTGCAACGCCCTCACCATGTTGAGCAAATTTCGCCTCCACGATCCGCTCAATCATCTGCCTTTGCGCCATAAGGCTCTCCGCAGCAGGAGTGGCAGAGGACCGTGCATTAGCTTCATGTTGCGGCACTTCAAATTCCACCGCCACTGGTAGCTTTGCAGCAGTAACAGAAGCGTTCACCGTGATTGAAATGGGAGGAGGCTGTTGTTTCATCCCAGTGGGCGCCGCTTGAGGTTGAACATGAATCTCATTTTCACGCAAAAGCGATTGCAAGAGGCTCTTCAGTTCTTGGTTTTCACGTCGGAGCTCTTCCAACGCGAGAGTCTGCACCTCTTTTCCAAGATCTTCCTCGTGCCGGGGGTTGCTATCCCCATCAACACTATGGATGTCTTCTTGGTGTTCTCCTTGTCGTGCCGGCTTGGGTTGAGATGTTCCGGCAGCTGGCATCTACTGCGTCTGTGCAAGGATCCGGGAAACGGGCCTCGACCTCCTCAAGTCCTGAAGAGGCTGGTTTAGCTCTCTCGAGGTGTCCTCCGGCTGCTTATCTGCGAAGGTAGCGTAGCAGGTGAACACTTTGACAGCGTCATTGGTCACTTGAACCACCCGTTTTTTCTTGGGCGGTTGTCTTCCAGGCTTGGGTGGCATCCCTAGTCTGTCAAAAATAGATACTCGGGACGTGGAGGCCTGGGCAGAGCAATCCTCGTCCGTGTGGGTTGAACTGGCCCACGGAGAGGTCTGCCGCACCTTCTTGCCGGCTCCTCGGCGTTTTTGCCCACGTGGGGGCTGGGTTGTGGACCTCGGAGATGTCAAGGTCTCAATGCTTGCCGGACTCCGCATCTGTTGCAGATCCGACATGTGGAAGGGCCCTTTCGCCCTTGCCCGCCTAATGATTCGGGCCTCCTCCTTGGTGACCCATATTTTCTTCAAATAGAGCTAGCGCTCCTCGATTGGGTTACCCCTCTGACCTTGATCGGGGAGCCGGTGGTTTGGGTCGCTGCCTTGGACCCTGGTTTGCCGTCGGTACAACAGACTTCTTTAATTTCGCTCCGTCCTTCCGAACTTCTCGGAGGAGCTCGAAGCGGTTGGAGGTTGAGATAGTCGGGACGTGGCGGTCCCGCGGTAAAATGGCTCGCCTCCATCGAGCTGGATGCGGAGATCCCCGACACTTATAGTCTTGCCGGAGCCGGATGTCGCCGCTGCAGGCTTTACGCCCTTGCGGCTATGGCGCTGCCCCCGTTGAGCAGGGGCGGTGCTGGTGACGCTTGCTATAGGCACAACGTCGTTGTGGCGGCGACGTTGCCCCCGTTGTGCAGGAGCAACAACTCTGAGGGTGGCCGCAGTAGAGCTTGAACCGTTGCGGCGGCGGCGTTGCCCCCGTTGAGTAGGAGAGACGCCAACAACAATTTGATTGACCGAGTAAATTTGGCCATTTGCTTGGGCAGAAGGCCTGACACCTTCGGCCATTGTCATGACAGCCGAGTGAACTCGGCCAACTGCTGGGGCGAAGGGCCTGACACCCCTGGTCCGTGAAGAGTTGGCCGAACGGAGCCGGATGGCTGCTGAAGCAGAGGGCCTGACACCCCCGACAGTTGTCTTGTAGGCCGGGCGGAGGCGGCCGGCTGCTGAAGTTGAGGGCCTGACACCCTCGACAGTGGTCTTGTTGACCGGACGAACCCGGCCAACTGCCGAGAGCCGACGACTGGCGGGAAGTCGCCGAAGACAAGCGGAGTCGCCAGGTATCCGAACCTGGCGTGGTTGGCGACGACCTGAGGGCCGTATGTGACGGCGGCCATCGTCGTGTTGTTGTTGTTGTTGGTGATGCGAGTGAGATGGCATACAAGTGCACGAAGAGCTCTCAAGTGAGCAAGGAAATATGCCCTCCTCTTCTCGTCCTGTAAGAGGAAGAGGGACAGTTCAAAACCTTGAAGAAGGTGTGGGGATTTCTTTGACAAAAAGAAGAAAGGTAGGAAAGGTCCCACCGAGCGTGCCAGTCTGTCGGCCATGGAATTTATATATATAATATATATAAATACGTATGTTCTTTTTGAAAAGAAACTTTCCCCTGTATGTGGGGGTTCATTCCGTGGGTGCCCATCGTATCAGACGATTTGGGTTCGGTGCTTGACCTCTCTCCACTGACCGCAATCAGTGTTGATTTATATCGGTCTAACGTCCGAACACCTTTGCTTAACTGTCAAAGAAAATCTTACAATCCCCTTTATAGGTCTTGATGTTGAGAGCTTGTTCACTTGGGCGACTCACAATGACCACTCGTTTACCACCAACAGACTGACTAGACTAGGGTTTCATCAAAAGTCTCTGAAGTTCGAGCAAAATCCTAGAATTTAGGAGCATGAATGCAATTTTGCAAGAGCCATAGGCATTTTTAAAGTGGCTGGAAGTTTCCTAGACCTCGAGGGTATTTTTGTAATTTTATCTTCGTATTTTGGTAATTTTATCAGGTCAGGAGTATTCCTGAAGTTTCTAGGTTGGCAAGAAAGTAGGATAGGATCACTGACTTCCCGAGGCGCTAAGGCCATTTATGGAGGATTATAGGGGCGACTAGGCCATTTCTAGGTCGCAAGGGCGTTTTAGTAATCTTACCAAACCCTATATAGACCTAGGTTTGAAGCGGCACCCAAGTGTCTGACTGAGCAGACAAGGCCCTCGAACCAAAGGGGTGACAAGAGGCTTCATAGAAGGCGTACATCTGTCACTTTTGCCAGAGGAGGGGTATATGTGTAATTCTCGCAAGTCATGAGATTTTCTTATAATTTTCCCCGATTGATGTACAAAAAAAACTTGTAAAGTACACCAAGTACATTCAAGGCCCAAATGGGTACAATGATTGTCGGCGAGTTGTCGACTGTACATCACGAAGATCCGCACTAACGCGGGGAATATGGGTGTAACCCCAATTACAAGAAATTGCTGGGTAGAACTGCAAATAATAGGACCTTTTTGTTTCTCGCAAATCCAGGGAGGACATTTTTGTAATTCTCCCAATATGGGGAGGAATTACATAATTTAGTCATCCCGGGGCATAGAAACTTACAAACATAGCCCCCCGAGGGACATAACTGCAAAAATACCCCTTAGGGGCATAAATTCAAGACCCGGGGACTTATCCCTCACGGGTCAAAACAAGGTTTTCCGTCTCGAATATCGGTTTCTTCTCGGAAAGGTAGAAGAGAAGAGATCTCGGAGAGATTTCGAAAAAATCTCGGGAGATCAGGTTCAGTGATTTCGGAAAAATGTTTCATATATATAGCCTATTTCTAAGAAAATGCTATTTTTTTTTTTACTAACCACTCACTCAAGTTCACAAACATGTTTTTCTAATTGACAACTCAATTTTACAAAATAAAGAGTAATGATAACAATAACAAATCCATTCACATGCACCAATGTTAATATACATAAAAAGTTACACCAAAAAATATACGTAAAATGGTACATGACTCACAAACTCAAGAATACATAAAAAATCATAAAAAATGGTTCATGTATCTCTGTCTTCCCCCTTCTCTGTCTCAGACAGAGAGATGGAGGAGACAGGGAGAGAGAGAGAGAGAGAGAGAGGCTGGGAGACAAAGAGAGATTGAGAGACAGAGGGTGGGAGACAGACAGAGAGGGTAAGAGAGTCCAAGGGAGAGTGTCACAAAGGGAGAGACAGAGAGTCTGGGGGAGAGGGAGAGACAAAGAGAGACTGAGGAGAGAGAGAGAGAGCTTAAGGGGCTGAGGTAGAGAGAGACAGGGAGAGAGGAAGGAGGAAATCGGGGAGGTGGGGGAGAGAAGATCTCGGTTTCGGGGGTTTCGTTTCTCGTGACCTTTGGAGAGACAGAGATCTCGGACATCTCGTAAGAGATGGAAAACCATGGGTCAAAACAAACGAACAGAATCATTGAGTGCTCCACAGATGCTTTATTTTTCGGTGTGTAGACCTCGTAGGTGTCCCCCGTGCTGGACCCTTGGGTGTCTATTCATAGAAGGTAGGGAGCCCACATTGACAAAATTGTGAGGATTTGCCTCAATTCTGAGAAAAATATAGGTTTTGGCCTCAATTCTGACAAGGTGGGGTGGTCCAACCTTTTTTTCTCCCCTTCTCTTTTTTTTTTGGGAACACGGACCCTGGGGGGGCTGCCCCGCAGGACCCCGCGGGGTCAAGTGACCCTGCGGGGGTCACATAGACCCCCGCGGGGTCGGTTGACCCCGCTGGGGGGCCAATGGGGTGACACGACCCCCACTGGGGGCGGTCGACCCCGCTGGGTCCCCAGCGGGGTGACGGGGTCGGTCAACCCCGCTGGGCCGCGGTCCCGCGGGGGCCGGTTGACCCCCCTGGGGTCCAGCGGGGTCATTTGACCCCTTGGGCACCCTTTTGGCCTGTCTGTGAGTGTTTTCTCCCTTTTTTCGTCGCCCTGGGTCGAGGAGAAGCCGCTGTTCATCATTTATTGCTCCCCGAGGCCCACTCTTCGCCGCGTGGCAGCAATACGTCGGTGGAGACTCGTGCGGGAGCGGAGGATTGTCCGTTTGTCGTTTGATTGCGCTCCGCTTGCTTGGAGGGGAGTCTTTGCATCCGTCCGTGCCGTGTGATACACAATTGTTCGGCTATTTTGACAGGTGTGCATGTGTATCTTCCTCCTAATTTTCCTTGTTGCGACGCCGCTTGTGATTATGTGGTTGGGCCAATGGA
Source organism: Amorphophallus konjac (assembly GCA_022559845.1). NCBI lineage: Eukaryota > Viridiplantae > Streptophyta > Magnoliopsida > Alismatales > Araceae > Amorphophallus > Amorphophallus konjac. Next base: position 361,646,908 of record CM040120.1, read on the forward strand.
CCCTAACGTCCGACGACATCGGCGCTACGCCGTATTTTTCATAGGTTGTTTTGGAAAAAAATTCTCGAAATATTTCGAAAAAATTACGGATGCAACATTATCATATGGGGGTAGATTGGTACTATGCAAATATGTTTTGGACAGCCTCTCTATCTACTTTCTATCCACTTTCAGGATCCCTATATTAGTGGTGAAGAAGCTTCATTCCATCCAAGCAAGGTTCTTCTGGCATGGCAATAGAGAGAGGGGTAGAGGGTGGCATGACATTGCTTGGGGGTGGGCCTGCAAGCATAAGGATGAAGGAGGACTAGGATTAAAAAAACATTAGGGACTTCAACCTTGCCCTTTGCAAGTGGATCTAGAGACTTGGCACCGAGGAGGGGGCCTTTGGAGGACTGTTATCCACCCGAAGTATTATAGCAGAACAAGAATATGGGATTTGGCCATCCCACATCAACACCATATGTCACACATGTGGAAGGGCATTATGAAGAGCTCTGATATTATTAGGACGTTGGTCAGAGTATCACTAGGAGATGGCCATTAATGTCAGTTTTGGACAGATAGATGGTGTACCGATTACCCATTGGGAGAGGTCTATTCATAGCTACTCGCCATTGCAGCAGAGCCTAGTGTGGTGATCAGCCATATTTATGAGGGACAGCAGGCCGGAGGCATATGGAGCTCAGTTTTCTGGAGACACTTGAGGGAGGAGATCAGTCAGCTCGGGGAGCTACTAGGTTTGTTGCAACATATAGTGCCAGACACAACCAAGTTAATTGTGTAAAGATGGAGATGGGATAGAGAGGGGCACTACTCAATCAGGTCAGCATATCATGTTATTGTATATGGTGGGCTGCGCCACCCACTATGGAAGCAAGTTTGGAAACCGAGGAGTCCTCTAAAGTCAAGGTGCTTTTGTGGAGAATCTCCCACAGTAGGCTCCCTACATGTGATAGGCTAGCTGCCTTCGTGGAGGGAATTCCCACTGCTTGCTGCCCATGTGGGGTGGAGGAAGAAAGCATTAATCGTTTGTTCATGTGATGCTCTATTACCTTGGAGGTTTGGGGTCATATTTTAAACAAGGTGAGGTCTCATTGGCAGCCGAAAGACAGTGTCCACCAACTCATGGAGTGGCATACGCCTTGGCCTTGCAAGGGTGACAGGTGGGTATGGTGCTTCATTCTCCACACTTGACTGTGGGCCCTTTGGGGAGAGAGGAACGACAGAATTTTCAAGAAAGAAGCGACTATCCCGGATAGAGTAGGGGATTTTGTTGGGGAAGGGGTCTGAGAATGGGCTAAGCTCTTGGCCAAAGTAGGCACACAAACTTGTACACTTTTCGCTTTGTTGGGGGGATAGAAACTTTCACACCCTCTTGGTGTGAACTTTTGTAAAGGGGGTGCTGGGGTTTTTTGGACTTTTCTCATACCACACTTGTAAATCCCCTTTTTTCTTATTAATATAATCAGTGGTACCAACCACTTCCAAAAATAAAATTTAGGTTTTTGTTCATCAAGTAATTTAGTGAGGTTCAGAGTGATTATCTATGTTAATTTAATTGCCTGCCTGCTATTTAATTACTTGCAAGCTTGTCTTCTGCTGCATCAAAGTGCCTATCCCATCCCAAACAAACATTATGATACAACTTGGATTATTTTTTACTAAGTGTAAATTATTCCTATTCTTATTTCTGTTATCTTGATGTCATGCATGAGCTTTAAAGAATAACATATGTATGAGGATGCTCTGTGGGATCAGTATTTGTCATATTACCATAGAATGCCATATGCTGCCATTAAACCCTACCAGCTGCCTCTTGTTTACCAGGGAGGATGCCATGTTGAAGAATGATTAGCTAATAAAGTTGGCACATTAATCCAACAGAAGAGAACTTTAATAATAACCCCCTTTATCTCTTTCCTTCTTGCTTCTCCTTCTTTCCCCTTCTCGCCTCACTCAATGTTGGGGAAGGGGACCAGCCCCCTTTCTGTGCAAAGGTTACCCTATTTGCAAGGATAAGGGTTCAGGAATGGCGAAAAAGCAAAATGAAAGAAAAAATGTTAAAAGGAAGAAAAATCCGTGAAAAGAAATTTGGGCTACCAAAGAGCAGGCCTGAAAATGAAGGAAAATTATGCTTGCTTATCCAGTCAGGGCTAATAGCAAATCAGCAACACCAGCACCCCCCAACTACTACCCGATTTAAAGTCGGAGGAGAAAGGGCGCTTGTAGAGAAAAGGGACAATGTCTAAGCATCCATTCATGACATTTAAGCCTTTGATTACCCCAAATGTTCTCTTATTGTATTATTTTCTTATGTTCACTGAGTTGTTTAATGTAAGATGTTTCAATTTCAGTAGAGATGCTAATTGGTAGCCAACTGATATCCAGAAGACCATGTTTTGTGAAACTTACGCATGGGTTGAAAACTCACAGCCTGACTTCCATTTAGTTTGTTTGGTTTCAACACTAGCATCTAACAATAGTTGAATTATACTAGATTTTCTCTAAATAAGTCAACATGTTTGATTAAAATGTCTAGTTGAAGTCAGTTTTTATTCTTCTCCCCATTCTTATTGTTTTTGTTTTTTCTCCACAGCTTGTAGACCTGACACATTTTGGGCGTATTAGAGGTTCACTTCTTTCCTCGATATTATCATTTGTGATTACATTTACCACCTTCTGACTATGCTAAGTCTAGTGTTATTGTGTTTTGCCTTCAGATTACATAAATTTCACATGTTCTTATCTTTCAAAGGTTCATAATTTTCGGCTTGCATAGCTCTTATTATACATAGAGATTTAAAACAAATAAAGTTGTAGACGACAAGACAGAGGGAATATATTTGTAATCTTAAGAGATTTTAATATAACTAGTTCTTAAGGACCACAAGTGGGCCCAAAATAGAGTATTACACAAGAATTTAATAGAGTAATCTAAGATATGCTTGTTTGCACGCGGAATTTTCGGACATCCGATTTCGTCGGATGGATATGCGTATATTTTGGCATATTTGTGAATTCCGCGCTTTTTGGGGTTTATCAGACGATTTAGGGTTCGTGTACAGGACTTTTCCCCACCGACCGGAGTCGGTGTTAATTTACATCGGACGAGTCCGAACACCTTTGATTAATTGCCGAAGAACGCCTTTTGCCTCGATGCGTTATGACATTAATGATCTCGATGATCGCCCATGATGGGTACATACTCTTGCAAAGAAATTTGGAGACTTCATTTCTTGAACACATGTAATTGGAATTACAATCGGTCCTTCAAGACCTTTACATATAGTCCCGATTGTATAATCGGGTCTTCGAGATTACGTCCGCTTGTAACCGGAGCCTTTGAATTTGCTTCAATATGTATTTGGATGTTTGAATTTACTTTCGTCCTAATCGGGTCATTGAATTTACTTTTGTTCCCTGATAGGACGGTTGAATTTGAATTCCATCACAAGGACTGTCGGATTGCCAAGATGATCACCGTTGGTCCATCGAAGTTACTTCGTGGTCATGATCACTCTTTTGATTGTGATCGGACCCTTAAGTCGGCTTGGTGTCCATAAAGAACATTTTTGCCTGAGGCGGGATATATTTGTAATTTTCTTCCATCATGGTATTTCTGTAGCTTTCCCAAACATTGGGATGTTATTGGAATTTCTGACTCTTTCTGAGTATTTCCACCCTTTTTCGGAAATAGCCCTGTCACTTCCTGACTTCTTGAGCATTTTCATTGCTTTTGACTTATTAAGAATATATTTGACATTTTTTGACTTCTTGGAGATTGCCTTGTTGTTTGACTTCCTGGGCGTTCTGTGTCTTCATTTCTTGACTTCTCGAGAATAACCCCGTCATTCGACTTCTTAGGTAATCCTTGTTTTAATTTATGGACTTCTCGGAAATAGCCCTGTCATTTGATTTCTTGGATATTCCTTGTCTTCATTTCTTGACTTATCAAGAATAACCCCGTCATTTGACTTCTCAGGTATTCCTTGTCTTAATTTCTGGACTTCTCGGAAATAACCCCGTCATTCGACTTCTCAGGTATTCCTTGTCTTAATTTCTGGACTTCTCGGAAATAACCCCGTCATTCGACTTCTTGGGTATTCCTCGTCTTAATTTCTGAACTTCTTGGAGCTCCATGAAACGATATATGGATTTGGATGGTTAGCCATAAGCCGAACCCGGGAGAGCGCACATCGCTTCACAGAAGGGGCGTGCTCCCGGCTCCACCGAGTCGTGCAAACGGCGTAAATCAGAACAAGGGTATTTTGGTAATTTTGAGACCCCACAAATGAGGGTATTTCTGTAATTTTCTCACAACCAGGGGTGTTTCTATAAGTTTTCCTTCATCGGGGGGATTTCTGTAATTTTCCCACTATCGGGGGCATTCCTACAATTTTCCCGCCATCGGGGGGATTTCTACAATTTTCCTGACATCCGGGGTATTTCTGCAATTTTCTCGACATTCGGGGTATTTCTGTAATTTTCCCGTCATCGAGGGTATTTCTGCAATTTTCCCGCTTCTGGGGACCTTTCTGTAATTTTCTCACCACCGGAGACATTTCTGTAATTTTCTGCCCAGCGGGGGTATTTCTGTAATTTTTCCTCTATCGGGGGTATTTCTGTAATTTTCCCGCCATCGGGGTCATTCCTGCAGTTTTCCCGCTATCGGGGGTATTTCAGCAATTTTCTGACCACCGGTAGTATTTCTGTAATTTTCTGACCACCGGGGGCATTTCTATAATTTTCTGTCCACCGGGGGTATTTATGTAATTTTCTGCCCACTAGGGGTATTTCTGTAATTTTCTGTCCACCGGGGGTATTTCTGTAATTTTTCCGCTATCGGGGGTATTTCTGCAATTTTCGTGTCCTTAGCGACATTTCTGCAATTTTCTTGCCCTTGGGGGCATTTCTGTAATTTTTCTGCCCTTGGGGACATTTCTGCAATTTTCCTGCCCTTGGGGATATTTTTGCAATTTTTCTACCCTTGAGGGCATTTCTACAATTTTCCAAGGCATTTCTACAATTTTCCTGCCCTTGGGGGCATTTCCATAATTTTCCAAGGTTCTTCATGGACTTTGGCTGTTTATGAAATTTGTATGGATCTTTATTCCAGCAACTTTGATAATCAAAAGACATCTTGAAATCTTCAAGCCACCAACAGTTTTAGGAAATAACAAAACTTATTGGAGTTGAAAGCCTCCATCTGATCTTGCACCGTCTTCTCTTCTTTTTCATCCCGGAGTTTTTGTCTTCTCTCCGGCCTCTTTTGAGCAGAGTTTCAACCTTCCACCAGAGTTTTTTCTCCCTTTGAGCAAAGGAGAGGGCTTGGCTTTTTATAGGTGGTGAAGGAGGCAAGGGGGAGATCCCCCGGAGCTTTGGAGAGGGTAACCCCCTGGCTTTCCATCTCTCCCGTCTCTTCATCTTTCTATTCTTCCTCCCCCGAAGGCAGCGCAAGGAGGACCGGGGGGAGCTCCCCCGGTGCGCAGCCGCAGGCGGGCCCGGGGGCCTCCCCCGTGGCAGCAGCAGGTGGACCGGGGGGCTTCTCCCCCGGTGGTAGGTGCAGGCGGGCCCGGGGGGGCCTCCCCCCTGGTGGCAGGCGGAGGGGGGGGGGGAGTCCCCCCGGTTGGAGCAGACCGGGGGGGGAGCTCCCCCGGTGGCAGCGGGTCCGGGGGGGAGTCCCCCCGGCACAGCAGAGAGGGGGGGAGTCCCCCGGTTGGAGCAGACCCCGGGGGAGCTCCCCCGGTGGCAGCAGCAGCAAGAGGTCCCGGGGGGGCCTCCCCCCGGTGGCAAGTGCAGGTGGAGAGGGGGGGAGTCCCCCCGGTTGGAGCAGACCGGGGGGAGCTCCCCCGGTGGCAGCGGGTTCGGGGCGGGGGGGAGTCCCCCCGGTGCAGCAGAGAGGGGGGGAGTCCCCCGGTTGGAGCAGACCCCGGGGGATCCCCCCGGTGGGTGCAGCAGCACGTGGGGGGGGAACCTCCCCCACGTGGGTGCATGTGTGCTGGTGGGGGAAGCTCCCCCGGTGGAGTCCACCTGCCAAAATAATAGAGGGGTGTGGTCACCACCTCCTAGTGGCCAGGTCACCTTTCAAGCCCGTGGTAAGTCTAAGTAAATGCTCACCCTCACTGGTTTGATCATAAATATATAAGAAGGGATGTGGTCACCACCTTCTAGTGGCCACGGTGAGTTCTAGTCACCTTCCAAGCCAATGGTAAGCCTAAGCTAGTGCTCACCCTTCTTCTATTTTTGATAGTATCGCTCAGAAGGTGTTTGATGAAATGCCGATGAGCATTTGGTATGACGGTGACGATCGATTTTCTTAATTTCTGATTTTTTATGAACATTTTCTAAATGCTTAATAGGGAGTGGATTTCTAAACGGTCATGTGCGCTAGGATAGTAAAGGTGGTGAGGACACTGGTCCAAGACGGAAGTTCAATCTGACGTAGGTGTACCAACACCATCAAAACCTCGATCCAGTTGCACTCGGTCACTCGGGTTGAGAGAGCTTACTACCCTCTGAGATGGAGGTGGGGTAAGAGGCCCCAACATTATCCATACCGACCTTCTCCTTGACCTCCTTCCACCTAGTCCAACCGTACCCCTCACCCCCCTTCATCTTCTTCCCCACCGAGAGGGCAACCTTCTTGCTATCTCCCCACATTTCCTTCTCTTTTCTCTCTCCTCACGGAGCCCACCCCTCTTCCCTTCTTTCCCTCTCTCTTTCTCTCTACCACTGTGCAGACCACCCCTCCTTGCCTCTCCCTTTCTCTCTACCACCATTACACGGTGAGCACCGCCCCACCCCTCCCATTCTCTTCATCTTCCCCACCAGTTACGGCAACCACATCAAACAATGCCCACCGTTGCCTGCCAGAGCTACCAACAATCTCAGCACCTCCGCCACCAGTGACCGCCCTTAGTGTCTCTGTCATGGTTTGCCATCTCTTACGAGATGTCCGAGATCTCTGTCTCTCCAAAGGTCACGAGAAACGAAACCCCCGATTTCCTCCTTCCTATCTCCCTGTCTCTCTCTACCTCAGCCCCTTAAGCTCTCTCTCTCTCTCCTCAGTCTCTCTCTGTCTCTCCCTCTCCCCCAGACTCTCTGTCTCTCCCTTTGTGACACTCTCCCTTGGACTCTCTTACCCTCTCTGTCTCTCTCCCACACTCTGTTTCTCAATCTCTCTGTCTCCCAGCCTCTCTCTCTCTCTCTCCTTGTCTCCTCCATCTCTCTGTCTGAGAGAGAGGGAGACAGAGAAGGTGGAAGACAGAGATACATGTACCATTTTTTATGATTTTTTATGTATTCTTGAGTTTGTGAGTCATATACCATTTTACGTATATTTTTTGGTGTAACTTTTGATGTATATTAACATTGGTGCATGTGAATGGATTTGTTATTGTTATCATTACTCTTTATTTTGTAAAATTGAGTTGTCACTTAGAAAAACATGTTTGTGAACTTGAGTGAGTGGTTAGTAGAAAAAAAATAGCATTTTCTTAGAAATAGGCTATATATATGAAACATTTTTCCGAAATCACTGAACCTAATCTCCCGAGATTTTTTTGAAATCTCTCCGAGATCTCTTCTCTTCTGTCTTTCCGAGACGAACCCGATATTCGAGACGGAAAACCTTGGTCTCTGTCCACCCCCAGATGTAGCTCCCCCCTGATTGGCCCTTGTCCTCATCACATCAGCGGCATGAACCCTAGATGCCGTAGCTATAGGGGAGCCAACCCAGCCTCGGTCCCCCACCACCAATGCCATTCCAGTCTCCACCACTGTAATAACCCGATAAAAAAAACAAATGAAAAAATGTGTACTTAATAAATAAATCAACCAATTAAAATCATTAAGCAAGCTAACGTATAAGGTTTAGTAAATGGGCCTTGATATGTGTAAGCTTTTGGGCTTTAGCATGAATAAATTAATGAATATATTTAAACCTGTAAAGAATGTGGGCTTTAGATAATAAGGAGCTAAATGGGCTTAATCTAATGACCCATCACAACACTAAAACCCTAAACCCTAAACTCACCAAAACATGCTGGCGGCGCTATTCTGGGAAGATAATAACAAATAAAAGAAGTTAAATCTTGCGCTGCGGTAATGGTGGAATATAATTCTTAGAAGGGCTCTTTAGGACGATGATTTATAAATAGGACCCTTGGACTCCCGGAAAAAACCCTAACTACTGCATGGACTCAAAGAGGATTGCTTGTGGTCGTGGAGTGCGTGCTGTCCGTGGGGAGTACGTGCTATTCATGGGGAGTCGTACGTAGAGCCTTCGTTAGTTTCCCGTAGTCCTTGTTTAAGGTAGGTATTCTCTCGGATCAAAAGATTAAATTAAATACCATGATAGGATACTCGTCCTCTAAATCATCTCCTGATCGTATCACATCACTGAATATCGAGTTTACATCATGGATGTGTTTCTGTAAAAAAATTGATTGATTGATGTCATGTACAGTTGACGTTACTCGTGATAAACGTCAAATGGGCCTGACGCGTTTCACCTGATTCGTGTCAGCAAGGTTTGACACTGCTTTTCATGGTTTGCACACGCTGGTTTCCAGTTGTTTGCATGTCAAAGGGACATGATGTCTTATACAGTGCGCTCCAAGGACCCTTCACGCGTTTCAAGCATTTTTTGTTATATAATAAGTTAATCAGTTAACCATTTACTAAGAACAGTATTCCGAACGCAAAAACACCATGAAGCATTAAATAGTTAATTGATTATCAACAATTTTAATTCCTAAATTCCTTTTTGTCAAATATTCCTATTTGTTTATTCCCTGTAATAAAACTTACGGTAGCCGACTATTTCATGTTATAAAACCTGTGATAGTCCACTATCCGTGTTATAGAACTCCTGATAGTTGACTATTTGCGTTATAGTTTTCGATAGTCGACTATCGCAACATAAAGATATTCGACTATCATAACCTTCTGATAGTCGACTATCTCATTATAAACTTTTGATAATCGACTATCATAACCTTCTAATAGCCGACTATTTCATTATAAGTTTTCTGATAATCGATTATCTCATTGTGAATCTTTTGATAATCGACTATCTCATTACAAATTTTCTGATAGTCGCATACCGTGTTTAATCTACTTCTTTTTATAAGTAGTGACAACAGTTCCTGACGCGTTCTTCCTATGTTTCTTGACACCATGTTTCTATCCAGTAACTGGAAAATTTATAATTCATGTCACAGAGCTGTGATATGGGTCATTGTTTTTGATTTCTGCGAAAGCTCCCATCTCTTGGAGAAAGAACCCTTCGTCAGGAATTCCTCTCGCCAGACTGGAATCTCTTTCAACGAGATCTCCGTAAGAGCCCGACATCGAAGGATTCTCTCTTCGTTCACTAGGCAGGTTGTACCCTAAAAACCCTGAACACACTCTAAGCTAAGTATGTATGGCTAGACTTAACCAGCCCGACAGGCGTCATCTGTTCTTGACGCCATCTAGATTTTTCTAAAACGCGGCGACGGTCCCTGGCACGTTCTACTTGAACGTTGCAGGAGACCCTAACGCATTTTACTGGAATGTGGTATGAGTGTTTGACGCATTCTAGGCCAAATCTTTCTTGTATGCGGCAACAGGAGGCGACATGTTTCATCTGACACGTGGTTGGCCGTCCTGACGCGTTATGGACTTTTCTTTGGATCGTAGTAACGCGCCTTGATGCGTTCTGTTTGACCTTTCAACCCAGTTTCTCACGTGTCTTGTGCAATATGCTATCTCTTATCATTACTAGAACCCCAAATTAGATCTTTGGCTTCAGAATGATTGATCCTTGGAACTCTCCTTGACTCATGAAATCTCTTGAGCTCTCAAGCCTTGGCTACTAAAATTCTATTGCTTGGAATTCTTTGGCCATTATATATGAAAGTGGATGTCTAGATAATTACAAGGGATCCTTGATCTATAATCTCAATGCTAGGCGTTAATGGGGCTCGGTCTAGTCCTGGGAGGAGCACCCAAAAGTACTTGTGCCCATGAGAGCTATTATTGACCTGGTGTGATATTGCACCGAAGTACTTGCTTGCTAAATTGGTTTACGACATTCCACTCTTGCATGAGATACTTGAAATACTTGACTGGTACTTACTTGCGTGATATGGCCAATCCATTGAATAGTGTACTTGTGCTTGTTCTTTGAACATTGAAGGACTATCTTTATATTGACAATCTTGTTCTGGTCTACCTCTACTTTACTTGAATTTCCAATGCTTACATTCTTGATCTAGCTATCTTGATTATATGGTTTCTCGGCATTTAGTGCATATCATTGTCAAAACGCTATTCACTTAAAGATTGTTCGACTCGGAGATATAAATTCTATTGGGCAATTTTGCTCACCCTACGTTATTTGTGGTGTTTCAGGTAACTTAGATGAGGAAGTTCACTCGGACGGGAATGGACAAGAGTGAAGGAGCGCTTAAAGTCAAGCCATAGAGTTGTTTCTTTCTTTTAGTAGCTGCATAGAGTCGTCGTATCTTCCTTTGAGTCTAGAACAATGTTTTTGTCAGTTGGAATATTGGTCATTGGAGTGTTATTTGGAATTATTTAATAAAATAATTATTATCTTTTGGTGTACTCTGTTGTTGTGGTGACCCTTGTCTTTATGCTCTGATTGACTTGATCGTTATAACCGTCACGTTCCGGATTCTTCCGCGCTCGCGACGTGACAACCACGGCCAGCACGAGTGCAGCCACACCCTTATTGCCCTCACCCATCTTCGACCGACACTGTCGGTTCCCTTCTTGCCTTCCCCCACAATGGCCCTGATCGTCGGAGCCTACCATCCAGTCAACACTACCACAAACCCTAGCCTTCAACACCACCCGCCCCCGCTACCACTGTTTTCTCTCTCTCTCTCTCTCTCTCTCTCGAACGGCTGCCATGACTTACAATGATACCCAGCTGGCACACCGGCCAACCTCTTTGCCACAACACCGCCAGCAACCTCTCTGCTCGTTCTTATTCCCGTCCTCACCGTCAACATCATCTTCCTCCTCCCTCTTCTTTGTCCTTTCCTCTTTGTCTCCTCTCTGTCTTGTCCTTTTCTATCTACCCTCCTTTTCTTTCTTCTCTCATGTTCACTCTTCCAACTGAATCACAAAGAAGAAAAGGGAACAAAGCCTCCCCATCAACGTTCGGAGTTTTCCACCCGATTGCTTTGTCTACGGGTACTATCCTATTAGTCTCGGCCCAAATAGCGCCAGCCGCATGCAAGAGAGGCCCAGCTTGGCCCATGACGGTTTGGTTTTTTCGTCCCTCGCCAAAAGGCTAGAGAATTTATAGAGGCTTTGGCTTTGGCAAAAGACATGGAATTGGTGATGCCAATCTTAGCTTTGTTATTGCCTATGATATAATAGTTGCAATATTACACAAAAAATGGAGATGAATGCTTAATAACTTATCGAATGGGAAAGCATAAAAGTCAAATCAGCTATTTTTTTAACGGGAAAGTTAACTGTTATTATGTAAAGATTCTAAGGTTATAGTTGGAGAGAGTTTAGCCCTTTAATATAGGACTTTGGTAATGGATTGTGTAGTGATTAATTATTTGAAGATTAAATGGTGGAGCTTGAGAAGAGAGACTGTAGATGTAGTTATTACTTATTAAAAGAAGAAATGTGAAATTCAGAGGAGATAAGCATGATGTGGAAGAAAAAGACAAGTTTGACACCGGTTAGGAGGGGTGATCGAATTCAACTTCAGGAGGCTAAAAAAACTCGGAGAAGGCTTAAAATGGGATGGCTGGATGTAGTAAGAAAAGACGACCTTTCTAGGCTTAACCTCAAGTATGACATTAGGTAGATCAACATGGCAGCACAGGATCATGTAGTGACCCCAAACGCACGAGGTAAGACTCTAAGATGATGATAATTCTGATGTGGAGAAAAACTGTATTAAAGGAGTAGCTAAAGATCTCCTAGGTGAATGTAAAGGTGAAAGGATGTTAGAAAAGTGGACTTGGTGATTGAGTAATGAAATTGAACAGCTATAAAGGAAAATAGGAATGTTTAAAGTATCATAAAAGAGTACAGGTGATCAAACCTTGAAATAATGCAAAACTACAAAAAAAAGTACTAAGAAGAAGATTAGTAAAGCTAACTTGAATGAGCAATAATCATGGTGGATCAGTGGCAAGGTGACCCCCTCTCACCTTTACTTTATGTATTGGTGGCCAATTTGCTTAGCCGGATGTTTTACACTGCCAACTCCTTACAGTGGATCAGTCCATAAAAAATAACCCACTTGTAGTATGCCAATGATACTCTCTTATTTATCCAGGGCACGATGGAGTAGGTCCACCAGTTGATATTTATTTTGAGGACTTTTGAAGCATGCTCTGGGCTTAAAATTAACTTTGACAAGACATCCCTTATTGGCATTAACATAGAAAATGATGATCTGCAGCAGTTTGCTCAAGTCATGGGTTGCAAAATACAATCTCTGGCGATTACTTGGGTTTGCCACATCATTTTAAAACTCTCACTGCTTCCGATTGGAGCCCTTTCATTAGCAGAATGCAAACAAGGCTGACTATGTGGAAAGCTAAACATTTCTCACTGGGCGGCATGATAACCCTTCTTAACTCAGTCATCTCAGCAATGCCCCTACATTATCTTTCAGTTTTCCACACGCCTTTAAATGTTTGCAAGAAAATTGATGCCATTTGCAGAAGATTCTTATGGGTTGGTTCTATGGAAAATTCTGTTGGGATCCCTCTGATGGAATGGGAGGTTGTGTAGCTCTCAAAGCATGGAGGCTTAGGGGTTAAGCACCTACTATGGATGAACTTGGCCTTACTAGGGAAATGGCTTTGGGAATTGATGGGTGATGACTTTCCACTATGGAAAACTATCTTCGTACACAAGTGTTATGGCAGGCTAGAAAATTTTATGTTGACTTGGAGAATTCATCTTATCTCTCACCTGCTTGGAGGGGTATTTTGAAGGCAGGACTGCTGATGGAAGTGGCAATCAGGTTGAAGGTTGGCAATGTCTCTGATACGTTGTTCTGGTGGGACAGATGGAGTGGTGACAATCCTTTGAAAACTTCCTTCCCACGAATGTTTCAGTTAGCCTGGGACAAATGGAATAAAGTTTCTCAGAATTACCAACTTGTAGCAGGTCATGTTCAGTGGAATATTCAATTTTGAAGAACCTTTGCAGAGGAGGAAGCAGAGTATATAGCTCTGATAAATCCACTGCAGACTACATCCGAGAACTTAAGTAGATCAGATCAGATCACTCGGAATGGATCTTCCAAGGGTTTCTCTGTTAAGAATTTCCACTAACTAATGGATGACCAGCACATACCATATTTGTTTACTCTCATGTGTGGAAGGTTAAGTCCCCCCTGAAAGTACAAACCTTCATGTGGCTGCTCTCAGCAAGGAGAATTATCACAAAGTTGTATAGAAGGAAGTGGTGGGGACACTGTGATGTTCTTTGCTCCTTTTGGGGTAATCATCCAGAGGATCTCGACCACCTGATGTTCACATGTTCCTTCAGCTTGGGAGTTTGGGAAGTGATGGGCCAGGTCTTTAATGTTACAGGGACATTCACAAATATCCAACAAATGTAGGCGCATTTCATGGCTCAAAAGGTGGCAACAACTGATAAAGAATGAAGGTCTCTGTTGTCTCTGATTCCACATGCCATATGCTGGAGTCTCTGGTGGGAGCGAAATGATCACATCTTCCAGGGATTATATTGAGAATACTTCTCTTAGGGCATTGTCTTTCATTTACCGGCGGTTTAGATACATTGTTTGTATGTCTTTAGTGGAGTGGAGGAGGGCAATTTCTTATTTGTAGTGTAGTTTGCCCAGGTACCTTCTTTGTCTCCTTTTTCTTTTTTGAGTGTGAGGAATCTCTCCTCACCTTTTCCATTGTACTACCTCGGTTTATTCTTATAAAATTGGTGGTACAATCCACATTTCTTTCAAAAGAAAAAAAGCTTGAATGCTTTTGAAGAATTATATCATTTTCAAGAGAGATAGCGGGAGTAATAATGAAAGCATCTTTATTGAACAATATGGCATTAACCCAATACAAGAAAGTTCCTAATATAAGTGGGAATTGGACTACTCCCTAGTAAGAATAAGACACATATACTCTAATCTATCTGGAACTTGTTTCTACAATTCTAATCTAAGGACTCTAGTACTCTAATCTAGGTAGAACTACAGTGGGACCCTACCGATCCTCGTGGAGGGCTAGAGTATTATGTGCAATATGTATCTTTGTCTCTTGCAAAAACTCAGTGGATCATAAACCAAGAGTTTGCAAACCTGGGCCTAAAAAGTGCAGTGCTGTTTGAGACTGGATGGTTAGGTTAACAACCTGCTCCATGGGAGAAAAGGTAGTAGAAATTGCCTTGGTGCCTCTCCCCCACTTTCTTGTTTTCAGGTGCACTATAGTGTGCATACAATGCTTCTCAAGCAAGCTTAGCTCTTCACTTGTAGCACACATATGTTGCTATTGTGCCTTGCATAGCTTGCCATCTCTCGTGGTCTCTAGGACATCTCCCTGGAATTTCTGTTTCTCTAGGCACCAAGTTGAAATCTGGTCGTAGACAGGTAAGGATAGAGTAGGAGGGGGACAAGAAAGATAAGAGGAAGTGAAGAGGAGGGATATAAGTAGGAGAAAGAGGAGGAGGTGGCTAGGAAGTCAACAAGTAGAACGGAAATGGTGAAGAGAAGATGAAAATGAGTGGGAGGAGATGATGATGATGTTGAAGGATGAAGAGGAGGAGACCGCATGGTACTGTAGCGGTCCAATTGAGGAGGCCATTCTGCCATCAAAGAGTCTTCATCTTGTCTTCCTGGAGTCTGGCAGCCTGCTGCATCACCTTGAAGCCTGCAGATCGTGGGAATCTGAGAGCTGTCCTGTTAGGGCATTTTGAGATTAGTTGTGCAAGGGGTCTTCTTGCTTCCTTGCATCGTCCCTTTTGCAAGCCTGTTGCGCCCTTCTAAGAGCCTTATTTTGGGGCATTACTGTGGTAACTCTTGTTCTGGGTTTTCTCTTGCTGATTCTTGATTCTCTTGTTTTGGTTCCTCCTTGTGGGATCTCAATGGATAAGACTGCAGTGATTTCAGTTTGCTTAAATGGCAAAAGTTATTTTTTATGGAAGTTTAGTATGAAGTGCTTTATCCTAGGCCAAGAAGTTCGGGGAATTTGTTGATGGAAGTGAGAAGCAACCTGATGAGAAACCAGAGAAAGAACTGAAAATTTGGAAGAAAATAATGCTAAAGTCATAAGCTGGATTGTTAGCACTGTCGAGCCTCATATTGCTCTGAATCTGAGGGCACATACTACTGCATATGTGGAACTTCTTAAAGAAGTTACATCACTAGGATAATGACTCCAGGAAATACTATCTAGGGATTGGAATTGGTGATTACTATCAGGGCACAAAGAATGTTTAAGAGTATTATTCTGGTTTTATGAACTTGTGGCTGGAGTACAATGCCATTATTTATGAGAAAATTCCTGAAGAGGCTGTCTGCTGTTCAAATCCTGCAAAAAAAAAGAACAGAGATAGTTTTTAATGAAGTTAAGACCTGAGTTTGAGACTGATCGAGGACATTTGATGAATAGAAAACCAGCCCCTGATTTGGATGAATGTTTTCAGGAGGTACTTCGTGAAGAACAACGTATGCTTTCATGGGAGAATGTTGATAATTCTAAGGGAAACAATAATTCTATGGCTGCCTTCACGTCTAGGGAAAGACTTAATGCCAAGGATGCTTAGAAAGTTATTCATGCCAAAAGTTTGATATTGCTCGGGATTGTAAGAAGTTTTGCAGATTTTGTAAGAAGGGAGGCCATATTTTGACTGAATGTTGGAGGAGACCTTAGAGCAATGGGGGACAAGCTTACCACACCACTGTCAAGTTAATTGAAGCATCTTCTTACCTAAACACAGCTGCTGCGAACAACTGACATTCTACAGCTTCCACAGTCATTGTTGAAACTATGATGCCTGTCAGCGTAGGGTTGGACGGCCACACAGTCATGTATATAAACGTGGCTCAGAGTATTAGCACCTATAGATATCATCACAAATTCCACTGCGTTTGAACGGATCGTAATATGAACAGAAAACCAGCGAAAGCATTTCCATTCATAATCGTACATACATACGTACATGTCTGTCATTAGTACGTAAAGCTCATACTGGACACCTTGACCAAAACAACAAAAGGCTCAAAAGGCAAAACTCGCTTACCGCCTCCAAACACTCCAACAGCACGAGCACAGGAAGCTGGTCAGCACTACCCACTGCCATGCCCAGGATCTCATTGACCAGCACCTAAAAAGAGAAGCAGATAACAGTCTGAGTACGACGACTTTGTAGGAACCCAATACAAAGATTGCACTTCACCCAACCAATATAGTATATTTAAACTCCTCTTGAAAACTGTCGACTTGCATGTAAAACTAACTTTTCATGTTATAAGAATATAAATAAGTGCAACTACTTGATTCAGGAGTTAAGTGAAGTAAAAAGATCTCATAAGTTGATCGGAAATTTAAATGTAGGTGGAACAGCAATGCGGGTGTCCCATACTACCGACCAAGGCTTGTTGCGGCCAAGGATGTACATTATGAAACTACACATAGCATCTAAGATTAACATGGTAGAACATGCACTTGCAACATGTTTCTCATAATATGAAGTTGAACTTGGCTTGCAGTAAAGACTTGAAAACTTGCATCAGTCAGAAGTTTGCCAGCAAAGAGTTCATGTTCTTATATTTACTTGTACTTCTTTTACATTTTCATGCACATATAGAGTGTACTATGTGAAGTAGCTTATGAAGAGTAGCTAACATGCAGACTAGTAGGCCAGCAACTTGTACATGACTTGCATTCTTTTCATGATTATACTGTAATATAAAGTTTGTACCCACGTCATCAACAAATCAACCGGAGTAATCAGACAAAAACAAGACAGATTAAAGTTAAACAGAAGGACTACCACCCCGCAAGAAGCAGTCTCTTATATTTGTATACTAACTTGACACTGGCGTTGAGTGAGCTTTAGCTATGTACACAAACCGGAGGCCTACGCCTCACCTCGAACTTTGTGGGGATTTTCTCAGCCTGTCGCCTTGGCGATGCGAAACTCTCGGGCAGGAGATGTGTAGCGTTTTCTTGCCTTGCTGCCCCGAGGTCCCGACCTGGTGTGAGTATTACACTGTCCGTCCTACCCGCTCAAGTATAGTCCCAGAATGTGGGATTTCAAAGAAAAGAAAACATGGCTCAAAGGGAGTTACATGATTCAGATTCGATAGAGATCATGAGATGATTATGGACCTCCTATCCAGATGGATTGAACCTAATGAAATCAGAAATATATACATACATGTCAGGTAAATATAATGACATATATGCCTTGTTTCAATTAACTTGCAAAATAAATACATGCATGACTTGTTTTATTCAATCATCTTATAGTGAAAATAGAAGCGTAACTTGTCTTATTGATCTGGCTTATAGAATGCTGACATGCTTAACTTGTCTTAAAGAATCTTCGTAAATCATGACAGAATAATTCAGAGAAGATCAAAGAATAGGCTTAAGAGGATCGTGATTTCTACGTAGGTCATTTAGTAGATTATAGGATCATAGAATTTAATCGATCTAAGATAGGTTTAAAGGTGACATGCATGGCTTGTGCTTAGGAAACCTTCCTCTGTTAAGAAGCAATCAACCTCAAGATCAACTCCTCCGAGCTCCACTCCTTGAGAAGGCTAAGATGGAAAACACATGACACAGTTTAGATAAATGTGGAACTTAGTGAAGGCAAGGAGTTGGAACGTGGTTCATAAGGTTTAGGAAGTACTTACCAGGTGAAGATGTCTGGAAAAGAGAGAGAGAGGGAAGAAATCAGGGAGGATTATGATCATACCAGGAAGAAGATAAGGATAGGGGAATGAGGGTATAAATAGATCGTGGGAGATTAATTCTTTAGCTATATTTCTATATTTCCCTTGTATCGATTTCTTGTGCTAAAGTTATGATCTCCACTTGTCATACTTGCTCTTACTCCCACCATGCAACTTAACACCTGGCATACAAATTATGATCTCCACTTGTCCTAAATTGTCGTCCACCTGTTATAAAACTCCATTTACCACTAACACCTGTCATATATACCCATTATACATCACTAACCCCTGTCACTCAGGCTTTGATCCCTGCTGCATATTTCTAATCTTTATCAGACAACACTCGGGTGGACTTTCTAAATTTAAAGTCCATTATTTAATTTCCATCATTTAAACCCATCATCTACTCCTTCAAAGTTTTAGTAGATCGTCTATTTTCCTTAATTTCATTATTTATTCCATCGTCTAATCTATCGTCTTATTTCTATATCATCTATGTTTATCGTCCAACTCCTCAGCGCCTACTGTTCATCGTCTAAGTTTGCATCGTCTAATATCGGTTACTGTTCATCGTCTAAGTTTGCATCGTCTAATATCGGTTACTGTTCATCATCTATGTTCCTCACTTAGGCGCTGCATCATCCAAGTCTTTCCGTCTAACCCTATCGTCTACCTTGTTGTCCATCGTCCAATTTTTCAGCACCTAAGTCCTTCTGTCTACTGTTGCGTCGTCCAACTCTATTGTCTAACTTCATCGTCTAACTCCCACTTCGTCTACTTTCCACCGTTGATTGCTTGTTGTACCCAGACATTTTTTCGGAGAAAATAACAAGAAACAAGGGTTCGGGAATTTCCTCGAACACCTTCAAGGCGTCATCTACCCAACCCCTTCTATGATGTGCCGAGCCCAACCGAGGGCCCTAGCCAGCTGGTCGTGACTCACGGCGACATCAACAATTGATTGGGGTCACCCCCGATCACCCAACTTGCGATTTTTCCCGCCTTCGACTAAGCCACCCGGGCCAACCCAGGGGCGCCCTGACACCAAGCCACAACACGTGGCACCCAGCAACGAGGCCGAGGTTATCTCCAAAACGCCTCCCTCCAGCATTCAAAAGCCAAAGGAAGATTTTTCCCAGTCAACCACGGGCTTCAGAAGCCCCTAACACACTTATGCGGCCCATGCTCGCGTATTGGGAATTTTCCTGAGCACCTCTTGGGCGCGTATATCCCAGCCATTCTACAGCAAGCCGGGGGCCGACTCGCGGCTTGAACGCACTAGCCGTATTTTACGGCAACTCTCCAGCAAGTCGGGGCCATCCCTGACCCTCAGACACACGACGATGAGTTGTTTACTTCTAGCACCCGGGCCAACTCGGGACTGCCCCGTCAACCCGCCACGCAACGCGGCACAACTCACTAAGGCTGGGCCCACACGCCCAAGACGCCTTCTCTCGGCTCCTACGAGCTATCACCCTCGTCCCGAGGCTAAATCTAGGGCCCACCGGTCAGCTACCCGAGCCGTTCGACAACCTGAAGTGTATCGGGAATTTCTCCGAACACTTTGCGAGCGGCAGCAACAACGCCAAATGATTGACCCCCACGGGCCAATCCCGGCACCCCAGAGCCTTGAGTCATTTAAAGGACAACGCCAAAGAACGACGGAAGGTCCCTGGGATCATCCCCCACTGCAACGGCTCACCCTGGGGGGGGCGTTCACCCCAGGCGTGGCCGCGCCCAGGTGGGGGCGAACTCCCCCTGCGAGGCCCTCCACCCAGCCCGGCCAATCTCCGCGCAAGCTCATCTCGGTCCCAGTCCCCGTGCAAGATCGATCGACGTACCAGTGTGAAGGAACTCGCGAAGACAGATTCTCGGGATCGCACGAGTCAATCTCCTCGGTCTACGCGCACGCGGCCAACGAATCAGTCCTTGTATCCTTGTCGTCTTTTGGTCACACAGAGTCAAAAGTGGGCCCAATGAATCAAAAATAGGGGATTTATAGAGTTGGGAAAAAAACCCCACTCAGCCCCGCGTAAACCCCCCTGGGGGGGGGGGGGTTACGCGGACCTGCCCCTCTCCCCGGCAGCGTAAACCCCGGGCCTACAGCAAAAAAAACTATTTTTGAAAACAAGAAAAAAAAGAGGGTTTCTGCCTCATGTAAACCCCCCTGGGGGCCCGGGCAGGTCCGCGTAAACACCCTCCCCCTCTCAGAAACAAAAAAAAGATTTTTTTTTTAAATTTGCAGGGGACCTGCTCACCCCCTCCAACCAAGTCTATGTAAACCCCCCCAACCCTTCATCTTCCACTATAAAACCCCCCTTAGAAGCTCAAGGGGCAGAAGCTACATATAAGCAAGGACTCACCTGTAGGCACGCAAGGACTCAAGCCCTAAGGCTTCCGACAAAGACACGTGGAGCAAAGTGTGTGGGTGGCTTGTTGATCGGCTCGTATACGTCGAGGGTATGTCGAACGTAGTCCCTTTACATGGCGTCTAGCTGTCTCACTCAAGTCCACTCCCTCGCGTATGAGGTGTTATGATAACGACAATCACACCCGCACATCGGGTCCGCCCGCATATGGCGCGTTATGATAACACCGCGCACGCCATAATGCCGGATTTGCTCCCGCCATGGGACCACGTGCCCGCCGCTTGCCCCGAGCCGGCCACCGACGGTCCCGACTGCTGACCCGAGTTAGCCGGACCCTGGCCCGGAAGTAACATTCTCGGGACTGGCTTCAACTCCCCGACATGAAGACACTTGCCCTTCGGGACCCGTATCCGACCGCTCACCTCGAGCTGCGTCCGGCCTCCCTCAGACGCCAGCCAGTGTCCGTCCCTGCCATCCAGTCTAGCTCTCCCTCGGCAACTCGGGCATGTACCTAGCTTCTTGTGGAGAACCTTTGCAAAAACACGCAGATATCCACTTTATCCTGCATTGACCCGGGGACCAACCTGCGTGTCGAAATTGTCCCGCGGCTTGCACTAGATGTATTTTGGCCTTTTAGGCCCCCTTGTAAAGCCCATATGGCATCTATAAAGCAAGAAACCGGTTGACTATGCATACCCCTACCCGAGTCTCAGTTTCACCTCCACACCCCTTGGTGTGTGTATCCAGTCTCCCAGACTCCAGTTAACTGACCCTCCCAGTCGAGTGTGACGGTCACCTTATGGTTGCAGGGTATACCTAGTCCTCTATCCATGGCTCTAGAAATATCCGGGCCCTTCTTCAGCACAGAACAAATGTGTTTGGATTCAATCTGATGTAAAATAAACACCGGCTGCTTGCGGTCGGTGGGGAAAGACGTCCCGTACATGAATCCCCGCAATCGTCTGCACACTCGCACCCGTGGAACCTCCCTTCTCTCCACGTGTCGCCCGATACCCCTGTGCCCACGTGCCGCGTTCTGGCGACGCTTCCCCGGTCAAAATTTTGTTCCATAGGTGACTGTCGAGAGATCGACTGGCACGCCCGCACCTTGCCCGGTTACCCAGTCACCCAGTTACCTTGGTTCTATTCACCCAGAATGAGCAACCACTCTGTTTTTACATGTCACTACTATTCTTCATTCACTCCCGGAAACCTCTCGTGCAAGTTGATCCCTCTCGACTTTCCGTAAAAGGCGAGTGTACGGTACTGCCGTGAGAGACATACGGCTACAAAGAAAAATACCCCCGACATAACATAAACTCCCCCATTTTTCTTTGTCGCTTTATTCTCCCTTCTCGCCGCGGTCACCGACGCATATTTTCCGACGTCTCCGCGTCGTCGGGAAACAAAGTTGGCACGCTCGGTGAGACGTCTCCCGTCTTTCTTCTTTTTGCTGAAGAGAAGCCTGTGCCAGCCCTGATGCCATGGTGCCCTTTTCCTATCCTTGCAGGAGAGGTAGAGGAGGGACACATTCCCCTGCAGCTTGCGTTCCAGCAACCGGATTGCGCCCGGCGACCGTCTTCGACCGTCGCTCTCTCTAGCAACCAGCAGTCCAGCAACTATGGCGGCCGTCACATATGGCCCCATCGTCATCACCACCCATGCACAGGTGGGCTACTTGGCGACGCCGATTGCTTTCAGCGACTTCGCCCCTGTCATCGGATCGCCCTACTTTCTAGGCGTGGTCCCTGTGGATGTCTTGCGGCCAATCTTGTTCCTGCTCGTGCGGTCGACTCGCCGCGCGCTTCGCCAGCATCGGTGTCCCGCCCAAGCACCAGACTCGGGGCCTCCACTACCGGCCGCCGCAGGGGTCCCAGATCGTCTCTGGCCCGGACAAGCGTCAACTCCCGGGTCCAACTTTGACTGACTTCCAACATAGGCCTCGTGCCCCGGACTTCGGCTACTATCGCATCAGTTTGCCTGGGTCTCCAATCCCAAGCTCCAGCCAAGCCTGCACCCGATACGGGCTCCTTACCCCGGGTCCACGGCTCCGCGGCACCTTACTCGGGTTTTCAACCTCGAGTTCCAGTCAGGCCTGCACCCGATGCGGGCTCTTTGCCCGGGTTCAAGGCTCCTCAGCACCTTACTCGGGTTTCCCACCTCGAGTCCCAGTCAAGCCAGTACTCAACACGGGTTCTCAACCTAGAGTTCGAGGCTCCCCAGCATCCGGCTCGGGCACACAACCCCGGGTCTCATCAAGGTCGGTCCCCAATGCGGCCTCTCCACCTTGGGCGTCCGACCTCCTAGCTCCACAACGGGATCTATACCCCCACGAGCCAGCAATGCCGTATTTTTCGTCTGTTGTTTTACAATGGAAATCTCAAAATATTTTGAGAGAATTATGGGTGCAACAAATGCCCCTCACGGGACATCCGTCACTGTCGGAGGCGGGGGCGGACGGCCCGTGCCCTTTGAAGGGAATTTTGACTTCATGTCTTTTGTGTAGTCTTTGCAATTTTTGGGACTGCATTCAATATTTAAATTGCTGTCCTGCATTACTTTGACCTGACATCTCTTTTTTTTTTCTTGCTCCTCTGCATTTGTCGGCATGGCTCGTACCAGTAGCGATGGGAGCCGGTCGAGGAGGCTGAGGGCCAGGGGCGCGGACGAATGCCATGTTGAGCACACGAAC
Organism: Amorphophallus konjac; assembly: GCA_022559845.1. NCBI lineage: Eukaryota > Viridiplantae > Streptophyta > Magnoliopsida > Alismatales > Araceae > Amorphophallus > Amorphophallus konjac. Next base: position 361,669,901 of record CM040120.1, read on the forward strand.
CAGCATATGCCGCCTTTTCCTCCCCGTGTTATTGATGAGGAGAATTTCAGCCGGCTCGACTTCGGCTATCTGTGGGTCGCTGAGGGCCCAACAGAGAGTGCTGGGGATCATGAAGGCCTCGTGGACATATCCCGCATTACTCGGAGGGACGGCCTTTATACATATGACCGTTCGGGAGGATATCCTCGTCACTATCCCCTGGACCGTCACCTGTACTGCTTCCTTCAGAGCTTTGCACTGATTGGCATGGAGGATGATGACCCCTCGCTGCCCGAGGAGAGGCGCCACCTTGAGCGGGCCATATTAGCAGGGAGAGACAGCATGCAGGGACTATGTTCCCTTGCCTATCCGAGCTTTCCATAGGGTTTCACTCGCCAGAGTCAGTACCCAGATCGGCAGAGTCTGGGCTCTTTTCAGCGACACGAGAGTCTCACGGTTCGGGTCGCCCCACTAGCTCCAGCAGTCTGGCACATGCATGGGCAGCATAGGACAATGGGTCTGACCGTGGATGGCCTTTTCTTGACGCCCTCCGGGGCTAATTTTGCACAGGAGGAGTACGCCCATGACTGCATGGTCGAGAGGGTTATAGCATTGAAGACCCCCAGCTGGTACGGGAAGTGGTCAGTTCTCCCGTCTCATGGCTATCATCGTGGCGCGACAGAATGGCTCTAGGGCGTCTTGACTGTTTATCGGTCGGTGCTGGATAGGGTAGGGATCCGTCATGTAGTGACGGCCGCTTTGTACTCCTACCCTTGTCACACAGGCTTGCTGCAGACCTTGGTGGAGAGGTTCAACCGTCGGTGGAATACTTTTGTTACAGTTGGAGGAGAAACTTCTTTGGACATCTAGGCTTTCCAGGGGATTTCTGGTCTTCCGATCTGCAGGAGGCCCTATGAGGAGCTGTCACTTGATGATTTGCATCTCGACTCCACTGATGGCGCTGGACGGTATACGCTGTCATATTGCTTCAGATTTCTCATGAAGACCTGGAGGTATCTTGCTCGAGCTAGCCCTCGCACCTCGAGGGTGACTCTGAACGCATGGGTGAGCCATTTTTACAGTGGCCCTTTCTGCTTCCATGAGGAGTTTGCACAGTCCGACACCACTTGGGAAGAATGCAGAGAGGTTAGGGTAGATATTCCTTGCCACCCACGCCACTTGCCTGCGCCGACACATGGGTGGAATTCGAGGGAGCTGCCTCCCCTTACGTACTAGGCAGCCTATTTGGCCTATTGGCTGGCTAGTTTGTGATTCCACACGGAGAGGACGGAGTCCTGCGAACCGCGATGATCTACCCAGCATGTTTACTGGGATGTGGCCAGAGACTCGCCATTGCTCCAGCAGCCCTACCAAACATCTTCCATTCGCTTGGGGCTTTGTCTTCCCATTCGTCATCGCGGGAGAAGAGTATCATGCTGCCCACTTATTATTTGAGTTCATGGGCAGGTTTGCTGTTCCCAGAGCTTTCTCGGAGGACTCCAGTGGATAATCCAGCGGCGCCACTGATTTTTCTGTTTATCGGGCAGCCATCGCAGGATGCAGTGGTCCAGCTTGTGGGAGTTCGACGGGCTTTGTCTTTTGTCCCCACGAGGAGGGGTGAGGGCCTAGCCCTTGACCACTTCTCCTACCTTCATCGTCCTTATGCCGGGCAGGAGGGAGGCACCGTCGTCAGCAGGGTGTCTACACATGCTTTGCCTTCTTCCCACGGCTTGGCAGAGTGGGTCATGTGTATCCGACCCAGTGTGTTGGTTTACAGGCGCTCCAGCACGGCTATACTTGAGCCCTACTACCCGCATCGGTTTGCCAGGAACTTCGGGTATGACCAGGGCATCCCCTCCAGTGCAGAGTTCCCTTTGGCTCTCCGATTGTACATGCATTTAGTGGCAGCGGCGTTGTTGGGTCCCGTAGTGCAGGACCACGGATCTAGAGGGGGGGTGAATAGATCCTACTGCTAAAAATTATGTCCAATTAAAAACACAAACTAGCACACAGCGGAATTTACAAGATTGATAGGATTGAGGAAATTAATCTAAACAGGTTTAAACTTAATTCACTCAATTCTCACCGAACTCACACGATTGCATAAACAGATAGTATAGTGAAACACACAATCACAAGGAACAAACCATAAGACACAGGGATTTTTAAGGTGGTTCGGGACCACGACGTGCTCCCTACGTCCACTCCTCACCAAACCGGTGAGGCTCCACTACACGCTACAAAATGTAGCAACACGGGGACGAACCCCAACATACACACGCTGCTATTGCAGCAAACCACACACACGAGGCCTTGCCTCAACCTGCTGCCACAGCAGCACGCACATACACACACACCGTTGGGGAACACATCCCGAACAAAATACCTCACATGGAGACACAGCTCCGTCCACACACACGTAGAGCAATGCCTACACCACCACACGGGAGTAAACTCCCAACCACACACGGGGAACACACCCCAAGTTACGCCCAACCACACACGCGGATATACTCCGCACAAAACGACGCATACACGACAACACACACACTCGGAGAACCCTTTCTCCGAACACCCACACAAAGTATTCTGTCAAATGTTTATGAAGCAATGACAAATATATGCTATGACCCTCCAAACAAATTATGTAGATGGAAACTAGAAAGATGCATCAAGAATAAGGCTCCCCCTTCATCAACAAAATTTGATTCTCCTTGGCTCGTTGACGGATGATCATGATTTCAACATCATGTTCTTCCTCTCCTCGAGGCACTCCTCTTTTCCTTCTTTCAATCTCTTCTTCACCTGAACGAATAGATAGAAATAATAAGTTTAAACTTTAAGCTAATCTCAAACAAGAATATAGAAATGAATGGTTTAGAGATCCCCCTCTTCATCTTCAACCTATACGAAAGAACACATGGGCATTAAGATTGTTGTATCACAAAAATTGCAGCTCATATATATGTAAGAGAGAGTGGGCATAAGACATATAAAACCATCCTAAGATGTCTTAAAGCAGATATTCAAGCTCTATCAACAAGGAAATTGAGAAGTCAGAAAGAGGAAGATTTTGTAGTGATTAGAGCTCCCCCTTTCTCTCCTTTGAACGTATTTGAATGCTTCTGTAGGATGAGGACGGTTCTTGAAAGAAGAAGAACGATTCTTGCAAAGATGAGGTTGTAACTTGATTTCCCACGCAGCTTCCAGTAGGGGATCGATTGGAGACTTGAATCCACCTTCTTCCCTTCACATACAAGCTTAGAACAATGTGGAAGAAGCCCTTGGAGCAGCTGCTGCGACGCTGCACACACAAGGGTTAGAAGAAAAACGATTTTCAGATCTCACTTAGTTTCTCCTTAGGGTTTACAACCCAATAAGATGTATATGTGTTTAGGACGGTCAAGAGACAGCCTGGGACAAGATCCACAACTCAAGGAGTGATTTGGGGCTTTTGGACCGGATTGGGAGGACTTTTGGCGCACTTGAACGAAGGTCAAATTTGACGGCACCGCCCCGTACCGGAAAGGGTCGACCCTTGGGGTCGACCCTCGGGCAAACAGAACACAAACCAGAGTGTTTTCTGGTTCAGTTTTACAGGGGTTGACCCCAGGGGTCGACCCTCGGGCTAACAGAACCCAGTTTTGGTTCTGTTTTACAGGGGTCGACCCTTTCAGGCAGGGTGCACAATTCTGGGGTCGACCCTTTCAGGCAGGGTGCACAAAAACAGGTTCTGTTTTGGACAGAACCTCAGAGGGTCGACCCCATGGGTCGACCCCTTCTTGTTTGGACCTGAAAAATAACTAAAACCTCCATCAAATCAATGGGAAACAATTGATCAAATATTACCATAATCCCATGAAGATCAACCATGATTTTTCATCATGAAAAATATGATAAAGCAAGAGGTTAGTTGAAAATCAAGATCTTTACATCAAGCATTAACACTATGAACATGTTCACAATAAAATACATCATTGAACCTATTCAAACATGCATTTTGCTTCTCATATCACTTAACAAAAATATATATGACCAAATGACAAGGTTTTGAAATGATAAGCATGAATCTTTCATTCAATCAAATATATTGACATGGGAGCTCAAACTTTCAACTAGCATTCTTGTATCTACCAAATGCTCAACATCAAATAGCATCAAATGAGGGATATTCATTTACACATGTAAGAAGCAAATATATAGCTCAAGACCAATGACATGATCGTATGATGTGCAATCACACAGGTATGAGGAACCATACGACATCACAAATGCATCCACACATTGAAACCCTGATGACCTCATGAATGATACCATTCTAATAGAAGGGTGTGTTCAATGAACACAATCTCCTTGATTGAGACCTAATTGAAGCCATCTTCATAAGAGCCAAGTTCATGCAATTCTTTCACAGCAACTTAGAAGATTATGCATGAAAGTCCAAGACATCTCAACCAAAAGTCAACAACATAACCCATGCATTTGAATAACATGTATGACCATCAAAACCTCATGTAGGAAATGCATGAAGCATACATCCTCAAACCTTAATGACTCATGTAGGAGGTACATGAAATCACATCATGTATATCTATGCACAAGTACTCTGGGTTAACACACTGTAGCTTTCTTACCCAAAATTCACTTAACTGAAGATATGTGAATTACAAAGCCTTACCAATGGTTCTTTGAAGAATGGAGATGGAATTAACACAAGTTCTGAATGGTGGACAACAAGATGATGTCCATCATGACTCGTTCCTGTAATGCAAGAAGATTAGCACACTATATTGAAATGAGCATAACTGGCATTCAAGTGAGCATAAAGACTCATTCATGTGTTCAATCATGCAAACATGTTCTATCATGAATTCTCATTGAGTACAAGGCATATGCATTCTTTCAAGCATGTTTCACAAATTTGTTCTCATCTTAGAACATGATCCCATAGCAAGAGAACAATAAGGATTCAAGCACATGAGACATGAAGTATCAATAAAACACAAGGTCAAGCAAGGCCAAACAACAAAGTCATTTTGTAATCATCAAAATCACATACACAATAATCTCCCCCATTTTGATGATGACAAAATATTATGCTTTAAAGCTCTCTTTTAAAGCGCTCTCTCCCCCTTTGACATAATCAGAAATGGGGATCATGATGGGGAATCCATGATGGCAGCAATTTTTTTTTTATACCAATTGGTTTTGTTTTATTTTTTTGTTTGTTTATAGACAAAAACCTACAGATAATGGGGTGAATGAGGTGACGAAGAGAAACAATATGCACAATATGCATGAACTAATCTCACAACATTGAAATGCAAGTGTAGACAATATGGACATGCAGAATGCAAGGAAAATGATCCAATATGATTGAACACAGGCAAATAGATATATATACATGCAACATAACTCCCCCATCTTAGTTAGAGTGAAGGGATAGGTGTACAAAAAGTGCAGGTGAGTCATTAAGATCAAAGTGCTCATAATTACACCTTGAGGAGTGTGCAGATAGATAGGAGAAGACGTACAACAGGTCATGCAGTTAATCAAATTTTCAGAATACATATCAAATCAAATTACCATGTGTAAGTGAGTAACATGAGAATGAATTCTAGCCATATGGATAACCAGATTTTCAATTAAACATAATAGTAATTGCACAGACTGCATTTCAATCTAGAGAGCAGCGTATTGGAGGCTTCGCTCTGCCTCAGTCAAATATATCATCAGAAATTCTCACATTGACAATCTGAATTTTTCTAAGAAGGATCAGGTTCAAATGATTCCTTTTTACGCGAGGAGACACATGGAGCTCATGCCAGAATCCCCGGTTACTCAGAATACTGAACCATTTCACCTCATTTTAACAGAGATACTTTAGTCAACACTTTTCAGAAATGAACCACATCACGTCTCAGGTGACATGTGCTCAATTTACTCAGTGAGACTTAGCATTGCTCTGCCTTTCATTTCATCCATTTTTTATATGTGGAGACAGGCAGCTTTTTCCTCAACTGTCTCTTTATCATTCATGCAGCAAGTTGGATTACTTTAGAGTGTTGAAATGAAATTCTTATATCCTTATGAATAACACTCAATTTCACATTAGTACATGAAGTGTGCGAATTTGATTTAACATGTATGGAGAAAATTTAACTTAAAACAAGATAGTGCAGCTCCCCCTATGTAAATGCAATAAGCATAAAATGCTCCCCCTGAGAGTTTGACATGAAGCACACTTATTAAGACTCAGATGCAACATTATTTATCAATGGAGTATTTGGTCTTAGAAGTTTCAAAGGAAGGGGTTTTAGCATATATTAACATGCAAGCATACAATGGAGATATGCATATATGCAGTGCAGAATGCAAAGATATGTAATTTCAGTTCTTGAAATGTTGGCCCCAAAGATAAGATACCATTGTTGGAAGTATTCATTTTGGCATTTATGCAACATGAAATGTTCAAAATGATGTATTTCAAAATATGCACTATATGCATGCTGAAAATGTCAATTGTGCAACAAGACACACGATGAGCTTCATCTTCTAACAGCACTATGTGAATGATATGCAAAAAGTAATATAAAAATATGTAATGTGATGCAAGATTTCAGATTTCACATGACAACTCTAAATGCAACTAATGCAAGACATGCAGAAATATTTTTTTTTAAATTATGAGAACACAATTTTATTTTGAAAGGAGAATTCAGAAAATTCATTCAAAACATCAAAATCATCACATGTGAATTTTTCTTTGAAAATATTTTTGCTTTTATCCAAAAAAGGACGAGTAGCACATTGGGAAAGACCATGGAACATTGATCAAATTCCGTCCTCAAAATGTTCAGCCACAGAATAACATCGTCATATTGAGAGAATGGAAAAACATCAATTTCAAAATTTTCAGCTTGCAAGACTCCCCCATAATCAATGCATGATTTCAGAAAATTCATTCAAGTTTGATGCCATATGCATGGATGATTCATGGTACCAGGCGGAGACACGTTCTCACGCATGGTGATAGCTTTCAGACAGGCTTGACCTGCCCTTCCACATGTCACCATTTTATATACCATGTAGTCATTGAGATGATGATCAGAAAAATACAATGCATTCCCATATGACATCGGGGGATTAGCAAACACATGGGCATTGTATAACAATTTCAAATTCACTGTCTGTCAAGAGATGACACTGGCATCAAGCCCATAGAGCTTTAGCCAAATAATTTATTTTCTCACCTTTGCATTGAGTTACCTTTATTGACATTCTTGAATTCTTCACTTTATTCCGTTTGCTGTAATCTTCTTCAACTCTTGGCCTCAAGGCAATCCTGCAACAAAAATTCTCATTCAATAGTTTTGGGTACCCAAATCTTCTTGGGTCCCGGATGGTTAGTTGCACCTCTAATGGGTGCCTTCCACATTCTTTGGGAAAACATATCATCAAAATTCATCAAATCACAATCATGCATAGTATGCCCAACCTTTCCACAGTAATGACAACATTTCGAAGACTTCACAAAATTCTTATAAACATGATAATCAAATTTCTGTGATTTAGCATGAATGTTATCATTATTAGCATGGAAATTTCTCTTCCTCACAACAGGATGAGCATGAAATTTCTGTAGGTTGGCGAAAGTATATTTGTTTTTGACTTTGAAATTCTTTCTTTCATTTACTTGCCAACACTGTGACACACGGTGTCCTACCTTTTCACATTTAAAACAAACAACCCTTTTTCTTTTGGAAACAAGTTCATTTTTGCATCTTTTCAAATCATCCGATTTCATAACGAAACAATCATTCATCAAATGACCATGCTTACCACAATAATGACAATTATCATTTGTTGATTTTGGAGCATGGTTTTTGTGACTTTTGTGAGCATGAATCCTATTACTCCTGGGTTGAGCCTGAGCCTTGGGATTTGATTTCTCAACACAAGAAGCATTTGACATATTTGAGGAACATGAAGCATGCACAAAAGATGTTTGAGTCTTTAGCCCAAAGGCTTTCTTTTTGGTGACTTCATACCCAAGACCTTCTCTTTGAAAATTTACCTTGGTCTCCAAAATCTTGTTCAGATTTTCTTCCCCATTCAAAAACTTACACAAAGAAGCATTCAGATCAAGAATTTCTTTTTCAAATGATGAAATATGCAATTCATAGGAAATGATCTCATTATCATAAGAAATGACTTTTTCATTCAATTGGGCATTGATGGTTTTGTAACTCTCCATCATTTGTTCTAGCACATGCATCTTTTCACAATCATCAACAACCAAACTTTTTCCTTTTTCAAAAGCAAGTAATTTTTTAGACATGGTTGTATTTAGATGTTTCAGTTTTTCATTTTCAGATTTTAACAAAGCATTTTCATTTTCAAGAAACTTCATGCTGTCTTCAACCAGAGATGTCTGAATCAATATAGCACTATTTTCTTTTTTAAGTTCTTCATTTTCATTTGTAAGTTTATCATTCATAATCAATTCATGGCAAATATCCTGATGAATTGAGTTTGATTCCATTTTGTTTCTTAGATCTTTTTCAGTTTTCTTCAATTGATCGATTTTATTCTTGAGGGCAACATTCTCATTTCTCAAGCAAGCACTGGTTTCTTTGTGACATTCAACATCATGCTCTAAAAGTTCATTCAAGTTATCAAGCTCAGAACATTTGTCACAAGATCCATTTCCATGGAGCATGTTTTCAGATTTCTTTTTCAATTTTCTATTTTCCAACTTGATTTTCTTATATTGTATTTCCAACTCATCATAAGCATCAACAAGATCATCAAGAGTAAATTCTTCAGTATTAGAATTTACCTCTTCTACATTTTCATGACTATGTTGATCAGCATCATCGGCCATGAGACATTTTTGCCTTTCCTTCTCTTGATCTTTGATCAACCGGTCCATGAGCTCCTTTGCCGTCTTACAAGAAGATACAAATGGATATTTGTTAGTACTTACAGAAGCTTTCAATAATCTCAAAGCAGTAACATTATCATGGTGCATCATTTTATCTTGATTAGACCATTTGGTCTCATCTAGAGGTAATATTTGTGGATCATGAGAAATCAATTTCCAAAGACTAGGATTAATAGAATTAATCACCACACACAGTTTGCCTAGCTATGAATTAAAATTCGAACCAGTGAGGATTGGCAAGCAATTCATTGTGATATGTTCAGAAAAATTCATGATTGTAGAATGCACTAGGATCACTCTGTAGATCGCAAGATCCAGGGACAACAGAGCCTCGCTCTGATACCAATTGTTGGGTCCCGTAGTGCAGGAACACGGATCTAGAGGGGGGGTGAATAGATCCTACTGCTAAAAATTATGTCCAATTAAAAACACAAACTAGCACACAGCGGAATTTACAAGATTGATAGGATTGAGGAAATTAATCTAAACAGGTTTAAACTTAATTCACTCAATCTCACCGAGCTCACACGATTGCATAAACAGATAGTATAGTGAAACACACAATCACAAGGAATAAACCACAAGACACGGGGATTTTTAAGGTGGTTCGGGACCACGACGGGCTCCCTACGTCCACCCCTCACCAAACCGGTGAGGCTCCACTACACGCTACAAAATGTAGCAACACGGGGACGAACCCCAACATACACACGCTGCTATTGCAGCAAACCACACACACGAGGCCTTGCCTCAACCTGCTGCCACAACAGCACGCACACACACACACACACTGTTGGGGAACACACCCCGAACAAAATACCTCACACGGAGACACAGCTCCGTCCACACACACGTAGAGCAATGTCTACACCACCACACGGGAGTAAACTCCCAACCACACACGGGAAACACGCCCCAAGTTACGCCCAACCACACACGCGGATATACTCCGCACAAAATGACGCATACACGACAATACACACACTCGGAGAACCCTTTCTCCGAACACCCACACAAAGTATTCTGTCAAATGTTTATGAAGCAATGACAAATATATGCTATGACCCTCCAAACAAATTATGTAGATGGAAACTAGAAAGATGCATCAAGAATAAGGCTCCCCCTTCATCAACAAAATTTGATTCTCCTTGGCTCGTTGATGGATGATCATGATTTCAACATCATGTTCTTCCTCTCCTCGAGGCACTCCTCTTTTCCTTCTTCCAATCTCTTTTTCACCTGAACGAATAGATAGAAATAATAAGTTTAAACTTTAAGCTAATCTCAAACAAGAATATAGAAATGAATGGTTTAGAGATCCTCCTCTTCATCTTCAACCTATACGAAAGAACACATGAACATTAAGATTGTTGTATCACAAAAATTGCAGCTCATATATATATGTAAGAGAGAGTGGACATAAGACATATAAAACCATCATAAGATGTCTTAAAGCAGATATTCAAGCTCTATCAACAAGGAAATTGAGAAGTCAGAAAGAGGAAGATTTTACAGTGATTAGAGCTCCCCCTTTCTCTCCTTTGAACGTATTTGAATGCTTCTGTAGGATGAGGACGGTTCTTGAAAGAAGAAGAACGATTCTTGCAAAGATGAGGTTGTAACTTGATTTCCCACGCAGCTTCCAGTAGGGGATCGATTGGAGACTTGAATCCACCTTCTTCCCTTCACATACAAGCTTAGAACAATGTGGAAGAAGCCCTTGGAGCAGCTGCTGCGACCCTGCACACACAAGGGTTAGAAGAAAAACGATTTTCAGATCTCACTTAGTTTCTCCTTAGGGTTTACAACCCAATAAGATGTATATGTGTTTAGGACGGTCAAGAGACAGCCTGGGACAAGATCCACAACTCAAGGAGTGATTTGGGGCTTTTGGACCGGATTGGGAGGACTTTTGGCGCACTTGAACGAAGGTCAAATTTGACGGCACCGCCCCGTACCGGAAAGGGTCGACCCTTGGGGTCGACCCTCGGGCAAACAGAACACAAACCAGAGTGTTTTCTGGTTCAGTTTTACAGGGGTCGACCCCAGGGGTCGACCCTCGGGCTAACAGAACCCAAAACAGAACCCAGTTTTGGTTCTGTTTTACAGGGGTCGACCCTTGGGGTCGACCCTTCCATGGGTCGAACCCAGGGGTCGACCCTTTCAGGCAGGGTGCACAAAAACAGGTTCTGTTTTGGACAGAACCTCAGAGGGTCGACCCCATGGGTCGACCCCTTCTTGTTTGGACCTGAAAAATAACTAAAACCTCCATCAAATCAATGGGAAACAATTGATCAAATATTACCATAATCCCATGAAGATCAACCATGATTTTTCATCATGAAAAATATGATAAAGCAAGAGGTTAGTTGAAAATCAGGATCTTTACATCAAGCATTAACACTATGAACATGTTCACAATAAAATACATCATTGAACCTATTCAAACATGCATTTTGCTTCTCATATCACTTAACAAAAATATATATGACCAAATGACAAAGTTTTGAAATGATAAGCATGAATCTATCATTCAATCAAATATATTGACATGGGAGCTCAAACTTTCAACTAGCATTCTTGTATCTATCAAATGCTCAACATCAAATAGCATCAAATGAGGGATATTCATTTACACATGTAAGAAGCAAATATATAGCTCAAGACCAATGACATGATCGTATGATGTGCAATCACACAGGTATGAGGAACCATACGACATCACAAATGCATCCACACATTGAAACCCTGATGACCTCATGAATGATACCATTCTAATAGAAGGGTGTGTTCAATGAACACAATCTCCTTGATTGAGACCTAATTGAAGCCATCTTCATAAGAGCCAAGTTCATGCAATTCTTTCACAGCAACTTAGAAGATTATGCATGAAAGTCCAAGACATCTCAACCAAAAGTCAACAACATAACCCATGCATTTGAATAACATGTATGACCATCAAAACCTCATGTAGGAAATGCATGAAGCATACATCCTCAAACCTTAATGACTCATGTAGGAGGTACATGAAATCACATCATGTATATCTATGCACAAATACTCTGGGTCAACACACTGTAGCTTTCTTACCCAAAATTCACTTAACTGAAGATATGTGAATTGCAAAGTCTTACCAATGGTTCTTTGAAGAATGGAGATGGAATTAACACAAGTTCTGAATGGTGGACAACAAGATGATGTCCATCATGACTCGTTCCTGTAATGCAAGAAGATTAGCACACTATATTGAAATGAGCATAACTGGCATTCAAGTGAGCATAAAGACTCATTCATGTGTTCAATCATGCAAACATGTTCTATCATGAATTCTCATTGTGTACAAGGCATATGCATTCTGTCAAGCATGTTTCACAAATTCATTCTCATCTTAGAACATGATCCCATAGCAAGAGAACAATAAGGATTCAAGCACATGAGACATGAAGTATCAATAAAACACAAGGCCAAGCAAGGCCAAACAACAAAGTCATTTTGTAATCATCAAAATCACATACACAATAGGCGTGGCAGGACTTCCTTCGCCGTGAGGTAACACAGGGTTACCCTGTTCTGGAACAGGAGTGCAGAGGGCAGTTTGATATTTATTATGCCCGCTGGTGGTTCAAGGCCGGCAATGTCTTCAGAGAGCATCGAGACGCCATTCGGGCTGCTGAAGAGCAGCGTTTGAGAAAGGAGGATCTGCCTCAGTTTGTGGACCCGGCCTTCATCAGATCTCACTTCTCAGGGGCTGCCCGGGTTGTGATCAGCATTGAGGAGCAGTGGCGAGAAAAGGGGTGGACCATCCCTATGGATAGAAGCCAGTATAATGGGGCTTTGAAGCCCTCATGGAGTGCACTGGCATCAGCATCAGTAGCTCCTGCTTCTTCTGTCTCAGGGGTAACCTCAGGCCCTTCAAAGGCTTACTCCTGGTGGGAGGACTTGCAGGCATCTTGTGGGGTGAGGAGGAAATCTCAGTTGTCCCAGCCGATACCTGATGGAGCACTTGGGGGTAGCACCTTTGCAGAGTGTAGAGCCCATGTGATTAATACCGTGGGCTGTGCAGGCCCACTAGAGTATATCTCCGGCCTGGAGATGGCAGTGACTCCTATCGCCATTTTCGAGACCGTAAAGGCGGTAGCCCATGTCCTCCGATTAAAGTCGGAGCAGATAGTTTTGAAGCATGTGAAGCAAGGATGGCAGTATCGGTTTCGGTACCGCTTTCGGCCGGTCTCGAAACCGATACGTACCGGTTTCGGTTTCAGCCGAAACCGATTGAAACCATTCAAAAACCTCAAAAATTTAGTAAAACATGTCCGGTTTCGGCCGAAATCGTCAGGTTTCGGACCGAAACAGGTGAGTTTCGGCCAAAACCAATACGGTTTCGTCCGAAACCATTAAAAAAGTATTATTTAATAGGTTTCGGACCTGTTACAGTGTTAAGGGCCGGTTTCGGATCGGTACCGGCCGAAACCGATACGTTTCCTCCGAAACGTATCGGTTTCGGCCGATACTGCCAACAGTGCTGTGAAGCCCATAGACACCACAGGTAATTATCTTCCTTTGCTGGCTTTTTAGCGTGCATATATGTTTTCATCTTTCGGAATATGTATTTTACATATTCCTTACTGCAGGTGGGGCTGCTAGGGTGGCCAGCGCCGGGCCACTAGAGGGCCCTCCCGATACTGAGATTGAAAGGGGTACCGTTGTCTCAAAGAGACCTCACACTGAGGGCCCTAGAGAGGAGGAGGTGAGGTCCTCGTACCGCCTTCGGCTTGAGGAAGAATCTCCTATGATTGAGGCTGTCTCCAGTGAGTAACATATCTTGATACTTGCTGCTTTTTAAGCTCATATGCAATGTCATGAACATATTTTGCTTTGCTAAATGCAGCTCCCCGGGAGGTCAGGGCCAACGCGAGTTTCTCTCCTTCCCAGGCGAACACTCTTGTGGGAACAGCTATGCCTTTGGACGAGTCTGCGTCAAATAGTGTTTTAAGCTTTGAAGAGCCGATCTCTCCCACAGATAATTATACGCCAGTGATAGCTAACTCCCCTTCGTCGATCGCCACAGGGGTACATATATTCAGCCCTCAGGTAATATATCCAATCTTGCCTCTTCATTGATACATGAAGAGTGGGAAACCACTAATTCTTTAGTGTTGTGGCTTGACTATGCAGGAGTCCCTGATGCTGTTCCTACTGTCTTGACAATGGGAGACGGTGCCGGATCCACTTCTGGGAGTGGCTCCACTTCTGGGAGTGGGAGTTCTGCGGCTTCTGACTCCCTCTCTAGAGGGAATTCAAGTTCTTCCTCAGGTGCTAAGACCTCGAGTTCTTCTCCAGGCAGGAGTGACTCCCGGGAAGAGGGAGAGTTGGAGGACGCCTGTGGTAAGCATCGATGCATTTTTGCCTTCTTCGCCTGACCTCTTCTTATAAAGATTTGTTTGGCTCATATTATTTATTATTGAACAGGAGTTGACCTGGCCGGCTCGATGGAGGAGTTCTCACAGCTTATGGAGTCCGGCTCATTCATGGATCTCCTGAATTGTGGGGATGCCACGAAGGGCGCAAAGGCGGTGGAGGTGGCGGGTGTTAATACCGCGGCACCGAGGGACCCCGAGGCCAGCATGATCGATTCTTCAGGTAATAAATCTGCAGACTTGCGTTGCCTTTCTTTATTGCTTCATTGCTGCGTTAATTAACACCTGTCGCATTGGCTATGTAAACAACGACAGGCCGGGCTACCAAGGATGGCATGCCGCAACCCGATGGGGCTGTTCTGGGAGGGGAAGTTCCCCAGGGCTCGCCAGAGGGCCAGAGCAGTTTCCGGCACAACGCCCCACCAGTGGACACCCAGCTTACAGGTATTTCTTGCATTTGCCAATGAATAGCCCAGCTTGAGTCTGCATTTTGTTTATGGTATTAATCATTTCCTCATATCTGCCTTGCAAATGCTCCTTCCATAGAGTCGACAGTTGAGGTCCCTGTGACAGGGGAGTTCCCAGACGAAGCAAGGCCGATCTCCGTGGATGAGCCATCTTGCTCCCAAGAGGTCCCCGATACGGAGTCTGCCCCTCCTAGCATAGCTAAGGAAGGGGATGTTGTTGAGACAGGTACTCAACTGTTCTTTGGAGCTCAACAACAACTGTATGCCATTCCGTAAACATGCAATTACATGCTGTTACTTGGATTGCAGGGAGCCGAGCTACAGATGCATCGTTGAGTGGACCAGTATTAGCCCCTATGGGCATTCCCATCTCGGCCATTGAGGAGGAGCATACTTTCACAGCTGTTTGCACACCTGAGGCAGCTTCAGGTATATGGCCGTATTGTGCCTTTCATGGCTTTTTGTGCCTATCCTCTTGATCGAGAATAAGCACTTATTCCCCTTTCTTTGATTGCAGCTCCATTAAGAGAGGCTCTAGAGGTGCTCTCGGACTTTCCTGCACTTGGGGTTGAGTGGGATAGCATTAAACGCCTCCATGGCTGACCAGCTTCTCCAGGGTCTCGACCAGTTGATCCAGGTGGACCCTTTGCCGGCTGCAAAGGCTTTGAGGGGTAGCCTGGAAGCCTTCACCAGGAGTTACCATATGTTGGGTCTCCCCTGAGATGCGTGGACCACAAGACTGACAGCTTTGTGGAGCGAGTTCGCCCGCCTTCATATGGCGCAGGAGCAGAGGCGGAAGACTCAACTGGAGATCTAGCAAGCGGAGGAGTAGCTTTGCAGACTTCGAGCCACCCAGGTTGAGGCTGGCCTCCAGGTTGAGAGCGACGAGGAGTGCATTCGGAAGGCCTTCCTTCGGATAGAGGAGCTGCAGAGGGAGCTTCGGGAGGCCGAGGTGGAGCGCCAGAGTGCGCAGGCCGCGGTAGAGACATCCCGCCGTTGGCTTGGGCAGCTCCAGGAGGAGGCTCTCCAGAGCGAGACTCGCCTTGCCGAGTTGAGGAGGAGTGAGTCTGGTGCTTGAGGGCTTCGGCCACTTTCTTGTATAGAGGGCTTTTATGTTCTGCCCCTTCTTGTCTCAGTTACCCCCGAGGGCTTGTCTCGGGCTCCTTTTTTTTGATAGCATTGATGAATAAAGGACAGAGCTTAGCATCATTTGTGTCTATCCTTTTGCATGTATGCCTCTTTTTTTATTTTTTCTTTTGTCACTTTACCAGCTTTACCGCCTTTTGGGGTTTTCGCTATAACTGGCCGCGTTTAGCTTTTTCCAGTATGCCCTTGCGGGTTTTCACACTGAGGGATACCCATTTTTACCTAAGGCATCCTTTCGGGTTTTCACCTTAGCCGGGTTAAAGCCTTTTTGCCATTGATTGTTCCCCTAATAGAAACAACCAAGTCCGCTGGGACATCGATATTTTTAACCCCATTTTTTTTTTTAATACCTATAATGCCAAAAGGCGGAGAGGGTTTGGCATTCCCAGAGGAACATGTGTGCCGCACCGGTGGGACAAGTGGATGGATTTGACGGCCCTAGTGGGATGTGCTTCGTCAAATCCAAAGACCGATGGGTCGAATGGGCAGGCAGCCCAAAGAGGGCGTGCATAGGTCGAGTCCGGTTGGGACATCAAATAAGTAGGTTTAACAGTCTGAAAGGGACATGCGGGTTAAACCTGGAGGCCGAGAGGCAAGATGGGTTGGCAGCCCGAAAGGGGCATATATAGGCCAAACCCGGTAGGATGAAAGAGGGGATTTGACAGCCCGGGTGGGACATATGAATCAAATTCGTAAGCCGATAGGCAAATAGGGTTGGCAGCCTGAGGAGGCATACATAGGCCAAGCCCGTGGAGACAAAAGAGTGAACTTGACAATCCCGGTGGGACGTGAGAGTCAAACCCGAAAGCCGATAGGCAAGAGATGAGTTGGCAGCCCGAGAGGGACGTACGTAGGTCAAACTCAAAGGAAGTAAAGGGTGGATTTGACAGCCCTAGTGGGACGTGAGAGTCAAACCCGAAAGCCGATAGGCAAGAGATGGGTTGGCAGCCCGAGAGGGATGTACGTAGGCCAAACCCAAAGGAAGTAAAGGGTGGATTTGACAGCCCTAATGGGACGTGAGAGTCAAACCCGAAAGCCGATAGGCAAGAGATGGGTTGGCAGCCCGATAGGGACGTACGTAGGCCAAACCCAAAGGAAGTAAATGGTGGATTTGACAGCCCTAGTGGGACGTGAGAGTCAAACTCGAAAGCCGATAGGCAAGAGATGGGTTGGCAGCCCGAAAGAGACATGCATATGCCACACCCAGAGGAAGTAAAGGGTGGATTTGACAGTCCTAGTGGGACGTGAGAGTCAAACCCGAAAGCCGATAGGCGAGATGGGTTGGCAGCCCGAAAGGGGCATGCATACGCCAAACCCACAGGAAGGAAAGGATGGATTTGACAGCCCTAGTGGGACGTGAGAGTCAAACCCGAAAGTCAATAGGCAAGAGATGGGTTGGCAGCCCGAGAGGGACGTGCGTAGGCCAAACCCACAGGAAGTAAAGGGTGAGTGGGTTTAACTGCCCGAAAGAGACATATGAGCTAAACCCGGAAGTCGATAGGCGAAATGGGTCGGCAGCCCGAAAGGGGCATGCACAGGCAGAGCCCAATGGGACTAGAAGGCGAGATTGGATAGCCCGGAGAAACACGGGGTCCGAACCCGGGAAGTCCAAAACATAGGTAATCCCGATGGCACAAAGTATGACAATGTCGGGACGCCCTGGTGGGACTAGGTGTCGCAGGACGACGTAGGAGATATAGCTGAGACATTAGTATAATGCTCTTGCCATTATAGGGTGAAGTCGTTGACTTAGAACCACCCGTAAAGCATGGTGAAATATGATTATTATTTTTTTTTGTTTTCACATTACCAACCTCACCGCCCTTTCGAGTTTTCGCCGAGGTTGACCCCCTTTAGCTTTTCCCGGTGCGCCCTTGCGGGTTTTCTGTTACGCCCCGAGCCTTTATTACAGCGGAAGACTCGCTCGAGGAATGCGAACAGCCGGCATGGTAAGCCTCTTGCAAGCATGAACGATCAGAGCGCAAGGCAATCACACATAAGAATGCAATCGCACAATATTTACTCAACTTCAACTTTCATTAATAATTAAATCCAATATTCGAATACAACCACTAATTCAACTTCCATCATGCTAGACTCAAGAAATAAGAAATTACATAGACTCGATCTAAACAATGTAAACTTCCTAAGTCTTCGCTCATTCTTTATTCACTCTCGGATCCGCTACTTGAACATTCCGAATCCGAACCCGACTCACTTCCATTTCCTGAAAAAGAATGGAAATAGGTAATGAGCACACTTGCCCAGTAGGTATCTTCGCATCAACATGAAGGCATCATTAAAGTAATTAACGTTTTTGCTCTAGAGGAATAAGGTAAAATCATGCGAATGCGATCAATCATGCGATTAAACCAAAGTATGTAAGATAGAATGAGAGCAAGTATGAACTAGCAAGAATGTTATAAGAACATGATATGGCCTTTCATGAACAAGAATGTAACGAGAATGTACTAGCAAGCCACATAATCATCACTCCAGTATCTTTTGCTTATTAGCAAGTACTTCGTGAATTTCTCTAGAATATCAAGAAAGCCATGTATAAGTATCAATCATGCTGTATCGTGTTGTGGATTTTCACTTATTTATAAAGAAAGTACTCCCAGCGCAATGCGACGCCAGTAGCATCATACCCCATGGTTTATAATAGTATGTTTCCGACAATCAGCCGAGAGGACTAGCATAGAGCCCTTGAACCAAGGTACGCCGAATCGGGGATCGGGATCGGATCAGTAGATCCAAAACCGATCCGGCTCGGTGGGATCGGTCGATCTGGGCCGATCCCGAACCGATCCCGGCCGAGTCAGGCCGGCTGACTCGGCTAGGGATATAAGTGTGTAAAAAATTGGAATTGAATTTAGATAAAATCTGAAAAAATATAAAAAGCATTCTAACATAGATATATATCATAATTAATGTGAAATAGTTGACATTTGCTAATCCTTTTGTGAAATAAGTGGCATACTGACATACTCAAATAATACAATGAATTCATGAGAGAGTTATGATACCTTGGATACTTGCAGCTGTATCATCATTTTCATATGTTTCCTTCTTGTTTCTCTATTGCAGGATAGTTATTTTCTTGACCTGTCATTGTATTTCAAATGCCTTTGTTGGAATCATGAGTTTGTAGTAGGCTTCAGCCATGATAGTGGCACTTTAGGAGTCTTGGGTTTGATCTAGGTCTACTCTGCTGATCCAATTATACAACACTCTCTGAGTGCAAACTTTATTTCTATATTTTGTATATAAATGTAATGGCCTTTGGCTTGTGTTGTCATGTTTCAGAGCTTGGTAAAAATTTGTATATGGCTATATGCTAATTAGAATTGGCACTGGATGTAGGCCTGAGATGTGAATCGGGCATAAGAATTGCATTAATTGTAACAAGGGGTGATTTTTGAAATAGGCATGTATATGCTAATAGATCTATGTTAGAATGCTTTTTATATTTTTTCAGATTTTATCATAAAAAACCCAACTTGGCTTTCCCCCCAAACCACTTTAATTTGAATTTCAAATAGCTCCAACCCGGGTTCGGCCGATCCAACCCAGAATCGCCTGGAATCGGCCGATTCGGCCCGATCCGGGCGATTCTGGGGCGATCCGACCGATCTCGGGTTGGATCGGTGCACAAGGGATCGGGATCGGGTCGGACCGCCCGAAATCCGATCGGATCGGGCGATTCGATCCGATCCCGGGTGATTCTGCATACCATGATATCAACAAATTGCAGATGGCCAGAAACACACAGGAGGAGGCCAACATTCAAGCAAATTTCCAGTTGCCAAATGAACATTATGATAAACTATGTAAGATAGAAGAAAAAGGATTAAACCATCTGCCCGAAAACAAAGAGTAACAAAATTCCATCCAAATAATGAACAGAAAAGAGGTCGATGAAATGACACAGTCAACAAACATAGGGATAAATGGACTCACACAAAGAACTTTTCCAAAGTTCCTCATAGATAACAAAACATCCATCATAGAAAACTTTCATAGCGTTCTAGAGTGACTCTAATAACAGATAAATTATACATGATTTATTATTGTAAGAATAAAGTAACAGCACAGCTTAAACTTTTTTCGGTAAGCAGATCTTCAGGGATGGGATGTATTGCAAGAAAACTTTGCAGCCCCCAAGAGATATTGTCCCAGAATGGAGGTGGGGTTTTGTCCTTTATAAGCACATGATTGTTTTCTCAACAACCAATGTGGGATTATCTTGTGGCCCCATTTTGGCCTCTACATAGCCCTCATGAGAAGGCAAGCTTGTCTTTTGGGCCGGGATACCCACAGACGACAACAGTGTTGCAAGAAAATTTTTGCAGCCCCCAAGAGGTATTGTCCCCAGAGCGCAAAGATGGCAGTATCGGTTTCGGTACCGGTTTCGGCTGGTCCCGAAACCGATACGTACCGGTTTCGGTATCGGTATCGGTTTCGGCCGAAACCGGTTGAAACCATTCAAGAAACTCAAAAAATTAGTAAACCTGTCCGGTTTCGGTCGAAACCTTCCAGTTTCGGACCGAAACAGGTGAGTTTCGGTCGAAACCAATACGGTTTCGTCCGAAACCATTTAAAAAGTATTTTTTAATAGGTTTCGGACCTGCTACAGTGTTAGGGGCCGATTTCGGATCGGTACCGGCCGAAACCGATACGTTTCGGCTGAAACGTATCGGTTTCAGCCGATACTGCCTTCCATGTCAGAGCGGAGGTGGGGTTTTATCCTTTAAACAGGCCTTCTTGGGTCAAGGGGTGAAGCCTGGGTTTTATAAGCACACAATTATTTTCTCAACAACCAATGTAGGATTATCTTGTGGCCCCATTCGGCCTCTACAGGATGTCTACATAGACTAGATACCCAGTGATTCATGCATCTCATGTTATCCTTACTCAGTGACATGAACCATGCCACAATTTTGGGAACTACATTCACAGTGGAGAATTAGTTCAAAAGGCATCAATGTTAGGGATTCAAATTCATTCAAAGGAAGGGTAATTATGTTGCTCATGGAAGACTGTTAGTAAGGGAGATTTACCTTCCTCCAAGACTCAAGGTACTCCGAATCGGGGATCGGGATCGGATCGGCAGATCCAAAATTGATCCGGCTCGGTGGGATCGGCCGATCCGGGCCGATCCCGAACCGATCCCGGCCGAGTCAGGCCGGCTGACTCGGCTAGGGATATAAGTGTGTAAAAAATTGGAATTGAATTTAGATAAAATCTGAAAAAATATAAAAAACATTCTAACATAGATATATATCATAATTAATGTGAAATAGTTGACATTTGCTAATCCTTTTGTGAAATAAGTGGCATACTGACATACTCAAATAATACAATGAATTCATGAGAGAGTTATGATACCTTGGATACTTGCAGCTGTATCATCATTTTCATTTGTTTCCTTCTTGTTTCTCTATTGTAGGATAGTTATTTTCTTGACCTGTCATTGTATTTCAAATGCCTTTGCTGGAATCATGAGTTTGTAGTAGGCTTCAGCCATGATAGTGGCACTTTAGGAGTCTTGGGTTTGATCTAGGTCTACTCTGCTGATCCAATTATACAACACTCTCTGAGTGCAATCTTTATTTCTATATTTTGTATATAAATGTAATGGCCTTTGGCTTGTGTTGTCATGTTTTAGAGCTTGGTAAAAATTTGTATATGGCTATATGCTAACTAGAATTGGCACTGGATGTAGGCCTGAGATGTGAATCGGGCATAAGAATTGCATTAATTGTAACAAGGGGTGATTTTTGTAATAGGCCTGTATATGCTAATAGATCTATGTTAGAATGCTTTTTATATTTTTTCAGATTTTATCATAAAAAACCCAACTTGGCTTTCCCCCCAAACCACTTTAATTTGAATTTCAAATGGCTCCAACCCGGGTTCGGCCGATCCAACCCAGAATCGCCTGGAATCGGTCGATTTGGCCCGATCCGGGCGATTCTGGGGCGATCCGACCGATCCCGGGTTGGATCGGTGCACAAGGGATCGGGATCGGGTCGGACCGCCCGAAATCCGATCGGATCGGGCGATCCGATCCGATCCCGGGTGATTCTGCATACCATGCCTTGAACACAATCAGTGCTCGATCGCATCTTCAAGTATAAATCAAGCTTTTTCCACGTATGTAACAATAAAGTATGGCCAAGAATGTACAATTCCAACAAGCTCTTGATAACAATAATTCAATGAATGAATGCTTTAATACGAATCATGAGAAATCAAGAATGACTTATACTATGTTATGCTTATGGAAATAAATCGACAGCATAACGGTACATTCTTTATCTTCCATTCATTATATTAGGTTTCTTGATCAATATGATAAGTTCTAGATCATCAAGAGTCCATTTAGAAACCTTGGAATATCAACCCTTGGTCAAACCTCGGGTTAAAATACTCAAGCAGTGTGACGGTCGTGTACTGAGTGTTACATGATGTGACGCTCCAGTATTGGGCCGTTACATTAGTCTGAATCCAGAACCAAGAAATCGGACTCAGTTGAATGTGATGGTCGTATATTGGGCCGTTACATGTGCCTGACGGTCCAATATAGATCCGTTACACTACTGATAACCAGAAACATCGATAGTGTAATCTAATCAATTGGGTTTTAATGGTACAACCAACTCGGCGTCCTAGTGGGAATCCCAGGCTCGCGGAGAATTACGGAGGCCTTGCAACAAGATTTCCTAGTCCATTGGAAGGAATATCCAATAGAGAGGTCCTCATGTCCAAGAATAATGTTCCTATAGTGCAAAGTGAACTAATGGACAACATATCGGAATATGCGCCATGTATAAATGACTCTATTGATAGAGAGGATGTGTAACAATAGGAAATCATGATAAAACTCCGTCAATACATCTTTGAAAAATCATGATTTAGATACAAAACCATAGAATTTTGTCACATGAAATCAACATAACTTAAAATAACTTAAGATACCTAAATTATGCAATTTCTATCATGAATCAGTAGATAATCTTAAAGACATGAAATCATGTCAAAACTTAGATAACTAGGCTTATTTATAAGTTAAATTAACTAGTTTCCCATTCTGTCTACAGTTACCCTGACGGTCTAGAATGGGTGCATCACAGTGACTGTGACGGTTTATCGTGAGGCCGTTACAGTAATGTAACGCTCCATCGATGGTGCGTCAGAGACAACAGATAACTTCAAACACCAAAGAAGGTGTGACGGTTTATCGTAAGGCCGTTATATCATTATGACGGTCTTACCTTGATGCGTCAGATCGTCTGCTGGCAGTAAAATAAAGAAAAAGTTTATGAAAACATAACATGTCTGGAAATCAAAATACTACAATTATTCTAGGCATGATAAACGAAGTATGGGCCAACTACATGCATGGGTTTTAGTGAATAGACAAGATAATATCTTTGATCTTTGTTAGGGCTAAGGATATGTATGTATGCATGAACCCACTAAAACATGAAATCCATGATCTATAGTACATGAAATAAAACACAAACAGAGGGCTTTTATCCTTAACAAGATGTTTTTTGCCAATCATGAGATAACATACCTCTTAACTAGGCTTTAAGCTTCTAATTTGAATCTGAAAATCGAGCCCTAGCTCTCCTTTCCCAGCGATTTTCCAGCAACTTCCTGTTGCTCTATCTCTCTAACCTCTTGTCCTAAAGATGTGAAATTTTGAGGGTAAGAATATGAAACTAAGGTGATCAAAAAGTTCTAAAGGATTGAATTCTAATTACCTCGTTTAGATGTCCTAATCTCTTGATCTTCAGGGGTCCTTTGCTCTGAATCCTGAGTTACTATGGTCGAACCAGCAACTTTGGAAGCTTCAATCTCCTTGGTTGCTTGATCTCCTAACAAGAAATTTGGAGAACTATTAGTCTAAAGTATACTAAACAAAATCTTCTAAAGAACTTATCCGAAATTCTATCTCCTTACCTTGATTCTTTACGAGCCAAAAGTAAGGGTCGCTCAGTTCAGAACTAGGTCCTATTTATAGGGTTTTGACTAGGGTTTGAAGATTAGATCGATTCTAGAGTCCTTAATTGCCAGAACCTAATCCCTAAGAGACCTTAGTAATGTTATAAACTCTCCCAAGTCGATCTCTTGCAGATAGGATCCCAAAGTTCCAATCTTTTTGCTCGTTCTTTCATTCACGGAATTGCCAGAGTGTAACGCATCAGTCTAGGTGCGTTACATGCATGTGGCGGTCGTACGATAGACCGTTACATACAACGTGGGCATAATTTCAAATTAATAAAACTCTTTTATTCGTTTATCCAATATAATTATCTATAAAATAGTATTTATCCTTAAAATACGTGAATATGCTAAATAACATTCTAGAATATGGGCCAAACTTAATGGGCTTGGTCCTTAGACCTTTTGGATCTTATTTAAATAGGCTAGGTTAATTATTTGACACAATTGGGCCTTATAAATTCCAAAAAAATTCTATAAATAATCCAGAAATTATTACATAAATTCTGGGGCACTACACCCTCCCCCACTTAGAAGAATTTGGTCCCCAAATTCAATACATGGATTATGGAGAGTGTGCTTACAGTTGAATAATTCTGGGAATCTTTTCCGCATGGCTGCTTCGGTTTCCCATGTTGTTTCATATGGTCATGTTTTCTTCCATTGAATCTTGACCATAGGGATAACTTTATTTCTTAGTTGACGCACTTCTCGTTCCAAAATCTTTATTGGCGTTTGCTCGTACGTCATATTCTTCTGAATCTCCAGATTGTCATAAGTGATAATATGGTCAGGATCATATACATATTTCTTTAGCATAGAGACGTGATATACGTCATGAACTCCTGCTAATTGTGGAGGTAAAGCCAGTTTATAAGCCACTTCACCAACCCTTTCGAGAATTTCAAACGGACCAATGAACTTTGGTGTTAGTTTGCCCTTAATGCCAAATTTCCGAATACCACGACCTGGAGAAACCTTGAGATACACATGGTCTTCTATTTGAAATTTCAAGTCGCGTCTACGATTATCAGCATAAGACTTTTGCCTATCTTGTGCCATCTTTGTTCTCTCTTGAATAAGCTTGATCTTCTCTGTAGAATCTCTGATAATATCGGGGCCTAGGAATTATCTTTCCCCTATTTCACTCCAACATATTGGTGATCGACAACTTTTTCCATATAGAGCTTCAAAAGGTGCCATTTGTATGCTGGCCTGGTAATTGTTGTTATAAGCAAATTCTACCAGAAGCAAGTGATCATGCCAACTACTTCCAAAATCAATAACACAAGCCCTGAGCATGTCTTCTACCACCTGATTCGTTCTTTCTGTCTGACCATCTGTTTGTGGATGAAAGGCTGTACTGAAATTCAATCTAGTCCCTAGTGACTGTTGTAGACCCTTCCAAAACTGTGATGTGAATCGAGGATCTCTATCAGATATAATAGTGACTGGGACACCATGTAATTTAACAATTTCCCTTATGTATAATGCTGCTAGGATATCCACAGACCATCGACTTTTGATTGGTATGAAATGTGCAGATTTAGTTAATCGGTCTATGATTACCCATATACCATCGTGTCCACCTCGTCTTAGGTAACCCCATAATGAAATTCATCCCTATACTCTCCCATTTCCATTCGGGAATATTCAAGGGATGCAGTTTACCTGCGGGTCTAAAATGCTCTGCCTTTACTTGTTGACAAGGACAGCGAGACACGAAATCAGCTATTTCTCTCTTCATGTTGGGCCACCAGAAATTTCTTTTAAGATCTTGATACATTTTTGTACCACCTGGATGAATGGTGTACTTGGAATTATGTGTTTCTTCTAGGATCAATTTCTTCGTATCTTCATGATCCGGTACACACACTCGGCCCTTGAATAGCAATCTTCCATCTCTGTAATAGAGAAATCCGGCCGTTGTTCAATATTAGCTTTAATTTCTAGTAACACGAGATCATCATTTTGCAACTTGACTAGATCCTCTATTAAGGTAGGTTGAGCTCGGATATTAGCCATGAAGTAATCTTCTTCCTTCATGTCAATATCTAAGTTCAACTGAGTAAATTGAGGAATAAGATTAGTCATACTAATCATAAGACTTGATAGCATACGCATTGGTTTTCTGCTGAGTGCATCCGCAACAGCATTAGCCTTGCCAGGATGATATTGAATAGCAAAATCAAAATTCTTGAGATATTCCAACCATCTTCTCTGCCTCATATTTAGCTCTTTTTGAGAAAATAAATATTTCAAGCTCTTGTGGTCCGAGTAGACCGTAAACTTTTCTCCATAGAGATAATGACGCCAAATTTTCAAGGCGAAAATGACAGATGTTAACTCCAAATCATGCACATGATAATTTTCCTCGTGACGTTTTAATTGTCTTGAATTCCATTTTGCACGAGGACACACCCTAAGCCAATACCTGATGCATCCGTATATATTTCGAATCCACCACCTTCCATCGGTAGTGATAGAATAGGAGCTGTGGTAAGATGATTTTTAAGAGTTTGGAAACTCTTCTCACATTCCTTGGACCAGACAAAAGGATTTTCTTTTCTCGTGAGTCTAGTTAAAGGAACTGCAATCTTTGAAAAATCTTTAATGAATCTTCTATAATAACCAGCTAGACCCAGAAAACTTCGTACTTCTGATACGGTCGTTGGCCGGCTCCAATTCTTGACAGCTTCTACTTTAGAAGGATCCACCGCAATACCTTCATTTGAAATAATGTGGCCTAGGAATGAAACTTCCTTGAGCCAGAATTCACATTTATTTAGCTTGGCATAGAGTTTATGTTCTTTAAGTGTTTGCAAAGTTATTTTCAAATGTTCTTCATGTTCCTCCTTTGTCTTGGAATATATCAAGTAATCATCAATGAAGACGACGATAAACTGGTCCAGATATGGCTGGAAGATACTGTTCATAAGTTGCATGAATGCTGCCGGGACATTAGTTAATCCGAATGGCATTACCACGAATTCATAGTGGCCATAACGACTTCGAAAAGCCGATTTATAAATGTCTTCTTCTTTAATTCTAAGCTGATGATAACCTGATCTGAGGTCAATCTTAGAGAAATAGTCTGCTTCTGAAAGCTGATCGAAGAGCTCATCAATACGCGGCAACAGATACTTGTTTTTAATTGTGAGTTGATTCAGTCGCCGGTAATCGATGCATAGCCTGAGAGAACCATCCTTTTTCTTGACAAATAGAACCGGCGCACCCCAAGGGGATGTGCTAGGTCTGATGAAGCCTTTGTCTAGTAATTCCTGCAACTGCCTTTTTAATTTCTTGAGTTCTGTGGGGGACATCCTGTAAGGGGCTATAGAAATAGGTGCTGCTCCTGGAATGAGTTCAATAGTGAAGTTTACTTCCCTCTCGGGTGGTAAACTGGGTAATTCGGATGGGAACACATCGGGGAACTCATTTACAATAGGAACGTCTGCTAAGATAATCTCCTTGGATTCGGTAACAATGACAGAAGCAAGAAAAGCTTCACATCCTTGCGAGATAAGTTTGCAAGCGTGAAGAGAAGATATGATAGTAGGATGCTTCTTGTACTTGATGCCAAGAAAAGAGAATCTTGGAAGACCGGGCTTTCGAAAGGATATAATCATATTTCGGCAATTGATATAAGCATCATGATCTACAAGCCAATCTACCCCTAAAATGGCATCATAACCTTTCATGTCAAGGCATACTAAGTTTGGCGAATTGTGACCTTCTATCATCACCTCACTATCAGGATAATAGTTGGTAAGTTTTGTTCCAGAACCTAAGGGTGTGGTAATAGCGACATCTGAAGGTAGGGGGACTGATGCAATTGATAATATTTTTGCAAAAGTAGTGGAGATAAAAGAATGAGAGGCACCAGTGTCAAATAGCACAAATGCAGGACGAGAACAAATTTGAAGAGTACCTTCCATAAGCCCACCATCCCTGGGCGCTTCCTCTTCTTCTAGAATGACATTGAGGCGAGCCTGCCTCCTACGTCGTCCACCAGACGATTGGTCTTTCATAAGGGGGCAATCTGGCATGCGATGCTCCCTGCTTCCACAACGTAAACAAGCGCCGAGGCGCTTCCAACACTCCTCAGCCGAATGACCGAATTTTTCACAAAATGTACAAGCCGTGGCGACCTGCTCCTTCTCCTCCTTGATTTTCTTTTGCTTATGGGAACTTCCACCGTTCCCATTCCTGGATCTCTTCTTACTATCACGGCTCTTGTAGGGCTCCGTAATGTTGAACTTTTCTTTCTTATAATGCCGATCTGAGCGTCGGCTGGATTCTTCTCCTTTCCCTTTTAATTTTTTGACATTTTCTAAGGTCCTTTCACATAAATACGCTTGTTGAACCATTTCCGTATAAGTACGGATGTTTTGGGTCCCGAGCTGCTGAATGAAACCGGGCCGTAACCCGTCCATGAACCGATTAGCCTTCAATAAATCGGTGCTGATAAGATGCGGTGCGTAAGGTGCAAGCCTTGAGAATTGCAGTTCATATTCGGCAACCGTCATCATTCCTTGCCGAAGAGCGGCGAACTCCATAGCCTTTCTCTCTTTTACGTGCTCAGAAAAGTACTTGGCACGGAATAGGGTAAGAAAATCATCCCGTGTATGAGGTGCATCGGCCGGAGGTGCTGGAACCGACTTCCACCATGTACGGGCATCTTTGTTGAGTTGAAAGGTTGCGAGACACACCTTCTCCTGATCGGTGCATTGGATAACATCAAAGATACGATTCATTTCGTCTATCCAGTTCTCCGCTTTGTCCGGATTAGAAGAACCATAGAAACGCGGAGGGTTTAAGCTCCGAAAGTTGCGATGTAAATCACCAGCCCTTGCTCCTGCGCCAGCTTGCGCCATGGTTTGTAATGCCTGAGTGACGCCAGCAACTGTTTGCTGCATGTCATCCCAATTTACGCGATGAGCCATGGTAATGATAGGGTACCTGAGAGAAAAATAACAACTTGTTATTTCTCGTGGAATTGGAAGGAAAATCAATCTTAAAGCTAATTAACTATCTTATCCCGGGCTCTACCCAATTCTCACATGGGTGTGGAAATTTCTTCCTTAGTTCATAGGTAGGGGTCCTTAAACCTTGGACTTATCCTATGACATAACTCTTCTTCCTAAGTCTTGAGATTTAGGCTCTGATACCAACTTAACTGTCACGCCCCGAGCCTTTATTACAGCGGAAGACTCGCTCGAGGAACGCGAACAGCCGGCATGGTAAGTCTCTTGCAAGCAAGAACGATCAGAGCGCAAGGCAATCACACATAAGAATGCAATCGCACAATATTTACTCAACTTCAACTTTCATTAATAATTAAATCTAATATTCGAATACAACCACTAATTCAACTTCCATCATGCTAGACTCAAGAAATAAGAAATTACATAGACTCGATCTAAACAATGTAAACTTCCCAAGTCTTCGCTCATTCTTTATTCACTCTCGGATCCGCTACTTGAACATTCCGAATCCGAACCCGACTCACTTCCATTTCCTGAAAAAGAATGGAAATAGGTAATGAGCACACTTGCCCAGTAGGTATCTTCGCATCAACATGAAGGCATCGTTAAAGTAATTAACGTTTTTGCTCTAGAGGAATAAGGTAAAATCATGCGAATGCGATCAATCATGCGATTAAACCAAAGTATGTAAGATAGAATGAGAGCAAGTATGAACTAGCAAGAATGTTATAAGAACATGATATGGCCTTTCATGAACAAGAATGTAACGAGAATGTACTAGCAAGCCACATAATCATCACTCCAGTATCTTTTGCTTATGAGCAAGTACTTCGTGAATTTCTGTGGAATATCAAGAAAGTCATGTATAAGTATCAATCATGCTATATCGTGTTGTGGATTTTCACTTATTTATAAAGAAAGTACTCCCAGCGCAATGCGACGCCAGTAGCATCATACCCCATAGTTTATAATAGTATGTTTTCGACAATCAGTCGAGGGGACTAGCATAGAGCCCTTGAACACAATCAGTGCTCGATCGCATCTTCAAGTATAAATCAAGCTTTTTCCACGCATGTAACAATAAAGTATGGTCAAGAATGTACAATTCCAACAAGCTCTTGATAACAATAATTCAATGAATGAATGCTTTAATACGAATCATGAGAAATCAAGAATGACTTATACTATGTTATGCTTATGGAAATAAATCGACAGCATAACGGTACATTCTTTATCTTCCATTCATTATATTAGGTTTCTTGATCAATATGATAAGTTCTAGATCATCAAGAGTCCATTTAGAAACCTTGGAATATCAACCCTTGGTCAAACCTCGGGTTAAAATACTCAAGCAGTGTGACGGTCGTGTACTGAGTGTTACATGATGTGACGCTCCAGTATTGGGCCGTTACATTAGTCTGAATCCAGAACCAAGAAATCGGACTCAGTTGAATGTGACGGTCGTATATTGGGCCGTTACATGTGCCTGACGGTCCAATATAGATCCGTTACACTACTAATAACCAGAAACATCGATAGTGTAATCTAATCAATTGGGTTTTAATGGTACAACCAACTCGGCGTCCTAGTGGGAATCCCAGGCTCGCGGAGAATTACGGAGGCCTTGCAACAAGATTTCCTAATCCATTGGAAGGAATATCCAATAGAGAGGTCCTCATGTCCAAGAATAATGTTCCTATAGTGCAAAGTGAACTAATGGACAACATATCGGAATATGCGCCATGTATAAATGACTCTATTGATAGAGAGGATGTGTAACAATAGGAAATCATGATAAAACTCCGTCAATACATCTTTGAAAAATCATGATTTAGATACAAAATCATAGAATTTTGTCACATGAAATTAACATAACTTAAAATAACTTAAGATATCTAAATTATGCAATTTCTATCATGAATCAGTAGATAATCTTAAAGACATGAAATCAGGTCAAAACTTAGATAACTAGGCTTATTTATAAGTTAAATTAACTAGTTTCCCATTCTGTCTACAGTTACCCTGACGGTCTAGAATGGGTGCGTCACAGTGACTGTGACGGTTTATCGTGAGGCCGTTACAGTAATGTAGCGCTCCATCGATGGTGCGTCAGAGACAACAGATAACTTCAAACACCAAAGAAGGTGTGACGGCTTATCGTAAGGCCGTTATATCATTGTGACGGTCTTACCTTGATGCGTCAGATCGTCTGCTGGCAGTAAAATATAGAAAAAGTTTATGAAAACATAACATGCCTGGAAATCAAAATACTATAATTATTCTAGGCATGATAAACGAAGTATGGGCCAACTACATGCATAGGTTTTAGTGAATACACAAGATAATATCTTTGATCTTTGATTAGGGCTAAGGATATGTATGCATGCATGAATCCACTAAAACATGAAATCCATGATCTATAGTACATGAAATAAAACACAAACAGAGGGCTTTTATCCTTAACAAGATGTTTTTTGCCAATCATGAGATAACCTACCTCTTATCTAGGCTTTAAGCTTCTAATTTGAATCTGAAAATCGAGCCCTAGCTCTCCTTTCACAGTGATTTTTCAGAAACTTCCTGCTGCTCTATCTCTCCAACCTCTTGTCCTAAAGATGTGAAATTTTGAGGGTAAGAATATGAAACTAAGGTGATCAAAAAGTTCTAAAGGATTGAATTCTAATTACCTCGTTTAGACGTCCTAATCTCTTGATCTTCAGGGGTTCTTTGCTCTGAATCCTGAGTTACTATGGTTGAACCAGCAACTTTGGAAGCTTCAATCTCCTTGGTTGCTTGATCTTCTAACATGAAATTTGGAGAACTATTAGTCTAAAGTATGCTAAACAAAATCTTCTAAAGAACTTATCCGAAATTCTATCTCCTTACCTTGATTCTTTACGAGCCAAAAGTAAGGGTCGCTCAGTTCAGAACTAGGTCCTATTTATAGGGTTTTGGCTAAGGTTTGAAGATTAGATCGATTCTAGAGTCTTTAATTGCCAGAACCTAATCCCTAAGAGTCCTTAGTAATGTTATAAACTCTCCCAAGTCGATCTCTTGCAGATAGGATCCCAAAGTTCTAATCTTTTTGCTCGTTCTTTCATTCACGGAACTGCCAGGGTGTAACGCATCAGTCTAGGTGCGTTACATGCACGTGGCGGTCGTACGATAGACCGTTACATACAACATGGGCAGAATTTCAAATTAATAAAACTCTTTTATTCGTTTATCCAATATAATTATTTATAAAATAGTATTTATCCTTGAAATACGTGAATAGGCTAAATATCCTTCTAGAATATGGGCCAAACTTAATGGGCTTGGTCCTTAGATCTTTTGGATCTTATTTAAATAGGCTAGGTTAATTATTTGACACAATTGGGCCTTATAAATTCTAAAAAATTCTATAAATTATCCAGAAATTATTACATAAATTCTGGGGCACTATATTTTCACATCGAGGGGTTGCCCATTTTTGCCCGAAGCGCCCTTTCGGGTTTTCACCTCGATCGGGTCTATGGCCTTTTTGCCCTTACCAATCGTTGAAGGGTGACTAAGTCTGTCGGGGTATCAATATTTTTAACCCCATTTTTTTTAACTTGAACCTTCACTGGGGAGAGGTATGTTCTCTGAGGACTGCTGCAGAAACTCTTGCGGTGACGCATGGTAGAGCTTCATGTGCTTGTCATTGAGGGGAGGGAAAGGATTGTCTCCTTTGTGGTCGACGACCGTATAGGCCCCTCCTTCATAGACCTTCTGTATGTCGTAAGGCCCACGCCAATTAGGCTGGAGTTTGTCGCTGGATCTTCCCGCTAGGACCTCCTTCTCTTTGACCATGACGAGGTCGCCTTTCTTGAATGCCCTTTGCTTGACCAGCTTATCGTAAGCATGTGTCATGCTGGCTTGGTACACTTGTAAGTGTTTATACGCTCTGAGTCTTTCACCTTCAAGGTTGGACAGCTCCTCAAGCCTTCTTTCTATCTCGGACTGATCTTGGCCTGGTAATTCGGCGTGGATAGCAACGCAGTAGGATGCCAGCTCGATCTCCACAGGGACCACCGCCTCGGCTCCGTAGACCAAGGAGAATGTTCGAGCTACCCGTAGGGGTTTTGTAGATAGTCCGATAGGCTCATAGGGCTTTGTGGACCTTCTCGCCCCAATCTCATTTGCGGCCACCTACTATCTTTGACAGCAGTTTGCAGAGGGTTTTGTTTAAGGCCTCGGCCAACCCGTTAGCTTGGGGGTTGTAGACAGACGACGTCCTCCAATCAATATGAAACTTAGCCGCCAAAGCATAAACATGCTTGTTTCTGAATGGCGTGCCATTATTCGAGATGATCCGACTAGGGGTGCCGAATCTGTATATAATGTAGTGCCTCACGAATCGGGCAACTATCTCTCTTGTAATTTCTCGTAGCGGAACGGCTTCTGCCCATCTAGAGAAGTAATCAGTAGCAGCCAGTATGAACTTGTGGCCTTGAGATGATGGCGGGAATGGTCCCACAATATCTAGACCCCACTCCGCAAACAGCCAAGTAGGCGCAGTTGGATGAAGCGGATTGGGCGCCCTTCGAGGGACTGACCCAAATGCTTGGCATTGGTGGCATGTACGAGCGTACTGGTTGCAATCTTCGTACATGGTGGGCCAATAAAACCCCTTGAGCTTGATGTTATTTTTCAACTTGGCCCCTACTTGATGAGCCCCACACAACCCGGAGTAGACCTCGTGCATCACGGTCCTTGCTTCCTTGGACGATAGGCAGCGTAGGAGGACCAATCGGTCCTTTTCATGGATGAGCCTGAAAAGCAGGCCGTCAATCAGCTGGTAGGATTTCGCCCTACGTAGTAGTTGTACCCTCTGAGCCCGGTCGGGAGGAAGCCAGCCGTTCTTTATCTTTATGATTGGCTCACGCCAGTCTTCTTCTTCGGGAGCATGCTTCTCTTGAATGCTATTGACCTCGCAGACAGTGAGGCTGGATTCTTCATCGAGTACACTTACCATGAGCCTTCGGTGTTTGACAGTGATATTCAACTCCCCCTCAGGCGGGAGTTTTAAGGCTGCCGCCAACTTTGCCAGAGCGTCAGCTTGGGAGTTGCTGCCCCTTGGGACATGGCCTATTTCAAATAGGTAAAATTTTTCCTTGAGCCTCGTGACGACTGCATGGTAGAGAATAAGCTCCTTCTTTCGGACGTCATAGACGCCCAGTACTTGTCGGATGATGAGATGAGAATCTCCGTAGACTTTGATGCACTTGATGTCCATCTCTAGTGCCAGTTGAAGCCCAATGATTAGCGCTTCATACTCTGCCTCATTATTAGTCAATGACTTCATGAGAGCGCAGGAATTGTGGAGAATGCCGCCTTGCAGACATACAAAAACTATCCCCGCACTCGAGACGAAGTCGGTGAGGCCGCCAGCCCTCTTGATTGTCCAAGAAGCAGCATCAAAATACAACTCCCAATGTGGGAGGTCAAGGGTGAGGACGCCTGACTCCATTTGTGGTGGGACGTTTTCATAATGTTCCCCAGCTTCTTGAGAGACACTAACACCTCTTCATCGGACAGCTCGAAGTTAAGTGACGAATCTTCTAGCACAGGGTGCGCAGCTAAGAACTCCGCCATTCCTTGCCCCTTCATCGCCTTGCGTGGGACGAAGGTGATGTCGAACTTTATGAGGATCAACGCCCACTTGCCGAGCCTACCAGAGAGGACGGGCTGTCTGAGCAGAAACTTGAGCGGATCACATTTGGAGATGAGTTCCACCCTGTGAACTAGAAGGTAGTGCCTTAGCTTCTTGACGGCAAATATCAAAGCTAGGCACACCTTTTCCATAGGCGCATACCGATGCTCAGGCCCGATCAGCTTTCGGCTGAGGTAGTATAAAGGCTGCTCCTTGCCGTGGGTTAGCAGAGCCCCCAAAGAGGCGTCCATGGCAGCAATATAGAGAATAGGGGGTTTCCCTCTGACGGGTGCCCCTAAGACTGGGGGAGTCAACAAGTACTCCTTGACTTGCTCGAAGGCGTTTTGACAGCCTTCGTCCCATATGAAGGGTGCTCCTTTCTTTATCAATTTGCCGAAAGGCATGCATCTTCCCGAGAGGTTAGAAATGAACCGCCTAATATAGGCGAGTCTTCCTTGCAGAAATCTAAGCTCTGTCAAGTTCTTAGGCGGAGGCAGTCCTCTAGTGGCCTTGATTTTGTCAGGGTCGATCTCTATGCCTCGGTACCTGACAATGAAGCCAAGGAACTTGCCGCTGGAGACGCCGAATGCACACTTCATCGGATTCATCTTGAGTTGATATTGTCGAAGCCTTTCGAAGACTCGACGCAGGTCGACCAGATGATCTTTTCGCCTTTTTGTCTTGACGACCAGATCATCGACATAGCATTCAACGAGGTCATGTAGCATCTCGTCGAATATCTTGGTCATTGCCCTTTGATAGGTTGCACCGGCATTCTTCAAATCGAACGGCATCCTTTTATAATTGAAGATCCCTTTAGGAGATCGGAAAGACGTATGGTCTTTGTCTTTGATGGCCATGCGGATTTGATTATAGCCCGACGACCCATCCATGAAGGACAAGGCTTCGTGACCAGTGGTCATGTCAACCATTGTCTCGGTAATCGGGACAAGGAAGTCGTCCTTTGGGCATGCTTTATTCAAATCCCTGAAGTCGATGCAGACCCGAACTTGGCCGTTCTTCTTCTTGACATGGACTATATTGGCGAGCCACACAGGGTACATGCAAGGCTCTATGAAGTCCACGTTGAGCATTTTGTCAACCTCAGCATTGACCTTTAGCTCCAGCTCGTGACGCATACGCCTTTGGGTTTGCTTGACTGGCTTGACTGTTGGAAGTATTGTCAGCTCGTGTTCAACCACAGAAGGGTCGAGCCCATGCATTTCTTTATAAGTCCAGGCGAAACAATCCCTGAACTCTCCTAGGAGCTGTCGATACGACTGCCTTTCTTCCTCACTGAGGAGAGCACTTATGAAGGTTGGCCGATAGTCTCCTTTGCTTCCGAGATTGATCTCGATCAACTCGTCGATGGTTGCTTGGCCACCATCTTCGAGCTTTGGTGGAGCTGGTTGGAGGTCGATGAAGTCTCCCTCATCATCAGTATTTGCTTCATAGACTTCAAATTCTTCGAAGCTCTCTTGCTCCTGGCTTGAAGTGGAAGGACTTGCGTCGTCTTGTTGATGATTAACAGGCTGAGTTGTCCTTCCCTCGTGGGGGTGATCAATGCTGGCTTCTGGCGATAATGTCATTGACGTCTTGCTGGACTCCCTTATAGAGTCGCCAATCTCGAGCTCAACTTCTGCTTGCCCGTGAGGAGGTAGCAGTCCTATGGCGTTGACTGCATAGTGGACCTCGAAGTCCCTCTCCTGGTCATAGCCAAGCCCCTGTATATCTTTACGGGAGAAAGGAGGTTGTCCACGAACTTGCGGAGGATTCTACTGTTGGTGGAAATATGCTGCTCGCGCAGGGTCCTGAGCCTCTGGGATGTGCCGCTTTTTGCACATTTCCCTGATGGGCTTTGGCATATCGTCCATCTCCTGGACTGGCTCTGGTGTAGCATCGGTGGGAGTATCCCAGCCGAAATCATCTTCAGGAGGGCCTGGTGGGACTAAATCACCTTTATAAAAGATGATTGGCTTGTCTCCCTTGCCCTTGTTGCTCCTCCTTTTGCCCTGGTAGGAGACTGTGAAGGTCTTCAGCTGCTCCACCTCGTACTTCTCCCGTTGGGACGAGAGTTGAAGGCACTTGGGTAGTAAGGAGATGTTTTGGTCAATGACCTGGCTGATAAGGTTGGCTTCAAAGTCAACGCTTCGTCTCTCTGGCTGAGTCGGCTTGGAGGTGGCTTTGAGGCTTAGCCTGTGCAGTTTTACTAAGTCTTGGTTGACAGTGAACAACTGTCCTTCCTCGACTTCATGATCCACCTTTTGCTTCCGTTTGTCTTTTATAGGCTCGGGGATTGCTAAAGTGGGCTCCCCAAAATATAGGGAAGCATCAGCCAGGTGGCACTCGTTAGGGTGGAACGGAGCCTGATCTGCGAAGACAGTATGTTGCTCTCCTCCCTTGGCATATTTGATGCATTGGTGCAGAGTTGAAGGGATGACCCAATTCTCGTGGAGCCAGGGCCTCCCAAGTAGCACCTTATAAGATGTGTCGGCGTTGATGATGTAAAACGTCGCTTGGGTGACAACGCCCAAGGCTAACTTGACTTCAACCTGACCAAGCACCTCCTCGGAATCCTGGTTAAATCCCGAGATCTTGACCGCGTTCACCTTTTGTAAATAAGGGGCCAAGTATAGAGACTTGAAAGTCTTCAAAGGCATGATGTTGATTGCTGCTCCAGCGTCGACCAACATGCGATTCACATCATGCCCATTGATCGTCCCTCGCATATATAAGGGGCGATTTTGGCACGAAGAAGATAGCAACATGTCTTTGTCCGTGAAGGAGATGTTGGCTACAAATACCTCATATGCTTGGGCTTGCAACTCTGCAACATGGGCTTCATAGGCCTCCGGGTCTTGGAGTATCTTGACAAGAGCCTCCCTGAGATCTTTGCTCCAGGCAATAGCTTCCCAAATGGTGACATTTGTTGGGAACCGCTTCATATGATGAATAATTTTGCTGTCCGCCCGAGCACGGGTCTTATCAAATGGCGGGATGATTTCTACCATAGCCTTTGGTGCCTGGCGAGGCTTCTCCCGTTTAGAAGGGCGCTCCTCCCCGTCCTGGCCATGCACATTCTCTTGGAACAACGGAGCCAAAGACTCCTCCAAAGATGGCGAAGGCTCATCATGATGGCCCTCATTAGAAGGACCGGCCTGGCAGTTATGGATGATATGGCCTATCACCTCATGATATGGGCAATAGCCCTGATGAAATGCAACACCTGGTGTCTGCTCAATGGGTGACAGGCTTATCAAGCCCGCTCGTTGGCACGCAAAGAAGATGTTCAAGGTCTTCTCGCGAGGGAAGGAGTATAGCTTTTCGCGTTGAGGTGTATGCTCCCCGCCTCCAGACGAGTCCTCCTCGCCTTCAGATGAATATGAGGATTCCTCAGAGAGCCAACCCCTGAGCGGAGCCCGGCCAATAGGCGGTATGCCTGCCTTCCGTATGTGGGTTGGAGCCAACCCCCTGGCAAATGGGCCGTAGGGGAAAGTGGCCAACTACTGGTCAATGCTCTCCAGGAACTGGAGTAGGCGCCTATGTTCCAGTTGCAATTGCCGAATTTCCCATCGGATTTTTCGAATAGTCCTCTGCAATGCCAAGCATTTTGGGAGCGAGGAAGGAGCGGCTCTACGACCAGCATTGGGCTGTTGATTTGAAGGCCCGGCCTCGGAGGCGTTGGAACTCGAAGTCGTTGCCACCATGTAGACCACATTAGTCGACCGGTTCGATTGACTCCAAGCATGAGGCTGTGGCGGGTCGGCTGCATGACCCAGCATATTTACTAAGCCCTTTTGATTTAGCTCTTCTGCTATGTTCTTGAAAACATAGCAGTCGCCAATGGTGTGACCCAACCTTCGGTGATACATGCAATAGGTAGGATCATCTGTCTTGTCCACCTCTGAGGGCCTCTGCGGATCCGACAGGGTGATGAGCTTTTCTTTCATGCACAGGTCAAAGAGTATTTTGGTATGCTCTTTTCTTAAGGAATAAGGCATCTTCATGCGCTCCGCTAACAGAGACGCACTTGCCTTGGCGTCAAGCTTTTTGCCATTGCCTTTGGATTTTCTTTCCCCCTTGTCTCCAATCGTCGGGGAGAAGTCCACAGCATTTACCTCCTTGCCACTAGCCAGACGATCTTTGAAGGACTTGCCTTTGGCAGAAGCTTGTGCCGGATGATCGTCGAAGAACATTTCAATCTTTGCCACCATCGTGTTGAGCTGGTTGAAGCTTCTGATATTTGAGCTCCGAAGCTTTTCACTGACTTCTGCCGCTAAGCCCCTACGGCATATGGTGATCGCATCTTCAGGGGTTGGAGGATTATCACAGCGCATGCTGACGTCCCTCCACCGTTTGATGAAGTCCAACGCAGTCTCGCCTTTCTTCTGGCGGAGGGCGCAGAGTTCTGCCAGAGAGATTTTGCGTTCGGCCGTTTGGAAACAGTCAACGAACTTCTTTTGCATATCAGCCCAATCAGGCACTGAATTGGGCTTTAGCCTGGAGTACCACTGGAAGGCGGTGCCAGTTAAAGACGTGGCAAAGTACCGTAGCAGATATGCCTCTTCCAGCGCCAGTTCACCCATGGCCGTCATTTAATAGGCCAGGTGTTCATGTGGGGAGCCCTGCCCTTTGAACTTCTGAAGCTTCAGGGCCTTAGGGCAATCCGGTGGAAGTTTCTTAAACTGATGGTGGAGGGGATAGGGCACGCTGTACAAATCAACAGTGGCCAGACCCTCACCATGTTGAGCGAACTTCGCCTCCACTATCCGCTCGATCATCTGCCTTCGCGCCATAAGGCTCTCTGTAGTAGGAGTGGCAGATGACCGTACATTGGCTTCATGTTGCGGAACTTCAAATTCCACCGCCAATGGTAATTTTGCTACGGTGACGGAGGCATTTGCCGCGACTGGAATGGGAGGAGGCTGTGGTTCCACTCCAGTGGGCGCCGCTTGAGGTTGAACATGAGCCTCCTTTTCGCGCGAAAGCGATTGCAAGAGGCTCTTTAGCTCTTGGTTTTCACGTCGGAGTTCTTCCAACATGAGGGTTTGTGCCTCTCTCCCAAGATCTTCCTCGTGTGCGGGGATGCTGTCCCCATCGACACTATGGACGTCTTCTTGGTGTTCTTCCTGGCGCGCTGGCTCAAGTTGAGATGTTCCAGTAGCCGGCATCTGCTGCACTTGTGCGAGCACTCGGGAGACGGGCCCTGACCTCCTCAGATACTGAAGAGGCTGGTTCAGCTCCACCGAAGTGTCCTCTGGCTGCTTATCAGCGGAGGTAGTATAACAGGTGAGCACTTTGACAGAATCATTAGTCACCTGAACCACCTGCTTTTCCTTGGGCGGTTGTCTACTCGGCTTGGGTGGCATCCCTATTCTGTCAAAAACAGATACTCGGGACTTGGAAGCCTGGGTAGAGCAATCCTCGTCCGTGTGCGTTGAACTAGCCCACGGAGAGGTCGACTGCACTTTCCTGCTGGCTCCTCGGCGCTTCTGCCCACGTGGAGGCTGAGTTGCAAGCCTCGGGGATGCCGAGGTTTCAATGCTTGTCGGGCTCCGCATTTGTCGCAGATCCGACATGTGGAAGGGCCCTTCTGCTCTTGCCCGTTTGATGATTCCGGCCTCCTCCTTGGTGACCCAAATTTTCTTCAGTTGGAGCTGGCGCTCCTCAACTGGATTGCCCCCTATCCTTGGCCGAGGAGCTCGTGGCTTGGGTCGTTGTATGGGACCCTGATTTACCGCCGATACGGCGAGCTCTTTCAATTTCGCTCCGAACTTTCCGGAGGAGCTCGAAGCGGTTGGAGGTGGAGATGGTTGGGACATGTCGGTCCCGAGGCAGAATCGGCTCGCCTCCATCGAGCCGGATGCGGAGGTCTCCAACCATTATGGTCTTGCCGGAGCGAGATGTTGCCGCTGCTGGTTTTGGGCTCTTGCGGCTACGACGTTGCCCCCATTAAGTAGGAGCAACGTGGGTGACGCCTACCGTAGGTACGGCGTCGTGGTGGCGGCGACGTTGCCCCCGTTGAGCAGGGGCAGTACCTCTGAGGGTGGCCGCAGTAGAGTTGGTGTCGTTACGGCGACGGCACTGCCCCCGTCGAGCAGGAGCGACGTCGATGGTAACTTGATTGACCGAGAAAACTCGGCCACTTGCTAGGACGAAGGGCCTGACACCCCTGGTCCGTGAAGAGTTGGCCGGGCGAACCCGGCCGGCTGCAGCAGAGGGCCTGACACCCCTCAAGAACTGACCTGTTGGCCGAGCGGGCTCGGCCGATTGTTGAAGCCGAGGGCCTAACACCTCGGACGGTTGACTTCTTGACCGGGCGGACCCGGCCAGCTGCTGGGGCCGAGGGCCTGACACCCCCGACGGTTGTTGTAGGCGTGCCTGAACTGGCTTCAGCCACAGGTATGACGCCCAGGAAGAAGGGCAAGCCGACGACCGTTGGAAAGTCGCCGAAGACGATGGGAGTAGCCAGGTATCCGAACCTGGCATGGTTGGTGACGACTCGAGGGCCGTAGGTAACGGCGGCCATCGCTGTTGTTGTTGTTGGTGGTGGTGCGTAGCACGAATGAAGAAGTGCGCAGATGCACAAAGACCCCTCACGTGAGTGAAGGAAACTTGCCCTCCTCTTCCCATCCTGTCAGAGGAAGAGCGGCAATTAGAACCTTGAAGAAGGTTTAGGGACTTTCTTTGACAGAAAGAAGAAAGGTGGGAAAGGTCCCACCGGGCGTGCCAGTCTGTTGGCCACGGATTTTTTTATCGTAGATAAAATAGATATAATGTTTCTTTTGAAAAGAAACATTTTCCCTCCTTATGTGTAGAGGGTTTATTCCGTGGGTGCGCGTTGTATCAGACGATTTGGGTTCAGGTGCTGGACCTCTCCCCACTGACCGCAGTCAGTGTTGATTTACATCGGTCTAACGTCCGAACACCTTTGTTTAATTGTCAAGGAAATCTCAAAGCCTTCTATGGGGGTTCTGATATTGAGGGCAAGCTCGTTTGGAGGGCTCACAATATCCACTCACTTACCACCGACCAACAGAATGACTGAGTTAGGGTTTCAACTGAGGCCTCTTATATTGAGGCAAAACTCTAAAATTTAGGAATAAGAGAATGATTTAGTGGAAGCCGTAGGCACATTTGAAGTCACGAGAGGTTTCCTGGACCCTGGGGTATTTCGGTAATTTTACACTTCCAGGGGTATCTTGGTAATTTTACCAGGTCAGGGGTATTCCCAAAATTTCTGGGTTGGAAGGAGAGCAGAATAAGATTTTTGACTCCCGAGGGCACTCCGGCAGTTTCTGGAGGGTTTAAGGGGCTACTGGGCCATTTCTAGGTCACAGGGGTATTTTGGTAATTTTACCACACCCTATATAGACCTAGGTTTGAGGTGACACCCGAGTGTCGGACTGAGCTGACAACACTTTCGGACCGAAGGAATGACAAGGGACTTCATAGAAGGCGCACGTCTGTCAACTTGGCCGAGGGAGGGGTATATACACGATTCCCACAAGTCGGGGGTTTTCTTATAATTTTTCCGATCGGTGTACAAAGAAGATTTGTGGGATTCAAAAGATTCATTTATGGCCTAAGTGGGTACAAGAGTTGTCGGCGAGTTGTCGACTGTACAAAGATCCGCACTAACGCGGGAAGTAGGGGCGTAGCCCCAATTACAAAAGTTGCAGGGTATAACTGCAAATGACAGGACTTTTGTTTCTCACGACCTCGGAGGGGACATTTGCGTAATTCTCCCGTCGTAGAGGTAGAAGTACATAATTCTGCCATCCCAGAATGTAGAAACTTACAAACACGGCCCGCTGAGGGGCATAATTATAAAAATACCCCGTAGGGGCATATACACAAGACCTGGAGACTTACCCCTCATAGGCCAAGACAGACAAAACAAGATCCTTGCGCGGGTTGCTTAGTGCTTCCTCCGTAGAAAAATCTCTCTTCCGTTGTCTCGTTGTGTGTCTGTGTCTTTCTGTCCGTTCTCCACTTGGACCCTTGGGGGTCTATTTATAGAAGGCGGGAGGACCCAGGTTGACATAACTGTGGAGAATTGCTCCGGTTCTGACAGGGTGGGGTGCAAAAACCCCTTTTTTTGTCAAGGTGGGGTGGTAAAAAATATTTTTTGACCCCTCTGCTTTTTTTTTCTTTTGAACGCACGGGACTCGGGCAGAGGCGGGGCTGGCCCGCTGGCGGACCCAGCGGGGTGGGTCGACCCCCCCTCGGGGGTGGGCGACTCAGCTGGGCCCAGTGGGGTGGGCGGAGCCCACCGGCCTTCCCAAAGGGGTCATTTGATCCCGGTGTCTCCCTTTTGGCCCCTCTCCACGTTTTTTTGCTCCGTTTCTGTCACCCTGGGTTAAGGAGAAGTCGCGGTGGAGCATTTATAGCCTGTGGAGGCCCGTTCTTCACCGCGTGGCAGCCGTTCGTCGGACGTCGGTGGAGACTCGTACAGGAGCGGAGGATTGTTTCGTTTGTTGTTTGTTTGCGCGTCGCTGCGTGGTGACGAATCTTTGCCTTCGTTCGTGCCGTGTGATACACTTGCTCGGCCACTTTGACAAGTATGCGCGTGCATTTTCTTCATCAATTTCCTTGCTGCGACGCCGTTTGTGGTTGTGAGTTGTCGGGTCAATGGACCCTAAATCACGGAGATACTCCGCAATTCGACGGTGTTGACTCTACGCCGTATTTTC
This sequence comes from Amorphophallus konjac, assembly GCA_022559845.1. Taxonomy (NCBI): domain Eukaryota; kingdom Viridiplantae; phylum Streptophyta; class Magnoliopsida; order Alismatales; family Araceae; genus Amorphophallus; species Amorphophallus konjac. The sequence goes on from CM040120.1 coordinate 361,713,234, forward strand.
CGTCGGTTATTTCACAATAAAAATCTCGAAATATTTTGAGAGAATTATGGGTGCAACAATGAATAAAAAATAATAAATATTTTGACCCGGGCCAAATTGGCTTTCAGTTGGCCAAATCAACTATGGATCAGCTGATCTTGACTCATTAGGGCTCATCAAAACATATTTAAATATTGGATTGGCTGATCTTTGCTCATTAGGGCTCATCAAAACACAAAGTTTTAAAATATACTTACGTATTTGTGTAGGTACTTTTTTATTTATGAAAAATACTTTTTTGGCATTTTGATGTTTTCTCACTTCCATTGGATTGGCCAATCCGATCTGATCTAGCTTGGTCAGGATCGATCCAGGTGGCCGATCTGAGTTTACCTTCCAGGTTGGTTACAAGGATGCTTCTCTCAGAGTAGAACCTGCCAGTCAAACCAATAGTTTGCTGTCTTTGAAGACCGAAAGGAGTCTTGGGAAGCTTACATTGAGGAGTTCATGGGGAGCATGGTAGATGAGACTCCCCTTGAAGACAGGGAAGGTGGGTGAAGTTACAACTTCATAGGTTCCCCTTGTCTGTTGAGACCCTCTAGTACGGATGTCAATGGGTGGAGGCTTTGAGAATGCTTTGCCAAAGCAGATCAGTGTTTTCGCTCTTTCTTAGCTGTTTGTCACAGTTGTCTTGATGCTGTTGGGCGGAGGTTTTAACCAATGCTCTCCATCAGATGTGGTGCTAACCTCAAGTAATGCTGTTGTTGGGATGGGGTTAAAGTTCCTCTTTCTGAGAAACGAGACCGTGATTTCTTGGATAAAGTGCTCTTTATTGACTCAAATCTTGTGCCTTGGGTCTGGTTAAACTACCCAACCCTTTTTTAACCTGTTGCTTGCTTGTGTGGTGGACAGAACATTTCAAGTACAATGCAAGATTGAGCCTGTTTGAGCAATGTTTGTTATTGAGCCAAGGTGGTTCAGTGTTGCATTCGCCTGTAGAATTTCAGAAACCACAGTACTCATCGTGCATTCTTCCCACAGGTTGCTATGATAATAGGCCAATTGGCCCATGACCTAATATGTCTATGTCTGAGGAGCCCTTGTTTACCTGTGATGTTGATAACTTTATTGAGCAGTTTTCTGAAGAAGAGCTACTGAAAGTGTACAGCTCTAGGGATGGATATTTAGAATAAACTGGGACAATATTGAAAGCTTTGGAAACATCTCTATTCTGATGAGGCATTTTCATCATTTGTGGTGACCCAAAGAACGGGTAATAAGAAATCAAAGTGTTGTCACAATTTAAAAGACCTGCTAGAAGATGCTGCAGGAATCTCCTCTTCTATAAAAGAAAATGGGCTAGGAAAGTTATTAAATGATTAATGAAGCTGACTGCATTTTGAACCAGAGTGTGTTATGTAGCGATTGTGGGCTGGGAGGGTGTTGCACCCGAAATTAGCTCAAATTATTTGGAGAAATTGTTGCTATGCAACGTTCGAAGAGAAGAACGGCGTATCGTCAACACCGTCGGAGTACGGAGTATCTCCGTGATTCAGGGTCTATTGACCCGACAATATTATTATGGTCGACGCCGCGGCGAGAAGGTTAACAAGGAAGATGTATGCGTATACTGGTCAGAGTAGCCGAGCAAGTGTATCACACGGCACGGACAGGTGCAAAAGTTCCTCCCTACACGGCGACGTGCGACCAGACAAACAAACAACACGTTCCTTCCACGGACGAAGCGTTGCCACGCGGCGAGGGAGCGATCTCCACGAGATATATAGCTCCACCACGGCTCTTCTCCAACTCAGGACGACGAAAACGGAGCAAAACGGCGCGAAGATGGGCCAAAAAGCATGCCTGGGGGTCAAATGACCCCTCCTCGGGGTCGCGCGACCCCGCCGGGTGGCCCACCCGCGGGGTCATGTGACCCCGCCGGGTGGTCTCGCGGGGTCACGCGACCCCGTCGGGGTCCCACCGGGGTCCCACCCGCGGGGTCGCGCCCACCCCGGGGTTGCGCGACCCCGCTGGGGTCCGCCCCACCCTCTGGGGTCCGGATTGCAAAAAAAAAAACAAATTAAAAAAAAAAGGATATTGACACCCTCAGTGGGGTCATGTAGTCCCTTTTGGTGGCCAGAGGGGTCAAAATAGCTTTTTGCCACCCCACCTTGACAGAATTGGGGCAAATTTGTTCATTTGACCCCTCTGGGAGCCTTCTATAAATATACCCCCATGGGTCCAAGTGGAGACACCTACGAGAAGAGAGAGAAGACATCTACAAGCTACAACCTACGGAAGACACTCGGAGTGTTTTGTTCGTTTGTCTTGACCCGCGAGGGGTAAGTCCCCGGGTCTTGTGTATGTACACCTATAAGGGTATATTTGTAATTTTCCCCCTCAGCGGGCCGTGTTGTTGTTTCTAAGTCCTGGGGCGACTATGTCACATGCTTCTATCCTAATAATGGGAGAATTGCATAAATGTCCTCTCCGGGGTCCGAGAAGCATAAAAGTCCTGTTGTTTGCAGTTTACCCTGCAACTTTTTGTAATTGGGGGTACGTCCCTACTTCCCGCGTTAGTGCAGACTTTTGTACAGTCGACAACTCGTCGACAACCCTTGTACTCATTCGGACTATAAAAGCACTCATCATGTTTTATGTATGTCCTCGGGGGAAAATTATGAGAAAACCCCCGGCGTTCACAAGAATTGTGCATATGCCTCTCCATTGGCGAATTTGACACATGAGTCTTCTATGAAGCTATCGTCACTCCTTCAGCCAGGGAACGTTGTCAGCTCAATCCGACACCAAGATGTCACCCCAACCCCAGGTCTATGTAGGGTATGGTAGAACTACCAAAATACCCCTGGGTTGGTAAAATTACCAAAACGCCCTCGGGGGCCAGAAAATCTCCTTCTACATCAAGATGCCTATGGCTTCCGCATATTTGCGTCTTTAATCCTAAATCTTAGGATTTTGTTCAGACCTAGCCCTAATTCAATTGTTTCTGTTGGTCGGTGGTGAGTGAATGGACATCGTGAGCTCTTCAAGAGAATTTGCCCTCAACATCAGAACCTCTGTAGAAGACTTTGGGGATTTCTTTGACAGTCAAACAAAGGTGTTCGGACGTTAGGCCGATGTAAATCAACACTGACTACGGTCAGTGGGGAGAGGTCCAGCACTCGAACCCAAATCGTCTGTTACGATGCGCATCCACGGAATCACCCTCTACTCAGATGGGGGGGGGGATGTTTCTTTTCAAAAAGAACAAAATCTATATGTTTTATCTACGATAAAAGTCGATTATATTTTTCCGTATCTCACAGACTAGCACGCCTGGTGGGATTTTTCCTGCCTTTCTTCTTTCTCTCAGAGTCGTTCCCTAAAACTCTCTTCGAGGTTCTGATTTCCTCCTCTTCCTTTTACAGGACGGGAAGAGGAGGGTATAACTTGCTACTCATTTGAGAGCTTGTCGTGCGCTCGCACCCTTATGTGTTCGTGTTACGCACCACTACCAACAACAGCAGCAGCGATGGCAGCCGTCACCTACGGCCCTCCAGTCATTGCCAACCACGCCAGGTTCGGATACCTGGCGACCCCACTCGTCTTTGGCGACTTCCCAGCGGTCGTCAGCTCGCCCTTCTTCTTGGGCGTAGTGTCGGTGGCTGAAGTCAGTTCAGCCACACCCACTGCAGCAGCTGTCGGGGGTGTCAAGCCCTCGACCCTAGCAATTGGCCGGGTTCGCTTGGCCAAGAAGACAGCCACCGAGGGTGTCAGGCCCTCCGCTCCATCAGCTGGCCGGGTCCACCCGGTCAAGAAGACAACTGTCGGGGGTGTTAGTCCCTCGGCTCCAGCCACCGGTCGGGTCAGTCCGGTCAACAAGGCTGCAACTGAGGGCGTCAAGTCCTCGGCTTCGTCAACTGGCCGGGTTCGCCCGGTCAACAAGACTACCATTGGGGGTGTCAGACCCTCAATTTCAACAGCCGGCCGGGTTCGCCTGGTCAGGAAGACTATCGTCGGGGGTGTTAGCCCCTCGGCCTCAGCAGCCGGCCGGGTCAGTCCGGTCAACAAGACTACCATTGGGGATGTCAGACCCTCAATCTCAGCCGTCGGCCGGGTTCGTCCGGTCGACGAAACAACTAGCAAGGGCGTCAGGCCCTCGGCCCCATCTACTGGTCGGGTTCACCCGGCCAAGAAAACAACTGTTGAGGGCGTCAGACCTTCTGCTTCATCGACTGACCGGACTCGCCCGGTTAGGGAGACCATCCTCAGGGGTGTCAGACCCTCTACTGCAGCATTCGACCGGGTTCATCCGGTCAACTCTTCAAATGTCAAGGGTGTCAAGCCCTTCATCCCTACAGTCAGTCAAGCCAGCTTGACTACCACACCCGCGGCCGAAGGTGTCAGGCCTTCTGCCCCGGTTATTGGCCGAGTCTTCTCGGTCAATCAAGTCATTGCTGTCGGTGCTGCCCCTGCTCAACGGGGGCAACGCCGTCGCCGTAACGGCCCCAACTCCAATGCGGCCACCCTCAGAGGTGCTGCCCCTGCTCAACGGGGGCAACGCTGCTGCCGTCAGGATGACGCCAGGCCTATGGCGGATGCCACCACCGCTGCCCCTGCTCAATGGGGGCAGCGCCGTAGCCGCAACGGTGCAAAGCCCGAAGCGGCTGTCTCTCGCTCCGGCAAGACTGTAATCGTCGGAGATATTCGCATCCGGCTCGATGGAGGCGAGCCGATTTTGCCTCGGGATCGTCATGTCTCGACCATTCCTACCTCCAACTGCTTTGAGCTCCTCCGGCAAGTTCGGGAGGACGGAGCGAAGAAGAAGAAGCTTGCCGTACCGACGACAACCCAGGGCCCTCTGCAACGGCCCAAGCCATGAGCTACCCGGTCAAGGACAGGGGGCAACCAAGTGGAGGAGCGTCAGCTCCATCTGAAGAAGATCTGGGTCACTAAGGAGGAGGCCCGGATTATAAGGCGCGCAAGGGCGGAGGAGCCCTTCCGCATGTCAGAGCTTCAGCGAATGCGAAGTCCGCCAAGCACTGAGGCCTCGACATCTGCGAGATTTACATCTCAACCCCTACGGGGGCAAAAGCGCCGAGGAGCCGGCAAGAAGGTGCGACCGACCTCCCCGTGGGCTAGTTCTATGCACACGGAGGAGGATCGCTCCCCTCAAGCATCTACGTCCCGAGTGTCTGTCTTTGACAGACTGGGGATGCCACCCAAGCCGGAGCGACAACCGCCCAAGAAAAAGCGGGTGGTCCAGGTGACCGATGACACCGTCAAAGTGTTCACCTGTTACGTCACCTCCGGCGACAAACAGCCCGTGAACACCTCGGGAGACCTTGACCAACCTATCCAATATTTGAGGAGGTCAAGGCCGGTCTTCCGGATTCTAGCACAAGCACAGCAGGCGCAGGCTGCCGGTACATCTCAACCCGAGCCGGCACGGCAAGAAGAGCGCCAGGAAGACGTCCACAGTGTTGATGGGGATAGTCACTCCTGGCACGAAGAAGAGCTGGGGGAAGAGCCACGAGCCTCCACATTGGAAGAGCTTCGACGGGAGAACCAAGAGCTCAAGAACCTGTTACAGTCACTCTTGCGCGAAAAGGAGGTTCCTGCCCCGCCTCAGGCGGCACCGGCTGGAGCGGATCAGCAGCCTTCTCCCATTCCAGCAGCAGCCAATGCCTCTGTCACTACTGCAAGACTCCCACTGGCGATGGACTTCGAAGTCCCACCGCATGAAGCCAATGCGCGGTCATCTGCTACTCCTGCCGCAGAAAGCCTCATGGCGCAGAAGCAAATGATTGAACGCATTGTAGAGGCGAAGTTTGCTCAACATGGGGAGGGAGTGGCCACCGTTGATTTGTACAGTGTGCCTTATCCCCTCCACCATCAATTCAAGAAGCTTCCGCCTGACTGCCCGAAAGCTCCGAAGCTCCAGAAGTTCAATGGGCAGGGCTCTCCGCATGAGCACCTGGCCTATTACATGACGGCCATGGGTGAATTAGCCCTGGAAGAGGCATATTTGTTGCGGTATTTCGCCACGTCCTAGATTGGCACCGCCTTTCAGTGGTATTCAAGGTTAAAGCCCAACTCAGTATCTGATTGGGCTGATATGCAGAAGAAGTTCGTCGACCGCTTCCAAATGGTCGAACGCAAAATCTCCCTGGCAGAGCTCTGCGCTCTCCGTCAGAAGAAAGGTGAAACAACGTTAGACTTCATCAAGCGATGGAGGGATGTCAGTATGCGCTGCGATAACCCTCCGACGCCTGAGGACGCAATCACCATATGTCGCAGGGGTCTCTCGACAGAAGTCAGCGAAAAGCTTCTGGGCTCCAATATCAGAAGTTTTGACCAGTTGAATACAGTGGTAGCGGAGATTGAAATGTTCTTTGCTGACCACCCTACACAAGCCTCTACAAAAGGCAAATCCTCCAAAGACCGTCTGGCTAGCGGCAAGGAGGTAAATGCCGTTGACTTCTCCCCGACAAATGGAGATAAAGGGGAAGGAAAGTCCAAAGGAAAGGGCAAGAAGTCTGATGACAAGGCAAGCGCGTCTCGGTTGGCGGAGAACATGAAGACGCCTTATTCCTTCTGGAAAGAGCATACTAAAATGCTCTTTGATCTCTGCACGAAAGAACAGCTCATCACCCTGCCGGATCCGCGGAAGCCTGTGGAGGTGGATAAGACAGAGGACCCTACCTATTGTGTGTATCACCGAAGGTTGGGTCATACCATCGGGGATTGCTATGTTTTCAAAAACATAGCAGAAGAGCTCATTCAAAAGGGCTTGTTAAATATGCTGGGCCATGCAGTCGATCCACCGCAACCGCATACTTGGAGTCGATCAAATCGGTCGGCTAATGTGGTCCACATGGTGGCAATGCTTTCGAGCTCTAATGCCTCCGAGGCTGGGCCTTCAAATCGGCAGTCTGCCACCGGTCCGGGAGCCGCCAGTCCCTCACTTTCTGAGTGTTTGGCACTGCGGAGGACTATTCGGAAAATTCGAGGAGAAATCCGGCAGCTACAACTAGAACAGAGGCGCCTGCTGCAGTTCCTGGAAAGCATTGATCAACAGTTGTCCACCTTTCCCTTTGGCCCATTTGCCAGGGGGTTAGCTCCAGCCCACATATGGGAGGCGGGTGTATCACCCACGGGCCGGGCTCCGCTCAGGGGCTGGCTCTCTGAAGAATCTTCAGATTCATCCGAAGACGAGGAGGATTCACCGGAAGGCGAGGAGGCTCCACTTCAAGTCGAGCTCCCAGAAAAGCTATACTCCTTCCCTTGCGAGAAGACTCCAAACATCTGCTTCGCATGCTAGCGGGCGGGATTGATTAGCCCGTCACCCATGGAGCAGACACCAGGTGCTGCGTTTCATCAGGGCTATTGCCCCTACCATGCGGTGGTAGGCCATATCATCCATAACTGCGAACCGTTCAAAGACCTTGCTGAGCACTTGATCAGGCGAGGGAAGGTCAACATGGGTGAATTCCTGGTCGATCCACCTCAGCCGCATGTACAGGAGAATTTGCACTTTTTCGTCAACGTCATACATGCTTCAGCAGCTTTCCAGCTCTCCGAGCTACAGGAGGAGGGAGTCGGTTCCCAGGGAGCTAGTTCCCAGCCACCAAAATCCACGCTGTGGTACCCAGGGTGGCGACCCTCTCACCAGTGTTCTTTTCCCAAGGAGGACACTGAGAAGATTTTTGACAAACTTCTGGAGGATGGCTGGGTGCTGACACATGACCCGCCCTCTTATTACAATGAGACGGCCAAGAGTCACCCCCGCTATTGCAAGTATCATGCAAGGGTGTCTCACCTTACTCGGCAATGCCCAGAGGTTCAGGACTTCATTGAAGCCCTCATCCAGAGAGGGGTTGTCGATACTCAGGGGAACTCCATGACAAGGTTGCGTCTTGCAGAGGCCGCCAGGGAGACTCTCCAGCAGGTTCGGCGAGAAACTGAGGCTTTCTCCCGATTAGCCCGACCAAGTGAGCCTACGGAAAATGATGAATTCCCATCACTCACTAAAGGCAAGGCCACCTATAAAGGGCCTAAGGTCCAGAACCCGGGAAGCCAAGCCGCGGGAGAGAGTTCCAAGGTCCGTCCCAGGTCGAGTCAGCCTGGCATCGTCATAAGAGAGAACTTTTGGCCAGACAACAAAGGCAAAGCCAAGGCGTCAGAGCCTTCAGCCAAAACTCCTGCCAAGTCAGCGAGGCCATTAGTCGTGGAGAGGACTCAACCTCTTGAGCCCGCGAAGACCCCAGTTAAGGCCTCTGTCAGCCCAGCGAGGCCGCCAATTGTAGAAAGGCCTCAGCAGCTCAAGCAAGCCAACCCACCAGCCCAAGCAAAGTCGGTGGAACTACAAAGCCCCCAGAAGCCCCACTGTGGATTGGCAGAGTTCTAGGAGTTGCCTCCTGAAATAATTGCTCAGGCAATCAATGCCACCTTCCAGGCTCAGCCGGAGGAGGCCATTTGGACCAAGGTTGTCCCAGAAAAAGCCGCGGCAGTAAAGCTCCTAAGGAGCCAACCCGGAGCAAAAAGCAAAATTCTGGGGGCAAGCAAGTCCCACCTCCGAAATGAACTCCTCTCTCTTCTCAAGAGGCGGCCCGCCAAAAGAAGCAGGAGAAGAATCGCAAGAAGAATTTGAAGAGGAGGTTGAAGAAGCAAGCCGAGCAAGCAGCGGCTGTGGAGGTTCCTAAGGAGCCAACTCCTTTACAAAAACTTCAAAAGCTCATAGATGAGCTGGAGGAGTACACTCCCCCTCGTCCCACCAAGGTCGTCACTCTAGACGAATATATCCCTTGGGATAAGTTTGGGCGCAAAGCCCGTCTTCTGCAATGGCTCCGGGAAATGGCCCACCGTCTTGAAGAGGGTGAAGACTTTCCAATCCCAGAGGAGCTCTCCTTATTCTACAAAGATGAGGAGCTCAGTGTCGAGATGCTCGAGGAAATGTTGCAAGAGCTCTCCTGCAACATGGTGGTGATTCCGCCACCCGACAACATTTATTCTCCCGCAACTGATAGCACTGGAGGCAAAGCTCCTATAGTAACATATCAGCGTCGATCGGCAAGAAATGGCCTAGGACGTGGCCGAGGGCGTGGACGTGAGGGTCCCGTGGCCCTCGACCGGGTCATAATATTCAGAGGGGAAAAGCCGGGTCCTGTCCCAGAAACCCAAGTTCGGGGAATCCCTTTTGTCCTCAGCCCCTCAGAGGGTTCAGGTCCCGTCTTAGCGGCTAAACCGGGTGGCGTCCGTTTTACAATCACATCCTCCGATGAAGAAGAGGAGCCAGCCAAGTCGCCAGTGCGCGAGAAGGCATCAGAGCAAGCCGGCCCCTCCAACAGGGACGAGCCCGCGAGCCAGGCCGGTCCTTCTAATGAAGACCAACATGAAGAGCCTTTGCCACCTCCGGAGGAATCCTTGGCACCGCTGTTCCAAGAAGATGCGGAAGGCCAGAATACGGAGGAGCGCCCTGCTAAGCGAGAGAAGCCTCGCCAGGCGCCGAAGACTCTGGCGGAGATCATCCCGCCATTTGACAAGACCCGTGCCAGGGCGGACCGCAAAATCATTCATCACATGAAGCGGTTTCCTACAAATGTCACCATTTGGGAGGCCATCGCCTGGAGCAAGGATCTTCGGGAGGCTCTTGTCAAGATACTTCAAGATCCGGAGGCCTATGAAGCCCATGTTGCAGAGTTGCAGGCCCAGGCGTATGAAGCACTCACAGCCAACATCTCCTTCACGGACAAAGACATGTTGTTGTCCTCTCCGTGTCATAATCGCCCCTTATACATGAGGGGGACGATCAATGGGCATGACGTGAGTCGCATCCTGGTTGACGCCGGAGCAACCGTCAACATCATGCCTTTGAAGACTTTCAAGTCTCTATACTTGGCACCTTATTTACAAAAGGTGACTGCGGTCAAGATCTCGGGGTTCAATCAGGGTTCCGAGGAGGCGCTTGGTCGGGTTGAGGTCAAACTGGCTTTGGGCGATTTTGTCACCCGAGCGACATTCTATATTATCAACTCTGACACATCTTACAAGGTGCTGCTTGGAAGGCCATAGCTGCATGAAAATTGGGTTGTTCCCTCAACTCTGCACCAGTGTATTAAATATGCCAATGAAGGGGAGCAATATACGGTCTTCGCAGATCAGACCCCGTTCCACCCCAATGAGTGCCATCTGGCCGATGCTTCGCTGTATTTTTGGAAGCCCGCTTTAACAATCCCCGAACCTTTAAAAGACAAGGGGAAACAAAAGGTGGACCATGAAGTTGAGGAAGGGCAGCTCTTCACTGTGAACCAAGACATGGTAAAGCTGCATAGGCTGAGCCTCAATGTTGCCTCCAAGCCAACTCAACCAGAAAGGAGAAGTGTTGACTTTGAAGCCAACCTCATCAGCCAGGTCATTGACCGAAGCATCTCCTTACCTCCTAAGTGTCTTCAACTCTCGTCCCAACGGGAAGAGTATGAGGTGGAACAGTTGAAGACCTTCACAGTCTCCTATCAACGGAGAAGGAGACGCAACAAGAGCAAGGAGGACAAGCCCATCATCTTTTACAAAGGCGATTTTGTCCCACCGTGTCCTCCTGAAGATGACTTCGGCTGGGATACTCCCGCCGATGTGGCGCCAGAGCCAGTTCAGGAGATGGATGATATGCCTAAATACATCAAGGAAATGTGTAAAAAGTAGCACATCCTGTAGACTCTAGACCCTACGCGGGCAGCATATTTCCACCAGCTATGGAATCCTCCACAAGTCCGCGAGCAGCCTCCCTTCTCCCGCAAAGATACGCGAGGACTCGGCTATGACCAGGAGACGGACTTCGAGGTCCATTTTGCAGTCAATGTCATAGGGCTACTGCCTCTCCCTAACGGGCAAGCTGAAGTTGAGCCCAGGATTGATGACTCTGTAAGGGAGTCCGGTGATGTGTCTATGACACCATCACCTTCATCAAGAGTCGACAATGATCACCCTTCAGAGGGAAGAGCAGCCCAGCCTGCTAACCGTCGGCAAGATGAGGCCAGTCCTTCGACATCAAGCCACGAGCAAGGGTCCTCCGAAGAATTTGAAGTCTACGAAGCCAACACTGATGACGAGGGAGACTTCGTTGACCTCCAACCAGCTCCACCGGAACTTGAAGACGGTGGCCAAGCAACTGTGGACGAGTTGATTGAGATCAATCTCGGAAGCAAAAGTGACCATCGTCCCACCTTCATAAGTGCTCTTCTCAGCAAGGAAGAAAGGCAGTCGTATCGACAGCTCATAGAAGAGTTCAGGGATTGTTTCGCCTGGACTTACAAAGAAATGCCCGGGCTCGACCTTTCTGTGGTCGCTGTGGCCGAACATGAGCTGGCAATACTTTCAACAGTCAAGCCAGTCAAGCAAGCTCAAAGGCGTATGTGCCACGAGCTGGAGCTGAAAGTCAATGCTGAGGTTGACAAGATGCTGGGCGTGGATTTCATAGAGCCTTGTATGTACCCTGTATGGCTCGCTAACATCGTCCTTGTCAAGAAGAAGAATGGCCAAGTCCGAGTTTGCATCGACTTCAGGGATTTGAACAAAGCATGCCCGAAGGATGACTTCCCTGTCCCAATCACTGGGACAATGGTTGATATGACCACTGGTCACGAAGCCTTGTCTTTCATGGACGGGTCGTCGGGCTATAATCAAATCCGCATGGCAGTCAAAGACAAAGACCATACGGCTTTCCGATCTCCCAAGGGGATCTTTAACTATAAAAGGATGCCATTTGGTCTGAAGAATGCCGGTGCAACCTACCAAAGGGCAATGACCAAGATCTTCGACGAGATGTTACATGACTTTGTCGAATGCTATGTCGATAAAGAAGCGGGAGGATCACTTAGCTGACCTGCGTCGAGTCTTTGAAAGGCTTCGACAATTTCAACTCAAGATGAACCCAATGAAGTGCGCCTTCGGCGTCTCCAGCGGCAAATTCCTTGGCTTCATCGTCAGGTATCGAGGCATAGAAATCGATCCTGACAAAATCAAGGCCATAAGAGGACTGCCTCCACCTAAAGACTTGACAGAGCTCAGATCTCTTCAAGGAAGACTCGCCTATATTAGGCGGTTTATTTCTAATATCTCAGGAAGATGCTTGCCTTTCGGTAAACTGATGAAGAAAGGAGCACCATTCATATGGGACGAAGACTGTCAGAAGGCCTTCGAGCAAATCAAGGAGTATCTGTTGACTCCTCCTGTCTTAGGGGAACCTGTCAGGGGGAAGCCCCTTATCTTATATATCGCTGCCATGGATGCCTCCTTGGGGGCTCTCCTAGCCCAGATCAATGAAGAGGGCAAGGAGCAGCCGATGTACTACCTCAGCCGAAAGTTGATTGGGCCTGAGCATCGGTATGCTCCTATGGAAAAGGTGTGCTTAGCTCTGGTGTTTGCTGTTAAGAAGCTGAGACACTACCTTTTGGCTTACCGGGTGGACCTCATCTCAAAATGTGATCCACTCAAGTTCCTACTCAGCCAGTCTGTCCTCTCTGGTAGGCTCGACAAATGGGCACTTATCCTCATGGAGTTTGACATCACCTTCGTCCCACGCAAGGCGATCAAGGGACAACGCATGGCGGAGTTCTTAGCTGCGCACCTCGTGCCGGAAGATTCGCCACTCAACTCCGAGCTGCCCGACGAAGAGGTGCTAGTGCCTTCTCAAGAAGTTAGGGAGCATTCTGAAAAAGTCCCACCACATATGGAGCCGGGTGTCCTCACCCTCGACCTCTCACATTGGGAGTTGTATTTTGATGGTGCCTCCCGGATAATCAAAAGGGCTGGCGGCCTCACAGACTATGTCTCGGGCGCGGGGGTAGTCTTTGTATCTCCACAAGGTGGCATCCTCCATAACTCTTGCGCTCTCATGAAGTCCATGACTAATAATGAGGCAGAGTATGAAGCACTAATCATTGGGCTTCAACTGGCACTGGAGATAGACATCAAGTGCATCAAAGTGTACGGGGACTCTCAGCTTGTCATTCGACAGGTACTGGGCGTCTACGACGTCCGGAAGAAGGAGCTTATCCCCTACCATGCAGCCGTCATGAGGCTCAAAGAAAAATTCTACCTATTTGAAATAGGCCATGTCCCCAGAGGTAGCAACTCCCAGGCTGACGCTCTTGCAAAGCTGGCAGCATCCTTAGAGCTCCCGCCTGAGGGAGAATTAAATATTACTGTCAGACATCGAAGGCTCATGCCAAGTGTGCTTGATGAGGAATCTGGCCTCACTATTTATGAGGTCGACAACATTTAGGAGGAGAATGCTCCTGAAGAAGAAGATTGGCGTGAGCCGATCATAAAGATAAAGAATGGCTGGCTCCCTCCTGATCGGGCTCAGAGGGTGCAACTGCTACGTAGGGCGGCGTCCTACCAGCTGGTTGACGGTCTGCTCTTCAGGCTCGTCCATGAAAAGGACCGATCGATCCTCCTACGGTGCCTTTCATCTAAGGAGGCTAAGACCGTGATGCACGAAGTCCACTCCGGATTGTGTGGCGCGCATCAAGCAGGTGCTAAGATGAAGAATAGCATCAAGCTAAAGGGATTCTATTGGCCCACCATGTACGAAGATTGCAACCAATATGCTCGTACGTGTCACCAATGCCAAGCATTTGGTCCAGTCCCTCGGCGGCCGCCCAACCCGCTCCATCCAATAGCGCCTACCTGGCCATTTGCAGAATGGGGCATGGATATTGTGGGACCATTCCCACCATCATCTCAAGGCTACAAGTTCATACTGGCCGCCACTGATTACTTCTCCAAATGGGCAGAAGCCGTCCCGCTACGAGAAGTTACAGGAGAGATAGTTGCCCGCTTTGTGAGGCACTATATCATATACAGATTCGGCACCCCTAGTCGGATTATATCTGATAATGGCACGCCTTTCAGGAACAAGACCATTTATGCTTTGGCATCTAAGTTCCATATTGACTGGAGGACGTCATCAGTCTACAACCCCCAAGCCAACGGGTTGGCCGAGGCCTTCAACAAGACCCTTTGTAAGCTGCTGTCCAAGATAGTAGGTGGCCGCAAGCGGGATTGGGGCGAAAAGGTCCACGAAGCCCTATGGGCCTATCGGACCATTTACAAAACCCCCACGGGTTGCTCCCCATTCTCTCTGGTCTATGGAGCCGAAGCGGTGGTCTCTGTGGAGATCGAGCTAGCATCCTACCGCGTTGCTGTGCACGATGCATTGCCAGGCCAAGACCAGTCCGAGATAGAAAGGAAGCTTGAAGAGTTGTCCAACCTTGAAGGTGAAAGACTCAAAGCCTACAAGCACTTACAAGCGTATCAAGCCCGCATGACACGTGCCTATGATAAGCTGGTCAAGCAAAGGGCGTTCAAGAAAGGCGACCTTGTCATGGTCAAAGAAAAGGAGGTTCTCGCAGGAAGATCTAGCGGCAAACTCCAACCTAATTGGCGTGGGCCGTACGTCATCCAGAAGGTCTACGAAGGAGGGGCTTATACGGTCCTTGACCACAAGGGGGACAATCCCTTCCCTCCTCTCAACGGCAAGCATATGAAGCTCTACCATGCGCCATCGCAGGAGTTTCCACTGCAGTCCTCACAGGACAGTACCTCTCCTCAGTGAAGGTTCAAAAAAAAAATGGGGTTAAAAATACTGATACCCCGGCGGACTCAGTCAGCCTTCAACGGTTGGCCGAGGGCAAAAAGGCCATAGACCCGGTCGAGATGAAAACCTGAAAGGGCGTCTCGGGAAAAAATGGGCAACCCCTCGGTGTGAAAACCCGAAAGGGCGCACCGGAAAAAGCTAAAGGGGGTCAGCCTCGGCGAAAACCCGAAAGGGCGGTGAGGTTGGTAATGTGAAAAAAAAAAAATTCTCTCTTTGCTTATTCTAAGGGTGGCTCTAAGTCAATGACTCCACCCCATCTTCGCCAAAACATCATATTGATACCATGACTACGCCTTACATGTCATCCTATGACACCTAATCCCACCGTCCCATTGGGCTCGGCCTATGCATGCCCCTTTCGGGCTGCCGACCCATTCCGCCTATCGGCTTCCGGGTTTAGCTCATGTGTCTCTTCTAAGTAGTTAAACCCACTTACTCTTTGGTCCCACTGGGACTGGCCTCAGTACGCTCTCTCGGGCTGCCAACTCATCATGCCTTTCGGCTCATCTAACCTTCTTGGGATTGGTCTCAGTATGCCCTCTCGGGTTGCCAACCCATCATGCCTTTCGACTCGTTTTACCTTTCTAGGATTTGGCCTCAGTACGCCCTCTCGATGTCTTCTGACACATGTCCCACCGTGTCTGGCCTCAGCATGCCCTCTCGGGCTGCCAACCCACCTCTTTGCCTATCGGCTTTCGGGTTTGACTATCACGTCCCACTAGGGCTGTCAAACCTATCTTTGTCCCATCGGGAATGGCCTCAGTATGCCCTCTCGGGCCGCCAACCCATCTTGCCTATTGGTTTTCGGGTTTGACTCTCACGTCCTTATTAGGGCTGTCAAATCCACCCTTTTTCGTCTTCTAGGTCTGGCCTCTACATGCCTCTTTCGCACTGTCAACCCATCTCGCCTCTTGGCTTCAGACTTGACTCATATATCCCACCGGGATCGCCAAGTCTATTCCTTTGTCCCCACGGGTTTGGCCTCTGCATGCCCTCGTCGGGCTACCAACCCTATTTACCTATCGGCTCACGGATTTGACTCGTACGTCCCACCCAGGTTGTCAAATCCCCTCCTTTCATCGCTTCGGGTCTGGCCTATGTATGCTCTCTCGGGTTGCCAACCCATCCCGCCTATCGGCCTCCAGGTTTAACCCGTATGTCCCTTTCGGACTGTTAAACCTCCTCCTTTGTTGTCCCAACCGGGCTTGGCACATGCACACCTCTCTTGGGTTGCCAACCCTTTCAACTTTCGGTTCTGGATTTGGCTAATTACGTCCCGCTAGGGCAGCCGAACCCATCCATTTGTCCCACCTCTGTGGCACACACGTCCCTACGGGAGTGCCACTTTCTCCTTGCCTTCTGGCACTATAGGACCAAAAAAAAAGAAGAAAAAAACGGGGTTAAAAATATTGAGGCCCCAACGGACTTGGTTGTTTCTGTTAGAAGAGCAATCAAGGGCAAATTTGGCTAAGGTGAAAACCCGAAAGGGCGCCTTAGGCAAAAATGGGTACCCCTCAGTGTGAAAACCCGAAAGGGTGCACTGGAAAAAGTTAAAGGGAGCTAGTCCTGGCGAAAACCCGAAAGGGCGGTAGGGCTGGTAAAGTGATAAAAAAAATATATATATGCAAAAAAAAAGAGACATACGTGCAAGAGGATGGAAGCAAAAACAACTATGCTAAGCTCTGTCCTTCGTTCACTAATGTCATCAAGGGAGCCTGAGACAAGCTCTCGGGGGTAACTCAAACAAAAACGGGGCGTGAGAGCCCTATGTACAAGAAAGTGCCAGAGCTCGTCAACCACTGCGCTCGTCCCTCCGTAACTCGGCAAGGCGAGTCTCCCTCTGGAAGATCTCCTCCCGAAGCTCATCAGATCGACGACGGCAGGTATCCACCTCTACCTGGACAATATGATGCTCATCGGCAGCCTCCTGAAGCTCTCTCTGAGCGCCTCCATTCGAAGAGAGGTCTGCCGACTACGTCCTTCGACACTCGCAAGGTGGAGGTCAGCCTCCGCCCGGGCCGCTCGAAGTCAACGTAGCTCCTCCTCCTCTCGTTGGATCTGCTGCTGGGTCTTCTGTCTCCGCTCCTGTGCAAGATGAAGGCGGGCAAACTCACTCCACAAGCCGTCCAGCTTCGTGGCCCATGCATCCCGGGGAAGACTCAACCCATGGTAGCTCCTGGTAAATACTTCCAGATCAGCCCTCAAAGTCTCCACAGTGGGCAGTGGACCGGCCTGGATTAGCTGATCAAGACTCTACAGAAGTTGATCAGCCATGCCAGCATGCAATGCCACCCCAAGTGCAGGGGCGTCAGGCCATTCAACTCCAAGAGATGGGAAGTCTACACACTCCTGAGGCTCCCTCCTCAGAAGCTGCAAAGAAAGAAGGAGGTGGAATGAGTGCTTGTTCACAACCAAATGGACATGCACGAATGACTATAAAAAGGCACAACATGGTCATATACCTGATGCTGCCGCAGACTCCTGTCCCTCCTCAGAAGCTGGGGAAGAATCAGTAATAGAAGGCGATCCTGGTTCATCAGGCAGGACGTTCGTGTCCCCATCCGCTGCAGTTTAAGCAATAGCATGTAAATGCTTATTTATAAAGTGGCACACACGATGTCAAAGTTTAGAGAACAGCTGTATACCTGTTTCAATAGCAGCCCCTTCTTCAGCTATGCTAGGGAGGGCAGGCTCGGTATTAGGAGCCCTTTTGGAGCAAGATTGCTCAATCTCAGAAGTCGGCCTTGTCTCCTGAACCTCCTCTCGCTGGGAGGCCTCAGCCGTCGGCTCCGTAGAAAGGGAATCTACACGGCAAAAACAGGAGAGGGGTCAGTGTCGCAAATAAGGTGCATATATCATTCGCCGTGTTCGTTGTCAGAAGCGAGCAGTACCTGTGGCATGAGTGTCTACTGGCGAGGCACTCTCCCCTCGAGTTTGCAGGCCCTCTGGTGCGACCTGAGAAGCTTCCCTTGCCGGAGCTATCTCATCAGGGTGGGATGTGCTTTCTTCAACGGCCTGGCCTATCACTGCCCATGTAGCAGATGCATTAATCAGCTTGGCAAAAACAGTTGCAAAATGGCAAAGAGGTCTATCATTAGCCTCTAACATCTCTTACCTGAAGGATCAGCTATGCCGTCCTCAGCTATGCCGTCCTCACCGATATCAACATCGGAGGAGCCCACTGGCGTAGGATCTCCCGGTGCTGTGGTGTCAACACCTGCCACCTCCATGGCCTTTGTGCCTGTCGAGGCACGGCCGCCTGTCCGAAGGTCCACAAATGAGCCAGATTCCAGAAGTTGTGAGAACTCCTCCATGGATCTGGCTAAGCCCACTCCTGTGGGACAAATAATTATATGAGTCAAGCAAATCTTTATAAGAAGGACTCAACTAAACAGAATGTATGTCGTTGCATTCACCTCCGGTATCTTTTAATTCTCCTTCTTCTCGAGAGTCACTCTCACTGGATGAAGAACTGGAGGTCGTAGCGCTGGAAGTAGGGCTCGAGCTCCCGTTAGGGAGAGAGTCTGTGGCCGCGGAACTCCCACTCTTAGTAGTGGATCCACTCCCAGAAGCGGATCCGGCTCCAGAGGAAGAGCCGACATTACCTCCTGCTGACGGACCAGGTGGAATAACCCCAGGAACCCCTGCACAGCCAATAAAACACTAAGGGGTTATTGCTGTTCAAATCTTCATGTATCGATGGAGAAAACATGGCTGAGCATGCTACCTGGAGCCTGACCTCCTGTAGTCCCTGCGGTAAGAGGCGAGGGAGAGTTAGCCGTCACCGGCATATAATCGTCTGAGGGAGACATCAGCTCTTTGAAGCTGAAAGTGACGTCTGGCACGGACTCATCCAGCGGCATGTCATCTCCCGCTTGAGGAGGAGAGAAGCTCATATCAGCCCTAGCTTCCGGGGGAGCTGCATTTAATGAAGCAAGCATGTGTTTATAACACTATATATATGCTCAGAAATGACCAGTATCTGGGGGAGCTACTTACTGGACACAGCCTCAACTGCAGGGGTTTCAACCTCAAGCCGAGGACGGGATGTTGACCTCACATCCCCCTCCTCAGGAACCTCGGTCCGGGGTCTCTTGGTGGCAGCAGAATCCCTCCCAATCTCAGCATCAGGAGGATCCCTCAGTGGTACGGCACCGGCTACCATAATAGCCCCACCTGCAAGTGTCATGGGAATATATAAATGTCCCAGAATATAAAGACACATGTGTATATTAAAGTCAGTGAGGACAGGGATTACCTGTAGCCGCTATGGGCTCTACCGGCTTTAACACTATTTGCTCTGGCTTCACTCGGAGGGCGCGTGCAACTGCCTTTACAACATCGTAAATGGCAAGTGGAGTCGTCGCCAACTCGAGGCTAGAAAGGTACTCCAGGGGACCTGCACAGCCCACTGCGTTGATCACATGGGCCCTCCACTTAGCAAAGGTACTGCCCCCAAGTGCTCCGTCAGGTATCGGTTGGGACAACTGGAACTTTCTCCTCACCTCGCAAGATGCCTGCAAATCCTCTCACCAAGAATAGGCCTTTGAGGGGCCTGAGGCTGCGCCTGAGGTGGAGGGAGAAGGAACTCCGAGAGCCGATGCTCTCCTGCTTTTCAAGGGCTTCAAAGCCCCATTATATTGACTTCTGTCAACAGTGGGTGTCCAGCCTTTCTCTCGCCACCGTTCTTCAATGTCACTCACAACCCGGGCAATCCCTGAAAAATGGGACCTGAGGAAAGCTGGGTCGATGCACAAAGGAGGCAGATCCTCCCTCTCCAAATGTTGCTCCTTAGTTGTACGAATGGCATCTCGGCGCTCCCGGAAGAGGTTGCTGGCTTTGAACCACCAGCGAGCATAATGAATATCAAAGTAGCCTCTGCGCTCCTTCTCTGGGACTGGGTACCCCGGTCCTGCCTCGCGGCAAAGGAAGTCCTGCCAAGCTGCCACAACTAAATGCATGTCCCTGTGCCTGTAAAGCCGAAGGGGCAAAGAAAACTCTCCACTGGAGGGAATAAGCCTGATCATACCCAAAGTTCCTGGCGAACCGGTGTGGGTAGTAAGGCTCAAGTATCGCCGTGCTGGAACGTCGATATACAAGAACACTGGGTCGGATGCTGATGACCCACTTTGCCAAGCCCTGCGGGGAGGGTAAAGCATGGGTAGAAACCCGGCTGACGACAGCGTCTCTCTCCTGCCTAGCAAAAGGACGGTGAAGATAGGAGAAGTAGTCAAGGGCTATGCCCTCTCCCCTCTTCACCGGAACAAAAGACAAGGCCTGCCTGGCCCCTACTAGCTGTGCCACCGGATCCTGGGATGACTGCCCGATAAACCAGAAAAGTAACGGTGCCGCTGGATTCTCAACCGGAGCCCTCCTCGATAACTTTGGAAACAGTAGTCCTGCCCAAGCACTCAAATAATGAGTGGGCAGCAATATGCCTTTCTCCCGCGGCGATGAGTGGGAAGACAAAGCCCCAAGCGAATGAAAAATATTCGCCAAGGTTGCTGGTGCGATAGCGAGTCTCTGTCCACAGGCAAGCATGCAGGCTGGATAGATCACCTCCACCCGCAGGACTCCTTCCTCTCCATGAGGAACTACAAAATTGGAAAGCCAGTATGCCAGATAAGCTGCCAGATAAGTAACAGGATGCAGCCCCCGTGAATTTCATCCTTGTGTCGGTGCAGGCAGGTGGCGGGGATGAGGAGGAACGTCTACTCTGACCTCTCGGCACTCATCCCAGGTGGTACCAGACTGTGCAAACTCCTCATGGAAACAGTAAGGACCGCTGTAGAAGTGGCTCATCCAGGCATTCAGTGTCACTCGCGGTGTACGTGGGAGCCGATCTGTGCCTACTCGGGCTAAGTCCCTCCAGGTCTTCATCAAGAACCTGAAGCAATAGGGCAGAGTATAGTGTCCTGCCCCGTAAGTGGAGTTGAGGTGCAAGTCATCCGGCGATAGCTCCTCGTAAGGCCTCCCGCAGATCGGAAGACCAGAAATCCTCTGGAAAGCCCAGAGGTCCAGGGAAGTCTCCCCGCCAGCTGTGACGAAAGTGTTCCACCGGCGGTTAAATCTCTCTACCAGAGCCTGTAACAGGCCAGTGTGACAAGGATAGGAGTACATGGCGGCGGTCACTTCATGGCGGATCCCCACCCTATCCAACAAAGACCGGTAGACCAGCAGAATGCCCCATAGCCACTCTGTCGCGCCCGTGTGATAGCTGTGAGAAGGAATGACAGACCACTTCCCATACCAGTTGGGAGTCTTCAAAGTCAAAATCCTCTCTAACATGCAGTTGTGAGTGTACTCCTCCTGTGCAAAACTAGCTCCGGTGGGTGCCAGGAAGAGACCATCTATAACCTGGTCCATGGCTTTGTGCTGCCCATGTAAATGCCAAGCTGCTGGAGACATCGTTGTAACCCGGATGGTGAGACTCTCATGTCGCTGAAAAGAGCCCAGACTCTGCCTATCCGGGTATTGCCGCTGTCGAGTAAAGCCCTCCGGGTAACTTGGATAAGTTAGGGAGCACAATCCCTGCATGCCGTCTCTCCCCACTAGTATCGCCCTTTCAAGGCGACGCCTTTCCTCCGGAAGTGTCGGGTCGTCGGCCTCCATGCCAATAGGAGCAAAACCCTGGAGAAAGCTGTAGAGGTGACGGTCCAGGGGATAGTGACGCGGGTAGCCTTTGGTGCGGTCGTATGTGTAAAGACCATCTCGCCTCGCGATCCGGGATACGTCCACAAGACCTTCAGCCGCTCTAGCGCTCTCCGTTGGGCCCTCAGCGACCCACGAATAGCCAAGGTCCAACTGGTTGACATTGGTATCGTCAATAGTACGAGGAGGGAAAGGCGGCATCCGCCGTCGGTGCGCTCAACCCGGCCGTCGTCGGCGCCCCTAGCACGGGACCTCCTCGGCCGACTCCCACTCCCACTGCTGCGAGCCATGGCTGAAAGTACGAAGAGGAGAAATAAAGAATGGAGGAAGCGTCAGGCTAAAATATTTTTAGACAGCAGTACAATTATTCAATGCAGTCTAAAGAATGCAGTGGCTACGCCAACATGGCACCAAATTAATTCCCTTCAAAGGGCACGGGCCATCCGCCCCCGCCTTTGGCCGTGACGGACGTCCCGTGGGGGGCATTTGTTGCACCCGGAATTAGCTCAAATTATTTGGAGAAATTGTTGCTATGCAACGTTCGATGAGAAGAACGGCGTATCGTCAACACCGTCGGACTACGGAGTATCTCCGTGATTCAGGGTCTATCGACCCGACAATATTATTATGGTCGACGCCGCGGCGAGAAGGTTAACGAGGAAGATGTATGCGTATACCGGTCAGAGTAGTCGAGCAAGTGTATCACACGGCACAGACGGGCGCAAAAGTTCCTCCCTATGCGGCGACGTGCGACCAGACAAACAAACAACACGTTCCTTCCACGGACGAAGCGCTGCCACGCGGCGAGGGAGTGATCTTCACGAGATATATAGCTCCACCACGGCTCTTCTCCAACTCAGGACGACGAAAACAGAGCTTAACGGCGTGAAGAGGGGCCAAAAAGCATGCCCGGGGGTCAAATGATCCCTCCCGGGCGCGAGAGGAGGCCGCGGCCAGCGGGGTCGCGCGACCCCTCCGGGTGGCCCACCCGCGGGGTCGCGCCCACCCCGGGGTTGCGCGACCCCGCTGGGGTCCGCCCCACCCTCCGGGGTCCAGATTGCAAAAAAAAAAATAAATTAAAAAAAAAGGATCTTGACACCCTTAGCGGGGTCATGTAGCCCCTTTTGGTGGCCAGAGGGGTCAAAATGGCTTTTTGCCACCCCACCTTGACAGAATTGGGGCAAATTTGTTCATTTGACCCCTCTGGGAGCCTTCTATAAATATACCCCCATGGGTCCAAGTGGAGACACCTACGAGAAGAGAGAGAAGACATCTACAAGCTACAACCTACGGAAGACACGCGGAGTGTTTTGTTCGTTTGTCTTGACCCGCAAGGGGTAGGTCCCCGGGTCTTGTGTATGTACCCCTATGAGGGTATATTTGTAATTTTCCCCCTCAGCGGGCCGTGTTGTTATTTCTAAGTCTTGGGGCGACTATGTCACATGCTTCTACCCTAATAATGGGAGAATTGCATAAATGTCCTCTCCGGGGTCCGAGAAGCATAAAAGTCCTGTTGTTTGCAGTTTACCCTGCAACTTTTTGTAATTGGGGCTATGTCCCTACTTCCCGCGTTAGTGCGGACTTTTGTACAGTCGACAACTCGCCGACAACCCTTGTCCTCATTCGGACTATAAAAGCACTCAGCATGTTTTATGTATGTCCTCGGGGGAAAATTATGAGAAAACCCCCGGCGTTCACAAAAATTGTGCATATGCCCCTCCTTTGGCGAATTTGACACACATGAGTCTTCTATGAAGCTATCGTCACTCTTTTAGCCAGGGAATGTTGTCAGCTCAATCCAACACCAAGATGTCACCCCAACCTCAGGTCTATGTAGGGTATGGTAGAACTACCAAAATACCCCTGCGTTGGTAAAACTACCAAAACGCCCTCGGGGTCCAGAAAATCTCCTTCTACATCAAGATGCCTACGGCTTCCGCATATTTGCGTCTTTAATCCTAAATCTTAGGGTTTTGTTCAGACCTAGCCCTAATTTAATTGTTTCTGTTGGTCGGTGGTGAGTGAGTGGACATCGTGAGCTCTTCAAGAGAATTTGCCCTCAACATCAGAACCTCTATGGAAGACTTTGGGGATTTCTTTGACAGTCAAACAAAGGTGTTTGGACGTTAGGCCGATGTAAATCAACACTGACTACAGTCAGTGGGGAGAGGTCTAGCATTCGAACCCAAATCGTCTGTTACGATGCGCATCCATGGAGTCACCCTCTACTCAGATGGGGGGGGGGATGTTTCTTTTCAAAAAGAACAAAATCTATATTTTTTATCTACGATAAAAGTCGATTAGATTTTTCCGTGTCTCACAGAGAGCTATGCCTTGTGTGTTGTACAGTCTGTACCTGAGAGGGGCAGTTTCTTTTTCATATGGATCAAGTGTTTTGTGGTGTGTATCTTTGTTTCTCTTCTCTTCTTTGTCTTGGTTTCATGCCAATAGCCTTGGCCGCTAGGATGTATTACCTCTATCTATTGCTCTACAAAATTGGTGGCATATCCCACCTGTCTCCCAAAAAAAATAAAAAGGGGGGTTTGGTTGACTTGGTTTCATAACCTGATTGACGTTCGTAATAGATGAGTCAACTCATGCTGATACACAGACACAAGGGAGTCAAGTTGAATAGGCAGGTCATTTGAAAAGTAAATAGGCTTACTCATATATACTTGTATTGACTGGGACTTGTTAAGTTGTGAGGAGTCAACTCATATGAATCAGCAACCCGTGCTTCACCAGTGGGTTTTAAACATGTGGTTCATACAATCTGAATTGAATGATCCACTGTGTGGTTTTAATTGTCCTGCAATACTAAATATTACATTTTGAAAAATCTCATTGAATAAAAAAACCAATTTTTTATTAAGGTGAAGTTTGCACTTTGAAAAATGTTTCTGTTTATTTCATTCCATTTTCCCTCTAGCATGAAACCTTTTGTTTAATCAGTTAGTGGAGAAGATCGAGTGAACTTTCTTCATAATCAGAGCACTGCAGACTTCAATTCCCTAGTAGAAGGAGAGGTGAGCCATGGCAAGCACATTATTTCTAGCTGCTGTTAGGTCTTTTCTATGTCATGATACCAGAGTACTTGTGCTAATCTACTGAAGCATGCAGGGTTGTGATACTGTTTTTGTGACTGCAACTGCACGTACCATTGATCTTGCTCATGCATTGGTTATGGTAAATTTCTTTTCAGTTGGAACAATTTCTCTTCTTGTACTTTATTATTGTGATTTTGTTTCAGCCTTATGTTAGAAAGGGAATTTAAATATTGTGTTTTGAGTTAGTAGTTTGGAGATCTAATGATTTAGTGATGTCAGTGATAGGACTCAAAAGAGTTTTGATTTTTTCCACATGCAGAAAAATGCCATTATGTTGCTTGTCTCTCCATTAACCTGCAAAACCATCACTGACATGCTTTCAAGGTTTGTCTGCACTTCAGCATTTTTCATTTTCTTTTAATGTATCTATGGAAGTCAATTATTCATTTAAATTAGTTGTTGAACCTTTTGTCTCCCTTGTAGAGCTTTTATGTTCTTTTATTTATATGGCATATAATAACCGGTGCTTCTTAGAAGTAGGCCAGACGTGGTTCCTTCTTGAAAGATATGCATGTTGGGGTGCAAGGCACGAATTCAGAGGGGGGCAGGTGAATGAATCCCCTTTAAAAATTACTTCGATTAACACTCACGTTGTGCAATACGTGCGGAAATAAAATGCAATGGCTCAAGCTAAGACAGATGCGCTATTGCGGTTCACACTTAAACGCTTAGCCAACCTACGCAGCTGAAGATTCTTCTAATCAGCGGACAATACAAGCTGCAGTGTTGGAACTGAACTTATAACAAACAGAGGAGCTTCAATTAGATGTAGGTCAACTGAATGAAAAAGAAGTGCGCCTAAACAAACATCTATCGTGAATCACAAACCCAATCAGAAACAACGAGTTCAATCAAACCATTTCAGAAGCCAACCTGCGAATGGGGGGTAGAAAATAGGGAGCAAACATACCAAAGCAATCACACGACTCGCAGGATTTTTAGGTGGTTCGGTCGGACACCAGTCCGCCTACGTCCACCCCTCACTCTAAACCGGAGTGAGGCTTCCCTTGCAAAATGCAAGAAGCAGACTCAGTCTGCGAACAACCGCTGCCTTACAGCTTGCCCTGAGGGAGACAAATCCCTCGACCTAGTCTTGCTTCCCACAAGACCAGCACCCTAGTTCTGCTATCTACAGAACTAGAACCGGAGGCAAACCTCCCTTCCTCCAAGCCGGAGGGGACACCGTGAGTAATTCCCAGCCACTCACAACCAGAGACCCAAGTCTCCCTTCCTCTGAAACCCAGAGGGAAACCACGAGTGACACCCCGCCACTCGCAAATCGGAGATACGGTCTCCCTTCTCCTGAATCCTCAGGAGGAACCCGACCTCAAACCAGAGGATCGGAAGAACAAGGTGGAAAAGGAAAACAACAAAAGAAAATAGAACAATCTGAAAATTGAAACGAATGTAGCTCTCGTAGGAGCAAATTGGTCTGGATCTGGTCCAGAAACCAACAGATTGATGATCTTCAATGTGCTTCAGCCCCTTCACTATCACTTCTCTCTTCTCTCTCTCTCTCTCTCTCTCTCAGCACTCTCACTCTAATTCTTCTCACAGAGTCTCTGGCTCTCGTACTCTTCTGCTCTCTTTTTATCTCTTTTCCTTCTACTGGCTTGCAGCTCCTTTCTTCAGGCGGTTCTACTTCTTCAATTTTTCCCTTTTCTTCTTGTCATGTTCGCCTGGATGAGGAGGATCCCCCATTTATAGGAAAACATGGGCTCCGGAAAGCTTGGCGCGTGGGAAACACGTTCCCGCCTAAAAGCTCCATCCAGAAGGTGCGCTTGAAGGTCACGTGTTAGATCTTGAGGGCTCAGTGTATCCACGTGGCAGATCGTTCAGAAAAGCTTGATGCCTTGGATCATGTGACTGTTTAAGTCGGTTTTGGAATCACGTGCTCACTTGAGTAATTGATGCCTCTTACCCTTTAGGTGTTTGATAGAATTTCTGCCAAAAGGAGACAAAGCATTTCATCAAAACATTTTGTAATCAGATGCAGATTTATACAACATTATATCAGTTAGATATATAGGTCAGAAAGGTAAAGGTCGATGTATATGCTTTGATTCAATCATGCAATGCATTGACCTGTGTCAGACACAGGTAGACCTTGCATAGAGTCTGCACAAGGTACATCGACCTTTGCTAGCAGTTTAGAAAATGTGCACAGATCTTTCATACAAATGTGCATCAACCTTTGCTAGCATCAGAAAAAGTGCACAGACCTTATATACAAATGTGCATCGACCCTTCCTAGCATTAGAAAATGTCCTCAGACCTTATATGCTGACCAACACAATGTGCACCGACCTTGTATGCAGTCAAGCAAAATGTGCACCGACCTTCTATGCTGACCAACAAAATGTGCACCGACCTTATATGCATCTAAGCAAGATGTGCACCGACCTTATATGTGAACAAGGCAAACATGCACAGACCTTCTATATGCATAAGGGAAATGTGCACCGACCTTCTACATATATGCTCAGACCTGGTGTATGCGTATGCACTGACTTAAACATGTATGCTCAGACGTTCATTCATGTGCACAGACCTTGGCAATGTGCACAAACCTATAGTCGTCAGACAATGCATGTGCACAGACCTCAACCAGCATGTGCACAGACCTGAATATGCATGTGCACAGACTTGAACAGTGTATGCACAGACCTTGACTTGTGTTAGCAGGAGGTGCATCGACCTTGAAAGGCATGTGCACAGACCTAAATATGCATGTGCACAGACTTTAATAGCATATGAACAGATGTGCACAGCCCTGGTAAACAGATGTGCACAATGAAAAATGTGCATCGACCTTCATTCTGTGCAAGGCTAACTAGCATCGACCTTTGTTATGTAAAGATAGAACATGCATCGACCTTTGTTATGTAAAGATAGAACATGCATCGATTTTAGCTGTAACTTGTTCAAAGAAATGAATGTGCATGCTACTTGTTTGATAAAATGAATGTGCATGCTACTTGTTTGATGAAATGAATGGAATGTTTAAATGTGCACAGATGAATATGAGAGTGCTCCGACCTGCGTATGCAACACTATGAGCATGAGATATGACTGTGCACTGATTTCTTCATGACTTGACCTAACCTTTAGCCTTATTCTCAGAGCCTCCAGTTAACATGCAATGTATCACAGCCAAATGCAACAGCAATGGTAATGTATCAATGCTGGGCATCATCAAAACATAAAGCCATACTAATGCAACATCAACACTTATGACATCATGCACAGATGAGTCAATAGTGTTTGACATCATCAAATTCACGGGGGTACAACAATGCAAAGTTGTAATCTAACCCTTTTCCCCAAATTTCAGAGTCTAGTGTGGTATCTGTCACGCCCCGTACTCTATACCGTCGAGGTATTGTCCGCTTTGGCCTGCCGGCCTCACGGTTTTGTCACTTTCTAATAGTGATCGGCTCCAGAATGGGGGACTTCCCGGGAGGGCATCCAGCCCAATACTACTCCCCCATTAAGCACGCTTAACTTCGGAGTTTCTTTCAAGAATTGAGCTGATACTTTAAAAGGCGCCTCGGTGATATAGAGTACAACTTAACTATATTTGAGGGTGTTACAATCTACCTTTCTTATATAGGCGACATCCTCGTTGCTAGGCACATATTGCACGTAATCAAACCCCCAGGCAGGTAAGACTCTAGAGGTGTCCCCTACAGGCTCAAGAGGTGGCTCCCACTATGTAGCACTTTGTCCATTGCGGGTTCAAGAGGTGGCTCCCATAACGTAGCACTTTGCCCTGCATGGCACTTAGTTCACACACTTCCGACTGGGGTATGACTTTGATACCATTCTGTCATGCCCCGTACTCTATACCGTCGAGGTATTGTCCGTTTTAGCCTGTCGGCCTCACGATTTTGTCCATTTCTAACAGTGATCGGCTCCAGAATGGGAGACTTCCCGGTAGGTCACCCATCCCAGTATTACTCCCCATTAAGCACGTTTAACTTCAGAGTTCTTTTCAAGAACTGAGCCGATACTTCAAAAAGCACATTGGTGGGCATATTTACCATCTAATACTCAGAAGGAGCTGATACTCAAAAGGACATAATTGAGCAAGGTGTTCAACTTTTGGGAAATCTTTTGCTAAGAAAATTTTACCCTATAAGAGCACACCAAACCACAACAGATATGCTAATGCTAGCTCGAAGAAGGTTACGAAATTTGGATGATTTCGAGCTATATGTTAATAGTTATACCAAGAAAGTATATCGGTTGGGACAATACTATTCCCCCATTGTTAAGGCACAGTTTTTTTAGCTTCTTTACCAGAAGCGATTAGTAATCTAGTCTTGACTGAATTAAACAACACCAATATTTTCTTGGAAAGTTTATTGTTTGTAAATATTATACAATATGTCAGGTAGGAGATCAAAAAGCTCTACTATAAAATCTTTGCCATACATTTCTTAAATGGCTTGTTTGCAGATTGAAGGTGTTGAATATTTTAACATTTAAAAGCCAGTAAAAAAGAGAGTATTTCAGGAGCTCTAAGAAGCTGAGATTCCTCCAAGTATTTCAGGAGCTCTAAGAAGCTGAGATTCCTCCACCTTAAAAGGAGAAAACCTTTCAAACCATACAAATTCTTCAAAAAGAGTAAAACAACTCGGAGACTTGCTACAAAGAATGATGAATGCTACGCCTGCAAGAAAGTCGAACATTTTGCTTAATAAAGCTCCAAGATACATAAGAGCCTTATTTCAAATAGCCGAAATTGATTCAGACTGGGAATTTCTGGAGTCACCATAGCAGTTTATAGCAGCACAAGAAGAAGTTGCTCAAATTTACGTACTAGATACTGACAATTCTTCTTTTTCAGATTCTGCAACTGACGAAGAGGAGAAACTACATATACAAATGATGTAGTCGTCCAAAGCTTTCTTTGAGAACCTCAGCGATGATACCTGCACCAGTCAAAGCTGTATGAAAGCTTCCTCTTCTAATAGCCATGCACGAATTTCTTCTCAAACATCTATTTTATGATACTGAAGAAGAACAAAGAGAGTATTCTTTGACTTCACTACTGTGAGACACGGAAAAAATCTGATCTTTTTTTATCGTAGATAAAAATATAGATTTTGTTCTTTTTGAAAAGAAACATCCCCCCTATCTGAATAGAGGGTGATTCCGTGGGTGCGCATAGTATCAGACGATTTGGGTTCGAGTGTTGGACCTCTCCCCACTGACCGTAGTCAGTGTTGATTTACATCGGCCTAACGTCCGAACACCTTTGTTTAACTGTCAAAGAAATCTCAAAGTCTTCTATAGAGGTTCTGATGTGGAGGGCAGGCTCACTCGAGAGACTCTCCATGACCACTCATTTACCACCAACATGTTAATAGAGTTAGGGCTAGGTCTGAACAAAATCCTAAGATTTAGGAATAGACATGCAAATATGCGAAAGCCGTAGGCATTTTTGAAGTAAAGGGGAGTTTTCTGGACCCCGAGGATATTTTGGTAATTTACCAATCCAGGGGTATTTTGGTAATTAGGGCTAAGTCTGAGCAAAACCCTAAGACTTAGGAGTAAAGATGCAAATATGCGGAAGCCGTAGGCATTTTAAAAGTGGAGAGAAGTTTTTTGGACCTCGAGGGTATTTTGGTAATTTTACAAACCCAGGGGTATTTTGGTAATTTTACCAGGCCAGGGGCACTTCTGAAATCTCTGAGCTGGAACGGAAGTAGGACCGGGTTCCTGACTTCCCAAGGCGCTGAGGCTCTTTCTGGAGGGTTATGGGGGTTGGTACCGTTTTTAGGTCGCAGGGGTATTTTGGTAATTTTACCATACCCTACACAGACCTATGGTTGGGGTGACATCTGAGTGTCGGACTGAGCTAACAACATTTCCGGACCGAAGGAATGACCAGGGGCTTCGTAGAAGACACATAACTGTCAACTTGGCCGAAGGAGGGGTATATATGCAATTGTGTGAAAGCCGGGGGTTTTCTTATAATTTTTTCCCTTGGACATACATAAAACATGCTGAGTGTTTTTATAGTCCGAATGAGTACAAGGGTTGTCGGCGAGTTGTCGACTGTACAAAAGTCTGCACTAACCCAGGAGATAGGGGCGTAACCCCAATTACAAAAGTTGCAGGGTAAAACTGCAAACAACAAGACTTTTATGTTTCTTGGACCCGGGGGGGGAGATATTTATGCAATTCTCCCATTATTAGGGTAGAACCGTATGACTTAGTCGCCCCGGGACTTAGAAACTTACAACACGGCCCACTGAGGGACAAAATTATAAAAAATACCCTCATAGGGGCATATACACAAGACCCGGGGACTTACCCCTCGCGGGCCAAAACAACGAACAAACGAACAAAGCGCTGCGAGTGTGCTCCGTAGGTTGTAGATTATAGATCGTAGATCTCTCTCTCTCTGTGTCTAGATGTCCCTCCTTCTGGACCCTGGGGGTCTATTTATAGAAGTAGGAACCTCCCCGGGGTCATTTGGACCCGTACGGGTTAAACGGGAGGAAAATGACCTCGGGGAGGTCATTTTTTCAAATTTTTTTTAGTTGATCGAGCAGGAGGAAGGACCTCCTTGGGGTGGGAGGTCCCTCGGGCCCCACCCGGGGTCGTGCGGCCCGGGGGGGGGGGGGGCTGCCCGGGGTCGCTTGCCCGGGTCCCGCCCGGGCCCGGTCGTCCCCACGCGAACCCGCCCGGGTCTGGCCGCGACCGCGCGGACCCGCCCGGGTGCGGGCGACCCCGTACGGGTGCCCCCCGCCCCCGGACGGGTCTTTTCTTCGCCCGGTTTCAATAAAAGGAGGGCCTTGGGGGCTTTGAAGCCTCGTTTTCTCGCCGTGCCTCGTGGAGAAGAGCGAGAGGAAGCGTCTCCTTATTCGTTTGTTATCTTCCTCGTGCCGTAGGCCGCGGAGGGGAGACTTGATATTGTCCGTGCTCCGTGATACACGTGCGAGAGACTTTTTTGGCGGTGCGTAGACCTTCGTTTCTGCTCTCCGTCTTTTTGTAGGAGTTTCCTTCATCCGTAAATATACGTCCAAAGGTGGGAGATTTAATCCACTAGGGATTTTCTCAGAAGCACGCTCCTGACAATCGTGTGGATTTAATCCGGGTCTCGATCACCCCGTATTGCTGCGAGAGGCATGTAATCGCAGCAATAGGTAGGCTGTGAATCCTTAAATGTATGGAGCTACTCCATGGGAGAGACGATACACCCCATGTTAAACCCGTGCGTGGAGATACTCCATGAAAAGGCGATACGCCAAATATTTGTAGACCTCAACCAATGTGAGGTTAACATGGCAGCCATGCCAATTTTGATTGGAACAAATTCCGGGTGCAACAAATGCCCCCCACGGGACTCCCGTCAACGCCGGAGGCAAGTGGGCGGGTGGCCCGTGTCTCCCATGAGCTTAGCTTATCTCTGAGTTCCCTGACGGAACGAAGAGTCTTGTAGGACTGCTTAATAATTGTATTGCTGTCCTTTGACTGATTTAACTGTTGACTGAGCTTCATTGCTGACCTTTGTCTCTCCGGTATTGGCTTTGCAGCTTTTGCAGACATGGCTCGTCCTAGCCGGAGGTCCAGGGCCAGCGGTTCTGACGACCACTACGTGCGAAGGACAGATAGGCCTATGCCACCATTCCCTCCGCGCAGCATCACTTCAGAGAGTTTCGATGCAGTAGACCGTGGGCTTACTTGGATCGCAGTGGGCCCGATAGAAGAGACTACTATCTCTGAGGGCACTGTGGATGTCTCCCGGATCACGGGGAGGCCAGGAGGCTATTCTTATGATCGCTCGGGCGGTTATCCATCACATTTCCCACTGGATTGTCATCTCCTGCCTTTCATCCAGAGTTTTGTGCCACCCGGAGTAGAGGCTGACGATTCCTGACTGCCGGGAGAGAGGCGTCGTCTTGAACGGGCAATATTGCTTGGCAGGGACAGCATGCATGGCACTTGCAGTTTCTCCTATCCAATCTTCCCAGAGGGCTTTGTACGACAAGAGCAGTACCCTGACCAGAGGAGTCTGGGTTTCTTCAGGGAGTTTGACAGTTTCACCGTCCGAGCGGTACTGTCTTCACCAGTCGTTTGGCATCTGGCCGGGCATCATAGGGCCGCGGACGTCTCCATCGACGGGATGTTTCTGACTCCCTTTGGCGCGGCTTTTGCTCATGATGATTACGACCACGACTGTTTATTGGCGCGGATTTTGGCCCAGAAGGCCCCCAGCTGGTATGGGAGGTGGTCCGTTACTGCTTCACACTGCTACCGTCGCGGCGCCACAGAGTGGCTGTGGGGAGTACTGACAGTCTACAGAGCAGTACTTGACAGGGCAGGTATACGCCATGCAGTGACAGCAGCTTTGTATTCATATCCTTGCCATACAGGATTGATCCAGGCTTTAGCCGAGAGATTCAACAGGCGCTGGAACACTTTTATGACGGCAGAGGGAGAGACTTCACTGGACCTGTGGGCTTTCCACAGGATTTCTAGCCTCCCTGTCGGCGGACAACCATATGAGGAGTTATCCCTGGACAACATGCATCTGAGTGCTTCAGACGGCACAGGTCGATACTTGCTGCCCTACTGCTTCAGGTACTTGATGAAGATCTGAAGAGATTTGGCCCTTGTGGGCAAAGAGAAAGCTGCGCGGACACCGAGGGTGACCCTGAATGCTTGGGTCACACACTTTTACAGTGGTCCTTATTGCTTTTACGAGGAGTTTGCTTCCTCAGGTATGACTTGGGAGCAGTGTCGAGAGGTAGAGCTCCGATTTACTTCACATCCTCGCCACCTGCCTGCTCCGACGCGGGGGTGGAACTCGAGGGATTTGCCGCCGTTGACATACTTGGCGGCCTACTTGGCTTATTGGTTGGCCAGCTTTGTGATCCCTCATGGAGAGGAGGGAGTTCTACGGGCGGAGGTGATCTACCCGGCGTGTTTGTTGGCTTGTGGACGCAGGGTTGCTATTGCTCCGGCTGCGCTGGCGAATATCTACCATTGCTTTGAGGCTCTGACTTCACATGCATCACCCAGAGACGAGCACATCTTGATGCCTACCCATTATCTGAGTGCATGGGCCGGCTTGTTGTTGCCAGAACTGTCACAGAGGACGCGGATAGACAATCCAGCTGCACCACTGGTTTTTGCTTTTGCGGGTCACCCGGACCAAGATGCAGTTTTACAGCTTTCCAGCGCCCGCCGTGCTGTCTTTCCTCCATACTAGGAGGGATGAGAGTCTGGAGTTTGATCACAGCTCTCGTTCATATCATCCCTATTCAGAGCGACAAGGCGACACTGTTGTCTGCAGGTTGTCTTCCTGGGCCTTGCCTTCCCACCATGCAATAGCTGATTGGGTTATATGCATACGGCCCGGAGTTCTGGTCTATCGCCGTTCCAGCACAGCGATTCTTGAGCCATACTATCCACACAGATTTGCCAGGAACTTTGGGTATGATCAGGCCATACCCCCAAATGCAGATTTTCCCATGACACTTCGGCAGTACTGACAGAGGGACGTACATCTGGTGGCGGCTTCGTGGCACAACTTCCTCTTTCGTGGTGTGAAAGAGGGATACCCTATTCCAGAACAGACGCGCAGAGGCTTCTTTGATATATACTATGCGCTCTGGTGGTTTAAAGTTAGCAACATCTCCAGACAGCGAGCCGACACTATCCGAGCTGTTGAGGAGCAACGCTTGAGGAAAGAAGACCTGCCTCCTTTGTCACTAGCTCCTGAGTTTGTCAGATCTCATTTTTCTGGAGCTGCCAGGGCCATTCATGAGATAGAGGTTCGCTGGAGGGAGCAGGGACTCCCCGTTTCCGTTGACAGGAGCCAGTACACTGGGGCTTTGAAGCCCTTGAGGAATATACACACACTGCAGCTTGCAATACCAGATCTGCTCGCCGAGGAGTCGCCCCTGGGTCTTCAGCACCATATTCCTGGTGGGAGGATTTGAAGGCTTCTTGTGGTCTGAAGACCAAGTCCCAGCTATCTGAGGCTGTTGCAGAGGGGGCATTTGCCGGTAGTGCCTTTGCTGACTGGAGGGCCCACATCATCAATGCCGTAGGCTGTGCTGGTCCTTTGGAATATATTTCAGATTTGGAGGTGGCTGCCACCCCCAATACCATCTTGGCAATTGTGAATAAGGTTGCTCGGGCTCTTGGCTTGAAATCCGAGCAGATTATTCTGAAACCTGGGAGGGTTATCGGGGAACCAGGTATATGCTGAATTACCTAGCCCCATCCCTGTTTTTGTTCTGCCATTGAAGACGCTGACTTCATGCAATCTTTTATCATTTGCAGAGCATACCAGTGGTTCAGAGGCCCATGCCCGTGAGAAGAGGCTTCGAGCTGGAGACCGAGAGGGAGACCTGCGGCCTACCTCCCGTCTACGTTCTGAGGAGGCATCTCCTGCTCCGGCAGAAGCCTCCAGTAAGGGCGAGAGAAATTTATTTCCAAGTCGGTACTACAACCTGTCTATGTAATGTTGTAGTCTGACTGTTTTCCTCCCCTTTTTGTTTTTTTGATGCAGCTCCTCCTGGGACCCGGACTGCTATGACCTTTTCTCCCCGCCTCGGGAATGCATTCACAGAGGCGGGGTTGGAGGTGGACGAGTCTGTTCCTGATATTAGTGTGGACATTGAGGGGTTGGACCCTCTCTCCGACGACTATACGCCCGTGACCGGCGACTCTCCCGCACTTGATGTGGGAGGGACCTCCATTATTCAGGATTCAGGTAAATGTTTTGACTGCATAACCCTTCTTCCCCTCTCTTTCAAAACAAAGAGAAATATGTGCCTTGGCTAATATGACATTGCCTGTCACAGAGACTATCCGAGCTCAGCCTACTCTCCCCGTCGTTGAAGAAGGGGGAAAGTCCCCTAGCAGTGAGGAGACTTCTTCGCCATCAGATTCCTCTAGCGGGGGAAGCTCCGGTACTTCATCGGGCACAGGGACCTCCAGTACCTTCTCCAGCGAGGGCTCTTCTTCCTCTTCCTCGAGTTCTTCCGAGGAAGGAGAGATCAAGATGAGCCCAGGTAATTTAAGGCCAGATTTTCTTCATGGATAGAGTTATGAAACTCTCCCTCTGACCTTTTTTTTTATTGCTCATTACATAGCCGCACATACGACCTCCTCCTTGGATGAGCTCTCCAAGCTCATGAAAACAGGGTCCTCTGCTGACCTGCCAGCCTATGATGAGGATGTGAGGGCTTCAATTGCCAGGGTTGAAGTCCCTGATGGGGGTGCCGCCTCCCTAGCCAAGGGGCTATCAGCATGTACTGCCAATGCTGGGGAGTTTGGTGAGGTGCCGGCTTCAGGTATACACAAAATATTTTGTATGGTCCTTCCGCCATGCCCAACTGTATATTGACATTGTACAATACACCTGCTTCGAACAGCTGGCGATCCTCCTGAGGAGGGGCGTTCTCACCAGCTTACAGGGGTTGACGTGATGGCAGGCTCGGGCCAGACGCCCACAGAGGGGCGAGACACTGAGGACCAAGCCGCGACCTCCACTGAGCCACCAGCTCCAGGTATGTTGTCGAATCAGGGACTTGCCCATTCATTCAACAAGACTTCCTTCCTCTGTAATATTGATCACCATTTTATATGCTAGTGTCCTCTTTCAGCTACCTCTCCTTCTATGGAGCCCACGACAGGGGTCGACACAGCTACCGCTGAGGAGGAGCTGCCTGTAGAGACTGGTATGTCTTTGTCACTATAAAGTGCACATTGTGATTATTGGTGTCACAGGAATATTGAGACTTTCCATTCTTTGTTTTATTTGCAGAAAGATCAGCTGCACCAGTGTCGCCCATAGAAAAGGGATCGACGCTTGTAGATAACTCTTCTACAGTCCTGAAGGAGGGATCTTCTCTCGGGTCCAGCCCAATGGGTATAGCTGCGTCAGGTGAAAACCATCACGATTTGCAACTTTAGACTTTTTACCCTGGTGACTTCATTGTGGTGGTACACTCACATGTTTTCTCCCCCTTTTTTTTAATTCAGGACCTGCAAGAGAGGCTACTGTGATGCCCGCGGACTTTCCTATTCTTGGAGTGGAGTGGCCCGACACCCTCGCACCTGTGGCAGTGTTGCATGCCGTCATGGCTGACCACCTGCTCTAGGGCCTTGACCGCCTGGTTCAGGTCGACCCCTTGCCGACGGTGGAGGCTTTGAGGAGCAGCTTGAAGGCTTTCACCCGGGGTTACCACATGATGGGTCTTCCGCAGGATATATGGGCCGTGAAGCTGGGAGCCATATGGAGTGAATTCGCCCGCCTTCATACAGTACAGGAGCAGAGGCGGCGAGTTCGACTGATGATCCAGCAGGAGGAGGAGCGGCTTAGCGAGCTCCAGGCGGCCCAGGCTGAGGCGAGCCTTCAGGTTGAGAGAGAGGAGGAGTGCAGTCGGGGGATCCGCCTTCGAGTTGAGGAGCTGTAGCGGGATCTTCGAGCTACACAGACTGCAGTGGAGGCGTCCCGCCATCGGCTTGGAGAGCTCCAGGAGGAGGCTCTTCAGAGCGAGACTCGCCTCGTTGACTTGAGGAGGAGCGAGTCTGGTGTTTGATACCCTTTTGTAAATAGGGCCTTCGTGTCCCATTTTCTTTTTGAGTTACCCCCGAGGGCTTGTCTCGGGCTCCATGGATAGCATTGATAAATAGAGGACAGAATTCAGCAGCTTTTTGATTCCATCCTTTTGCATGTATGTTTTTTTTTGTTTTTTTTTTTTTTGATCACTTTACCAGCCCTACCGCCCTTTCGGGTTTTCGTCAGGACTGGCCCCCTTTAGCTTTTTCCAGTGCGCCCTTGCGGGTTTTCACACTGAGGGGTACCCATTTTTGCCTAAGGCGCTCTTTCGGATTTTCACCTTAGCCGGGTTAAAGCCTTTTTGCCCTCGATTGCTCCCCTAACAGAAACAACCAAGTCCGCTGGGGCATCAATATTTTTAACCCCATTTTTTTTTGAACCTATAAAGCCAAAAGGCAAGGAGAAGGTGGCACTCCCGTAGGGATATGTGTGCCGCATAGGTGGGACAAACGGGTGGATTCGACTGCCCTAGTGGGGCACAGTTAGCCAAATCCAAAAGTCGAAGGTTGAACGGGTTTGTTGAGTCCCAAATGTGGCAATCAAGAGGGGAGGGGTGAATTGATTGGCTAATAAAATTTTGCTTTTCTTAAGAAAACAATGCTCATTAAACAAACAACCACTAATACTCGCACGAACAGGATCACACTCG
Source organism: Amorphophallus konjac (assembly GCA_022559845.1). NCBI lineage: Eukaryota > Viridiplantae > Streptophyta > Magnoliopsida > Alismatales > Araceae > Amorphophallus > Amorphophallus konjac. The sequence goes on from CM040120.1 coordinate 361,750,874, forward strand.
TGAATGCGTGCGGAATGTGTTTGAATAGCTGGTGTAGTGATCTCTCAACTCACCGTGAAGCCCACTCGACAAGAATTGGAAAATCCACAGCACATGAGACACACGGATTTTTTAGGTGGTTCGGTTACACAGCCGTGTCCCCTACGTCCACCCCTCACACTTGAGGATTAAAGCTTCACTAACGAGTGAATCACACACACGCTGTTTAGAACAGCAAACACACACACACATACACACACGGCTTCCGATCTGGTAGCCAAACGCGCACATGCGCACATACACACACGCACGTTCGTGTTTCCGAACACGAACACCACACACAAGAATATGAAGTTATGATTACACAAATATTCAAGATCAAGCAAAATGATTCAGAATGAGAAGTTTAGAAAATGATTTATCCTGATCGGAGCTCCCCCTATCACTTCAGCGAATTTCGTCGAACACTTGGTGCAGCCCGATGATCGTTCTTGACGATTATGCTCGGATGTGATACGATCTTGAACTCCACGCAGCCAATTAGCAGGATGTCGATTTGGAGGCTTGAATCCCTCTTCTTTCCTTCACTTTCACGCATACAGCAAGGTGGAAGAAGGGCTGTGGCTGCTGGTTGCGACCTGCACTCACAAAGGTTAGAGCAAAAACCCAAAATCAGGAAGATACGAATTACACTTAGGGTTTTCATCTCAATAGGATTATATATATGCTTAGGGCGGTCAAGGGGCGGCCATGGGACAAGATCCACTTATTATGGAGTGGATTACAGACAGCCACACAAGTGTGGTTGGACCATTTGGTCGAAATGCCAATAGTCCATATTCACGACGCCGCCCAGACCAGAAAGGGTCGACCCTTGGGGTCGACCCTCGTGAGGGGCCAGAAGGGCCTGGCAGCATGGGTCGACCCTTGGGGTCGACCCTCTCAAGAACCGTTGTTGTCTCCACAAAAATTACATCTGGAGTTTTCAGGGGTCGACCCTTGGGGTCGACCCTTGCTGGAGCCTAAACAAGTTGAGCGGAAAGGGTCGACCCTTGGGGTCGACCCATGATGAAACCGGTTCTGGAAATTAATTCCATAAGCAGGGGTCGACCCTTGGGGTCGACCCATTTAATTGGGAACCTGCCTGGAACCTGCCCGGCAGCAATGGGTCGACCCTTAGGGTCGACCCTTTTTCCTGAACTTTCTAAATATGAAGATATAATAAGCTAAGTCCAGGGGGTTCAAGTTGGGGGATTAAAACATTAATGCTCCACATCTAGAAATAAGTTCTAACAAAGTAATTGTGGAGTTAGGATCGATCTCACCAATCGTCCTTCAGTCGTTGAGGAGCTTTGGCCATATTGTTTTGTCCTGTCAAAACAAAGTCTGAATTATTTCCACATTTTGCACATTGAGACCAAAATACTTACAATGAGTTGTTGTGCTTGAGCCTTCTCAAATACCATGTCTTCAAGTGATGTGTTCATTTCCAGAGCGTAGTTATGCTCATTTTCAGTTCATACAAAACATTTGATCATCATCAAAAACCATAAGTCATATACATGAGGGGGGGGGGGGGTTCAACAATCTCCCCTTTTTTGATGATGACAAAATAATAGAAACCACGTTGTAAAGCATCCACCATTCCATATACATGAATCAATTCATCAGTTCAAGGACATGGTCAAACAGAAATCCAAATATAAGATTGATCATCATGTGGCATATTATTAGTGGAAAAGGAACAAGGTCTGTAATGCAAATAACAAGATGCAATGCATGAAAACTAAAAGGAAATGCAACAGGACTAATGAACTAGAAACATGATAAAAGCACACATGCATGTAAGCACACATCACACACTAACATATAGTAGCCGGGGCACATATAGGCCAAGAGTTCTCCCCCTTTGACATCATCAAAAAGGAGGGGGTGAAACAGGATTAGCAAAACGCCAAACTAGAGGAGCAACGCTGTTTAGTCATCACCGTCATCCGGAGTGGAGGAACTAGGAGGACGCCTTATATATGCTAAGATTTCATCAAACATATGGGCTTGGTTGGCCAAGGCGTCGGTGACAAACTGAGAGTGCTCCTAGTGAGAGAGTTTCAGATCAGAAAGCTCTTGTTGCATAGCCTCCATAGTCTCCCCATACGTGTCTAACCGGTCATCAATAGAATCCAAACGGTCCATGATTAGTTGTGCCTCCTCAGAAGGCATTCCTGCTGCAGGAACATGAGCATCTTCAGCCTGATCTTCATTGTCATCCTCATTATCTTCGGAACTGTCTGTTGGTACTGCCCTTTTCATTTGACGAACTAACACGCCATCTTTCTCTTCAAACCCCATGTGGTGACAAATAGATTGATACGTGTAGATGTCCGCGTCACGGATAGTTTGAAATGCTTCTTTTGACAAATCAATATTCATATAAGAAAAGATGGCTGTCAAGGCCGCAGCATATGGCAGAGTGCGGTGCTTGTGCATAATGCTTGAACAAATGTGATCAAGAATAAGTTGTGGAAATTTAATGGGAATTCCACCGAATAAGCAGTAAAACAAGAACATATGTTTCTCCGTAACCTTGTCATGGCCTCCTCCACGTGGTAATAACATTGTTGTAATCATTCGGTGCAATATACGTTGCATAGGAGGGAACTGGTTGGCATTTAATCCGGCGACCGACCGGTCACCTATTTCTTCAGAAGTCATAAAGCTGTAGACAGTGGCATCCGAAACTTCTACATCACCAAATGCATACCCTTCATTTGGCAGGTCAAGGGAAAGTCCCAACAAGTGTGGTGATAAAACAATTTCCTGTCCATTAACCGTTGTAACTGGAACATCACCCGAAATACCCAAATTGCTATAAAATTGGTGTACCAGATTGGGGTAAATGCGGCGATGTGCAGACATGCAAATGTGCAAGTTCGGCTGGCTGCATAATAGATCAACTAATCCACGTAGATGGCGACTAAGATTTTCAAAGTTTACCGCCCGTGGACGTAGAACAGTCCGATCCAAGACTTTGCTTGCGGGCTGAGGCGCGACGGTGTGAGATCGACGCTCTTGCCTGGAGCTCGATGCCTCACCTTTGCGAGAAGTACGCTTCTTCGGGGCCATCTAAAACACAAACCGGAAGAACCCACCGATGGGGTATAGATCTTGAAGGTTCGACCAAAGAGGAATGCGAGAAGTGTGAATCTATGATCCTCCACAAACATCAGAAGCTTACCTCAAGGGAGTGAAGATCAAAAGATGACGCTTTAAACCACAAGGAGAAGATTTCGCGCGGATGCCACCCGGAGAACCGCGGCTAGGGCTTGATGTCTTGGATGCCAAGGAAGGGTTGTTTAGGGCTTGCAAAGGTTGGTGGCAAGGCTAGGAGGGGGGCAAGAGATGTTTTATAGCCATGGGAGGGTTCCAACTTAGGGTTGGAACCCTTGTTGGAATGGCTTGGGTGCGGGTGAGCCGCCCCGCCGGTTTGGGTCGACCCGTTGGTTCTCTTACCCCTGGGACGAACCGGATGCGCGAGGGTCGACCCTTGGGGTCGACCCATTTGCTGGATTCGCGAGGGTCGACCCCATGGGTCGACCCGTTTTCTGGTTTTCAGCATTATGAAATAAGAACGTGAAGAGAGTGTCAAGGAGTGTTCGACTCGAGTCCCCAATTGTAAAAATTTATGAAATCAAGGAATTTGAATAAATTGTGGGTTGAAATCAATTGGGGAGATGTTTGTGAAAAAGATACTAAGAATATATAAGACGTTTATGGTCCATTTAACCGGATTTCTGATTTTGAACAAATTAGCTCCTTTGTTGGCAAAGTAATTGTATCCAAGGTGATTTTGGCCATAGAAATAACAATGAACATAGGTGAATACAATATACATAGTAGAAACGCAGAAGCACACCAAAGTGATTTTTCACACATTTTGATTTTTTCTTTTGTTTTTCACACAACATGATGCATATGCATGACAAGGGAATTACAATGTGCATGGAACTAATGCAATCACATGTAATGAAGTGACCTGTATACACATGATGCACATGGTTATGAATCATACTCTTCTATCCTACAAACCCCTAGTTCTCTTCTAAATGTAGTGAACTTATCTTCACTTAGAGGTTTGGTGAAAATGTCGGCAATTTGACGATCGGTTTCAATGAAACTGATTTCTACATGACCCTTACTTACATGATCTCTAATGAAATGATGTCGAATTTCAATATGCTTGGTTCGAGAGTGATGAACAGGGTTTTTGGACAAGTTTATGGCAGAGGTGTTGTCACAGAGAATTGAGGTGTTTTTAAAAGAAATGCCATAATCAATCAATTGCTGTTGGATCCATAACACCTGGGCTACACAACTACCGACAGCCACATATTCGGCTTCGGCAGTAGATAATGCCACGGAATTTTGTTTCTTGGAGGCCCATGAGACCACGCAGCCCCCAAGAAACTGACAATACCCACTGGTGCTTTTCCGATCCACTTTGCAACCCGCATAATCGGCGTCAGAATAAGCAATCAAATCAAGACTTGAATTACGCGGAAACCATAGTCCGAAATTAACTGAACCAGCAACATATCTGAAAATTCGTTTAACAGCCGACATGTGTGATTCTTTTGGGTTTGACTGAAATCTAGCACACATACAAACAACAAACTGTATGTCGGGCCTACTGGCAGTTAAATACAACAAAGAACCTATCATGCTTCTGAAAAGTTTTTGGTCCACGGTTTTACCTGTTTCATCTTGGTCAATTTTTATTGAAGTAGACATTGGAGTTGGTTGTGGTTTTGTGGTTATCAAATTGAACTTTTTCAGCAACTCCATTGCATACTTCCTTTGATGTATGAACATCCCATCAACCGTTTGGTTCACCTGCAATCCCAAGAAGAAAGTCAGCTCTCCCATAAGACTCATTTCAAACTCACTTTGCATTAATTTGGCGAAGTTTTTGCTGAGAGCATCTTTAGTGGAGCCAAAAATAATGTCATCAACGTAAACTTGAACAATTAAGATTTCCTTACCATTCAATTTTGTGAAGAGGGTTTGATCAACATTACCTCGTTTGAATTCATGTTGAATGAGGAATTCACTTAACCGTTCATACCATGCACGGGGTGCTTGTTTCAGACCGTAGAGTGCTTTGTCCAGCTTGTACACATGGTCTGGTTGCTTGGTATCTTCAAACCCCGGTGGTTGCTCCACGTACACGTCCTCCTGAATATAGCCATTCAAAAATGCACTCTTTACATCCATTTGAAACAGTTTAATGTTGTTACAACAAGCAAATGATAAAATAACTCTCACTGCCTCGAGTCTTGCTACTGGGGCAAAAGACTCATCGAAGTCAACTCCTAATTCTTGGCTATAGCCCTTGGCTACAAGCCTGGCTTTGTTCCTAATTACCACTCCTTGATCGTTTGTTTTATTTCGAAACACCCATTTGGTTCCGATCACGGAGTGATTCTTAGGACATGGTACGAGGAACCACACTTTGTTCCTTTGGAACTGATGTAGTTCTTCTTGCATGGCCATGATCCATGACTCATCTTTCAAGGCCTCTTCAATGGAGTGAGGTTTAGATTGAGAGAGCAAGGCTAATAAATCATGAGTTTCAACTTTCCTGAAGGAGGCTCGTGTTCTTATCCCTTCTTGTACATTTCCCAATACATTCTCCGGCGGATGGTCCTTTGCAATTGTCCATTGCATTGGTAGCTCCTGTTCAAGTTGAGTTTCCTGATTTGCATCCTCTTCTTTTGGTTCTTCCGCTTCTTGTTTTTCTGATTTTTCTTCTTTCTTCTCGATATTGTCATCTTTCAACTCATCATCCTACAAAATAGATTTTTCATCAGTTCTAGATGGAGATGATTCATCAATAATAACATGTGGGCTTTCTTCAACTACAAGAGTTCTCAAGTTATACACTCGAAATGCCCTTGAATTGAGAGAGTACCCAAGCAATATGCCTTTGTCACTTTTGGGATCAAATTTAGCCAAGTCCTTCTTACCATTGTTATGAATGTAGCATGTTGAGCCAAACGGTCTCAAGTAAGAAATGTTTGGCTTCTTACCTCGGTATAGCTCATACGGAGTTTTCTTCAACAATGGTCTTACCATGGCTCGGTTTATGATGTAGCAGGCCGTGTTCACTGCTTCAGCCCAAAAGTACCTCGGTAGTTTATTCTCGTTCAGCATGGTTCTTGCCATCTCAATTAGCGTTCTGTTCTTCCTTTCCACAACTCCATTTTGTTCCGGAGTTCTTGGTGCGGAGAAGTCATGCATATAGCCTTGAGCCCTGCAAAAATTGCTGAACTCATGGTTATCAAATTCTCGGCCGTGATCGCTCCGCACAATTTTGATGCAATACCCTTTATCATTTTGAACAAATCTGCAAAATGCTTCAAATTCTAACAGGGCATCATTTTTATGAGAAAGGAAATAAACCCAACAGAATCTTGAATAATCATCCACAATCACAAATCCATATAATTTACCACCCAAGCTGTGAGTTCTGCTTGGTCCGAAGAGATCAATGTGGATGAGTTCAAGAGGCCTTGATGTGGTCACATCTTGTTTGGACTTGAATGATGTCCTTGTTTGTTTGCCCATGCTGCACGCCCCACACACTCCATCATCGACGGCCTTCAACTTGGGCAGTCCAATAACCAAATCATTTCTAGATAATTTCAGCAAAACATTGAAACTAGCATGCCCAAGACGGCGATGCCAGAGCCAAACATCATCATTGTTCCTTGCAACTAAACATAAATTCTCATGAGAGTCATCATTCAAGTCTATCATATAGACATTGTTATTCCTGAAACCAATGAACTTTATCTCATGAGTATTTCTATTCAAAACAGTGCAGTGGTTAGAATCAAAAATCACATTGCATCCTTTATCACAAAGTTGGCTTATGCTTAAAAGATTATGATGCAAACATTTCACAAGCAATACATTTTCAATGGTATGATTTTGATTCTTACCTATCTTACCTTCTCCGATGATTTTACCTTTGGCCTTACCACCGAATGCCACCGTCCCACCATCCTTTTCATGCAGGTCCACAAACTATTCTTTGTTTCCCGTCATATGCCGAGAGCAACCACTGTCCAAATACCATTTGTTCCTTTGAGCTCTCGAGTAGACCTGCAATTCAACCAAAGTGCTTATGGAGATTTTGGTACCCAAGCAAGCTTGGGTCCATGATGGTTAGAGGCATGATGCATATATGATCTATTTCTGAATCCAGCAGAGTTTTCTTCATCATATTTCAGAATTCTACAATCATACATGTCATGACCCATTTTTTCACAATAGAAACAAGTGATGGCTCTATCTCTTTTTCTCCTTCTACCAACATTTGAAAAGGAGTTATGCATGTGTTTCTTGGGTTTGGAAGATGCTGAACTTATGGGGGCCCAATGGGTTGTTTGAACTTTTGATTTTTCAAGGATGGCAAGAGCATCCTTTAGCTCTTTTATTTGAGCCATTTGAGATTGGCTTTGTTTTTCAGCCTTTATTTTGGCTTCATTGTAAGTAATGCTTTTAAGCTTTTCTTGTTCCATATCATTTTTCAATTCTTCATGCATTTTCAGAAATGTAGATTGTTCTTCTCTCATGCATGAAATCTCTTCTTCAAACAGTTCAATTTTGGATGCAAGAATTTCATTTTCATGCTTCATGTTTTCATTTTCTGATTTTAAAGTATGGCACTCTTCACATGATTTTTTTAGTATGCACAAAATGATCAATTTTCTTTTTCAAATTTCTGTTTTCAGATTTGAATCTTTTACATTTTTCATATAAAGATTCATATGCAATTTGCCATTGTTCACAAGAAAGAGTTTCAGTTTCAGAATCTACCTTATCTCCTTCGTCGTCATTAGCCATGAGACAGAGATTCTGGACTAGCTCATCTAGTCCATCTTCATTTCCGGATTCCTCCTGATCTTCATCACTCCATGTGGCCATCATGGCCTTGGGCTTCCTGAACTTGCCTTTCTTCACCTTCTTGATGAGATCGGGGCACTCACCCCGCATATGGCCGGGTTTCTTGCATTCATAGCAAATCACTTCTTCTTTCTTGCTACTTTCTCCTCTGTTTGGTCCTTGCCTTCTCGGTCCTTTTCTGAACTGACCACCAAAATTTCTGGTTCGTTTCACAAACCGTCTTGCTCTTTGTGTGATCATGGCAACTAATTCCTCATCTTCAGTGTTGCCAATTGAATCATTTTCACTGCCCTCTGAATCGTGTGGATTCACCTTTAGGGCCATTGTGGTGACAACTTTCTTTTTCTTGTGATCCTCCTCGCTCCTTTTGGTGTTTATCTCGTAAGTCATCAACGAGCCAATTAACTCGTCCAGAGTTAAAGTACTTAGATCCTTGGAGTCTTCAATTACAGTGGCCTTTGTGTGCCACTGTGGAGAAAGGGATCTTAGGACTTTTCTGACGAGTTCCTTGTTGGAATACTCCTTGCCAAGTCCCTTTAGTCCATTGGTATCCCTTTAGTCCATTGGTAATTTCTGTTAGCCTTGCAAACATATCAGAAATTGATTCTTCTGGCTTCATTGTGAACAGCTCATAGTCCCGAACTAAGAGGTTGGCCTTTGTTTCCTTGACTTCCGATGTTCCTTCATATATAAGCCGCAGCTTATTATACATCTCCTGTGCAGAGGAACACGTAGAAATACGTGAGTATTCATTAGGATGAACAGCACATTGAATTATATTCATAGCTTTAAAATTCGCTGAACACTTCCTAATATCTTCTTCATCCCACTCATTCTCATTTTCAGATAATACATATGGACCCCTACTTATGACACGCCAAACATCGTAATCCTGGGCACGTAGGAAAACACACATTCTGTTTTTCCAGTAGGGGTAGTTTGATCCATCAAAGAACGGAGGTCTTTGAATAGAATGCCCTTCGGGCATCATCCCTTTGTTTGCCATTCAGTGGGATCTAGCTCTGACGACCGTGTGGTCGAGATTAAACAGAGACCAATGCTCTGATACCAATTGTTGAGTCCCAAATGTGGCAATCAAGAGGGGAGGGGTGAATTGATTGGCTAATAAAATTTTACTTTTCTTAAGAAAACAATGCTCATTAAACAAACAACCACTAATACTCGCACGAACAGGATCACACTCGTGAATGCGTGCGGAATGTGTTTGAATAGCTGGTGTAGTGATCTCTCAACTCACCGTGAAGCCCACTCGACAAGAATCGGAAAATCCACAGCACATGAGACACACGGATTTTTTAGGTGGTTCGGTTACACAGCCGTGTCCCCTACGTCCACCCCTCACACTTGAGGATCAAAGCTTCACTAACGAGTGAATCACACACACACGCTGTTTAGAACAGCAAACACACACACACATACACACACGGCTTCCGATCTGGTAGCCAAACGCGCACATGCGCACATACACACACGCACGTTCGTGTTTCCGAACACGAACACCACACACAAGAATCTGAAGTTATGATTACACAAATATTCAAGATCAAGCAAAATGATTCAGAATGAGAAGTTTAGAAAATGATTTATCCTGATCGGAGCTCCCCCTATCACTTCAGCGAATTTCGTCGAACACTTGGTGCAGCCCGATGATCGTTCTTGACGATTATGCTCGGATGTGATACGATCTTGAACTCCACACAGCCAATTAGCAGGATGTCGATTTGGAGGCTTGAATCCCTCTTCTTTCCTTCACTTTCACGCACACAGCAAGGTGGAAGAAGGGCTGTGGCTGCTGGTTGCGACCTGCACTCACAAAGGTTAGAGCAAAAACCCAAAATCAGGAAGATACGAATTACACTTAGGGTTTTCATCTCAATAGGATTATATATATGCTTAGGGCGGTCAAGGGGCGGCCATGGGACAAGATCCACTTATTATGGAGTGGATTACGGACAGCCACACAAGTGTGGTTGGACCATTTGGTCGAAATGCCAATAGTCCATATTCACGACGCCGCCCAGACCAGAAAGGGTCGACCCTTGGGGTCGACCCTCGTGAGGGGCCAGAAGGGCCTGGCAGCATGGGTCGACCCTTGGGGTCGACCCTCTCAAGAACCGTTGTTGTCTCCACAAAAATTACATCTGGAGTTTTCAGGGGTCGACCCTTGCTGGAGCCTAAACAAGTTGAGCGGAAAGGGTCGACCCTTGGGGTCGACCCATGATGAAACCGGTTCTGGAAATTAATTTCATAAGCAGGGGTCGACCCTTGGGGTCGACCCATTGACCCATTTAATTGGGAACCTGCCTGGAACCTGCCTGGAACCTGCCCGGCAGCAATGGGTCGACCCTTAGGGTCGACCCTTTTTCCTGAACTTCCTAAATATGAAGATATAATAAGCTAAGTCCAGGGGGTTCAAGTTGGGGGATTAAAACATTAATGCTCCACATCTAGAGACCAAAATACTTACAATGAGTTGTTGTGCTTGAGCCTTTCTCAAATACCATGTCTTCAAGTGATGTGTTCATTTCCACAGCGTAGTTATGATCATTTTCAGTTCATACAAAACATTTGATCATCATCAAAAACCATAAGTCATATACATGAGGGGGGGGTTCAACAGGGTTGGCAACCCGAAAGGGGTGTGCATGTGCCAAGTCCGGTTGGGACAGTAAAGGAGTAGGTTTAACAGTCCGAAAGGGACATGCGAATTAAACCTGGAAGCTGATGGGCAAGATGGGTTGGCAGCACGAAGGGGGCATGCACAGGCCAAGCCCAGTAAGAGGAAAGAGTGGATTCAACAGCCCGGGTGGGACGTATGAATCAAATCCGTGAGCCGATAGGTAAATAGGGTTGGCAGCCCGACAAGGGCATGCGGAGGCCAAGTCCGTGGGGGCAAAGGAATAGACTTGACGATCCTAGTGGGATATATGAGTCAAGTCTAAAGGCCAAGAGACGAGATGGGTTGACAGCCCGAAAGGGGCATACATAGGCCAGACCCAGAAGAAGGAAATGATGAATTTGACAGCCCTAGTGGGATGTGAGAGTCAAGCCCGAAAGCCGATAGGCGAGATGGGTTGGCAGCCCGAGAGGGCATGCTGAGGCCAGACCTGGTGGGACATGTGTCAGAAGGCATGATGGGTTGGCAGCCCGAGAGAGCACACTGAGGCCAATCCCAGAGGGAGAAAGGTGCCGAAAGGCGTGATGAGTTGGCAGCCCGAGGGAGCATACTGAGGCCAATCCTAGAAGGAGAAAAGTGCCGAAAGGCGTGATGAGTTGGCATCCCGAGAGAGCATACTGAGGCCAATCCCAGAAGGAGAAAGGTGCCAAAAGCCGTGATGAATTGGCAGCCCGAGAGGGCATACTGAGACCAAACCCAAGAAGGTAAAACGAGCCGAAAGGCATGATGGGTTGGCAGCCCAAGAGAGCATACTGAGGCCAATCCCAGAAGGAGAAAGGTGCCAAAAGACGTGATGAATTGGCAGCCCGAGAGGGCATACTGAGACCAAACCCAAGAAGGTAAAACGAGCCGAAAGGCATGATGGGTTGGCAGCCCGAGAGAGCACACTGAGGCCAATCTCAGAGGGAGAAAGGTGCCGAAAGGCGTGATGAGTTGGCAGCCCGAGGGAGCATACTGAGGCCAATCCTAGAAGGTAAAATGAGCCGAAAGGCAAGGTAGGTTGGCAGCCCGTGAGGGCATACTGAGGCCAATCCCTAGAAGGTAAAATGAGCCGAAAGGCAAGATAGGTTGGCAGCCCGTGAGGGCATACTGAGGCCAATCCCTAGAAGGTAAAACGAGCCGAAAGGCATGATGGGTTGGCAGCCCAAGAGAGCATACTGAGGCCAAACCCGGTGGGACAAAAGAGTAAGTGGATTTAATTGCTCGGAAGAGACACATGAGCTAAACCCGGAAGCCGATAGGCGGAATGGGTCGGCAGCCCGAAAGGGGCATGCATAGGCCGAGCCTGATGGAGGAGGCATATGAAGGACAGATTGGATAGCCCGGAGAAACACGGGATCCATACCTGAGGAGTGCAAGACATAGGTAGTCCCAATGGGACAGAGTATGACAATGTCATAACGCCGGTGGGACTATGTGTTGCGGGATGACGTGGGAGGCGTAGCCATGGCGTCAATATGATGTTTTGGTCATTATGGGGGGGGGGGGTCATTGACTTAGAGCCACCCATAGAATAAGCAGAGAGGATTTTTTTTTCACATTACCAACCTCACCACCCTTTCGGGTTTTCGCCGAGGCTGGCCCCCTTTAACTTTTTCCGGTGCGCCCTTTCGGGTTTTCACACCGAAGGGTTACCCATTTTTGCCCGAGGCGCCCTTTCGGGTTTTCACCTCGACCGGGTCCATGGCCTTTTTGCCCTCAGCCAACCGTTGAAGGCCGACTGAGTTCGCCGGGGTATCAGTATTTTTAACCCCATTTTTTTTTGAACCTTCACTGAGGAGAGGTACTGTCCTGTGAGGACTGCTGTGGAAGCTCTTGCGGTGGCGCATGGTAGAGCTTCATATGTTTTCCGTTGAGAGGAGGGAAGGGATTGTCCCCCTTGTGGTCAAGGACCGTATAGGCCCCTCCTTCGTAGACTTTCTGGATGACATAAGGTCCTCGCTAGTTGGGCTGGAGTTTGCCGCTGGATCTTCCTGCGAGAACCTCCTTTTCCTTAATCATGACGAGGTCGCCTTTCTTGAACGCCCGTTGCTTGACCAGCTTGTCATAGGCACGTGTCATGCGGGCTTGGTACACCTGTAAGTGCTTGTAGGCTTTGAGTCTTTCACCTTCGAGGTTGGACAACTCTTCAAGCTTTCTTTCTATTTCGGACTGGTCTTGGCCTGGCAATCCGGCGTGCACAGCAACGCGATAGGATGCCAATTCGATCTCCACGGGGATCACTGCTTCGGCTCCGTAGACCAGAGAGAATGGGGAACAACCCGTGGGGGTTTTATAAATGGTACGATAGGCCCATAGGGCTTCGTGGACCTTCTTGCCCCAATCCTGTTTGCGGCCACCTACTATTTTGGACAGCAGCTTACAAAGGGTCTTGTTGAAGGCCTCGGCCAACCCGTTGTCTTGGGGGTTGTAGACTGATGACGTCCTCCAGTCAATATGGAATTTGGCCGCCAGAGCATAAACAATCTTGTTCTTGAATGGCGTCCCATTATCGGATATAATCCGGCTGGGGGTGCCGAATCTATATATAATGTAGTGCCTCACAAAGCGGGCAACTATCTCTCCTGTAACTTCCCGTAGGGGGGCGGCTTTGGCCCATCTGGAGAAGTAATCCGTGGCGGCAAGTATGAACTTGTGCCCTTGGGACGATGGTGGGAATGGTCCCACAATGTCCATACCCCATTCCGCGAATGGCCAAGTAGGCGCTGTTGGATGGAGCGGATTGGGTGGCCGCGGAGGGACTGGGCCAAATGCTTGGCATTGGTGACACGTACGAGCATATTGGTTACAATCTTCGTACATAGTGGGCCAATAGAATCCCTTTAGCTTGATGCTGTTCTTCATCTTGGCTCCAACTTGATCGCGCCGCACAACCCGGAGTGGATCTCGTGTATCACGGTCTTTGCTTCCTTGAATGAAAGGTACCGTAGGAGGACCAATCGGTCTTTTTCATGGACGAGCCTGAAGAGCAGACCGTCAATCAGCTGGTAGGATGTCACCCTGCGTAACAGTTGCACCCTCTGAGCCCGATCAGGAGCAAGCTAGCCGTTCTTTGTCTTTATGATCGGCTCACGCCAATCTTCTTCTTCGGGAGTATTCTCCTCTTGAATGTTATCGACCTCGTAAACAGTGAGGCCGGATTCTTCGTCGAGCACACTTGGCATGAGCTTTCGGTGTCTGACAGTAATATTTAGTTCTCCACCAGGCGGGAGTTTTAGGCCTACTGCCAATTTTGCCAAAGCGTCGGCCTGGGAGTTGCTGTCTCTGGGGACATGGCCTATTTCAAATAGGTAGAATTTTTCCTTGAGCCTTATGACGGCTGTATGGTAGGGAATAAGCTCCTTCTTCCGGACGTCGTAGACGCCCAATACTTGTCGGATGACGAGCTGAGAGTCTCCATAGACTTTGATGCACTTGATGTCCATCTCCAGTGCTAGTTGAAGCCCAATGATTAGCGCTTCATACTCTGCCTCATTATTAGTCAGTGACTTCATGAGAGCGCAAGAGTTATGGAGGATGCCGCCTTGTGGAGACACAAAAACTACCCCCGCGCCTGAGACATAGTCTATGAGGTCGCCGGTCCTTTTGATTGTCCGAGAGGCACCATCAAAATATAACTCCCAGTGTCGGAGGTCAAGGGTGAGGACCAGGGTTGGCGGTTTTGGCCGAAACCGATACGTTTCGGCCGAAACGTATCGGTTTCGGCCATAACCGATACGAAAAAGGCCATCTTCACTGTAGCATCCGAAACTTAAAGGGTGATATCGGTTTCGGGCGAAACCGATACTAGTTTCGCCCGAAACAGCACGGTTTCGGCCCGAAACCATGCGGTTTCAGCCGAAACACGTGAACCCTGTCCCTTATTGCTGTCTCCCCCCCCCGAAACCCCATCTACCCAGCCTGTTTCGGCCGAAACCCTCCCCCCTGCCTGCTGACGCTGTGCTGCTGCCGCTGCTGCCGGGTGCTGCTGCTGCCACCGCTCTGCTGTTGCCTGCTGCTGCCGTGCTGCACTGCTGCGGCTGTTGTGCTGCGGCTGGTGTTGGTGTTGCTGGCTGCTGCGGCTGTTGCTGCTGCCTGCTGCGGCTGGTGCTGCTGCCTGCTGCTCTTACTGTTGCTGTAGCAGCCAGGCCAGGCCGCCAGGGAGGCAGGGAGTCCCGCTGCTGCTGCTGTTACTCCCACCGGCCACCGCGGCACCGCCGGCACCGCCCTATTGCCACCTTGGGACCGCCGGACTGCCCAACCTTGCTGCTGGCCTGCTGTGCACTTGGGGTTGTAAGTATTTTTTTTACCTTAATTTGTTTGTGCAACTCTAATTAGTTCAGATTTCAAAGTAAACCTTAATTAGATACTTAAAATTACATTCAATATTAATTAACCCCTAATTCATGTAAAAAATTTGGGGCTTTAGTCTAATTCGATTTTCTTAGTCACAATTGAAGGTTAGATAAGTTTCATTGACGAATTTGAGGTGCCTTCATGATGGGATTATATTTTTAGGAAGGGTAATTAAGGCTTAATTAGTTCATAAAAATTAGGACTTTTGTCTAATTTGAGTTTCCTAGCTACAATTGAAGGTTAATTTAAGTTTGATTGATGAATTTGGGGTGGGATCATGCTGGGATGTCATTTTTTTGAAGGGTAAATGGGGCTTAATTAGTAATTAAGGCTTAATTAGTTTAAAAAATTTGGGGCTTTTGTCTAATTCGAGTTTCCTAACTACAATTGAAGGTTAATTAAGTTTGATTGATGAATTTGGGGTGGGATCATGCTGGGAATCCCACCTTTTTATGAAGGGTCATTAAGGGTTATTTGATAATTAGGGCTTAATTATCTCATAAAAATTGGGGCTTTCGACTAATTTGGCTTTATTACCCACAATTGAAGCTCACTTAAGCTTCATTGACTAATTTGGAACTCTTTCATGTTGAATTGCCTTTCTTTCATTGTACTTACAAGAGATTATCTTTGACTGTCTTAATGCAGCATCATGCCTAGACGTCAGCAAACACAGGAGCAGCAAGGGCAGGAGGATCCGGGGTGGGCCCACATGTCCTTAGTTGATGCTAAGAGAAGGAAGGTTAAATGTAATTATTGTGGTAGGGAGATGTATGGCGGAATTACCAGAGGAAAGCAACATTTGGCAGGGGTACGAGGAGAGGTGAGACAATGCAACCACTGTCCACGAGAGGTGCGAGAGGAGATGCGCCAGTGCCTTTTGGGGAAAAAGGAGAGGGTGCAACAATGGGCTGAGGATGAGGAGGAAATTGCTGAGGAGATTTCTGGCAGAAGGGTTAGGAGGGATGATGATGAGGAAGGCACTGAAGCATCTGATCCGGAGCTGACTGAAGCAAGGGAGCGTGAAGAAGCCGCTCGAAGGAAAGGAAAGGCACCCATGGGTTCAGGAGGGACCTACTCCAGTACAGCTGCACGACGTCCTGATGTTGCTGTCCCGCCCCCGTAGACGCAGAGAGCAGGCCCCATGGACAGTTATCTCCACAGAAGGCCCCAGGCTACACAACCTAAGATCAAAAGTGCATTAAGAGGGGTCAAAAAATCTGCAGAAGTTGCAGGGCATGCATTTAAAAGCATCTGTAAATGGTTTTTTCATGCAGGTGTCCCTGCACATGCTGCTGAAAGTGAATATTTTCAACCTATGTTGGATGCCATAGTAGATGCTGGCCCTGGCTTGAAGGCGCCGTCATGTCGGGACATATACGGGCGTGGGCTTGAGGCAGAGGTTCAGGAGCTCCATGACTGGGTTCAAAGTTTCAAGCATATATGGATGGAGAGAGGATGCACTATTATGTGTGATGGTTGGACTGGTACCACGAAAAAGTCCATGATTAACTTTTTGGTGTATTGCATCGAAGGTACAGTATTTGTAAAATCTGTAGATGCATCAAATTTTGAAAAAACTGCCAATTATTTGTTTCATTTGATGGACAACATGGTAGACGAAATTGGTGAAGAAAATGTTGTACAAGTTGTAACTGATAATGAAGCCAGTTATAAGGCTGCAGGGAGGAAATTGATGCATAAGCGCAGGCATTTATATTGGCTCCCATGCGCAGCACATTGTCTTGATCTCATACTTGAAGACATAGGGAAGGACAAACATGTGAAGAAGACGGTTGAAAGGGCACAAAAGATTACCCAGTATATTTATGGCCATCCTAGGATATTGAACATGTTCAGGGAGCATGCAAGTGGGGGGCGGGATATTATCCGTGCAGGGCCAACTAGATTTGCTTCAAATTTCATTTCTTTGGAGTCTCTGCATAGGTATACTGTTGAACTCAATTATTACTTCTTTATTCTTATAGTTATGATCCGTATTTGATTCAAATTTTATTTCTTTGCACAGGTATAAGAATGAGTTGAAAGCTTTCATGTACCACAATACCCTGCGAGAATACATCGACAAGGGCAATGTTGATGCTCAGATGGATTATTTGGATGTCTGTCAAATCGTGGACGACAACAAATTCTGGGGCAGAGTAACACGATACATGAAAGTAGTCACCCCCCTCGTGAAGGTCCTAAGATTGGTGGATGGTGATGACAAGAATGATATGTGATATCTGTATGAGGCCATGGACCGTGCGAAATTGGAGTTGCAGGAGTCCCTTCCCAAAGAACATGCAAAGTGGTGGAAGATTATTGACCATAGATGGGACACCACATTACACCACGACTTGCATGCAGCTGGTGAGTGATTATTTGTATTCATATATTATTGACCATACATTAACTATATATAAATGCAGGTTATTTTCTGAACCCTCGATTAATGTACAATGGCAATGCACATGTTGATGCCGAGGTGCTTCAAGGCACTTTAAAAGTCATTGGTCGTTTATCGAGGACACCAGATAAGAGGCTTCAGGCGGAAGTAGAGGTTGGCCTGTTTGATTTCATGAATAAGAGGTATAGAATTTACTTAAGTAGTTATGCTAATCTATTATGTAATTTTTGTAGATGAACTCCTATAGAATGAGAACTGGGACGTATTCTGACTTCCAATTGCAATACGCAGTGGGAAGAGTGAGCCCATGTATACTTCATCTTTGTGCTTTCTTTGCAATTACATCTTCCTTAATTAATTTTTATTTACAACTTATATTTATTTCTTTATGGTTGGTTGGTGTAACAGCTGACTGGTGGATCATGGTGAACAATAGAGAATTCGGCAGTTCTGCATTGGCTTTCATTGCAGTCAGGGTGTTGAGTCAAACCACATCAGCAAGCCAATGTGAAAGAAATTGGAGCACGTTCAGCCTTATACATTCAAAGGTTCGCAATCGGCTAAAGGCTGATCGATTAGAGAAATTAGTGTACTGCCACTACAATATGAGGTTGTGAATAAAGAATATGAGGTTGAGACAACAGCTGCGAGACAAACGCGTCGCCGAGGATGCCGCCGCAGAGATTGATGTGGATGCCTTGTTTGATGATGATAATCCCTTGCAATCTTGGGTGGAGACACGAGAGCAGGTTGATGAGCCCGTTTTTGATGTTGATGATAGAGCATGGGCAGAGGGCATACTTGATGAAGATGAGGCAAGAGATCCCGAATTCAAAAGAACATCAAAGAGGGCTAGAGATACTCTTGCGCACTAGTCTAGGGTTGTTGATGACACTGAGGAGCAGTTCGAGTTTGAGCCAGCTAGACACTCAGATACAGATAGCAGGCCAGTCACTCCTAGAATGGTCAAGCCGCCGGTCTCCTTAAGAAGAAGTACATCAGTGCATGGGCAAACTGAGAGGACAAATGTTGCTGCTCGAGAGGACCCGGCAATTGAGCAGTTGAAGCATATTTATGTGAGGCACACGCCAAGGGATAAAGGACTCATGTCAAAGATCACTGAAAAATTGGCACCACAAGAGAAAAAAGCATCCCCGAAGGCTAAAAAGCGACTAATTGTTTGTGGTGATGATGATGATGGTGATCATCCCGGAGGTGCTGCAGGTGGTACTAGTGCTGCAGGTGGTACAGGTGATGCAGGTGCTGCAGGTGGTACTACTAGATACAGTCGGGGAGGGACGATATGATCCATCAGGTTACGGAGGTCGCCAACAGGAAGCAGCGATTTATGGTTCGTGGAATTATGAACCATCATTCCAGTTCCATCCATATCCGACCAGTTCCCCTTCTCTTCCTTATGATTCTTATGGTGATACTGGATTTGAAACAAGCCGACCAAACACTCCAAGAGGGATCCAAAGAGGGATGCAGGACTTGGCTACCTCATTGTTTGGTTATAGTGAATATAGACCATATATGCAACCTGGTTATGGGTATCGACATCAAGGGCCAGACGATGAGGGAGAAGGTTCTTCTAGTAATTATTATCCATATTAGGTAAGAATCAATGAATTTTTGTAACATTTATTTTGTCTAATTTGGTTTATTGTACTGCTTGTATTAATGTACAATGGAATATTAGTTTAAATTTCACATATTCAATGTTTGAACTTCGATACGTAGTTGTCTACTTCAAGGTTATTGCACTAACTTATACAGTCAAATGCATGTGTAATAGTTTTTGTGATTTTAAGTGTTTATTTATATTTTTTATGATTTTTGTAGTGATTTTTTAGAATTAATTTGATTTTTTTGAACCTTTTAAATGGGTTTCGGCCGGTTTCGGCCGAAACCGATATCGATACCGAGTCGTATCGGTATCGGACTCGGCCGAAATCGAGACCGAAACCGAGTTTGCCATCCTTGGTGAGGACACCCGGCTCCATCTGTGGTGGGACTTTTTCAGAAGACTCCCCGGTTTCTTGAGAAGGTACCAGCACCTCTTCATCGGGCAGCTCGAAGTTAAGTGGCGAATTTTCTGGCACAGAGTGCGCTGCTAAGAATTCCGCCATCCCTTGTCTCTTGATCGCCTTGCGTGGGACGAAGGTGATATCAAACTCCACGAGGATAAGCGCCCACTTGCCGAGCCTACCAGAGAGGACGGGCTAGCTGAGCAGAAATTTTAGTGGGTCACATTTTGAGATGAGCTCTACTCGGTGAGCTAGAAGGTAGTATCATAGTTTCTTAACAGCAAACACCAGAGCTAGGCACACCTTTTCCATGGGCGTGTACCTGTGCTCAGGCCCGATCAGCTTTCGGCTGAGGTAATACAGTGGCTGCTCCTTGCCCTCCTCATTGATCTGGGCTAGAAGCGCCCCCAAGGAGGCGTCCATGGCGGCAATGTATAGGATAAGGGGCTTCCCTCTGACAGGTGCCCCTAAGACTGGAGGAGTCAGCAGATATTCCTTGATTTGCTCGAAGGCCTTCTGACAGTCTTCGTCTCATATGAAGGGCGCTCCTTTCTTCATCAATTTTTTGAAAGGTAGACATCTTCCAGAAAGATTAGAAATGAACCGCCTAATATAGGCGAGTCTTCCTTGAAGAGATCTGAGCTCTGTCAAGTTCTTAGGCGGAGGTAATCCTCTTATGGCCTTGATTTTGTCAGGATCAATTTCTATGCTTCGATACCTGACGATGAAGCCAAGAAATTTGCCGCTGGAGACGCCGAAGGCACACTTCATCGGATTCATCTTGAGTTGAAATTGTCGAAGCCTTTCAAAGACGCGACGTAGGTCAGCTAAGTGATCCTCCCGCTTCTTCGTCTTGACGACTAGATCATCGACATAGCATTCGACAAGGTCATGTAGCATCTCGTCGAAGATCTTGGTCATTGCCCTTTGATAGGTTGCGCCGGCATTCTTCAGACCGAACGGCATCCTTTTGTAGTTGAAGATCCCCTTAGGAGATCGGAAAGCCGTATGGTCTCTGTCTTTGACGGCCATGCGGATTTGATTATAGCCCGACGACCCGTCCATAAAAGACAAGGCTTCGTGACCAGTGGTCATGTCAACCATTGTCTCAGTGATTGGGACAGGGAAGTCGTCCTTCGGGCATGCCTTGTTCAAATCCCTGAAGTCGATGTAGACTCGGACTTGGCCATTCTTCTTCTTGACAGGGACGATATTAGCGAGCCACACAGGATACATGCAAGGCTCTATGAAGTCCACGTTGAGCATCTTGTCAACCTCAGCATTGACCTTCAGCTCTAGCTCGTGGCGCATACGCCTTTGAGCTTGCTTGACTGTTGAAAGTATTGCTAGCTCATGTTCGGCCACTGAAGGATCGAGCCCGGGCATTTCTTTGTAAGTCCAGGCGAAACAATCTCTGAACTCTTCTAGGAGCTGCCGATACGACTGTCTTTCTTCCTCGCCGAGGAGAGCACTTATGAAGGTGGGACGATGATCTCCTTTGCTTCCGAGATTGATCTTAATCAACTCGTCTACAGTTGCTTGACCACCGTCTTCAAGCTCCGGTGGAGCTGGTTGGAGGTCGACGAAGTTTCCCTCATCATCAGTGTTGGCTTCATAGACTTCAAATTCTTCGAAGCACTCTTGCTCGCGGCTTGAAGCCGAAGGGCTTGCTTCGTCTTGCCGATGGTTAGCAGGCTGGGCTGCTCCTCCCTCTGAGGGGTTGTCACTGTTGACTCCTGATGAAAGTGATGGTGTGGTTGACACCTCGCCGGACTCCCTTACAGAGTCATCAATGTTGGGCTCAACTTCAGTTTGCCCGTGATGAGGAGGTAGCAGTCCTATGGTGTTGACTGCAAAGTTGACCTCGAAGTCCGTCTCCTGGTCATAGCCAAGTCCCCTTGTATCTTTGCGGGAGAAAGGAGGTTGTCCTCGGACCTGCGGAGGGTTCCACAGTTGATGGAAATATGCCGCTCGCGCGGGGTCCAAAGCTTGCGGGATGTGCTGCTTTTTACACATCTCCTTGATGTAGTTGGGCATATCATCCATCTCCTAGACTGGCTCTGGCGCCACATCGGTGGGAGTATCCCAGCCGAAGTCATCTTCAGGAGGGCACGGTGGGACTAAATCACCTTTGTAAAAGATGATCGGCTTGACCCCCTTGCCCTTGTTACGTCTCCTTCTCCGATGATAGGAGACTGTGAAGGTCTTCAACTGCTCCACCTCATACTCTTCCCGTTGGGACGAGAGCTGGAGGCACTTGGGCGGTAAGGAGATACTCTCGTCAATGACCCGACTGATGAGGTTGGCTTCAAAGTCAATGCTTCGCCTTTCTGGTTGAGTAGGCTTGGAGGCGGCACTGAGGCTCAGCCTGTATAGCTTTACCATGTCTTGGTTAACAGTGAAGAGCTGCCCTTCCTCGACTTTATGGTTCACCTTTTGCTTCCCCTTGTTTTTTAAAGGCTCGGGGATTGTTAAAGTGGGCTTCCCAAAATATAGGGAAGCATTGGCCAAGTGGCACTCATTGGGGTGGAATGGAGTCTGATCTGCAAAGACCGTATGTTGCTCCCCTTCCTTGGCATATTTAATGCACTGGTGCAAAGTTGAAGGAACGACCCAATTTTCGTGGAGCCACGGCCTTCCAAGCAGCACCTTGTAAGATGTGTCGGAGTTGATAATATAGAATGTCGCTTGGGTGACAAAATCGCCCAAGACTAGTTTGACCTCAACCCGACCAAGCGCCTCCTCGGAATCCTGATTGAATCCCGAGATCTTGACCGCGGTCACCTTTTGTAAATAAGGTGCCAAGTATAGAGACTTGAAAGTCTTCAAAGGCATGATGTTGACGGCTGCTCCGACGTCAACCAGGATGCGATTTACGTCATGCCCATTAATCGTCCCCCTCATATATAAGGGGCGATTGTGGCACGGAGAGGACAGCAACATGTCTTTGTCCGTGAAGGAGATGTTGGCTGTGAGTGCCTCATATGCCTGGGCCTGCAATTCTAGGACATGGGCTTCATAGGCCTCCGGGTCTTGGAGTATCTTGACAAGAGCCTCTCTGAGATCTTTGCTCCAAGCGATGGCTTCCCAGATAGTGACATTTCTTGGGAACCGCTTCATATGATGAATGATCTTGCGATCCGCCCGAGCACGGGTCTTGCCAAATGGCGGAATGATCTCCACCAGGATCTTCGGCGCCTGGCGAGGCTTCTCTCGCTTAGAAGGGCGCTCCTCCATATTCTGGCCTTCCGCATCTTCTTGGAACAGCGGTGCCAAGGATTCCTCTGGAGGTGGCAAAGGCTCATCATGCTGGTCTTCATTAGAAGGACCGGCCTGGCTCGCGGGCTCGACCCTGTTGGAGGGGCCAGCCTGCTCTGACGCCTTCTCGCACTTTGGTGACTTGGCCGGCTCCTCTTCTTCATCGGAGGAGGTGATTGTAAAAGGGACGTCACCCGGCTTAGCCGTTGAGATGGGGCCTGAACCCTCTGAGGGGCTGAGGATGAAAGGGATTCCCTGGACTTGGGTTTCTGGGACAGGACCCGGCTTCTCCCCTCTGAATAGTATGACCCGGTCAAGAGTTAGGGGAGCTTCACGTCCACGTCCTCGGCCACGACCTCGGCCACGTCCCCGACCATTTCTTGCCGAGCGACGTTGATATGTTGCCATAGGAGCCTTGCCTCCAGTGCTATCAGCTGCGGGGGAATAAATGTTGTCGGGCGGCGGAATCGCCACCATGTTGCAGGAGAGCTCTTGCAGCATTTCCTTGAGCATCTCGACAGTGAGCTCTTCATCTTTGTAGAATAAGGAGAGCTCCTCTGGGATTGGGAAATCTTCACCTTCTTCAAGACGGTGGGCCATTTCCCGGAGTCATTGAAGGAGGCGGGCCTTGCGCCCAAGCTTGTCCCAGGGAATATATTCGTCTAGAGTGACGACCCTGGTGGGACGAGGGGGAGTGTACTCCTCCAGATCGTCTATGAGCTTTTGAAGTCTTTGTAGAGGAGTTGGCTCCTTAGGAGCCTCCATAGCAGCTGCTTGTTCGGCTTGCTTCTTCAACCTCCTCTTCAAACTCTTCCTACGATTCTTCTCCTGCTTCTTTTGGCGTGCCGCCTCTTGAGAAGATAGAGGAGTTTGCTTTGGAGGTGGGACTTGTTTGCCCCCAGAATTTTGCTTCTTGCTCCGGGCTGGCTCCTTAGGGGTCTTACTGCCGTGGCTTTTTTTGGGGACAACCTTGGTCCAATTGGCCTCCTCCGGTTGAGTCTGGAAAGTGGCATTGATTGCTTGAGCAATTATTTCAGGAGGCAACTCCTGGAATTCTGCAAGTCCACAGTGGGGCCTCTGGGGGCTTTGTAGTTCCACCGATTTTGCCTCTGGGGGCTTCGACTGGCAATTTGGTTTGCTTGGGCTGCTGAGGCCTTTCTACGATTTGCGGCCTCATTGGCTCGACAGGAGCTTGGGCAGGAGCTTTGGTCTGAGGCTCCCTCACCTTGGCCTTGCCTTTGCCATCTGGCTGAGGATTTCCCTTTATGACGAGGCCGGGTTGACTCGGCCTGGACAAAGGTTTGGAACCTTCCCCTCCGGCTTGGCTTTTTGGGTTCCGGGCCTTAGGCCCCTCGCACCTAGCCTTGCCTTTGGGGTCTTATTGAGGTTTACCGCCCTCTGCAGGTTCACTCGGTCGGGCTAATTTAGAGAAAATCTCAGCCTCTTGCCGAGCTTGCTGGGGAGTCCTCTTGACGGCCTCTTTAAGACGCCGCATTGTCATAGAGTTCCCTTGAGCATCAATCTCCCCTCTCTGAATGAGGACTTCAATGCAGTCTTAGACTTCTGGGCATTGCCGAGTGGGGTGAGACACCCTAGCATGATATTTGCAATAGCGGGGATGGCTCTTGGCCGTCTCATTGTAGTAAGACGGCGGATCATGTGTCAGCACCCGACCATCTTCCAGGAGCTTGTCAAAAATCTTCTCAGTGTCCTCCTTAGGGAAAGAACATTGATGAGAGGGTCGCCACCCTGGATACCATAGTGTGGACTTGGGTGGTTGGGAACTGACTCCCTCCTCCTGCGGCTCCGGGAATTGGAAAGCTGCTGAGGCATGTATGACATTGACGGAGAAGTGAAGACTCTCCTGCACATGCGGCTGTGGTGGATCGACCAGGAATTCACCCATATTAACCTTTCCTTGCCTGATTAAGTCTTCAGCAATGTCCTTGAACGGCTCACAGTTGTGGATGATATGGCCAACAACCTCATGATACGGGCAATAGCCCTGATGAAAAGCAGCCCCTGGCGCCTGCTCGATGGGTGACGGGCTAATCAGTCCCGCCCGCTGGCATGCGAAGAAGATGTTTAGGGTCTTCTCGCAAGGGAAGGAGTATAACTTCTCCGGCAGCTCGACTTGAAGTGGAGCCTCCTCGCCTTCCGGTGAGTCCTCTCGTCTTCAGATGAATTTGAGGACTTTTCAGAGAGTCAGCCCCTGAGCGGAGCTCGGCCAGTGGGTGATACACCCGCCTCCCATATATGGGCCGGAGCTAACCCCCTGGCGAATGGGCCAAAGGGGAAGGTGGACAACTGCTGATCAATGCTCTCTAGGAACTGCAGTAGACGCCTCTGTTCTAGCTGCAGCTGCCGGATTTCTCCCCGGATTTTGCAAATAGTCCTCCGCAATGCCAAACACTCAGGGAGTGAGGGGTGAGTGGTTCTGGGACCGCCATTGGGCTGTTGATTTGAAGGCCCAGCTTCGGAGGCATTGGAGCTTGAAGCCATCGCCACTATATGGACCACATTAGCCGACCGGTTCGATCGGCTCCAGGCATGAGGCTGGGGTGGGTCGACTGCATGGCCCAACATATTTACCAAGCCCTTTTGAATGAGCTCTTCTGCTATATTCTTGAGGACATAGCAGTCCCCGATGGTGTGACCCAACCTTCGGGGATACACACAATAGGTAGGGTCATCCATTTTATCCACTTCCGCGGGCTTCCGCGGATTCGGCAGGGTGATGAGCTGCTCTTTCATGCATAGATCAAAGAGCATTTTAGTATGCTCCTTCCTGAAGGAATAAGGCGTCTTCATGTTCTCCGCCAACTGAGACGCACTTGCTTTGGCATCAGGCTTCTTGCCATTGCCTTTGGATTTTCCTTCTCCCTTTTCCCCGTTTATCGGGGAGAAGTCCACAACATTTACCTCCTTGCCGCTAGCTTGACGGTCTTTGGAGGGTTTGCCTTTTGCAGAGGCTTGTGTAGGATGATCAGCAAAGAACATTTCAATCTCCGCTACCACCGTGTTGAGCTGGTCGAAGCTTCTGATGTTTAAGCCCAGAAGCTTTTTACTAACTTCTGCCGAGAGACCCCTGCGGCAGATGGTGATTGCGTCCTCAGGCGTCGGAGGATTATCGCAGCGCATGCTGACGTCCCTCCAGCGCTTGATGAAGTCTAACGTTGTTTCACCTTTCTTCTGGCAGAGAGCACAGAGCTCTGCCAGGGAGATTTTGCGTTCGACCATTTGGAAGTGGCCGACAAACTTATTTTGCATATCAGCCCAATCAGCTACAGAGTTGGGCTTCAACCTGGAGTACCACTGGAAGGCGGTGCCGGTCAGAGACGTGACAAAGTACCGCAGCAAATATGCCTCTTCCAGTGCTAATTCATCCATGGCCGTCATGTAATAGGCCAGGTGTTCATGTGGAGAGCCCTGTCCGTTGAACTTCTGAAGTTTCGAGGCCTTTGGGCAATTTGGTGGAAGCTTTTTGAATTGGTGATGGAGGGGATATGGCACACTGTACAAATCAACGGTAGTCACCCCCTCTCCATGCTGAGCAAACTTCGTCTCCACAATGCGCTCGATCATCTGTTTCTGCGCCATGAGGCTCTCTGTAACAGGAGTAGCAGATGACCGCGCATTGGCTTCATGCTGTGGGACTTCAAACTCCACCGCCAACGGTACTTTTGCCGCAGTGACGGAGGCGTTGGCCGCAGCTGGAATGGGAGGAGGATGTGGTTCCGTCCCAGTAGCTACCGCCGGGGGCGGAGCATGAACCTTTTTTTCGCGCAGTAATGACTGCAGGAGGTTTTTCAACTCTTGGTTTTCACGCCGAAGCTCTTCCAACGTGATAGTTTGAGCCTCTCTCCCAAGATCTTCATGTGCGGGGTTGCTATCCCCGTCGATGCTATGGACATCCTCCTGACGCTCTTCTTGCCGTGTCGGCTCGGGCTGAGATGCCCCAGCAGCTGGCACCTGCTGCGTCTGCGCTAGAATCCGGGAGACCGGCCTTGACCTCCTCAAATATTGGATAGGTTGGTCAAGCTCCCCAGAGGTGTCCTCGGGCTGTTTGTCGCCAGAAGTGGCGTAACAGGTGAACACTTTGACAGTGTCATTGGTCACCTGGACCACCCGTTTCTTCCTAGGTGGTTGTCGCTCCGGCTTGGGCGGCCTCCCAAGTCTGTCAAAGACAGAGACTCGGGATGTGGAAGCCTGAGGGGAACGATCCTCCTCCGTATGCGTAGAACTGGCCCACGGGGAGGTCGGCCGCACCTTCTTGCCGACTCTTCGACGCCTTTGCCCTCGTAAGGGCTGAGTTGTAGACCTGGGAGAGGTCGAGGCTTCAGTGCTTGTCGGACTCCGCATACGTTACAGATCCGACGTGCGGAAAGGCTCCTTCGCCCTTGCGCGTCTTATGATTCGGGTCTTCTCCTTGGTGACCCAAATTTTCTTCAACTGGAGGTGGCGCTCCTCCACTGGGTTGCCCCCTGTCTTAGACCGGGGAGCTCGAGGCTTGGGTCGTTGCAATGGACCCTGGGTTGCCGCCGATACAACGGGCTGCTTCATTTTCGCTCCGTCCTCCCGGACTTGCCGAAGGAGCTCGAAGCGATTGGAGTTAAAGACAGTCGGGACGTGGGTGTCCCGTGGCAAGATCGGCTCGTCTCCATAGAGCCGGATGCGGATGTCTCCGACAATTACAGTTTTGCCGGAACGAGATGCCGCCGCTGCAGGCTTTGTACCCTTGCGGCTACGACGTTGCCCCCGTTGAGCAGGGGCGACGTTGGTGACGCCTACCGAAGGTATGGCGTCGTTAAGGCGGCGGTGCTGCCCCCGTTGAGCAGGGACGGTGCCTCTAGGGGTGACCGCAGTGGATTTGGTGCCGTGACGGCGACGGCGTTGCCCCCGTCGAGCAGGGGCGACGTCAGCAGTGACTTGATTGACCGAGAAGATCCGGCCAATAGTTTGGGCAGAAGGCCTGACACCCTTAACAATAGAAGAGTTGACCGGATGAAGCCGATCAGATGCTGCAGTAGAGGGTCCGACACCCCCGCGGACGATCTCCTTGACCGGGCGAGCCCGACCGGTAGATGAAGCAGAGGGTCTGACACCCTCAGTGATTGTTTTCTTGGCCGAGTGAACTCGACCAGTTGATGGGGCCGAGGGCCTGACGCCCCCGCTAATTGTATCATTGACCGGGCGAACCCGGTCGGCTGCTGAGATTGAGGGTCTGACACCCCTAATGGTAATCTTATTGACCGGGGAAACCCGGTCGGTTGATAGAGGGGAGGGTTTGACACCCTCAGTAATCGCCTTCTTAGCCGAGCGAACCCGGCCAGTTGACGAGGCCGAGGGCCTGACGCCCTCGATAGTTGGCCTATTGGCCGAGCGAACCCGACCAATTGCTGAAGCTGAGGGTCTGACTCCCCCAGTGGCAGCCTTGTTGACCGGAGGACCCCGACCAATTGATGGAGCGGAGGGCCTGACACCCTCAGTAGTTGTCTTCTTGGCCGAGTGAACCCGACCAGTTGATGGGGCCGAGGGCCTGACGCCCCCGACGGTAGTCTTGCTGACCGGGCGAACCCGGCAGGCTGCAGTGGAGGGCCTAACACCCTCAACAGTGGCCATCGCAGGTGTGGCTGAGCTGGCCTCAACCACGGGTACGACGCCCATGAAGAAGGGCGAACCGACGACCGGTGCGAAGTCGCCGAAGACGTGCGGTGTCGCCAAGTATCCGAACCTGGCGTGGTTAGCGATGATCTGGGGGCCGTAGGTGACGGCGGCCATCGCTGCTGGTTGTTGGTGGTGGTGGTGCGTAGCACGAAAGGAGAAGTGCGAATGCACGGAAAACTCTCAGATGAGTAGAGAGATGTGCCCTCCTCTTCCCGTCCTGTAAGAGGAAGAGGGGCAATCAGAACATTGAAGAAGGTTTTTGAGGACTGACTTTGACAGAAAGAAGAAAGGCGGGTTCCTGTCCCACCGGGCGTGCCAGTCTGTGAGACACGGAAAAAATCTTATCTTTTTTTATCGTAGATAAAAATATAGATTTTATTTTTTTTGAAAAGAAACATCCCCCCTATCTGAATAGAGGGTGATTCCGTGGGTGCGCATAGTATCAGACGATTTGGGTTCGAGTGCTGGACCTCTCCTCACTGACCGTAGTCAGTGTTGATTTACATCGGCCTAACGTCCGAACACCTTTGTTTAACTGTCAAAGAAATCCCAAAGTCTTTTATAGAGGTTCTGATGTGGAGGGCAGGCTCACTCGAGAGACTCTCCATGACCACTCATTTACCACCAACATGTTAATAGAGTTAGGGCTAGGTCTGAACAAAACCCTAAGATTTAGGAATAGAAACGCAAATATGCGGAAGTCGTAGGCATTTTTGAAGTAAAGGGGTATTTTCTGGACCCCGAGGGTATTTTGATAATTTTACCAATCCAGGGGTATTTTGGTAATTAGGGCTAAGTCTGAGCAAAACCCTAAGACTTAGGTGTAAAGATGCAAATATGCAGAAGCCGTAGGCATTTTAAAAAGTGGAGAGAAGTTTTCTGGACCCCGAGGGTATTTTGGTAATTTTACCAACCCAGGGGTATTTTGGTAATTTTACCAGGCCAGGGGCACTTTTGAAATCTCTGAGCTGGAATGGAAGTAGGACCGGGTTCCTGACTTCCCAAGGCGCTGAGGCTCTTTCTGGAGGGTTATGGGGGTTGGTAGGCCGTTTTTAGATCGCAGGGGTATTTTGGTAATTTTACCATACCCTACACAGACCTATGGTTGGGGTGACATCTGAGTGTCGGACTGAGCTAACAACATTTCCGGACCGAAGGAATGACCATGGGCTTCGTAGAAGACACATAACTGTCAACTTGGCCGAAGGAGGGGTATATATGCAATTTTGTGAAAGCCGGGGGTTTTCTTATAATTTTTCCCCGAGGACATACATAAAACATGTTGAGTGCTTTTATAGTCCGAATGAGTACAAGAGTTGTCGACTGTACAAAAGTCCGCACTAACGCGGGAGATAGGGGCATAACCCCAATTACAAAAGTTGCAAGATAAAACTGCAAACATCTGGACTTTTATGTTTCTCGGACCCGGGGGGGGGGGACATTTATGCAATTCTCCCATTATTAGGGTAGAACCGTATGACTTAGTCGCCCCGGGACTTAGAAACTTACAGCACGGCTCACTGAGGGGCAAAATTACAAAAATACCCTCATAGGGGCATATACACAAGACCCGGGGACTTACCCCTCGCGGGCCAAAACAAACGAACAAACGAACAAAGTGCTCCGAGTGTGCTCCGTAGGCTGTACATTGTAGATCGTAGATCTCTCTCTCTGTGTGTGTCTAGATGTCTCCTTCTGGACCCTGGGAGTCTATTTATAGAAGTAGGAACCTCCTCGGGGTCATTTGGACCTGTACGGGTTAAACGGGAGGAAAATGACCCCGGGGAGGTCATTTTTTCAATTTTTTTTTAGTTGATCGCGCGGGAGGAAGGACCTCCCCGGGGTGGGAGGTCCCCCGGGCCCCACCCGGGGTCGCGCGGCCCCGGGAGGACCTCCCCGGGGTCGTGTGGCCCGGGGGGGGGGGCTGGGGCTGCCCAGGGTCATGCGACCCCGGGCAGGACCTGCCCGGGGTGGAATGACCCAAGGCGGGTCCTTCGGGACCTGCCCGGGGTCGTTTGACCCCAGGCGGGTCCCGCCCGGGCCCGGTCGGCCCCGCGCAAACCCGCGCGGGTCTGGCCGCGGCCTCACGGACCTGCCTGGGTGCGGGCGACCCCGTACAGGTCCCCCCCGCCCCGGACGGGTCTTTTCTTCCCCCGGTTTCAATAAAAGGAGGGCCTTGGGGGCTTTGAAGCCTCGTTTTCTCGCCGTGCATCGTGGAGAAGAGCGAGAGGAAGCGCCTCCTTGTTCGTTTGTTGTCTTCCTCGTGCCGTAGGCCGCGGAGGGGAGACTTGATATTGTCCGTGCTCCGTGATACACGTGCGAGAGACTTTTTTGGCGGTGCGTAGACCTTCGTTTTTTCTCTCCGTCTTTTTGTAGGAGTTTCCTTCATCTGTAAATATACGTCCAAAGGTGGGAGATTTAATCCACTAGGGATTTTCTCAGAACCACGCGATCTTGACAATCGTGTGGATTTAATCCGGGTCTCGATCACCTCGTATTGCTGCGAGAGGCATGTAATCGCAGTAATAGGTAGGTTGTGAAGCCTTAAATGTATGGAGCTACTCCATGGGAGAGACGATACGCCCCATGTTAAACCCGTGCGTGGAGATACTCCGTGAAAAGGCGATACGCCAAATATTTGTAGACCTCAACCAATGCGAGGTTAACATGACAGCCATGCCAATTTTGATTGGAACAAATTCCGGGTGCAACAACTACCTTCTTGAGTTGACAGTGAAGACGATTTTATTAATCCTTTTTGCTCACTAAAACCAGTCAAAGCACCGGTTACTCTTCCCAGTGATTATAAGAAAGGTAAAGTACCTAAAATCATCATCAATACTCCACAACATGATCTCTGTGAGACACATGTACTACAAATTCACAAATTAATTACGATCACTAGCAATATTGTTATTCCAGGACACATTGCTACAAACGGCCTAGAGCAATGGAAAAAATGTCAGATATTCATTAATACTGGCGCCAACATAAATTGGTGTCATAAAGACTTATGAAAAAATTGGCTATACTATCTCACTGGCGATGTTATTGAAACAATATGGGAGTCGTTCCATTTCTCATTTTGCCCTTCAGGTTCCAGTAAAATTGGGTAAACAAATCTTGCTAGCAGATTTTTTTTCAGATTAATGATGGAGGCTATGAAGTCGGCTTGGGATGTGTCACTCTTGACAAAATGGGTCCTTACACTATTTCATCTGACATGGTGGTATTTACTATCCATGAAGAAAGGGAAATCATTCCTAACATTTCCCCATACTTCAAGTCTCACAATAATATGCTGGCAGTTGAAGATGTATCCATTTCTCAGCTACTTCGCTTCAAAGAAAAGCAATCTGCAAAGGATGAATTATATGCTATCATTAGACAGTTAAATCATCTATCTCTGCCAGAATAGCCACATGTCTGCTCTCTAACTACAACTACCGCAAAGCTCAAAGAATGTTGTGTGGACCATCCATTAGAAAAATGGGACAAAGATTCTCCACAAGCACACATTCCTACATTACATAATATACCTATTCAAGGGAAGCCTATAAGGCACTCCTTAGAAGACGAAATTGAACTGAGAAAACAGATAGAGGAGTTCAGCACCATGCAACTAATGAGGCCTTCTACATCAAATTATTCTTATTTTGCCTTCATAGTTCGCAACCATGCAGTGCAAAAAAGAGGAAAAGTAAGAATGGTTATTGATTATGGGCCATTAAATACTTTCACAATAGATATCAAATGGCCATTACGAAACAAAGAGGAACTAGTCCAGAGGGTAGCCTAGAAGTCAATTTTTTCAAAATTCGATTGCAAGTCTGGCTATCATCAAATAAAGCTTGCTGAAGAAGATATTCATAAAACAACATTTTTCTCTCCGTGTGGATTGTATGAATGGCTGGTACTCCCATTTGGCTTAAAGAATGCGCCATCACAATTCCAAAGAAGAATGGACGAGATTTTTAAACCTTATGTCCATTTTATTGCTAACTACATTGATGATTTCCTAGTCTTCTCTAATTCCATACAGGAACATTTAGAATATTTGTAATTTTTTATAGAAATCATACAAAATCACGCAATTGGGCTCTCAACATCAACAGACAAATTCTAGGTTGCTGAAGAAAAGGTGGAATTCCTAGGAGTCACAATACAAAAACAAAATATTTCAATGCAGAAACACTCGCTAGAAAAGTTATCCAAATTTCCCTCAAAACTAGCGGATTTACAACAATGTTAAAGGTTTATGGGCTGCGTCAACTATCTCCGAAATTTTATCCCAAAACTTTCTGAAAAAACTCGTCATATTAGAGAAGCCATGAGAACAAAACCTTTTGAATGGTCAGTAGCAACTACTAAGGAGGTATTACAATTACAGGAAGAATACCAACATCTTCCTCCTCTAAGTCCAACCTATACTGGACCATATGTATTGTCAATAGACGCATCTGACGACACATGGTTGGCAATTCTTCTCCACTAAAAAGAAACAGAAGAGCAAATTTGTGCTTATCAAAGTGGTCGGTTCAAAAAACATGAGCTAAATTATTGGCTTGCCAAAAAGGAAATATTGGCCGCCGTTAAAGGAGTCCAAAAATTTCATACATATCTGATAGGAGAAACGTTTACTTTAAGAACTGACTCATCCACCTTGGGAGTCTTTCTCAAAAGAAAATTATCAGATAGTGACAAATTAAGGCAGTATGCATGGTGACAATTTATTCTCGCCCAGTATAACTTTTCTATAGAAAAGATACCGGGAAAAGATCATCATCTCCCAGATGTTCTTACTCGAGAACTAAAGCCTCAGATAAAAATGATAAGACCATCACTACAGCCATAGGCTCAGTGGAAAAGACTACCACTTAGAATACCCCAACAAAGGTTACATTTTTGTCAGCACATCAGAATGCTTTTTTCTTATAGTAGTTCAGCTCAAGGAGAATATCCAAATATTGACTTGTTCATCACCTCGTCAGGAAGAGTTAGTTGCTTGATCAACAATCTCAAATAGACTCCTTTGGAAGGCGAGATATTAGACCTTCTAATTGAAAAAGAAATATTAGATGATGTCCTGTTCACCAAACGACAGCTATATGCAAATCAAACGGCTCGAGAATTTTTAAATCATGTCCTTAGAACGAAAGAATGGGAACATGATCTATGTCAATAATTTCAAAGGTTTAATTTCTTAGAGCCTAACCACATCCGCAGATATCTGGACGAAGAATTAGTGGTTGAAGACACAGAAGAATAGTAATCCCCAATCACATCCTTAAAATAGCTAAGTGTTATAATTGAAGAATGCAGAAGCTGTCAAAAGAAAACGTCTGGGTTCTGCCCACTTCATGCCAAGATGCTACAATAAATGCTGAAGTAATCTGCTCAGGACAAAGAACAAAAGCATCTTTTCGAAAGTCGGCACTTGTACAAAGCATCCCTTACTTTACAGCTGGGATTGTACAACGCAATCCTTCCTTTACAGAAAGTAACTTTTGTAACTTTCCCAGATTCCAAAATCGGATTTCAATTTTTCTTTAAAAGTTACTTTTATGTTTGTTCCTTTCTTGGACTTCAAATCCGGACTTCATTTGTAACCGGATTTCAAAGCCGGACTTCATTTGTAACCGGATTTCAAAGCCGGACTTCATTTGTAATTTAAACTTCAGAGGCTATAAAAGGACCGATGACTCGTTAAGAAGGGCATCGAAGTTTGATCAACCATCTATCTTTGCAAGTCTTTGCAAGTGTTTTGTGAACTTTCAGAAAGTGAAAGTTTGTTCGACAACCTTAGTCTTTTATCCACCTTTACTAGTATCAGAGCCTTAGAAGAGCAACTGAGGGCGTTCAGTTGTACTGGTTGCTAATTTGAGAGGTACCTATCTCATTTCTTGTAAGTACCCTGTGCTTCATAGCTACTACTACCCTATTTGATATTCTGGAAGCCTCTAGGATTGAACATCCCATTCCCGAAGAATATCGAAACTATAATTCTCAGACTAGTTTAGCTGAGAATGTTTATGAATTTGATTGTCATTTCACAACTATATGGGATCATTATGATCGCTTTTACAAAAAATGACTGGATCTATACTATGTTCATCAAATGTTCTAGTCTTTCCAACTATTTCATAACTCTTTTGGAGAAATGGATTTGGCATGATGATGAGCTATGTAATAAATGCCATGCTTTGGAAATTGAATTTAATAACTTGAAAGATGAAAAAGAATCTTTGCGTGCTAAAATATCTTTGTATGACGATGAAATGGAAAACATTTTTGAAGATCATGCTTTAGTTGATAAATCCAACATGTGTGAAAAAGAGAACCTTGAATTGAAGGAAGAAAAAAATAAGTTGTTGTCTAGAATCTCTATGTTAGAAAAGGATGTTGAAAAATATGAAAATAAAGTTGATAGCTTATATGTCAAAATAAAAAACTTGAATGTCACATTATCAAAGTTTGTTAAAGGAAAACAAAACTTAGATAATATCTTTGGCATGAAGGTTGACTTTTAAGAGGAAGGCCTAGGTTATACTCCAATCAAGAAAAAGCCACTACAGTAGAAAATGAAACATTCTTCTTGTGTGCAAACCATGTTCAAAACACCCCATATTAGCATGTTAAGAAAACTTAGCATGTCAAAAAGAATCATCATGTAAAGCATGCAAGGCATGTGTCATATAATGATTTTCATAAGGCAAGTGAATTTTCAAAAGCTCCAAGTATCACTTGCTTTTATTGTGGAGCACATGGACGTGCTATTTCAAACTGTTTCTTGAAGAGAAATGCAAGTTATTTACATTTTGTTTGGATTAAAAATGACTTGATTGAGAAATGGACTAACATGACTATTACCTAAGAAAATTTGGGTGCCAAAAACTTTAGGATAAGAATCTTATTTCTTGTAGGTGTTCCTTGAAGCAATTGGAAATAAATGGTATTTGGACAACGGATACTCGAGACACATTACTGGAGATAAAAGTAAATTATCTGAACTTCAAGAAAAGGATGGTGGGTTGATATCATTTGGAGGTAAGGACAAAGGAAAGATCATTGGAATAGGGAACGTGGGTAAGAACTCTGAAACTTGATTGAATATGTTCTTGTAAAAGGCTTGAATCATAACCTACTGAGCATAAGCCAACTTTGTGATAGGGGTTACAAAATTATTTTTGATGACTCTCATTGGCTTGTCCTTAACAAAAACTCAAATGAAATAAAATTCATAGGCCATAGAAATAACAATGTTTACACCATTGATTTAAATGATGTTTCATGTGAGAATATGTGCTTGGTCGCTAATAATATTTAAAATGCATGGTTATGGCACTGGCGGTTAGGTCATACTAGTTTTGGAGTTATCTCTAAATTGTCTAGACATAGCTTAGTTTTTAGGTTGTCAAAGATTAAGTTTGAAAGTGACAAAGTATGTGAGGCTTGTGCGAAGGGCAAGCAAACACGTATGTCTTTCAAAAATAAAAATATTGTTTCTACTTCTCGTCCCTTAGAATTGTTGCATTTAGATTTGTTTGGTCTCACAAGGACATCAAGCTTAGGACGAAAGTCCTTCGCATTTGTAATTGTTGATGATTACTCCAGATTTACTTGGGTGATGTTTTTAGCAAATAAAAGTGATGCCATGATGGAGTTTGAAGTGTTTTGCAGGAAAGTGCAGAATGACAATGGTTATCTCATCACAGCAATCCAAAGTGACTATGGAGATGAATTTGAAAACTTGGATTTCAGCAATTTTTGCAAAGAGTAGGGGTATACTCATAAATTTTTAGCACCAAGGATAGTCGAGCAAAACGGTGTAGTGGAGAGAAAGAATCGGACCTTGGTGGACATGGCATGCACAATGTTGAGTGAAAGTTGCCTACTAAGGTATTTTTGGCTTGAGGCTGTGAGCATCGCGTGTGACATTACAAACCGAGCAATGGTAAGATCCATACTTAAGAAAACACCCTATGAGTTATACAAAGGTAAGAAGTCAAACCAATGTTTTAAAACCCGACCTGGACCTTGACCTGGTTAGGTTAGTGGGTCACGGGTCAATGATTTAACCGTTCGAGTTAACCTGTAACCCGTTGTTACACCCGAAATGATCTCAAAATATTTTGAGAATTTTTTTATTATATATCAACCGATGAAAATGCGGCGTATCGTCAGATCACGGAGTATCTCCGCAATTTAGGGTCCATCGGTCCGACTCTACCATTACAATCGGCGGCACAGTCCGGGGGATTGATGAGGTAGACACATGCGTATACCCGTCAAGATAGCCGAGTAAGTGTATCACACGGCACAGACGGACACGAGAATTCCTCCCCACGCGGCGACGTATCACCGAACAAACAAATAAGACGCTCCTTCGCTCCAATGTGAGTCTCCGCCAAGCTATTGCTACCACGTGGTGAAAGGAGGGCCCCCAAGGGGCAATATATATATTTCTCCTCAACCCAGGTTGACAGAAACGGAGGAAAACGGTGCGAAGAGGGGCCAAAACGCATGCTCGGGGGTCAAACGACCCCTCCGGGACGCGAGAGAGGGGCCGCGGCCACCCGCCGGGGTCGGCGGGGATCCCGCCACCCCGCCGGCCTCCCAGCGGGGTCGAGCGACCCCGCTGGCACCCAGCGGGGTCGGCCGACCCCGTCCGGGGGGCCGCGCGACCCCGCGGGGGGGCCTCCGGGCCGCGCGACCCCGCCAGGGGGGCCTCCGGGGCCGCGCGACCCCGCCAGTGGGGGGCCTCCGGGGTCGCGCAACCACCCCCCTTCCTCTCCGGTTCCCGTGTTTCAGAAAAAGAAAAAAAGGGGCAACAGGGTCAAAAAGGTATTTTGCCACCCCACCTTGACAGAAAAAGGGGTTTTTACACCCACCTTGACAGAATTGAAGGATTTCTCCACGGTTTTGTCAACCTGGGTCCTCCTACCTTCTATAAATAGACCCCCAAGGGTCAGGCTATGGGGGTCAAGCTACAGGGATCTACGGACACGGACTGACCAAGCATTTGGAGGAGTTTGTTCTGTTTGTCTTGGCCTGTGAGGGGTAAGTCCCGGGGCCTTATAGATACGCCCCTAAGGGGTATTTTTTGTAATTTCGCTCCTCAGTGGGTCATGTTAGTAATTATGCCCCTCAGTGGGCCATGTTGTAAGTCTTTACGTCCCGGGGCGACTTAGTTATGTGATTCTGTTCCTATAATGACGGAATTACGTCCCTCAAACCTAGGTCTATATAGGACGTGGTAAAATTACCGAAATACCCTCGCGACTTAGAAATGGCCTCAGAGCCTTCAAAACCCTCCAGAAATGGCCTCAATACCTTGGGAAGCCGGGAACCTCGTCACACTTTCTTTTTAACTCTGAAATTTCGGGAATGCCCTTGGCTTGGTAAAATTACCAAAATACCCCCGGAAGGATAAAATTACCAAAATACCCCCAGAGTCCAAGAAACCTCCCTCTACATCAAAATGCCTACGGCTTCTGCATATTTTCGTCTTTACTCCCGAGTCTTAGGGTTTCGCTCAGACTTAGCCCTAATTACCAAAATACCCCTGGGTTGATAAAATTATCAAAATACCCTCGGGGTCCAGAAAACTCCCCTTTACTTCAAAGAGGCCTACGGCTTACGTATATTTGCGTTTTTATTCCTAAATCTTGGGGTTTTGTTCAGACCTAGCCCTAACTCAATTGTTTCTGTTGGTCGGTGGTACGCGAGTGGACATTAGGAGCCCTCCAAGAGAGTTTGCCTGCCCTCAACATCAGAATCCTCATAGAAGACTTTGGGATTTCTTTGACAGTTAAACAAAGGTGTTCGGACGTTAGGCCGATGTAAATCAACACTGACTACGGTCAGTAGGGAAAGGTCCAGCACTCGAACCCAAATCGTCTGATACTATGCGCACCCACATAATAACCCTCTACACATAGAGGAGGTGTTTCTTTTCAGCAAGAACATCAAGATGTTTATTTTTCTACGAAAAATATTCCGTGTCTCACATACTGGCACGCCCAGTGAGACCTTTCCCGCCTTTCTTCTTTCTGTCAAAGAAAGTCTCTAAACCTTCTTCAAGGTTCTGATTCCGCTCCTCTTCCTTTTACAGGACGGGAAGAAGAGGGCGCATACATCTCGCTGCTCGATTCAGCGTTCTTCGTGCATTTGCACTTCACTCCATTCGTGCTACGTACCACCACCACCACCAAACAGCAGCAGCGATGGTCGCCGTCACCTACGGCCCCGAGATCATCGCCAACCACACCAGGTTTGGATACCTGGCGACCCCGCTCGTCTTCGGCGACTTCCCTGCTGTCGTCGGCTCGCCCTTCTTCCTGGGCGTTACGCCTGTGGCTGAAGCCAGTTCAGCCGCGCCGGCAGCAACTACTGAGGGTGTCAGGCCCTCCGCTCCAGCAACTGGCCGGGTTCGCCCGGTCAAGAAGACCATCATCGGGGGCGTCAGGCCCTCGGCTTCAACAATTGGCCGAGTTCGCTCGGCCAACAAGCCAACTGTCGGGGGTGTCAGGCCCTCGACTCCAGCAACTGGCCGGGTCCACCCGATCAACAAGACAACCATCGGGGGCGTCAGGCCCTTGGCTTCAACAATTGGCCGAGTTCGCTCGGCCAACAAGCCAACTGTCGGGGGTGTCAGGCCCTCGACTCCAGCAACTGGCCGGGTCCACCCGGTCAACAAGACAGCCATCGGGGGTGTCAGGCCCTCTATTGCAGCAGCCGGCCGGTTTTGTCCGCTCAACTCCACCACTACTGAGGGTGTCAGGCCCTCCGCTTCATCGACTGGTCGGGTTTGTCCGGTCAACAAGGCCAACATTGGGGGTGTCAGACCCTCAATCTCAGTAATTGGCCGGGTTCGCCCGGCCGTCTCTTCACGGACCAGTGTTAGGCCCTTTGTCCCTGCAACCGGCCGAGTTCGCTCGGCTACCATGATGATGGCCGAAGGTGTCAGGCCTTCTGCCCTAACTAGTGGCCGAGTTTTCTCGGCCAATCAAGTCACTGCTAGCGTCGCTCCTGCTCAACGGGGGCAACGCCGCCGTCGCAATGGCGCCAAATCTACTGCGGCTACCCTCAGAGGTACGGCCCTGCTCAACGGGGGCAGTGACGCCGCCATAACGACGTCGCGCCTAAGCTAGACGTCACCGACGCCGCTCCGACTCGATGGGGGCAACGCCGTAGCCGTAAGGGCACAAAGCCTACTGCGGCAGCATCTCGCTCCGGCAAAACTGTAATTGTCGGAGACATCCGCATCCGGCTCGATGGAGGCGAGTCGATCTTGCCACGGGACCGCCATGTCCCAACCGTCTCCACCTCCAATCGCTTCGAACTTCTTCGACAAGTCCGGGAGGACGAAGCGAAAATGAAGAAGCCTGCTGTATCGGTGACGAATTCGGGTCCGGCACAACGGCCTAAACCACCCGCTCCCCGACCGCGGTAAGGGGGCAATTCAATTGAGGAGCGCCAACTCCACTTGAAGAAAATATGGGTCACTAAAGAGGAGGTCCGAACCATAAGGCGCGCAAGGGCGGAGGAGCCCTTCCGCATGTCGGATCTACAATTCATGCGGAGCCCGGCAAGCACTGAGGCCTCGATCTCTCCGAGGTCTACCAATCAGCCCCTACGGGGGCGAAAGCGCCGAGGAGCCGGCAAGGTGCGGCCGACCTCCCCGTGGGATAGTTCCACACATACGGAGGAGGATCGCTCCCCTCGGGCGTCCACATCCCGAGTTTCTGTCTTTGACAGATTAGGAGAGTCGCCCAAGCCGGACCGACAACCACCCAGGAAGAAGCGGGTGGTTAAGGTGACCAATGACTCTGTCAAGGTGTTCACCTGCTACACCACCTCCGTCGACAAGCAGCCGGAGGACACCTTGGGGGAGCTCAACTAGCCTCTCAACTATTTGAAGCGGTCAAGACCGGTCTCCCGAATCTTGGCCCAGGCACAGCAGGCGCTGACCGCTGGGACATCTCAGCCCGAGCCGGCACGACAAGAAGAGTGCCAAGAGGACGTCCACAGCATCGATGAAGACAGCAATCCCGCGCACGAGGAAGATCTCGGGAGAGAGGTGCAGGCCCCCGCGTTGGAAAGAGCTCTAACGCGAAAACCAAGAATTCAAGGACCTCTTACAGGCGCTATTACGTGAAAAGGAGGTTCCTGTCCCACCTCAGGTGGCACCCGCTGGAGTGGAACACCAGCCTTCCCCCATTCCGGTCACGGCCAACGCCTCCGTCACTGCTGCAAAGTTGCCATTGGCAGTGGATTTTGAAGTCCCGCAACATGAAGCCAACGCACGGTCCTCTGCCACCCCTGCTACAGAAAGCCTCATGGCGCAAAGGCAGATGATCGAGTGGATCGTGGAGGCGAAGTTTGCTCAACATGGTGAGGGTGCGGCCACCATTGACTTGTCCAGTGTGCCATACCCCCTTCATCACCAGTTCAAGAAACTTCCGCCCGATTGCCTGAAAGCTCCAAAACTTCATAAGTTCAACGGCCAAGGCTCCCCACATGAACACTTGGCTTACTACATGACGGCTATGGGTGAATTAGCATTGGAAGAGGCATATTTGCTGCGGTACTTCGCCACGTCGTTGACTGGCACCGCCTTCCAGTGGTATTCAAGGCTCAAGCCCAATTCAGTAACTGATTGGGCTGACATGCAGAAGAAGTTCGTCGACCGTTTCCAAATGGTCGAACGCAAAATCTCCCTAGCGGACCTCTGTTCTCTCCGGCAGAAGAAAGGTGAAACAACGTTGGACTTCATCAAGCGATGGAGGGACGTCAGCATGCGCTGCGATAATCCTCCGACGCCTGAAGACGCAATCACCATCTGCCGCAGGGGTCTTTCGGCAGAAGTCAGCGAAAAGCTTCTGGGCTCAAATATCAGAGGCTTGACCAGCTGAACACGGTGGTAGCAGAGATTGAGATGTTCTTCGCTGATCACCAGGCACATTTGGCCATTTGGCCATTGCTCTGCCATTGCATAACTGAATTAACATTTTGACACAGCTACCTATAAGATTTTTGAAGAAAGACTTGTTTAAAAATAATACAAATTTCATGCATTTCAACCAAATAGGTCATGATTTCAAAAGTGCAGATTTCAGAAGATTTTACAAGACACTGCATGAAACAGTTGGTTAAAGTTTATTAAAACATGATTCAGATATTTTTAAGAGATTTAAAGTCAAACTCAACGAATACATTAAACTTAAACCAGCTGAGTTATTTCAGACATTCATAAAATCGTATAATAGAAGATTCCTAGTTCAAGTGTTTTCAGATTTATGATCGAGATATGCCCATTGAAATCTTCATGAGTGACTGACAGAAGAGATCCAGCAAGAATAAGTGATTTTGAAGCCCAATGTTTTCAAATATGATCAAGGTTTATCAATTGAATCAAGAAGAAGGATATGCACACCAAGCAAGATAACTGGAGGTCAGGCATGATTCATGATCTTCAAGCTCTAGCAGATATGCAGTGTTTCGATAACAAGTTTAAGAGCATGACAAGTATTCCAATCAAGAGAGCAAGTGCAGAAACATGATCAGAAGAGCATCCATGAATGTGTCGACATCTGCTCACAAGATCCACACTTCAGAACAATCAAAAGCGACATCTCATGGTGTCGACACTTCCAAAAGAAAAACTATCAAGAAGTGCAGCAAGGGATGTGTCAAGGTGAGTCAGGAATACCCAGGAGACCATCAGACAGATTTATTCAAGAATGATCAGCTCCCCCTCAGTAAATGCATAAGCAGAACACAGTAAATTCAGACTAGTGAAATGGGTGAGCTCAAGCTGAAGATGGGAGCAACGGTTGACTGAATGAGATAGTAAAAAAAAGATGAACAGCCAGCAGTACATAATCTTTTTGGAATTTTCTTTAGAAATGAGATGCAATGAAATCTGTATGCAACTCCCCCTAACTTAATGCATTGAACCACTAACTATGACATGAAGATCATGCAGGGGAGCGAGTGATACCAGTAATCACATATGCATGCAGATTGGGAATGAATTCAACATATCATTACTGAATATGTGCACACACAGCTTAAGGTATGAACAAATAAACTCTTGTAGCTCAATGTAATGACAAGACATATAAGAATCTTGCATGCATGACACTTTTGTCTAAACAGGTTTGACATGATATCCAATTAAAGCAGATTTCTAAGAAATTCAATTGAACAGATGTGAAAAGTGCAGAACATTACCTGAATGAGATTTTACCAATTTGGGTGTCTTGGTTTATTTACCCCCTTTTTATTCTTCAAATCTAAGGCACTCCTGTAAAACAGGATCTCATCTTGCATTCTTAGGAGCCCAAGTCTCTTTGGGTCCTTTAGTGACAGTAGCACCTTTGAATGGTGCTTTCCTCATGTTCAACACTTGAGAGTCATCAAACCTCATCAAATAGCAGTTAGACATGGAATGTCCTAACTGTTCACAATAATAACAAGAGATAACAGATTTTAAATTTTTTTTATGCACATTGTCATAAGCAGGATATCTACGTGCATTAACATGAAGAGTTCTGTTATTTGCATGAACATGTTGTTTTCCATAACCTGCCGACCAGCATTCAGAAGTTCGGTGGCCAGGTTTTCCACATTCAAAACATCCAAAAGTTTCTCTCTTAAGACCAGATTTATTTCTACCAAAAACACTCCGATTTGCAGGGAGTTTTATATTTTCAGAAAATCTTTTTCCCTGAGCATGCCAGCAGTCCTTGACTGTATGGCCATGTTTTTCACAATGAGAGCAAATAGAGAAATTTCTTCTATGAGAACCTAACCAGCATTGTGCAGCAACATGTCCTACCCTACCACAATTAAAGCATGTGATATTCTTTTTCTTAGTGACAGGAAATTT
Source organism: Amorphophallus konjac (assembly GCA_022559845.1). NCBI lineage: Eukaryota > Viridiplantae > Streptophyta > Magnoliopsida > Alismatales > Araceae > Amorphophallus > Amorphophallus konjac. The sequence continues at coordinate 361,794,115 of CM040120.1, forward strand.
CTTGACATGAGAGTCCCTAGCATGCATTTTTCTAGCATTCAAATCATCTAGTTCCATTAATCTACATTCATTCAGCAGATGACCAATTTTGTGACAGTAATGACAAATCATTTTCTTTTTAGATGCATGTGAGTGTGTGGGTGGAACATGCAAAGTGGGGGCAGGAACATTTTGGCTCTTTTCTTTTTGTTTTTCAGTTGTTTTCTTTTGAGCAGAAGACTGAGAACCAGGAAGATCCGGAGGGCTGTGCGATGTTGAGCTGGAAACAAAGGAAGTTTGAACTTTATTTTTAAACTCTTTTTGTTTGCAGGGTTATAGCCCAACCCTTCCTTCTGAAAATTAACCTTTGTTCCTAGAATCTTGTTCAGATTATCTTTTCCCTCCACAAATTTTGGTAAGGAACTATTCAAATCCTTAATTTCATTTTACAGAGAAGCAATATGTATTTCATAACTGGCAATCTCTTGTTCACTGCAATTTACACATTCGCTTAGCATCTTGTTTGCAGTTTTATATTTCTCAACTTCTTGTTCCAGATTGCTCAGTTTTTCAGATTCTTCAATGCAAACAGATTTTCCTTTTTCTAAGACAAGAAGTCTCTCTGACATAGCAGTGTTCAACTGCTTCAATCTTTCAACCTCTTTAATTAATTCGTCATTTTCTGATTTCAGATTTTCAGTTTCTTCAACACAGCTTTTATCAACTTTTATTAAGTTCATTTTCTCATTCAACTCTTCCTCTATTTGTTCAGATTCAATTTTCTTGTCAAGCAATTCTTTATTTTCTTCTCTCAATGAGGCAGCAAGATTCTTGTACCATTCAAGATCAAAATGGAGTGATTCATTTAATTCTTTCAAAAATGGACAGTCATTGCAAGCGGATTTAACAAAGCATGTTATTTCAGCATTGGCATTTAGACATTGTTTCCTAAGACATTCATTTTTAGATTTTAGAATCTTCAGTTCAGAGTTTACACAATCAAGATCTTTCAATAATTTTTCATTCTGAACTAGATTATTAATATGAATCTGATCATCATCAAACGAGCTAAATTTTTCTTTTAGTTCAGCAATTTTATATGCAAGTTCTTGATTTTCTTCTTTGTGTAGACCAATTAGTTTTTTAAGCTTTTCTATTTCAGACAAACAGGCATCATGAGATTGTTTGAACTCCATACACTTTTCACAAGAAGAGTTTGAATTATTCAACTCAGTTTTCTTTTTCAACTTTTTATTTTCAGATTTTAATTTCCTACATCTATCAGTAAGTTCCTCATACATATTCCATAAATCATCAAGCGAAATTTCTTCGGATCCAGAGCTTACCTTGGATGAAGTTTCCTCCTGTTGATCAGAGTTATGATCGTCCCAGTTGACCATCAAGCATTGATCCTCTTGCTCCCATTTGGAGTAGTTATTATATCCAAGATTTCCTTTCCAGAAGCGCACCTTATAACAAATGGAAATCTGTCAGTATTAACTACAGCTTTTAAAATATTGAGACGTTATCACGGTTCTTTACTCTGTCCTCTCTAGACCACTTGGTCTCATCATGAGGTAATTGGTGTGGGCCTTTTGAAACCAAACTCCATAGATTAGGGTCAATGGAATTTATATAAACACATAGGCCGCCTAACCACTTACTGATGTTAGAACCATCAAACGCAAAAGGGCGAGCCATTGAGACAGATGGCAAACAGATTCAACGCACAAAGCAATCGATAAGAATTGCACCAACAACAAGATAGCACCGAAAACAACAGGATCCTCTGCAGATCGTTTGATCTGGAAAGTCAGAGACTCGTTTTGATACCAATTGTTGGTGCTGATGTGATCGGTGCAGACAGATTCAGAGGGGGGGTGAATGAATCCCTCTTAAAAATTGCCCAATTAACAACTGTAACTAGACACGAATGCGGAATTAAGACTAGTTAAGCTATACAAGATAAGGAGGACAATGATTATCTTGATCAAACAGTTGAGCTGCAAGAGTGCAGACTCCTAAGCAAACTTACGCTATTAACTGAACCCAATCAAGCAAACGAATGCAACTTAGACGCTCAGATGACTTGAGTGAATTTGACACTCTCCAGAACCAATATCAAATGAACAAGATGAAAATAAATTGCTCGCTAGACAAACGATTCAGATCGAACCTAAGCATACATCTAGCGGATCAGAAAGACACTCAAACCACGATGGACAAGAAGGTTTTTAGGTGGTTCGGTCCTCCAGACGTACGTCCACCCCACACTCAACCCGAGTGTGGATTCCTGCTGACTCACAGCTTGAACGGCTGGGCCTCACAGCTTGCCTACAAACAGCTGACCATCACAGCTTGCTTCCGCTGGGCAATATAACTTAGCCATCTACTGCCTAACAGCTTGATCCGCTGGGCAATACAGCTTAACCGACCAGAGGAATCCTCCTCTGCAACTGCTGAGCAACACAGCTTGCTCCGCTGATGAACAGCTTGAAATAAGGTTCAAAAGAAAACAAAAGATAAGAGAACACAGCAACTGAAAGCTGTAAATGATAGCAACACAGATGTGGCTCCCATGGAGCTGACTGGATTGGATTTGATCTAGATTCCAGTAGGGACAGGTTTTCTGATGATGCTTCTTTTCTTCTCCTCGAACCCTCTCTTTCTTTCTCTGTCTTTCTTTCTCTTCTTCTCTCTGGCGGCACTCCTTCTTCTTCTTCTATGCGCTGCTGGCTCTCCTTTCTTTTCTTCTGGCGGCCTCTCTTCCAGCACCCGCACCCTTCTTCGAAGGGTAATGTAGCTTTATATAGGAACATGGCTTCATATGGATCAAGCAGCAGAAACGCCCTAGTAAAGTCCCATTTGTCCACGCGGCAGGAACGAGAATGTTCCTCTGTTCATAGTCCTTGGATCACGTGTCACTCATTAGCTGCATGGGATCACGTGCCAGCCTCCAGCCTGAGGTTGCATCTGAGATGATATGGAGAAATTCCTCTTTAAGGTGGTCACGTGCTCAGCTTATGCTCCCTGGTCTCACGTGCTACTCTGAGTTCTGACATGAAGCCTCGGTTCACGTGCCAAACATTACTCACATGGGTTCACGTGCCTGCCTTGAGATCTCCCGCTGACCTTGGAGTTTGCAGCTGACAATGTGGTGTTTTCTGAAATGCCTGATGCTCAGACCTTCCTTTGCCTGCTGCTGATGACTTCGTATAATCTTGTTGCACAGACCTTGCTTGTTGTATGCTCAGGCCTTGTTAACAAAGTTGCACAGACTTTGATTCACATGTGCTGCTTTTTGCACTGACTTGGACCTCACACAGATCTTGTGCGTGCGAAGCTTGCACCGACTTTATCATTGCAACGACCTGAGTATGTGCAACGCCTGCTAACACGGACCTTGTATGCTTTATCAACAGAAACGTGCATCGACTGTGTGCCTTTGAAGCGAAACATTGCACCGGCCTAGCTAGTGCTGGCGAAGGGATTGCACGGACCGGCTTATGCGAGGAATGTTTTGCACTAACTTCTTACAGTGTATAGCACCGACTTCAGTTACTATGCTGAGAAGGGCTGCTTCGAGTTTGGTCTTGTGAATAGTGACATGCTCAGACTTTGCCTATGTGTTGGAGGCAAAGACATGCACTGACCACAGTGTTTAGCATAGCCCTCGGATGAGACATGCACGGACCTTGTTGTGCAGTCTTAACAAAACACGCACGGACTTCATTCAGGCAAACACAAGATGCACCGACCTCAACATCGTTGTTACAGGGATATGCACAGACTTGGATAGTTTAGAGCTGAAAGGTGCACGGATGTTAGATATGTAGAGTGGCCTAAATGCACAGACCTACTAGATGAACAGTGATATGCACCGACTCTAGATGTGCGATGCAAAGACTTGCACCGAGGCATAAGATGCACTGACCTCTTAAGCCGTGAAATGCACTAACTTCAACAACGTAATGCACCGACCCTAAGCAGACTACAGGACCATGCACTGACCTATATGAGTGCATTGAGCTAATCCCTATGAACATTGATGTGCACCGAGTTGAGCATTGTATGTATATGACGAAATGTGCACAGACCTCTATATGAACAAGCTACAGCGTATGCACAGACTTGCTAGTGTGCACAGACCCTAGTATGTGCATGAGACGCAATGTGAGACGCAGGATATGCATAGACCTCACAGACCTTAGACGTAGACATGCACCGATCGTGTGTCTGCTTTAGACACAACCTGCACCGGCCTTAATATATGCCTTAGACGAATCATGAGACGCAGGCATGTATTGAGACGCAAAATGAGACACAGTTCATGCACTGAGACACAAACGTGCACCGTCTTCAACAACAATAGGCAATGCATGCGCAGACTTGCATGGACCTTTGTTTACCAAGTGCAAAGCTAGCATGGACTTAAGTGTGCACTGAGATGAGTATGCAATCAACTAGAATTGCACCGACTTCAACAGAAGTGCAAATGAGACGCAATGCAACGTGCTCAGACAAAACATTGCACTGACCTTAGACAAGCATATAACCGGAGTATGCACCGACTTGGATATGCCTGAATGCAAACATGTACTGACCTGGTATGCACGATCAGAACCTGCACCGACTTCAGTAGGCAGGATGAAGGTATGCTCGGACCTATATGTGTATGATCATGAAGTGCACTGACCCAGTGTCGACTGTTAGAGTCGACATTCTTATCAACAAACAATGCACATCAATCAAACCTCATTAATGCACAGTGCAATGACTGAATGCATAATCAGATGCATATTGCAAATATCATTCAATCTATAAATCTTCATGAAACATATGATGACTCATAGTGTTTGCTATCATCAAAACCAAAGGGACACAACAGACGCCCTACTCCTTCAGAAAAGAGCACACTAAAATGCTCTTTGATCTCTGCACGAAAGAGCAGCTCATTACCCTGCTGGATCCGCGGAGGCCCTCAGAGGTGGATAAGACAGATGATCCTACCTATTGTGTGAATCACCGGAGGTTGGGTCACACCATTGGAGACTGCTATGCCTTCAAGAACATAGCGGAGGAGCTCATTCAAAAGGACTTAGTAAACATGGTGGGCCATGCAGTTGACCCGCAACAGCCTCATACTTGGAGTCGATCGAACCGGTCAGCAAATGTGGTCTAGATGGCGGCGATGGCTTCAAGCTCCAATGCCTCCGAGGCCGGGCCCTCTAATCAACAGCCCAAAGGCGATCCTAGAGCCGCTCATCCTCCACCCCCAGAAAGTCTAGCGCTGCGGAGGACCATTCAGAGGGTCCGAGGGGAGATTCGCCAGCTGCAACTGGAACAGAGACGTCTACTGCAGTTCTTGGGGAGCATTGTTCAACAGTTAGCCACCTTCCCCTATGGCCCATTCGCCAGGGGGTTAGCTCCAGCCCACATTTAGACATCCGACATCATTTTCTGAGGGATCACGTGGCAAATATGATTTTTTAACTGAAATTCATTGACATAAATAACCAACTAGTTGATATTTTCACAAAGCCCCTAAGTGAAGAGAAAATTTCAACAATAAGGTGGGAATTAGGTTTGTGTAAGGGTGAAAAAGTCTTGGGTGTCTGAGTGTGCATGTGAGCTCATGCAAATAATTGCTTGTGAAATTTGATTTTCGCATGAAATAAATCTCTTGAATGCTTGATTGTATATATTGCGTATTGACCTTTTCCTTTGAAAATTTCTAAGATCAATAATCCTTGTTTTAATTATATGCAAAACTAGATGCTACAGAACCTAAAATAGATCATTCAGGGGGAGAGAGAAAAGGTTTTATAGGGGTAGTTCATCAGATCCCTGTACAATCCCTGTTGAACCCAAAATCCTTGTTCATTTCTTAAATCCAGTCCAACAGGGTCTGCAGGGAAGCCTTTGGTCAACCCTTCTTCCAATTCTGTCGACCTGTTTTTGTTCAAACCAACTCTGTCGACAGTTTTTCAAAACCGGTCAACCTTTCTACTGTTTGTCGACCTTCATCTTATTTCTGTCGATCGACCGCTACGCTAATTTGTCCATTCCGGTTCGTGTCGACCTGAAACCCTTTTAGGTCGACATACTCCGGTGATTTATATAAAAGCCAACCTTCCAACTCTACTCCAACCATCTTTTCCTACTTCTAAACACCACAAAACTCCTCTTCTTGAACCCTAGCACTTCTTGCAGCCTCTCCCAAGGCGGATCGCTCTGGCCTGCATCGGATTCCACTCGAGTCTCCTGTGTCCTTGTGCTTCATCTCCTAACTGTAGTAGCCTTACTGGCTCTTGCACTCTAGGTGTCTCCAAGTCTTGGAAGGAGTCTTCACACTATTCTTTAGGGAGAGAGGTGAGTATCTTGGTCGATCTTGCTGTGCTTTCAGTCTGAATGGCCCCTAAGAAGTCGGCTTTGCCATTCAACCCCCGCAAATCCACCCGATCTGGGGCTAGCTCGAGCCAGGGTTGGCAGTATCGGCCGAAACCGATCCGAAATTAGACCGAATCACTGTAGCAGGTCCGAAACATTAAAAAAAATACTTTTTTAATGGTTTCAGACGAAACCATTAAGGGTTTCAGCCGAAACTGACCTGTTTCGGTCCGAAACCAGAGATGTTCACTATTTTTTTTAGTTTTTTTAATGGTTTCAACCGGTTTCGGACGAAACCGAAACCGGTATCGAAACCGATACTGCCTTCCCTGGCTCGAGCAGAGGGTCAGACCAAAGGGGTAAAGCACCCCAAGAGATACTTGAAGAGGTTCTAGTCCCCTGATTTGCACCAAGAAAAATACTCAAGTCAAGGGTTGATTTTGCTGATTTGGACAGCATCTTTCTCATGCTACAAATACTGTTTTCCATTCATAATGGCTGGCTTGAGTTCATGTCTACCCACACAAGAATCTATCCCTCATTAGTACAAGAATTCTATGGGAATATGCATTCTAGAGGAAATAGGGAATACACCACAGTGAGAGGGGTGGACATCCCTGTTAAGCATGTTACTCTTAAACATGCTCTAGATATTCCCTGGGAAGGACATGAGATAGAAAGTCCTGGGGTGGATCAAAAAGACGCTTATACAATTATGACACAGGAAGAATATGTTGAAGGTGTCAGTGACAAATTGAAGCTAGATGCAAATCAATTTCCACCACTACAAAGGGTAATACACCACATGATCACAACGATCATTTACCCTAAAGCGGGCAGTAGAGATCAGGTGACTGATGTGCACAAGTTCATTTTCTATTGCTTATTCAGTGGGAAGAAGATTGACTTGATTCATTTGATGATTAATCTCATGCTCACCTGCAAAAAGCAGAAGAATCGATCTCTTCCCTAGGCAGCACCACTGATAGCAGTCTGAGTATGCTGGTATTGATCTAATTGATGAAATCTATGAAGAAATCCAGCCAAAGGATGTTTACAACAGGAACAAGTTGGGGAATTATATGCATTACAAACAAGATAATGATGATGTGCATCGTGAATTAAAGTAGCATGGCAGTGATGATGAAAATGAAAACTCTGCTGATGATGCTGAGCATCATGTTTTACTTGGACAGGAATAAGAACAAGTCCAGCACCGTGTGTCACATGAAGAGCCCATGGAAGTGGAGAGGCCAGATGAATTCCATGTTAGGCAATCCTCTACTCATCGTCAAGACCATGGCAGCGCAGACCACTTTGAGGAGAGTTTCACGAGGATTGTTACACAGTTGGATTCACTAAGTGGACAAGTCTCTCAAATTAATTCCGCTGTGGAGTCTAACTAAGGACATGGCAGACATAAGATTGCACCATCAGGACTACTTGCGTTCCTTCTCTACCATTCAAACTCACGTGAAGACTGAAACCCAATTGTACATGGACATTATGCAGTATCTTTATGAGTCCTCGGATCAATCTCCCAAATGATGAGGAATGGATGATTTAACAGAGCTAAGCAATGTAATGCTCCTCACAAAGGATAAATGCTTTGACTTCCAAGATGTCAATCTCTGCTGCATCCTGATCAACAACTGGTCCCAGTCATTGTAATTGTTTATAATAGATCTGCAAACTCAGATAAGTAATAGGAAGATGAAGTATCACAGCTATGTTGTCAAGTTACTGTCTGTCAGATTTCTGTTTTACCTATCAACCTAAAAGTCATTTCTGGGCAACAACCTAAAGAACCTTTGGCATATAATCAAAAGCACCTATAGCTGGGCTGTTGTTCTGTTTTAATAGTCATGTTTCCAAACATCATTCTGTCCATACCAGGTTCCATTGTCTACACAAAATTTTGATAAGCCAAGTGATTTTATTAAGCTATGCCATTTTTTCTCTTACCTTTTACTTTCAAGTACGCTAATGTTGCATATGCTTTGCTTTTCATTCTTTTAGGTACATATTCTTTGCTGATAAGGTAGAAGTAAATGATATCACTCAACAGACATGTTTCTTTGTTCTTTTGGGGCCTAAAAGTAACCAAGTTAAGGATATTTATCACATCCTAAGTTAATTTTTGCACATTGTATTATGTGTTTAAACTAATTTTAGTTTTAAATTGTATGTTTATTATGCTGAAGGTGATGGAAGCTTTGAAAGTTGATCTTACTGGACAGCCATATGGTACCCATCGGCATTTCAAAGTAAAGATGTAGTTCTCTTCATTGTTTAGTGTCCTGGTTTTCTGAAATTGAATTGTAAATTTCTAACTTTATGCTTATTTTACGTAGTTAATTGCATCATCATAGTTCATCCTGATATTTTCTTTCATTTACACATCTGGACTGCCAGTACAATTATATATTAAATATATAAGATTCAATCATCCCCTATTCACATATCAAACAAAATTTGCCACACAAAATAGTAAGAAAGTTTTTGGGGGTAAATTTGCAAGTATCCGGAAGTAGGTAAATTGATATCCATTGTTCCAAGTAATAGTAAGACTGTCAATATTGACATGGTACATAGCTATAGTATCTTTTAGGGAAAATTACCCATATACCCCTGAAATCTTTCAAAATAACCACTATACACCCCTCCTTTACAGTATTTATCGTAATACGCCTCAAATCTTCAATATGGTCACACTGTGCCCCTGCCGTCATGGATGTCTGACGGTACTTAACCCCAGGTGAGTTAACAGGGGTGAAATGACCAACTTATCTTTAATTAACTCTCTCTCTTTAAACCTACCCCTAGTTAAAACTCTCTCTCTCTCTCTCTCTCTCTCTCTCTCTCTCTCTCTCTCGTGAGTGCACCAGGGCTGGAGGGCAAGGGGGTTGTGGGGGTGCTGTAGGGTTGGCCAGAGGTTAGGGGGGTGCAGGGGTTGGCCGAAGCTGGAGGAGGTGCTGAAGAGGACGATGGCGGTGGGCATCCGAAGTTGCTAGGAGGTGCCAGCAACGACGACCCGCACCCACCCTATTTGTGACTCTATTGGTGGAGGTGGCTTGTAGGCGGTAGCCAATCGAGCACCAGAAGCCGAGGGACGAGGTGATGCTATTGGCATGGGTTCTGAGGAGCTGGAGGAGAGGGGCGATCCGATCGTAGGTGCCACGGCTCCTTCTCTGCTCTCTCTCTCTTTCTTTCTTTCTGTCTCTGCACCCACAAGGGGTGCCGTGCTGGAGTGGGTCTCACCCTTCGGTGCCCTCCCCATTTCTCCCACGCCTCTCTCTCATGCCGTCCTTACTCTCTCCCCCCCTCCACACCACCCGCTGGGGTCTCGGCCCCAGAGCGGTCTCCCCTCCTCCCGTACTATCTCTTTTTCACTTTGTCCTCTCTCTCCCCCCTCCCCCCCCATACCACTCTCTCTGTCTCTTTCTATCTTTACACCCATTGGGGGTTCACTAGAGGGGGAGGCCCCCACCAGCACCCTCTCTCTCTCTCTGCACCCACCAAGGGTAACAATACTGGAGGGGGTGTCCCCTCTAGCGCCCTCTCTCTCTCTGTCTCTCTCTTTGTCTCTGCACCGCGCCAAGGGTAACAATGCCGGTGGAGACCCCCTCCAGCGCCCTCTCTCTTTCTCTCTTTCTTTTTGTTTCTGCACCACGCCAAGGGTAACAACGTCGGAGGGAAACATCCCCTCTCTCTCACTGGAGAAGGTACTCTCCCCTGCCGCCCCAGTTATCGTTCCCCTCCTTGCTCTTTGTGTGTGTGTGTGTGTGTTTAGCTCTAGCCGGCCTAATCGTCGTCGCTTACCCAACCCCTCTCTCTCTCTCTCTCTCTGCCTGCCAGTCCCCTACTGCCCCATTTGCCATCCCTCAGCCTACTGTCACTCTCTCTCCCTCTGTGTCTCCTAGTCTTGCCGGCCCAGTCGTTTCCTCTGCCCAATGTCTCTCTCTCTCTCTCTCTCTTTACCTGACTTCCTATTTAGGGCCGCCTCTCTCTCTCTCTTACTCTCTCTCTCTCTCAACACATGCCGATAGTGCTGGCACTGGAGGGAGAGATCCACTCCGGCACCCCCCCCTCTTGCACTCTCTGTCTCCCGACACATCATTTTCTCTCTCTATACATTTTTTGTAAATAAAAATGAGGGCAAAATGGTAATCTCACGTGAGTTACCGCCGTTTACCTAGGATTTAACCTTAGGGGCATCGCAACTCAGGTTAAGAGATTTGTGGAGTTTTACGGTAAATGCGATAAAGGTGGTGTATAGTGGTTATTTCCAATGATTCTAGGGGTATAGGGGTAATTCCCTATCTTTCATGTTACAAAATAGGATGCTTCTAGGTAGTAATATTGTAGCGGCTTAGTCGCTAGCTGTGCAGGATGAGAGTTGCTAACCAAAATACCCTAACCTAACCTAACATGTGGAGTTAATAAAAGATAAAAGTACAAAGACAAAAATGCCCCTGCTAGGAGTGCTTCTCTCTACACACATAATCATAGATAGAGAAAGACCGAGAGAGTTCCATTACTACTAGTGGCAAAATAAGAACAATGCCACCTACTTCAAAACCATATAATTCAATAATTTTTTTGAAAGCGATATGTGATTCAATAAATACCCTAACCTAACCTATGGAGATAATAAAAGATAAAGTAAAAAGGTAAAAATGCCTCTGCTAGGAGCACTTCTCTCTACACATAATCATATCTAGTGTCCAAATAGATAGAGAGAGAGAGAGAGAGAGTTCCATTACTACTGGTGGCAAAATAAGAATAGTGCCACCTACTTCAAAACCATTTGATTCAATCTTCGATTTTCATTCTACCCTATTAAATCTTCTCTAATATTATAAGCTTAACTACAAATAAAAAAACCATTCAAATTCGATATCAAAAACTTACATATCACATGATACCATAAATTGCACTATCTAAGCTGTTCATTTCATGTTCATCTGATACATGAGAAATAAATGTCAAAATTATGTGATTTTTAATCCATAATCTACTAATAGTGGAGCTTTACCTGTATAGATCAAAAATTGGAGACTTAATTATGCCATTGTGAAGTAGATGGCACCATTCTCATTTTGCCATTGGTGGCAATGGAGGCCTCTTTTTATAACCTATGAAATGACAGACGTGGTGGCATATGGACTCTAGTGGTGAGATACCACCTCAATGATTGGCTCCAAATCTTAAGTTCATCTTGGCCACAGAATTATGATGTGGCATTCGAGTCATCGTCGTCTGATCACCACTTGGCACTTCATAATTTTTAATTACTCATTGACCATTCATTAATCCAATCCCTAATTACTTGATAGACAAGTAATTGAACTAAGTAACCATGGTAAGGAAGGAGATTAGGTTGATTGGTGTCATTTTGCATAAAATCCCATGGAAGATTCAATAACAAATCTATAAGGGATTTTTGTAAATAAACTATTGTTATAAGTGAACTTGCAAAAAAATCATTCTTGAAAATACATTAGTAGGCATATCATTGTGTAAAATCAAATAGTGCATAAATGCCATGTAAGGCATCTAAACGTGATTTTTTTTGCAAGTTTTTGGCAAAAAAGTGATATGCCTGCAAATAAAAATGACATATTTGCACAATATGATTTTACGTAGTTGTATGCCTATTAATGTATTTTCAGGAGTGGTTTTTTTGCAAATTCATGTTTAACAATAGTTTGTTTGCAAAAATCCCAATCTATAATCAACTATCATCTTCAAGGTCTTTTAATTGCTTGTATGACTTCTGATTTACCATTAGGTCCTTGATTTAAAATGATACTTCTTTGCCAATTGAAATAATTTCTTGGCTATCAAAGCATAAACCAACTTGAAGGTATATTACAACAAAGATTGGCAATGTATCCTAATCTAGCTTTATTGCCACTAACTCTTGCTCTTTGCATTAGCCGTTGGGTGATTTGTAGTATCATCTTTCATGTCATTCTAAGTAATATATCTCAGTTATAGTTCTCTAAGTCAAGATCTGCCAAGAATCTTTTTGTTTGTAGACCCACAAGCCTTAAGTTTATTAAGCATATTATTTTGAGTGGGGGTCATAATTTTGACACTGGAAATCCCATTCCTTTTGATGATTCTGTTGTTTATATATGTGATCCTTTTAGACATTTTGTTTTCTTTTAGTGTGTGCACATGAATAGAAAGTTCACTTGCTAATGTGCTATCAACCATGTGAGAGTGAAAGGTTTTGTTTCTGTAGGAATATGGATAAAAAAATAGCTTGGTTGAATATAAAAGAAATGTTTTCTGTTTCTGATGCATCTTAGTAGGTCAAAAATCAATTTCTTTCTCCAATGTGCAGGTGAATGGCATGCCAGTAACTGTAGGGGTAGGAAGCATTCTCTCCAAGGAAGGTTTCTCTTTGTTGATGACACCCGAGTCAGCTGAATCAATATGGAAAACTATTCTGCATATTGGTGCCATCCCAATGGGCCCTAGTGGATGGGAAAGGCTAAGGATTCTTCAAGGTAATGACTTTATAATATCTCAAACTCTGTTAGAGTTGCACAATGTAACTTGGAAGAGCATATGGAACCAACACGGAGCTCATGCAGTACGACCTTGTACAGGAAGGCCAGCCCCTGGCAAAGAGCTTACTAATGAGTACAATGTCCTGGAGGCAGGTCTTTGGATGGCGATTTCTCTGGACAAGGGTTTCTCTTTTGCCTCATACTGAACATCTGGGTTGTAAGTATGCAAGGTTCAACTGTTTGGATTGCTTATTGATTATTACATCATTTTCTTTTAGGGTGTTACAAAGGTCAAGAGACCATCTCTAGGCTTATCACCTACAATGGTGTCAAACAGAGGTTGTGGGGGATTCGTCTATCAGGTCCAGCCGATCCTGGCAGCCCCATTATTCTGGACGACAAAAAGGTCAGCCCTTATTCTTTTCCAGTTAAACTTGGGGCAGTAGCCACCCATTCTTCATCTTGTAGCCGTGAAGAGGAAACTGTTTCTGGACAGGTTGGCACACTCACAAGTTATGCCGTTGGAAGACAAGACAGTGAGCATGTAGGCCTGGGTTACATCAAAAGGCAAGCTGGTTCGGCTGGAGTAAGAGTAACTGTTGGGACTGTTTCAGGGACAGTTGTTGAAGTTCCATTCCTGTGCCATTCACTGCAAATTTGATGCAGGGTTGTGCTTGCTTGAATCTAGAAAATTGCCTTGGGATGTGTTTTTGATGATGTTGTCATCTTTAAGCTGCATAGACTGCTTATCGATTCCCGCCATCCCCCCTAAAAAACTGCCAGTTTCAGTTGGAGCCTGTGCCGGCCCTCCCATTCTTGAGAGCCAGATGGACTTTTTGTTATGGACGTGCCGGATCATATGCTTCGGACGGTGCTAATAGGGCCTCCCATCTGCGCTGAAATCCTCTCCTACAGAAATTTAATGGCTACGCGAACTTGCACCACATCGAACAGCTGAACGATACCGGTTCTGATTCTTTCGGGAATAGTTTTGAGATGCAAACTAATAATAATTTTATACAGTAAATGATGCCATGCACCAATTTCAATTGTCACGTCGTGTCCATGCTGGCTTTCTCGATATTCCGTCTCGTCATATTTACGTACGTTATTTGATACCGAGCGTGTATGTCGTCGCTTGATGGTTTTCGGTCGAGGCCTTACCATGGAAGTAAAACTTGTCGGCTCGCCGATCTCATTCTTATTTTGATGACAAATGTCTGCATGCGGCAAGTTTAGCACAACACCCCCCCCCCCCCCAACGAAACTTGGTTTACTTGGTCGACCCTGATATTGGGAAAACGTTGGTTTTATTACCTACGAGCTCCTAAGACGATGGGATGGGGGTAGAATTGTCACTTCATAGGATAGTGAGACAGAGAAATGATGAGCGCCCTCGTGGTAATTTAGCTACTGTATCTGTGGTTCATTGTTTATATATATATATATATATTGCTGTATATGAAAATAAGTATTGTCAGCCAAAACTACTTACCAAGTTAATTAAAGACAACGTACAAACATGTATTTGACTGAGCAAGTTCATTTGTCCTTCTCGAGATCGGTTGACTATGACGCACAACTGACCGACCTAAGACATGTTGACTTTCCTCCACTCCCTCTTATGCAAGCAACCCTTGTGGATATGTCATCAGAAGAGGTACGGCCATTAGATATGGTACGATTTTGTGCAAGTGTGGCACGTACAATCCAGGATAAAACCATATTGCGAGGATGAAAAGCTAATATAAACATCGGGTAAAAATAAACAAAATAATAACTATACACGCAGGTAGCTTGTATCAAACAAAGAATTATTCATAAACGTTCAATAAATTCAGGTAGCCTTGTCTTCCTTCCTTCCTTTCTTTTTTTTTTTTTCCCACCACATTCTGTTCGAACTTCTCACCGGGGTAGACTGTAAGTACACAGTTGGTAAGATCATGTGAACATGAGTGAAGATCTCCTTAACAAAAATATGCATTGCATATTGTATACAGAGTATCGAACCCAGAAAACTCAGCCACGAAGAAGTGAGTATTAAAATTCACACATTATTCCATCATTCCAAAGAAGTCGTATATCCACATCATGGAAGAATATGGGGATTTTTATAGAGGTTCAGTTTGTGATTTAGGTGGGGGATGGTAAGAAAGTGGCCGGGGTTTAGGGAACATTCATGGGTAAAATCAACAGGGCATTCCAACATACATTTTATTTTATTTAGCATATTCAGATGGAATCAATACAAACTCTATATGGACAGATTCTGGATATAACCTTTTCAAGACAGTGGAAACATGACATACATGACTTAATAGGGAATGCTGGAAATATTATCTCGTAGAGGATGAAAAGAAAATATGGATGTTATACCTCTCAACTATGATGTCACAGATTTAGAGCAGCTAAAACTCATAGACACAAAAGAAGCTTGGCATCAAGCTCTCTCTAATTTTCAAGACCCACCCACAAATATGAAAGAGGCGGAACTAAGGGTGCGTTTGAAAACACTGTCCAAGTGATTTTTGTGTACACTGAATGTTCACGAGACAGATATTAAGGGACCTTGCCTCTAAAACACCTACCTACCTACCGAAGACAAGAACCCATTATATTTTTCTTATACCCAAACAAGTTGAAAAAATTCATTTGTCACTACATCCAACATCATGCAGCTACCCTTTAGATTAAACTAACGAAACAATCAGAACATCTAATCTTCATATCAATATGAGATGGAAGAGATTTTAGCCGTTACAATATGGTGTAACATCATATCTCATTATTTTCACTAAACAAAAAGTTTCATTTCTTTTCTAAGCACAAACGACACAATCGATAGATTCAAGTTCTCCATATATACATAGTTCATAAAAGGTGGAAAATGGAAAGGGGATTAGGGTTCAAGGACAAGCCAGTTATGCTCAGGAGAATTGGAGGATGACATTGACACCGTCACAATTGACGTTTGCCCCTACGTGGGGAGATCCACAATAACTTGGAAGCTCCACACACATGGACTTTGGAAGGAGATCCAACAGGAAATCTATAGGCGAGGCTCGATCACTGTGAAGGGAAAAATACCAAACTTATGTGTACGAACAAATTTGAGACCGACCGTATCACGCAGCGGAAAAATTAAATTGAACACACATCTACATGGAACACCAAGATATTTACGTGAGAAACCCCTCCAATGCGAAGGGAAAAAATCACGGACAAGTCAGAGGAGAAAATTCACTATGAATATAATGAATGTACAGATTACTCAGAGTCTCTTGTCAAGACTTGAGTTAGAATTACAAGAGAACAACTGGGATTCAATAACAACTGAACTCTCCTAGTCGATCACAACAGAACCTACTGCAAACTTGATCATCCATGTAGTGAGAACCCCGTTCAGCTGATAAAGATCTTCCCTTCTCTTCTCCTTCTCTTATAGCAGCACCTTCTTCCCGGAGCTACAGTAACCCCTCTCTTCACCCTTGATAGCCTCCTTGATCTCACATTTGTGCTTAAGGTTTTAGACCCCAATAAGATGATTTATACATCTAGGGTGGTCAAGAGACAACCCAGGGACCAGATCCATCAATCATGGCTTGTCCCAAGACCTTTGGGATTAAACAAACCAAGGATAATATCTCTTCTCGTCCATGGGAAAGAAGGTCAACATTGGCTGCGTCGGGGGTGTCGGTCGACCGGACGCACAGGGGCGGTCGATCAAAAATTCACAAGGCTGAGAGTTTTACTCTATGGCAATTCCGGTCGATCGGGACTGGTCCGGCGGTCGACCGAACAGTGACATGGGCTGAAATGATAAATGGGCCATGGGCCCAACAACCTCCCCCTTTAGCCCATAAGGGAGGCTGCCCCGTGACTTCTTAGTGTGTAGTCATGCCGATCAGTCGTCGGCAAACCTCTTGCCTTTCTTTTGGCAAAGTCTTCGTCAACATGTCTGCCCCATTGTCATCTATTTGAACTTTCGGAAGCTTCAATTGCTTCTCTTCAAACACATTTCTAATCCAGTAGTATCTGACATCTATGTGCTTTGACTTGGAATGAAGAGTTGGGTTCTTGCACAAGTGGATGAGGCTTTGGCTGTCACAGTACACCACATAGCTTTATTGTTTCAGCCCCAATTCATATATGAATTCTTTCATCCACAACATCTCTTTGCAAACCTCTATAGCAGGAATATATTCCACCTCTATGGTGGAGAGAGCAATACACCTTTACAACTTGGATTGCCATGACACAGCTCCCCCTGCAAAAGTAAGAACAAAACATGATGTGGACTTCCTTGTATCAATATCCCTTGCCATATCTGTATCTGTGTAACCTGTCAGAACAGGTGGTCCACCCCCAAAACTTAAACAAATTTTGGAGCTACCCCTGAGATATCTAAGGATCCACTTCACTGCTGCCCAATGCTCTTTTCCTAGATTTACAAGAAATCTACTAGCAACACCCACTGCATACGCTATGTCCGACCTCGTACATACCATTGCATACATCAGACTTCCGACTGCTGAAGCATAAGGGACTTTCTGTATTTTCTCCTTCTCTTCATTTGTTGGACTCTGCTCTGAGCATAACTTAAAATGACTTGCAAAAGGAGAACCAATTGGATTTACATTGCTCATACTAAACCTGTCCAATACCTTCTCAATGTATTTCTCCTGTGACAACCATATTTTCTTGACTTTTCTGTCACGAGAAATCTGCATGCCCAATATTTGCTTTGCTGGCCCCATGTCCTTCATTGCAAAGGACTTGCTAAGTTCCTTCTTCAGCCTGTCAATCATAGACATATCTTTCCCAAGGATAAGCATGTCGTCAACATATAATAAGAGAATAATGAAATTCTCACCAAACCATTTGATGTATACACAATGATCTGAAGCCGTTCTTTTGTATTCAGTTTCAGTCATAAATGAATCAAACTTCTTGTACCACTGCCTTGGAGCTTGCTTCAGCCCATACAAGCTCTTTCTCAATCTGCAGATAAAATTTTCTTTACCTATGACTTTGAATCCTTCTGGTTGCTCCATATACATTTCCTCATCTAAATCACCATGGAGGAAAGCTGTCTTCACATCCAGCTGCTCAACCTCCAAGTCCAGGCTAGCAGCAAAACCTAGAGCAACACGAATAGAAGACATTTTTACAACAGGAGAAAAAATTTCTTCAAAGTCAATACCTTGCTTTTGACCAAAGCCTTTTACAATCAATCTGGCATTGTATTTTGGTTGAGAACATTGCTCCTGAGTCTTCAATTTGAAAACCCATTTGTTCTTTAATACCTTCCTTCCCTTTGGTAGCTGCACTAAATCATAAGTGTGGTTCTTCTGTAGAGCATTCATCTCTTCTTGCATGGCTCCTAACCACTCATTCTTCTGCTCACTTTTCATTACCTCTTGGTAACACTCTGGTTCACCTGCATCAGTAAGCATTACATACTCATCTGTAGGATACCTTTTGGAAGGCTGATGTTCTCTGGAAGATCTTCTCAGCTGAGGTTCTATAGGAGGTTGCTCCTCATCTACTTCCTGTTCAACATGTTTTGCAGGTAAGTCAGCATCTACCTCTGCACCATCTTCATGCTCATCTCCCCCATCACCCTGACATACTGGAGGAGAGACTGGATCACAATCTGTTAAGCCTTCTTCAGAAGCCTTTGCTGGTGCCTTTTTCTTGGAGTCTTCAAAGGTTTGATCTTCAAAGAAAACCACATCTCTGCTTCTGAATACTTTCTACTTTTATGGATCCCAAAGTCTGTAACCAAATTCATCACGTGAGTACCCAAGAAAAATACATTCTTTTGTCTTACCATCCAACTTGGACCTTTCAATGTCTGGAATATGTGCAAAAGCACGGCAGTCAAACACTCTCAAATGCTTGTAGAAGACATCTTTTCCTGACCATACATGCTCAACAGCAGCACCATCTAGAGCTATATAGGGTGACAAGTTGATCACATCAACTGTGATCCTCAATGCCTCATCCCAAAATCTTTTGGGTAGCTTGGCCTGTGAAAGCATACATCTGATCTTTTTCATGATGGTGCGGTTCATCCTCTCTGCAATTGCATTGTGCTGAGGTGTACCAGGAACTATCATCTCATGCTAAATGCCCTATGACCTGCAATAAGCATTAAACGACCCTGTATACTCACCACCATTGTCTGACCTTATGCATTTCAACTGTCTCTCTGTCTCCCTTTCAACCCCTGCATGAAACTCTTTGAAAACATCAATAACCTGATCTTTAGTCTTCAAAGCATAAGCCCAAACTTTCCTTGAAAATCATCTATAAAGGTGACAAAGTAAAGTGCACCACTGATACCTGGAACATTAACTGATCCACCAGGAGTTTTTTTTCTTACATGGTCACATACATCTGTATACACACGATCCAAGGCATGCATCTTTCTAGACAATACATGACTAGTAAAGGAAACTCTATGTTATTTTCCAGCCAAACAATCAATACATGAGTTCAGATGTGTACCTCTGAAGTCTGGTAAGACTTCTTTCTTGGAAAGAACCTGCAATCCCTTCTCGCTCATGTGTCCCAATCTCCTATGCCACAACTCCATGCTGGAATCTTTCTCTGTAGCATTCAACTGATCACCACAAGCTTGAGCCTACAACCTGTATAAGGTATGACATTTCTTTCCAGTAGCAATAATAAGAGAACCCTTACTAAGCTTCCATTTTCCCTTGTAAAATCTGCTATCATAGTCTTCATCATCTAGCTTTCCAACTGAAATTAAATTCAGCCTCAAGTCCACCACATGCCTCACATCCCTGAGTACCAGCTTGCAACCAAGATTGGTCTTTATATGAATGTCACCCATGCCAATGATGCTTGTTGTCCCATGGTTTCCCATCTTGACAACACCAAAGTTTCTAGCCTTGTAGGTAGCAAAGAACTCCCTCCGTGGTGTAGCATGATAAGAAGCAACTGTATCAATCACCCACTCGAGGTCCTGGCATACGGAAGAAAAAATATCATCAGAAGTAGATAAAATCAGATAATCATCACATTGCGCTGTAGCTATGACATTGTCTTTTGACTCTGCATTCTCTACTTCTTTTCCCTTTTTCTTGTTCTTCTTCGGTTGCTTGCACTAATTCTTGAAATGCCCCTTTTCTCCACAGTTGTAGCAAGTAATGTCCTTCCTCGACCTTGACTTACTTCTGCTCTTCTGTGAATTTCCTCTTCCTCTGGACTTTGACCTTCCCCTATTCTCTGAGACAAGTGCCTGTGAATCACTATGAGAAATTCTTGAATTCTTTCTTCTTAACTCTTCATTCAACAGACTGCTTGTGTAGTGCCCTAGAATTTTTATAAAATATTTCTGATATAATTAAGAATTTTCTAGAATTATTAAGGGTCTAAATGAATAAATTAATGAATATTGGGTTAAATAAATCATTATAAGGCCCAATTATGTTAAACAATTAATCCAGCCTTAATAAATAAAGCCTAATAGGTTCAAGGACCAAGCCCATTAAGTTTGACCCATATTCTAGAAGGTTATTTAGTCTATTCACGAATTATAAGGATCAATACCCTTATATAGATAATTATGTGGATAATTAACAAAAGGAGTTTGAATAAAATTGAATTCTGCGCACAGTGGATGTAGTGGTCTATCGTGCGATCGCCACAGTAATGTAATGCGCCCAGCTTGGACCGTTACACTCTGTCAGTTCCGTGAATGGAAGAAAGAATAAAAAGATTGGATCTTTGGGATCCTATCTACAAGAGACCTAATTAAAAGAATATGTAAGGATACTAGGGACTCTTAGGGATCATGTTCTGGCCAACTAAGGACTCTAAAATCGATCTAATCCTCAAACCCTAGCCAAAACCCTATAAATAGAGCCCAGTTCTGAACTGAGCGACCCTTACTTTTGGCTCGTGAAGAAACAAGGTAAGGAGATAGAATCTCGGATAAGTCGTTTGGAACTTTTTGTTTCTAATACTAAGGTCTGACAACTCTCAAAATTTCGTGTTAGGAGGTCGAGTATCCAAGGAGTTAGGATCTTCCAAAGTTGCTGGTTTCATCACGCCAACCCAGGAAACTGTGCAACAGGGTGCTGAAGATCAGGAAATTAGAGAAGCTAAACGAGGTAATTAGAGTTAGATACTTTAGAACTTTTTGTTCCTCTTAGTTTCATCTTCCTAACCTCCAAATTTCACGTCCTTAGGGCAAGAGGTTGAGGAGTTAGAGCGACGAGAAGTTACTGAAAAATCATAGGAAGAAAAGAACTAGGGCAACCGTTGAAGACTTAAATTAGAAGTTTTAAAGCCAGTAAGGAGGTAGGTTATCTCATGAACGGCAAAAACACATTGTTAGGGATAAAAGCCCTCTAGTTTATTTGGATTTCATGCGTTATAATTCATGAATTTCATGTTTTAGGATTAGTCTATACATTCATGCATGCCTTCAATCTTAATTAAAGATAAAAGTTATCTCTTGTTATTTCATTACTACCTATGCATCTAGATGGCCTTTACTTCGTTATCATGGCTAGAATAGTTAGTTATTTTGATTCTTCTTGCATGGACATAGTTCCTTATCTTTATTGTCAGTAGAAGCTCTGACGGATTAAAATAGGACCGTCACATGATTGTAACGACCTTATGATAAGCCGTCACACCCTCTGTTGTGTTTAAAAATTCTCTCTTGTCTCTGACGCACCATAAATGGAGCGTTACAACATTGTAACGGCCCCATGATAAACCGTCACAGAAAGGTAACGCCCCCATGTTAGACCGTCAGACCACTGTGTTCTGTCAACCCGAGACAGAATGGAAACCAGTCAGATTTACTTATAAATAAGCCTAGTTAGCTAAGTTTTAACCTATTTTCATGACCTTGAGATTATAAATTGACTTATGATAGAAATTGCATGTTTAAAAGCATCTCTAGTTATTTCAAGCATATGTTAATTTCATTAAGTTAAACTCTATAGTTTTGTATTTACACTATGATTTTAAATGATGTAATGACGGAGTTTTTATCATGGTTTCACATCGTTACACATTCTTTTCTATTTATAGAGTCAATTTCTCTAAGTACATGACATATATTCCGGTATATGGCCATTAGTTCACACTTTGCACTATAGGAACATATTCTTGAACATGAGGACCTCTCTATTGGATATTCCTTCCAATAGATTAGGAAATCTTATTTCAAGGTCTCCGTAATTCTCTGCGAGTCTGGGATTCCCACTAGGACGCCGAGTTGGTTGTACCGTGAAAGCCCAATTGTTAGAAAGTACTATCGATGTTTTCGGGTTCTGGATATGTAACGGATCTATATTCGACCGTCAGACCCATATAACGGTCCAATATATGACCATCACACTGTTTGAGTCCATATCTATTTTCTTCTGGATTCAACCTTTCTAACGGCCCAACACTCGACCGTTATGTTCATGTAACGGCCCAGTATTAGACCGTCACAGTTCTAATTTCTTTAACCCGAGGTTTGACCAAAGGGTTGATATTCTAAGTTCCTGGATGGAGTATTGATGGTCTAGGACTTGGCATATTGTCTAAAGATACTTAATTTAAATTATGAATGATAATAAATGTACCGTTATGCTGCCGAATTATTTCCATGAGCATGACATCGTCTTAAATCATCATTGATATCTCATGTCCTAAGTTGAAGCGTTAATTGTTGATTATTGTTAACAAGAACTTATTTGCATTCTTGGCCATATTTTATTGCTTGAAACGTGAAAATAGCTTGATTTATACTTGAAGATGCGATCGAGTACTGATTGTGTTCAAGGGCTCTATGCTAGTCCCATCGACTGATTGTCAGAAACATACTATTATAAACCATGGGATATGATGCTACTAGCGTCGCATTACGCTGGGAGTACTTTCTCTATAAATAAGTGAAGATCCACGGCATCGTGAAGTGAAAAGCCACGACACGTACATGACTTTCTAGCTTGTTACATGATATTCCACAGAAATTCATGAAGTACTTGCTACTAAGTGAAGAGTACATTCTTGATTAATACATGACTTTCTAGTACATTCTTGTTCATGAAAGGCCATATCATATTCTTATTATATTCTTGATAGTTCATACTTGCTCGTTCTATCTTACCTGATCATCTTTGTTACTTTGGTGTAATCGCATGATTTATCGCATTCGCATGACTTTACCTTATTTCTTTAGAGCTAAAATACTAATCACTTTAATAGTACCTTCATGTTGATGCGAAGATACCTACTGGGCAAGTGTGCTCATTACCTATTTTCCAACCTTTTCAGGAGATGGAAGTGATTCAAATTCGGATTCGAGTTATACAAATAGCTGGTCCGAGAGCGAATGAAAGTCTTATCAAAATGAGAGTGAAGTATTAGGAAAGTCACTATTGTTTAGATCGAGTCTTTGTAATTTTCCTTTTTTCCTTGAGTCTGATGGATTAATGAGGTTTGAAAAGTTATTGTATTAGAATATTTTGATTTTTAATGAAATAAAGTTAGAGTTTGAGTAATTATTGTGCAATTGTATTTTTATGTGTGATTGTCTTATACTCTTATCGTTCTTACTCGCAAGAGGCTTACCATGCCGGCTGTTTACGTTCCTTGAGTTAGTCTTCCGCTGTAATAAAGGCTCGGAGCGTGACAGTTAAGTTAGTATCAGAGCCTAAGTCTCAAGACTTAGGGAGAAGAATCATGTCATAGGATAAGTCCAAGGTTTAAGGACCCCTACCTATGAACTAAGGAAGAAATTCCCATACCCATGTGAGAATTGGGTAGAGCCCGAGATAAGATAGTTAATTAGCTTTAAGATTTATTTTCTTCCAAATTCCACGAGAAATAACAAGTTATTATATTTCTCTCAAGTACCTTATTTTACAAATGGCTCATCGCGTAGATTGGAATGGCATGCAACAAACTGTTGCCGGCCTTACTCAGGTATTGCAAACTATGGCCCATGCAGGCGCAGGGGCAAGGGCTGGTGACTTACATCGTAATTTCTGGAGTTTAAACCCTCCGCGTTTCTATGGTTCTTCTAATCCGGACGAAGCAGAGAACTGGATTGACGAGATGAACCGTATATTTGACGTCATCCAATGCACCGATCAAGAGAAGGTGCGTCTTGCAACTTTTCAACTCAGCAAGGATGCCCGTACATGGTGGAAGTCGGTTTCGGCACCTCTGGCCGATGCACCTCATACATGGGATGGTTTTCTCACTTTATTCCATGCTGAGTACTTTTCCGAGCACGTGAAAGAAAGAAAGGCTATGGAATTCGCCTCTCTTCGACAAGGAATGATGACAGTTGCAGAATATGAACTTCAATTCTCCAGACTAGCACCTTATGCACCGCATTTAATCAATACTGATCTATTGAAGGCTAATCGATTTATGGACGGGTTACGACCCGGTTTCATTTAGCAGATCGGGACCCAAAACATCCGTACTTATGCGGAGATGGTACAACGGGCATACTTATGTGAAAGAACCTTAGAAAAGGTCGAGAAATTGAAAGGAAAAGGAGAAGAGTCTAGCCGATGATCTGATCGGCGTTATAAGAAAGAAAAATTCAGCATCATGGAGCCTCATAAAAGCGGTGATAGTAAGAAGCGGTTCAGGAGCGGGAACGGTGGAAGTTCCCAGAAGAACAAGAAGATTAAGGAGGAGGAGCAAGTCACCACGGCTTGCACTTTTTGTGAAAAGTTCAGCCACTCGGCTGAAGAGTGCTGGAAGCGCCTTGGTGCTTGTTTACATTGTGGAAGCAGGGAGCATCGCATGCCGGATTGCCCCCTTATGAAGGACCAATCATCTGGTGGTGGACGCAGGAGGCAGGTTCGCCTCAATGCCGTTCTAGAAGAAGAGGAAGTGCCCAGGGATGGTTGGCTTATGGAAGGTACTCTTCAAATTTGTTATCATCCTACATTTGTGCTATTTGATACTGGTGCCTCTCATTCTTTTGTCTCCACTACGTTTGCCAAAATATTACCAATTACAGCAGTTCCTCGACCTTCAGATCTTGCTATAACCACACCCCTAGTTTCTGGAGCAAAACTTACTAGATATTACCCTGATAGTGAGGTGATAGTAGAAGGTCACAATCTCCCCGCAAACCTAGTATGCCTTGAAATGAAAGGTTATGATGCCATTTTAGGGGTAGATTGGCTTGTAGATCATGATGCTGATATTAACTGTCAAAATAGGATTATATCCTTTCGAAAATCAGGTCTTCCAAGATTCTCTTTCCTTGGCATTAAGTATAGGAAACATCCCACTATCATATCTTCTCTTCACGCTTGTAAACTCATCTCGCAAGGATGTGAAACTTTTCTTGCTTCGGTCATTGTTACCGAATCCAAGAAAATCGTCCTAGCAAACATTCCTATTGTAAATGAGTTCTCAAATGTATTCCCATCCGAATTACCCAGTTTACCACCCGAGAGGAAAGTAAACTTCACTATTGAACTCATTTCAAGAGCAACACCTGTTTCTATAGCCCCTTACAGGATGTCCCCCACGGAACTTAAGGAACTAAAGAGGCAGTTGCAGGAACTACTAGATAAGGGCTTCATTAGACCTAGCACATCCCATTGGGGTGCGCCGGTGCTATTTGTCAAGAAGAAGGATGGCTCTCTCAGGCTATGCATAGACTACTGGCGACTAAATTAACTTACAATCAAAAATAAGTATCCGTTGCCGCGTATTGATGAGCTCTTCGATCAGCTTTCAGGAGCAGAGTATTTTTCTAAAATAGACCTCAGATCAGGTTATCATCAGCTTAGAATTAAGGAAGAAGACATTTATAAATCAGCTTTTCGAAGTCGTTATGGCCACTATGAATTTGTGGTAATGCCGTTTGGGTTAACAAATGCCCCAGCATCATTTATGCAACTTATGAACAATGTTTTTCAACCATATTTGGACCAGTTCATCGTTGTCTTCATTGATGATATCTTGATATATTCCAAGACAAAAGAGGAACATGAAGAACATTTGAGGATAGCCTTGCAAACACTTAGAGAACACAAACTTTATGCCAAGCTTAACAAATGTGAATTCTGGCTCAAGGAAGTTTCATTCCTAGGCCACATTATTTTAAAAGAAGGTATCGTTGTGGATCCTTCGAAAGCCGTAGCTGTCAGAAATTGGAGCCGGCCAACGACTATATCAGAAGTAAGAAACTTTCTGGGTCTAGCTGGTTATTATAGAAGGTTCATTAAGGACTTCTCAATGATTGCAGTTCCTTTAACTAGACTCACAAGAAAAGAAAATCCTTTTGTCTAGTCAGAGGAATGTGAAAAGAGTTTTCAAATTCTTAAGAATCACCTTACTACAGCTTCTAATTTAGCACTACCGGTGGAAGGTGGTAGATTCGAAGTATATATGGATGCATCTGGCATTAGCTTAGGATGCGTTCTCATGCAAGATGGAAATGTAATCTATTTTTCTTCAAGACAGTTGAAATGTCACGAGGAAAACTATCCTGTGCATGATTTGAAATTTGCTGCTGTCATTTTCGCCTTAAAAATTTGGCGTCATTATCTCCATGGAGAGAAATTCACGGTCTACTCGGACCACAAAAGTTTTAAATACTTATTCTCTCAAAAGGGGTTAAATATGAGGCAGAGGAGATGGTTAGAATATCTCAAAGACTTCAATTTTGCTATTCAATATCATCATGGCAAGGCTAATGCTGTAGCAGATGCACTCAACAGAAAACCAATGGGAAAGCTATCAAGTCTTATGATTAGTATGACTAATCTTATTCTCAATTTACTCAAATGAACTTAGATATTGACATGAAGGAAGAAGATTGTTTCATAGCTAATATTCAAGCTCAACCTACATTAATAGAAGATCTGGCCAAGCTGCAAAATGATGATCCCGTATTACTGGAAATTAAAGCCAATATTGAACAAAGGTCGGATTTCTCTGTTTCCAATGACGGAAGTTTATTATTTAAGGGTCGAGTATGTGTACCAGATCATGAGGATACGAAGAAACTGATCCTAGAAGAAGCACATAATTCCAAGTACACCATTCATCCAGGAGGTACGAAGATGTATAAAGATCTCAAAAGAAACTTCTGGTGGCTAAATATGAAGAGAGAAATAGCTGATTTCGTGTCCCGTTGTCTCACCGGCTAACAAGTAAAAGCAAAATATTTTAGACCCGTAGGTAAATTACATCCCTTGAATATTCTCGAATGGAAATGAGAAAGTATAGGGATGGATTTCATCATGGGTTTAACTAAGACTAGAGGAGGACACAATGGTATATGGGTGATCATAGACTGATTGACTAAATCCGCACACTTCATACCAATAAAAAGTCGATGGTCTGTGCATATTCTAGCAGCATTATATATGAAAGAAATTATCAAATTACATGGCATCTCTGTCACTATTATATCTGATAGAGATCCTCGATTCACATCACAATTCTGGAAGGGCCTACAACATTAACTAGGGACTAGATTGAATTTTAGCACAGCATTTCACCCACAAACTGATGGTCAGATTGAAAGAATAAATCAGGTAGTAGAAGATATGCTCAAGACTTGTGCTATTGATTTTGGAGGAAGTTAGCATGATCACTTGTCTCTGGTAGAATTTGCATACAACAACAGTTATCAGGCCAGCATACAGATGTCGCCCTTTGAAGCTTTATATGGAAAATGCTGTAGATCACCAATATGTTGGAACGAAATAGGGGAAAAGTAATTCCTAGGCCTCGACCTTATCAGGGATTCTACAGAGAAGATCAAGCTCATTCAAGAAAGAATGAAGATGGCGCAAGATAGGCAGAAATCTTATGCTGACAATCGAAGACGCGACTTGGAGTTTCAGGTGGGAGATCATGTATATCTAAAAGTTTCTCCAGGCCGTGGTATTCGAAGATTTGGCATTAAAGGAAAACTAACTCCAAGATTCATTGGCCCATTTAAAATTCTCGAAAGGGTCGGTGAAGTGGCTTATAGACTGGCTTTACCTCCACAATTAGCAGGAGTTCACGACGTATTTCACGTCTCTATATTGAAGAAATATGTATATGATCCTCATCATGTCATTACTTATGATAATCTGGAGATCCAAAAGGACCTGACATACGAGCAGAAACTGGTCAGGATTCGGGAACGAGAAGTGCGTCAACTAAGGAATAAAACTATTCCTATGGTCCAAGTCCAATGGACGAAGCAATGGCCACACGAAGCAACATGGGAGACGGAAGAATCTATGCGTAGAAGATTCCCAAAATTATTCAACTGTAAGTACACTCTCCATAAATCCATGAATTGAATTTGGGGACCAAATTCTTCTAAGTGGGGGAGGGTGTAGTGCCCTAGAATTTTTATAAAATATTTCTGATATAATTAAGAATTTTCTAGAATTATTAAGGGTCTAAATGAATAAATTAATGAATATTGGGTTAAATAAATCATTATAAGGTCCAATTATGTTAAACAATTAATCCAGCCTTAATAAATAAAGCCCAATAGGTTCAAGGACCAAGCCCATTAAGTTTGACCCATATTCTAGAAGGTTATTTAGCCTATTCACGAATTATAAGGATCAATACCCTTATATAGATAATTATGTGGATAATTAACAAAAAGAGTTTGAATAAAATTGAATTCTGCGCACAGTGGATGTAGCGGTCTATCGTGCGATCGCCACAGTAATGTAATGCGCCCAGCTTGGACCGTTACACTCTGTCAGTTCCGTGAATGGAAGAAAGAATAAAAAGATTGGATCTTTGGGATCCTATCTACAAGAGACCTAATTAAAAGAATATGTAAGGATACTAGGGACTCTTAGGCATCAGGTTCTGGCCAACTAAGGACTCTAAAATCAATCTAATCCTCAAACCCTAGCCAAAACCCTATAAATAGAGTCCAGTTCTAAACTGAGCGACCCTTACTTTTGGCTCGTGAAGAAATAAGGTAAGGAGATAGAATCTCGGATAAGTCCTTTGGAACTTTTTATTTATAATACTAAGGTCTGACAACTCTCAAAATTTTGTGTTAGGAGGTCGAGTATCCAAGGAGTTAGGATCTTCCAAAGTTGCTGGTTTCATCACGCCAACCTAGGAAACTATGCAATAGGGTGCTGAAGATCAAGAAATTAGAGAAGCTAAACGAGGTAATTAGAGTTAGATACTTTAGAACTTTTTGTTCCTCTTAGTTTCATCTTCCTAACCTCCAAATTTCACGTCCTTAGGGCAAGAGGTTGAGGAGTTAGAGCGACGAGAAGTTGCTGAAAAATCTCAAGAAGAAAAGAACTAGGGCGACCGTTGAAGACTCAAATTAGAAGTTTTAAAGCCAGTAAGGAGGTAGGTTATCTCATGAACGGCAAAAACACATTGTTAGGGATAAAAGCCCTCTAGTTTATTTGAATTTCATGCGTTATACTTCATAAATTTCATGTTTTAGGATTAGTCTATACATTCGTGCATGTCTTCAACCCTAAGTAAAGATAAAAGTTATCTCTTGTTATTTCATTACTACCTATGCATCTAGATGGCCTTTACTTCGTTATCATGGCTAGAATAGTTAGTTATTTTGATTCTTCTTGCATGGACATAGTTCCTTATCTTTATTGTCAGTAGAAGCTCTGACGGATTAAAATAGGACTGCCACATGATTGTAACGACCTTATGATTAGCCGTCACACCCTCTGTTGTGTTTAAAAATTCTCTGTTATCTCTAATGCACCATAATTGGAGCGTTACAACATTGTAACGGCCCCATGATAAACTGTCACAGAAAGGTAGCGCCCCCATGTTAGACCGTCAGACCACTGTGTTCTGTCAACCCGAGACAGAATGGAAACCAGTCAGATTTACTTATAAATAAGCATAGTTAGCTAATTTTTAACCTATTTTCATGACCTTGAGATTATAAATTGACTTATGATAGAAATTGCATGTTTAAAAGCATCTCTAGTTATTTCAAGCATATGTTAATTTCATTAAGCTAAACTCTATAGTTTTGTATTTACACTATGATTTTAAATGATGTAATGACGGAGTTTTTATCATGGTTTCACATCGTTACACATTCTTTTCTAGTTATAGAGTCAATTTCTCTAAGTACATGGCATATATTCCGGTATATGGCCATTAGTTCACACTTTACACTATAGGAACATATTCTTGAACATGAGGACCTCTCTATTAGATATTCCTTCCAATAGATTAGGAAATCTTATTTCAAGGTCTCCGTAATTCTCTGCGAGCCTGGGATTCCCACTAGGACGCCGAGTTGGTTGTACCGTGAAAGCCCAATTGTTAGAAAGCACTATCGATGTTTTCGGGTTCTGGATATGTAACGGATCTATATTCGACCGTCAGACACATATAACGGTCCAATATATGACCATCACACTGTTTGAGTCCATATCTATTTTCTTCTAGATTCAACCTTTCTAACGGCCCAACACTCGACCGTTATGTTCATGTAACGGCCCAGTATTAGACCGTCACAGTTCTAATTTCTTTAACCCGAGGTTTGACCAAAGGGTTGATATTCTAAGTTCCTGGATGGAGTATTGATGGTCTAGGACTTGGCATATTGTCTAAAGATACTTAATTTAAATTATGAATGATAATAAATGTACCGTTATGCTGCCGAATTATTTCCATGAGCATGACATCGTCTTAAATCATCATTGATATCTCATGTCCTAAGTTGAAGCGTTAATTGTTGATTATTGTTAACAAGAACTTATTTGCATTCTTGGCCATATTTTATTGCTTGAAACGTGGAAATAGCTTGATTTATACTTGAAGATGCGATCGAGTACTGATTGTGTTCAAGGGCTCTATGCTAGTCCCATCGACTGATTGTCAGAAACATACTATTATAAACTATGGGGTATGATGCTACTAGCGTCGCATTACGCTGGGAGTACTTTCTCTATAAATAAGTGAAGATCCACGGCATCGTGAAGTGAAAATCCACGACACGTACATGACTTTCTAGCTTGTTACATGATATTCCACAGAAATTCATGAAGTACTTGCTACTAAGTGAAGAGTACATTCTTGATTAATACATAACTTTCTAGTACATTCTTGTTCATGAAAAGCCATATCATATTCTTATTATATTCTTGGTAGTTCATACTTGCTCATTCTATCTTACCTGATCATCTTTATTACTTTGGTGTAATCGCAGGATTTATCGCATTCGCATGACTTTACCTTATTTCTTTAGAGCTAAAATGCTAATCACTTTAATAGTGCCTTCATGTTGATGCGAAGATACCTACTGGGCAAGTGTGTTCATTACCTATTTTCCAATCTTTTCAGGAGATGGAAGTGATTCAAATTCGGATTCGAGTTATACAAATAGCGGGTCCGAGAGCGAATGAAAGTCTTATCAAAATGAGAGTGAAGACTTAGGAAAGTCACTATTATTTAGATCGAGTCTTTGTAATTTTCCTTTTTTCCTTGAGTCTGATGGATTAATGAGGTTTGAAAAGTTATTGTATTAGAATATTTTGATTTTTAATGAAATAAAGTTGGAGTTTGAGTAATTATTGTGTAATTATATTTTTATGTGTGATTGTCTTGCGCTCTGATCATTCTTGCTCGCAAGAGGCTTACCATGCCGGCTGTTCACATTCCTTGAGTTAGTCTTCCGCTGTAATAAAGGCTCGGGGCGTGACACCTTGTTACTTGACTCATGGAGACAACTCCATCTAGTGTAGAATTACTGAGAGAAACCACCAGTGTCTCCCAGCTTTCTGGCAACGAGCTGTAACGACCCGAGAATCCGATTACCGGGAAGGCCCGATAACCCGAGACTCGCACCGCCACCCACGAGTCCGAAGACTCGGAAGGGTTAGAAGGATGGTGTGAAAATTACACAAGTATCACAAATAATTACAGAATTAAACAGTTATATAAATAAGCAGGAAATGAATTAACATTTTACATGGTCCACAATATAACAATAAAATAACGACAGTAGTCCACAACTAGTACAGAGACAAGAATGGAAAGTACAGCTACACGGGGCATACCCCGGCTCTGACCTCTGGCACTAATGCTGGACACCTGAACCGCGCTGAGCCTCAGACGAACTCCCCTGAAGCCTCGCCTCGCCTGAAATACAGTGAAAACACGTAGGGAATGAGTCTCGGAACAAGACTCAGTAGGGATCACTCGAACCCTACCTCGCAAACGGAGAAACCGCTACGCTAGCAGTAAGCGAGTACCTCAAAAGGGAAACCCTGCCATCTACAAAGCACCGATCTCACGGCACGAAAACTGACACACGTGCCACGGCGAAACAACCGGAACCCAACAGCCAACACGGCAGAAACCCAAAGGTCGAAGTCGTAACGACTGACAGCCTAACACTCCCGACTCGACAGGAGTACCTCCCACTAGAAGCACAGTCGGTAGCGTTCCCTAACGACTTACACCGCACCGCAGGTGAACTGCCTGACGTGGTAGCACCTACCAGAGGCACGGACACCGAACAAGTACCACAAACAAGTGACTAGCTGGGGTCACGCTCGTCAGTGTGTGTCCAACTGCCCCCAACTACGTGTGCACACACAGACCATGTGTCCTAGGTCTGGCCCTCTAACCGGTTTTCCCCCCAGCCGGACTCTGGCTTCAAGACGTGGGGCCCGACGGAAACCGGTCCACAAATCGTCTCTAAGGGTAGCCTCTCCATCACTCCCTGGTGAGACCACACGCGTGTAAGTAGGCTACGACTAGTGGAGGGTCACTGAAGGAGTAGACTCTCAAGTCAAAGGAAAACCACGTCCGTATCCGACGACGTACGGGGACCACCCCAAGTATTGGCACCGTCGCACGGCGACCACGGTCAGACAAGAAAATAGGACTGCGAACCGCTCGGGGTAGTCCAAGCCTGACGGTCTACCCTAGACGCGTCACAGGCCTCTGACGGTCTAGGCGGGACCGTCACAGGAAGCATGACGGTCCTTGGCTGGACCGTCACAGACACCTGACGGTCCGACGCCGGCCGTCACGCTCCCAGCGCAAAGCAAAGTGTAACGCGCCTGCCTTGGCGCGTTACAGGCTGTGACGCCCCCACGCAGGCGCATCACGGGGTGTGACGGTCCACACCAGGAGCGTCACACCGCCTGGGGGTTCAAACGCTCAAAAGCGCCCTGACACGCCCACCCTGGGCCATCACAAGGATGTGACGCGCCAGGCCTGGTGCGTCACATGCCTTGACCCCCAACGGTCAAAACAACGGTCACATGCCAACGGTCGGATGCCTATGATGGCCCAACCCAGGCGCGTCACACGCCTGTGGCGGTCTATCGCGGGACCGTCACAGCCCTTGACCCCCAGCTGGCTAACAAGGGCCGTGACGCACCCTCCCAGGCCTGTCACGCGGTGTGACGGTCCCTGGAAGGGCCGTCACACCCGCCCGACGGCGAAACGGCGGGAAAGTCCAAAAAAAACCAACCACACCCCATGCCTCCACCGGAGAGGGGGAAATCAAAGGGGAAGACCCCTGGGAACCCCTAGCATGATACTAGGCGATCAAAATGTGAAATAGCGGGCTAAAATTATAGATCGGGTGAGCTCTCCCCAAATCATGGAAAACCCCAAACCTGCTCAATCAAGCCCCTCTCGGCCTCCCCACGGCCTATAAACCACGGAAAAGAACGGCAAGGAGCTAGGGAACGTCACCCTACCTCAATGGAGCGAATGCTCCGCCGAATGGTCCGTGAACCGTGAAGAACACTTTAGAAAACCTCGCCTCTTCACGCTTCTCACGCTCGCCGCACGCCCACGAGATCGCATCGCCACCACCCACGTCGTCGCGCCGTCGCCCCATTGCCGTCTGCAGCCGGAAGGGAGCTCGCCGCGCTCGAACGGGAGGAAGAGAGGGAGAGAGGGGGTCGCGGTGGGGAGAAACGGAGGAGGAAGAAGAAGAGGAAAGAGAAGGTGGGGGAGAGAGAGAAAATAGGGGGGGTATTTATAGGAAAATCTGGAAAATCCAGAAAATACTGAAAAATTAAAAATTATATTTCCGGGATCCTCGGAACGCACCGATCACAACGGTACCACTCGTGCCCAGGTGAACGACTCGGTTCGACCGCAGCGAGGTTCCGAAGGAATTACCGAAACACACCGAAAATCAGAAAACACGCACGGAAAAGTCGCAGAACGCTTCCGGGCCTCCGAAACAACTCCGGATCGCGCCGATCCGAACACGAAAGATGTTCGAAATAGAATTTTGAACACAACGGAGCCTGACACTCCGAGAAACCAGATCTGAGACCCACGAAGAAGAATCCGAAAGGTCCGGGATATTACACGAACTGAGAAGTAACAATGCCTGCAACTCATCATCAAGAGATATCTTCATAGAGGATAACTGGTTAGTGATACTCTGCATTTCATTCAAGTGCTCAGCAATAGAAGTGCCCTCTTTAAACTTCAGATTGACAAGTTTTCTAATCAAAAAAGTCTTATTACCAGCTATTTTTCTTTCATAAAGTCCCTCCAATTTTTTACATAGAGAGTATGCAGAACTCTCGGTGGAAACATGATGAAAAACACTATCATCAAGCCACTGTCGAATAAACCCGACAATTTTTCGGTCTAACATTTTCCAGTCATCGACTGACGTTGTTGCGGGTTTTCCACTATCTCCTTTCAACAGACCATACAGATCCTTGCAATACAAGAGATCCTCCATTTTTGGTTTCCATATCATCCAGTTGTTTCCGTTTAAACTAATCATGCGGGAAGAGTTACCGGCCTCCATGTTTGTACACAAATAATAAAACTGATCTAACAGGGCTTTGATACTAGTTGAAGGGAAAAATACCAAACTTATGTGTACGAACAAATTTGAGACCGACCGTATCACGCAGCGGAAAAATTAAATTGAACACACATCCACATGGAACACCAAGATTTACGTGGAAAATCCCTCCAATGCGAAGGGGAAAAACCACGGGCAAGTCAGAGGAGAAAATTCACTATGAATATAATGAATGTACAGATTACTTAGAGTCTCTTGCCAAGACTTGAGTTAGAATTACAAGAGAACAACTGGGATTCAATAACAACTGAACTCTCCTACTCGATCACAGTAGAACCTACTGCAAACCTGATCGTCCCTGTAGTGAGAACCCCGTTCAGCTGATGAAGATCTTCCCTTCTCTTCTCCTTCTCCTATAGCTACAGTAACTGGTGGGGACACCGGGTCCACTACTGGGCCCACTACTCGGAGCCGACGCCGCACTGTCCCGACACCGAGCTTATGGCTCGGAGATCCTTCCTGAAGACTCGGCTTATGGCTACCGTAATATATTACGTATTGAGTATATATATATTTGTGTGTATGTATACATGTATCCCTACATGTATTTTTTTCTTTCGTCTTATTAGTCTAGTCTAAGTCAAATAAACATATATGTAATTTTTGTATTTTATTTGATTAAAACCCACTAGTCAAAGTTAGGTGGGTGGGTTTTATTTTGTTAGGCTAGGGTATAAACATAATTAGTGGAAGTTAGATGGTATTATTGCTATGGCCTTTTTTCCTATATAAGGAGGCCAATGCTTGTGTGTTACGTATGAATGTTGATATATGAATGAGATCTTATTTTGTGAAAGTTCTCCCTCTTGCATTTCCTCCTTCCCTCTTTCTCATTTTGTGAGTTTGAGTGTCGCCCGGTGTGAGACCGTCCGGCGTGAGGCCGAGCTGTGTGAGATAGCAGTTATCCGTTCTCGTCCTGTTCGTGATATCGGAGTGCCGTCGATCCATTCCCACGTCGCCGCCGCGTCAGTAACCCCTCTCTTCACCCTTGATAGCCTCCTTGATCTCACCTTTGTGCTTAGGGTTTTAGACCCCAATAAGATATTTTATACATCTAGGGTGGTCAAGAGATAACCCAGGGACCAGATCCATCAATCATGGCTTGTCCCAAGGCTTTTGGGATTAAACAAAACAAGGATAATATCTCTTCTCGTTCATGGGAAAGAAGGTCAACATTGGCTGTCTCGGGGCTGTCGGTCGACCGGACGCATAGGGGCGGTCGACCGAAAATTCACAGGACTGAGAGTTTTGCTCTCTGACAATTCCGGTCGACCGGGACTGGTCCGGCGGTCGACCGAACAGTGACATGGGCTGAAATGATAAATGGGCCATGGGCCCAACACACTGTGGGTCTTCATGGACTGAGAGGCACGACTATAATGATGACACAAAGTCACCTCAACAATGGCTCGGGTCGCTGCATAAGGGACAAAAGCTTCCTATAGAAGAGGTTCGTGAACCTCGGGAGAGGGGAAAGAAGTTTCTACGTCAGCTATGGTTTGCATGTAGAAGAATAGAACATTTTTTTCAACAACAAAGTAGAGGTTGGCAGTCATTTCATATCCTTAGTCAAGATCACGACTAAATCCTAGCTTGATGCAATGACTCATCTCATGATTAGGGGGAGGAAGTTGGTTACGAGGAGGTGTAACGGACCAACAGGAGAGCCGACGGGTTAGAGGCAATTTAGGTTGGTCCAACGCATTCGAGCCGGTGGGTGAAGGCAGTTAAAGCTGTTTGTTTGTGTCTTTTAGTTTGTTCTGTTATATTTGTTTGAATTGTAATTCTTGAAGATAATTATTAGTTGTATTCTGTTGGGAGACTGAAATTATGTGGCGCAACCCCCCAACCACTACTTTGTATTGTTCTTGAGCTCTTTTTTGGAGAATTTTGAATAGCGGATGAAAGGATCAAAGGGTCAACATCCTTCAAACCCAAAAAAGCTGTTCCAACTACATTTAGCCTATTGTTCTCTTAGCTTCCCA
This sequence comes from Amorphophallus konjac, assembly GCA_022559845.1. NCBI lineage: Eukaryota > Viridiplantae > Streptophyta > Magnoliopsida > Alismatales > Araceae > Amorphophallus > Amorphophallus konjac. Next base: position 361,830,843 of record CM040120.1, read on the forward strand.
ATTCTCCCACTAATTAGGTTGTGCAGAGTTATGGAGTTTTCCCAATTCTAGTGCTCTGTTTTAACTGTTCTTCCCAATTCTTGTGTGACTTCCCTCACTGCAAACTAGAGTTAAGTACTTAAGTATTCTCTCCCTGAGCAGCAGAGGTTCTAGCCGATGATCCCTAGGGAAGTTGAAGCTGGAGTCCGAGCCTGGAGATCCGGACTAGGATAGGTGGACGACCTTCCCCTGTTCTTCTGGAAGAAGCATTCTGAAATGTTGTCTGAGCTACCTCTAGGTAGCTCCGACCCTTTTAGAATGGCATTAACTTCCATGGATCCGGTACTCTCTATCCTTCAAGAATTACATAGTAAAATTAGTTCAATGCATGATGAACCGGGTTCTGTGTCCCAGCGAGTTCATTCTCTATAATCGAAGCCGTCAGGGTCTCCAATTTTTAATTGTCACGCCCCGATGCGGAATTTAGAGCGCAACAATTATAATCAATCAATCATAGCAATGGTTTAGGAAATATCCACGACACCAAGGTACCATCAATTGCAATATAACAACAAAAAAACTTTATTAATAACCTGAAATTCTCAAGTATTTACGTAAGATAAAAATCAAACGTCAAAAGACTCAAGTACATCATTTATCCTACTAAACTCAAACAACTTCTAGACTTTATTACAACTCGTGGATTTAACAAATCTTAAACAACTATAGACTTAAAGATTTTAACTCTTCTATGTTGGGCGGCTCTCGTTCAATCTTGTCCCTCTCCGAACTACTTGAAAAAAATATTTAAAACACTAGATGAGCTAACGCTAGTAAGAATTACTTCTCTTGTACCAGACAAAGTTTAAATGATTAACATGTTCAATGTCATTTTTACTAATCATGGGTCACTAAATATGCAATGAGTAAAATGAGCAATAGAAATGTGGTTCAATATTTCAAGGACTATAATGGACAAATAAAAAATGAGACATGAAAGATAACAATGAGGTATGGCAATCTCAACGAACAAGATATAAGATAAACAGGATTGATATAACACTTTTCAATGAACACTATTCAATTAACAACTTGAAATAGCTATCTCCAATTAACAATGATCAAAGATAATGAGATTGGTGCAGTCATTTCCAATGAACATCATTCAACATAATAAGATTGGCCATTCATTGAATCAAATAACAATCATAATCAATCATTTAACAATGAATTATCCAAATCAATCTTGCATTTCATTCCGATCTAATGCCACACCACAGGTCACGTACTCCCGCGATTATGAGTAATTCAGGTGCTCCTCCCAAGACCAGATATGGCCCTATATGTGCAGACATTGGATTATTGGACCGAAGTCCCATTCAATAATTTTCCAGATAGTTCGATCATTTTTACTATGGCCAAATGGAGTTCGAATAATCAAGTTTATCTAACTAAGGAACAAGACCTTGGTACGAGATATAAATTCATGAAGGAATTCAATAAAGTCAAACTTTTAGGTATGAAAATCTCAATATTACCCCTAGTGGGTCAAGAGTAACGAGGAAGTATGTCATGCATGATAAATCTTGAATGTAGGACATTCAACCACTCAATCATTGCAGAAACATGAATATTTAGGAAACTGGGTTGAACACCGTCCAGTCACAGAGTCATGTTTAGACCAGATGCGGTCGGGCATGGAGCCACGTTGAACATAGGTGATCAGTTAGCTAAACATAGATGAAGTTCCATAACACAGTTGGGGTATCCACCGCGATCGCAGTAACGTGGTCTGGGCGGTGGCCGCGTTCAAATCAGGAGGTTTAACGACAACGCGGTCTCTGGGTCATCCGCCTTCTCCAAACAAAATCTGAACACGGTCTCTGGGTAGGCCGTTGTTATAACCGATTTTATCTCAGAAGATAATCCAGAATTAAGGGTGTGGGACCACTCTCGAACACCTTATGAGTGCTAATTATTTAACATCTTCACAACACCACATACCCAATTGGGGATTCAAAATAGCTTGCCATGACTCACGGCAATTCTGATAGCAAGTGGGGACTATCCTCGATCACCCATCATGCAGCAATGCTCACTTACAACCTAGCCACTCGGGCTAACTCGGGGGCACCTTAGCAACACGTCGTGCCAAACAATGCCCAGCAATGAGGCTTGGGACCAGCCCAATATCCCCTTTCCTAGTCACTCAACGCCGATAATCTCTAGACGAGAGGTGTAATGCCTGGCTAATTATAAAAACTAAAATAGAAATAACTATCTATATTTTAGAAAGAAAAAAGATAATTATGAATCTTGTAAGTCTTTTTGATAAAATTTTCTTGTTAAAGATAATAAAAGGGTCATCAAGATATAAATAAATGGAGATATATGCGGGAAGATTAAAAGATAATTAGATGTTAAATTACCTCATTTCAATTCTAAAATCAAGAAGAAATCTAATTATCATTATTTTTTAAAAATAGAGATAAAACTCGGGAAATTATCTTTAAAGTAAATCTCATAAAATATGGTGATTAATATAAAATATAATCTCTCAAAATACTTGATGATTTCAAGTTAAATAAGATGAAGTAAAATTGTTAATGATATAATAGCTGAAATTAACGATAACAAAATTAAGTCCAACTTAAATCTAAAATTAGTGAATAATTAATAATGAGCTTAAACCATTTAATTATAGCCCAATAAATTAATATGCTTTACGATCGACAAAAGGACTAAAGTAATGAGTTTAGTCCATCTAGAATAATTAATGGGCTTAACACTATTAAGACAAGCTAAATTAGTTAATAGGCTCGTGATCAGTAGATAGGCTAGAATGGGTTTAATTAACATAAAACGATTAGTGGCAGGTTAATGGGCTAGTTAGGGTTCGATCGATCCCTGTTGGCATGGTTCAAGTAGACTAAGTCGACCTAGGAGTGTTGCGGCAGTAAACATAGAAAGATAGGCTCGAACGAGGGATAATTGCATTTTAATAGAACTAGGATTCCTCATTAGGATTTGACGGGTGGGAACCTTATAAATAAGAGCCCCATGCGATGGCAAAGCCATCGTACGGCTATTGCTGACGTCGCAGGGTTGTTGCTGCCGTGCTTGCGGGGAGTGAAGCATCTTCTTCTTCCTTTGTGCGTACGCGTGTCTGCATCACCATCTTCTTCTTCTTCCTCGTCGTGTCGTCGATGTCTGTCTTCCTCCTCTGTTCTGCTTGTTAGGGTGCAAGCCCTGGATACAGAGGGGGGTGAATGTATCCTACTCGAAATATCGCCCAATTAAAATTAAACTCAAAAGTTAAACACAAATCCAGAATAAAAACTAATTCAATTGAACATATGAAAAGACACTTGGAGCGCTCCTAATCAGTCATCTAGCGGAAGCAAACACACAGACAAACCACTGCTCAAGAGATTTTTAGGTGGTTCGGTCCAAAGACCAACGTTCACCCCTCACTCCAAACCGGAGTGAGGCTTCCACTAGCACAGGCTAGAAAACTGCAGACTCAGTCTGCGAACAAGATGCTGCCACACAGCTTGACCAGGGGAACAACCTCCCCTCTTCCTCCCAACCGGAGGGACACCCCAAGTGACTCCCAGCCACTTGGAAACCAGAGACGCACAATCTCTCTTCCTGCAGACTAGGAGGGAACCCACCAGTGACTCCCCGTCATCAGCAAACCAGAGGTCGAAGACCTCTCTTCCTCCAGACCAGGAGGGACCCCTGGACTTGCAACCCACAAGCCCAAAACCAAAGACGAATCTCCATTCCTCCAAACCAGGAGGGAACCTACAAGTAGCACCCAGCTACTTGCAACCGGAGATAGCAATCTCCCTTCTCCTGAACCAACAGGAGGGACCCCGACCTCTCTAAAGAGTATCGGAAAGACAAGATATCAAATGAAAAAGAAAACAGAAAATAGAGTCACAGCGACTTAAAGCTGTAAATGAAATACAAGGAATGTGACTCTCGTAGGAGCTGACTGGATTGGATCTGATCCAAAGTCCAGTAGACAGATCTTCAACTAAAGCTTCTTTCTTCTTCTTCACGAGCCCTCTCTCTTTCTCTTTTTCTTCTTCTTCTGGATCTCTCGATCTCTCTACTGCTCTCTGGCTCACTCTTCTTCTTTCTTCTTCAGCTGCTCTCACTCTCTTTCTTTCTCCTTTTCTTCTTCTTCTCTGTTCTCTGTATCGTGGAGGCACTCACTCCTCTTCTGCTTTTCTTGATGGCTCACTGCTCATCGATCCTCTTTGTCAGCCGATGGAGGAAGCTCCATATTTATACCAGCAGCAGGCAGCTAGGGCGTGAGCTCTCGACGATTCCTGCCCAGAAGGTTCGGTCCACGTGTCAGCATCTCAACCTCTAGGATCACGTGCCAGTCTTAATAACCTCGTCCATTAATCCTGTTAGATAATCAATCGTAGACAATATTAGAAGGGTGTACAGAGTTGCTGCTTAAAGAGCGTTGAAAGAACAAGCCATAGCAATGTATAGACTTAAGCGTTTCTGTGCCTGACAGAACCAATGTGCAGACTTGCTTTCTGAACGATGCACACAAGTAGTGTATGGACTTAATAGCACATGCTGCAGTATGCATATGGTGAAGTGTGTACATTGACGATGAATGCTCAGCAAAGCCAAACCGAGTGTGTAGACTCAGCCAAGCCAAACGAATGTGTAGGCTCTGCGTAACACTGTATAGACTTGCTCATATGATAACAGCAGAATGTGCAGACTTGAAGGACTTTCAGCTCGTGCAAAGAATGGCGATGTATAGACTTAGACAAGCACACAATGGAACAATGTATAGACTTGGCCCAACAAACAATGTATGGACTTGCGTGAATGCAACAGTAATGTTTAGACTTGCTCCAAGCTCAAGGCATAGTACGATGTACAGACTTGACGTTGAAAGCTTGAAGGCACAGGACGAAGTACAGACTTGGTCTCTAGACCATGGGCTGTACAGACTTTGAAAGAACGATGGCCAAGACGATGGGGGAGATGATCGGATGTACAGACTTTGCTTCGTGCAACAGAGCAATGTATAGACTTGCCTAAGACGCAGCATGAGACGCTGCCAGACTGTACAGACTTCGAGTGAGACAAGATGTTGAACAATGTATAGACTTGAGGAATTGAAGCCAATGTACAGACTTGTCGAATAGCTCAGCATTGTATAGACTTGGCGAACCACGGTCCAATGTATAGACTTGAAGCCTAAAGAACGAGTGTTTAGACTTTGAAGCAAACGCCAGGTAAACGATGTGTAGACTTGGCCAGAAAACGTAGGGAAAGGTATGAGTGTATGGACTTGGCCAAACGTAGGGAAAGGTGAGGAGTGTATAGACTTGGCTTCACTTCGAACAACCACAGTGATGTATAGACTTGGCCTTTGAGATGAGGCTGTACAGACTTTGTGTGAAAGCTTGAACAGGCTTTGGCTGTACAGACTAGGCAACCTTCAACTCACTGCGATGTACAAACTCTGAAGAATAGTAGCCAGTGTATGGACTTTGAATTGTTTGAATGGGAGAATGTGTAGACTTTAAGAGAAGGCAACTGAACACTGTACAAACTTCCAACGTACAGACTTCATATGAACACCAATGTACAGACTTCCAATATGAAGGCTGTAGACACGCCAAAATTGACGTTACTGTGAGTGCATCTCGTATTACCTTGTAATGCCCCAATTTGACCCTCCAATTAACTTTGTTTGAGTTATTTTCCCCAATTTTCTTGGATTTCTCCCCTTTTTTTTCCTTTTCTTATTTTTCCCTATTTTTCTGGATTTTTTGGGCAGTTTTCTCTATTTTTTGGATTTCACGACTTGAAGTGGGGCGTGTTTTAATTAACGGCCTGGTCTGAGGCGCGTTTTGAAGAAAGGACGACTAGAGGCAAAGGCGTCAGTTTCTGGAATTTTCTGATTTCCAAAATAGAAAAATAAGAATTAACGACCCTCCTTGGGTCGTGTTTTTAAATAACGCCTCTCCCTCAGGCGTCTCTTCATCATTTTTAAATACAGAAAGTTTTTATTGCTAAAATTAAATCCGTGAATTAATGCCTTTATCCCAGTCGTGATTTCAATTAACGCCTTGACCAATGTCGTCAATTCTTGTTCAATTCCGAACTCCAGCGGCACCCCTTCCTTTCCTCACTTACACTCCTTTTTCACTTGCGAGAGGGTTCCTATGGCTTCCTAATATTGAAAGGACACTTGGAGGAAGGATCCCCCTTTCCATCCTATCAAAACTAAGTTTTCTAATTTTTTTATGGAATTAATTCTGAATTTCCCTTCCTTTCCTCATTTAACCTCCTTTTCCACTTGGGAAAGGGTTCCTATGACTTTCCAAGGTTGAAGGGACACTTGCCTAAGGTTTATCTCTTCCAAATCCAACTAAAACATGTTTTCTTATTTTCTCTTGGAATTAATTCCGAATTTCCCTTCCTTTCCTCATTTAACCTCCTTTTCCACTTGGGAAAGGGTTCCTATGACTTTCCAATGTTGAAGGGACACTTGCCTAAGGTTTATCTCTTCCAAATCCAACTAAAACATGTTTTCTTATTTTCTCTTGGAATTAATTCTGAATTTCCCTTACTTTCCTCATTTATCTCCTTTTTCACTTGGGAAATGGTTCCTATGACTTTCCAAGGTTGAAGGGACACTTGCCTAAGGTTTATCTCTTCCAAATCCAACTAAAACATGTTTTCTTATTTACTCTTGGAATTAATTCTGAATTTCCCTTCCTTTCCTCATTTAACCTCCTTTTCCACTTGGGAAAGGGTTCCTATGACTTTCTAATGTTGAAGGGACACTTGCCTAATGTTTATCTCATTCCAAATCCCACTAAAACATGTTTTCCTAATTTCCCTTGGAATTAATTATGAATTTCAACCCTATAAATAGAATCTCTCTCTCCCTTGTGAAAAAAAAAAAGATCAATTCAAGAGGAGGTGCTGCCGGACCAAAGGCTCAAGGAGGAAGACTCCCATGCACCTAAAAGTTTCATCCATGGAGTTCTTCTTCTTCTATTGAAGATTTGAAGCCTCTACATCCATGGAGTTCTACACCATCTTCTTCCTCCATTGAAGATCTTCATCCTAGCTTGAAGCCAAATTGGAGAAAACCACTAAGCTTTCCCCTCCTATCTCTTATTTTTGCTTTAGTTAATTGCATGCATCATATCATTTTTTCTTTTATTTCTTTATTGAGATCTTCCCCTATTGTGCACTCTAGCACATCTCCATAGTGCAACATTTGCACATCTCCCTCTATTCTTCATCATACATCATCTTTTACATACCCTTTTGCATAGGGGTTTAAAGGCCAAACACCAATAAGGTGTGTTCATATCCATGCTTTCTATGTCCATACTTACATTTAGATTTGATGCTACACATCTTGGTTTCTAATCCATATTTGTTTATTGGTGTTTGTTAATTTTACAAGGGTAATCAATAAAGGAAAACTCTCTTCATCGGCCGGCAGATAGAAAGAGAAGGTGAACTCACAATCTCCCCCGCATTCAAGGTATTTATATCGCGATCCCTCCATTGATTATTTGTTATATCCTTTGAGGTCCTTGCGTCTCTGGCGATCACATTCCCCTTAGCATCCTCTCATGCTCCCCTTTTCTCCCTCTTTTCCCATTCTTCTATTCATTTTCTTTTTCCTTTTAATTATTCTAAGTGAATTTCTTAGAATCTACAAATTGGCGATCATGGTGGGACACCTTTTATTTTTCTTTTGATTACCCTTTCCCCTTGGGCACCCACGTGTGCCATCTCCCCATTTGCACCCACGGTGCGTCTCCCTTTGTGCTCCACGTAGCACTCTCCCTATGTGATTTATCAGTTTGATAGGTTTTTAGAAATTCCATTTATCCATCTTTTTTTTTAAAAAAAATGATGAGCATGCTATATCCCTTGTCATGTTTGATTACCATGATTCTTATACTGAGATTGTGAGTGTTTTTCATTTCTGTCGGTATTTTCCACTGTTTGAAGTATTGAAGTAATTAACGCCCCTCTCAGAGGCGTCTTTTATCAGTATAACGCCTCACATCAAGGCGTCTTTCACTTGAATAGCGCCTTACTGTAAGGCGTCATTTTTATTATCATTGTTTATTCGTGCTGATTACTGCCATTTGACGCCCCTGCTCCCGGGCGTCCATTCTAGAGAAAGCGCCTCACCCTAAGGCGCTATTTTGCTCTGCTTGCACTATTCATAGTGACTAGCGACTGACGTTCAGATGCTATTTATTGATATAGCGACCTTTCCCAGGTCGTCATTTTGTTCTATGTTGTTATCTGCTTGATACTGTCTGCTGCATTCATCCTTGCATTGGTTTGGGAGACCTCCTCTCCCCACACTTTTAGGAGTCACACCACCATCTTGGTGAAGGAAGGACCCTCCATTGAGCACTCCGTCTCATTGGACCGGAAATTCCTAAACCAAGCCTCCATAAGTCCCAGCACCCGTGGATTCCCTCACGGACGCTGGGCAGGTTGTACCTTTGAAGTCCCGGGTTTAGTTGGCCTATGCATGGTGAGAGAGTGTTCCTAGTTGGCATCGGAGAAAACCACATTTGAAACTAGGTTCCCCCCTTGAGTGATCACATCAATTTGCATAAAATCAATTAATTTGCCAAGGTTCAAATAAAAGAAATCAAAGGTAACCCCATCCTAGCTTGTTTGCTATCTATGTGAGCTGTTTTGATTGCACATTGAATTGTTTGGGTTACCTTGATAAGAAAGTCAACATGTTTAACTCAATTAATGTTCATGAGGGTGATCAACCTAGCACATCTTATTCCCTTCAATTTCAACATATTCATCACAACTCTCACCATAATCTTTTAAAGGGACCACGCCCTCATCTTCACGGTTTTGCCCCACCCATGGGCAATATCCAATCCCATGGTCCCTCGCCTCAATCGCGAGCCACTACTCCTACGGGACCGTCTCCTCCCGAAGATGAGAAGGTCTCCCAGATCTTGCATGCATTAGATCATCTCACCCCTCAACAAATCCAAGCCCTTAAGGCCGTTGTTGAGGGTGCACCTCATTCCCCTCATCCTCCTTCCAATCCTACGCGGGTGGCCCATCACCCACTTCCCTCCTCTATTCACATTCCTACCCGGGTAGCCCATCACCCATCTCCTCCTATTCACACTTCTCATCGGGTGGTCCAATACCTGCCTCCTTCATCCACACCTACCCCTATTCGGGTGGCCCGTCACCCGCCTCCTTTTATTCCTCCTCCAGCACGGCCCCAAGGCCCATTTATTCCTTGCAACCCGGCCCATTCGGGTTCTTCTATGGGTCATCCCATTAATCCCCTTCCACGGCCTTTTTGTGTGGCCCCTCCTTCAAGGCCCTGCCGACCCTCTGTTGCTCAAGTCACACCCCTCCAACAAACTCTTCTCGACAAAGTCACTTTGTTGGAGGAACAATTAAAGAGGGTTACGAGCCCACGGCCCGCTCCTCCTACTCCAGTCAATCCCCTTTATGCGGCTCTAAATGACATTACAAAGATGGAGAAAGATTGGAAGGATAGGAGAGACGGCTACGGCGTCGACAGTTCAAGCAAGCAAGAGCCGACAGATTTCAACATTCAAGTGGACGCTGTCCATCCTCCACCCATTTACCCCGTTCATTCATATGGCCCTCCGCCTCCGCCTACGCATTCACACTTGCATTCACCACATCATCTGTAATACCATTACATTCCACCACCTACTAATACATCTCCACCATGGCATCCACTTGAACTCGATAATGAAGAACCGGCAATTGAAGAATTCAAGACGGCACATGATGATGAAGCTCTGCAGGCATCCCTTCCGAGTTTTCTTCGTTTTCCTCTCCCTCCGCTACCACTGGATGAACCCCCTGCTCAAGATGATGCCATCGTCCTTAATATAACCCCCGCTTCTAAGACTTATTGGTGTTATGACGAGGGATCAATACTCCAATCACCCATGTCGGCGCACCAAGACATGTCTCCTACCCCAGACACCGCTCGCCCCATCCGGCGTTTCCTCCGGACCAAACCTTATACTTTTACACCTCCTGCTATACCATCAGCCTCCACAGCACCGGCCTCCGCTAAACCTCCACCTGCTATACCATTAGCCTCCATTTCATCAGCTAACCTCCTATTACCGCCACCTCGGCCCTCCATTACACCTTTAACCCCAAACCTAGCCACTCCTATTCCACCACTTAACCCTTCACCCTTATCCGTGGCTAATCCTGAGCAGGATTCACCCCTTTTTGCACTCGAGCCAACCCCGACTGCTTCCGAGCAAAGGGAGAAGCTCGACGTGTTTGAACCGCCATTTCCACTCACCCTTTCTCAAACACCTTCCATTATACCTCCACCATCTATGGAACCTTCCGCCTCCGCTTCACCCCCCTTTACTACTCGGAACGGGTGTCCTTCTGTAAGTACTTGTGATGAAGATGATCAAGAGTCGGAAAAGAAAGATTTGGCCGCGGCCATGATGTTCAAGATGCAAGAACTTATTTGTCGAATGCCAATCCGGGTTGTTGTGCCAAGAATGGTCGAAGAGGCCAAGCCCCCGCCGCTGCTCGCCAGAAGAGAATGCCAAGCATTGATGCCGTATAAGTCTATGTCCAAGGGCCAGACAGGGCACCCCTTGTTCCGATCCTTCAAATTGGAACCTTCTATTTCATACAAGGGGCGAACGCCCGCTTTGTTCAACACTTTTCAAACACCACAATCCTTGGATATGACAATGCTTCGCGCTCTAATTTTTCAATTCTCTCACATTGTCACTCTTCACCCTCCAAGGGAGTTGGCAGTGATTGTTAAAGCTTCATCACAGACTTTGATTTTATCCGGTTGTACACTTTTGCTGCAGTGGAGGGGTAGACATGCTTCCACTAAGGGACCTTCCACCTTCTATTCAACTTCACCCACATTCACATCTATCATCGATTTTTCATGGGCCACTCCACAGGCGAAGAGGAGGATCTCATCCTCTCATCCCTCGTATTCTTCACATTCTTTGCATTTCATGCATTCATTGCATCTGTTGCATTGCATCCGCATACATTTGCACTTCTTCTTTCCTGGGTTTCCGGACCCGTATCTTCCCCGTCTTCCGGAACCTCCGGATCTTCCGCATTTCGCATCTTATTCATCTTCATCCTCAGGATCTGCGGGTCCCCTTACACTGCCCGGGCATTGCACCCTCTCCAATCTTTCCTCAGGGCATCGCGCCCCTTTCCAACCATTGCATCTGGACTCCCCAAATTTCTCTCCCATCCTCCCTGGGCATCGCGTCCCATGGTATCTTCCTCCTCCGGAACCTCCGGATCTCGCTCTTTGGGCATCGCGCCCCTGCACACCCTCAAGTCCGGATCTTCTGGGCTTCTTACTGATTCTCCCTGGGCATCGTGCCCCTTTCCGTCTTCTTCCTCCGGAACCTCCGGACTTTCTCCCAGGGCATCGCGCCCTTTTCTATCTTCTTCCCCGGAACCTCCAGATCCGTCACCCCTCTCTCAATCCCTTGGGCATGACGCCCCTTTCCATTTTTTACCCCCGGAACTTCCGGACCTTCCATCTTTCCTCCAATTCATCCTCTTGCTTCTCCGGGACATCATGTCCTTCATTCTTTTCTTCCTTTTCTATCATCTTTTTCCATTCCGAGGGCAACGCGTCCCTCGATATTTACCTCCGGAACCTCCGGACCCTCCTGATCCTTTTCATCCACTCTTCCCTGGGCACCGTGTCCCTCGGCATCTCATTCCTCCGGAACCTCTGGACCCTCCATCTTTCTTCCGATTCATCTTTCTGCTCCTCCGGGACATCACATCCTTCATTTTCTTCCTCCTTGTCCATCATCTTTTTTCCTATTTCTTCCCTGGGCACCGCGTCCTTCGATATCTTATCCCTCCGGAGCCTCCGGATGATTCCTCCTATCACGATTCTCCTCCTTTACTCCCAGACCCTCCAGATCCGCCTCTTTCCATCTATCAATTTCTTTTTCTGATTCCCCCTAATCCTGGGTCCGACCCAACTTCTTCCACATCCACTGCCTTGGGCATCTGCCCATTCTCTCACTGCTTTCGAGGCTTTAGTCCTCACTCCTCCTTCTAATTCTCCGCTTCTTCTGTAGACCTTTCATGTGATCAGGGTCTCCACACCTTAGTGAGGGAGTTCTAGCCCTCGCCTCTCTTCCTTTTTTCCTTATTCGTCTGAGTCTGGTCTTGGCACAACTCCTTCTTGTTAAGCCACTTTCAAACCCTTTGCTTCCAATCCTTTTGACTGCCAAAGAGGACTATCCCACGATGATCAACCTCGCCTCTGACAGCTGCTTCTACAAAGGTTGCAAGGTAACATATTGGCATAAGTACTCATTTCATGATATCATTATCTCATTGCTTCACGATGATTTTCAAAATAAAGTGCTTCTTAACAAGATTAAGAGTGGTAGTCAAGACCTTTATCCTAGGTCGAATCTTTATCTTTACTAAATCATTCTCAAAACAGTCTTTTAGGCTTATTTTTGCAGCACCTTTGGTAATAAAAATCCCACGCTGGGAATTCAACGTTCTCTCCCTGCTTGTTAAGAGTAATCTTCAGCTGGGTATTCCACACACTTCACGGCGTCCTTAGCCGACTCCTTTGGTTAAAACACCGTTGCTACTTTGGCCATGCCATGAGTATTCCTGAAAGTCTTTTTCTCTTCTTTACTCGGCCGCATGCAGGGGCAAGAGGTTGACGGATGAGATGACCCACCCAGGGTAATCCCCAATACGAGAGGAGTCTCAAATAGGGGCAGTCTTGACCCAAAATCAATATGAGTTTTCATATGAGTTTTCATGATATACATCTCGCCAAAAGGGCTATTATGAAAATCAAGTCAAAATTTTGATAAATGCAAAATTATGAATTATGGCATGTCAAGAGTGGCAAAGTCCCCGCAGGGAAAACCCTGGTCGTATGCATGTCAAGGGTCTAAAAATCAAAGGCACAAAGCCCCGGCACAACAGACTACCTCTTTGAGGGGTAACACCTTGTAAGGAATTCAAGTCCCGACATCTCCCATCCTGCATAAAACTTATCCTCAATTATTCTTCTCTTCTCCCTCTAAGATCGAATGTTTCTCGGGTATGGCCTTGGTAGGAGCACCGTTAATCAAGGGCAGTCAGTTATAGGGCGCCACCCTTCAATGCACGCTCGGCTTTGGGTAATTTTAGCGAAAGGGGAAGAACAAGGACCCCTAACCAGTGGTTCAAAAATACCCTTTGATGCTGCATTAACAATGTCTAAACCAAAAAAAATAAAAAAATCAAAAGAAAAAAAAAGAAAAAAAAACTTGAATATTTCCTAAGTCAAAATCCAAAACAATTGAATATTTTCTAACCCAAAATCCAAAAAAAAATTGAATATTTCCTGATCAAAATCAAACAAAAATTGAATATTTTCAAAATTCATAATAAAAATTCAAATATTTTTCAAAATCCACATAAAAATTCAAATATTTTCAAAACTCATAAAAATTCAAATATTTTAAAATCCAAAAAAATTGCATTGTATTTTTCTGATGGTGCTTTTGCAGGAACGACAACTTTGCAAGGACCAAGAGCACAGGATGAGTCCTCTCCATTCATTACCATCTACCTTTTGATTCTTCTCATGTTTACAATTGATCACATCTTCATAATTTACTACGCATTACTCCGATTATTCATCTCCAAATCTTTTTTATCAAATCTTGCTGATCACTCCGCCGATGGGTATTATCAGATCTTGATCATTCAACTCCAAATCTTGATTAGCCAAGTTGTCATCCTCATGACAAACGACAAACAATGATGCTATGCTATCTATGCTTTAATGATGCTATCTATGTTATTCATGCCTTTCACGCTGTGCACACTTGAATGCTATTCATGATATGATACATATATGCTATTGATGCTTTGATTCATGCTATGCTTGCTATGCTTAAATGCCTTATTCATTGCTTGTTATCTTTTATATCTTGGCTGATGAATCTTTGAGCGCAGGAAGAAGCTCTTGGTCCCACCGACTGGGCATCATCATCCAAGCCCCACGGTGCTTGCACCTCATTTCTCAGTTCCCCTATGCTCATTGCTATCACCATCCCCCCTGTATGCATTCTACTATATATTACATACGCTACTAGATTATATCAAGGACCTTGTGACTTTGGTAAATCTGGGATTTGAGTTCCCCTTCATCAAAAACAATGATGATTCCAGAGGAGTCTTAGTCACACGGATAGGCCGTTGAGCCGTCCAAGACTGGGGACGATGGTTCCCTTTTGCGAGTTGCTGCGTGGATAAACGGGCTTCGGCTTAGTATCGGCTCGCAGAATGGGTTTCTTGACCAAATCTTGGCAGTTTAACAATATTATCCTTGATTATCTTATATTTTCATTTGTTTTAATTTTTCCTTTTAAACCCAGCATGCATTCATATAGGAGTTTGAAACACTTTTTGGAAAATCATTCTGATAAGCTGATTTGGAGAGTCAAATTGATCTTAATCTTTCCAGATATGAGATATTCATTGCTGATGGAATCCTCAGTTCGTTTTGTCACTGTTTTGGGTCATTTTCTCGAAAGTTCTTTGTTTAGATTTCTATCATCTTATCTCAATCCTTTTACTTTGATCCACCTTGGCTGCAGCACGTCCACATTGGCTGGTAACCGCTCCCCAATGGTGAAACCTACAGGTTTGTGACCTGGGGTACTTCCACCGCGCTGGAAGTTGATCATTCTCCGTCGTGCCCGCGTGCACACTCCTCCTCTTATCCAAACATCGTTGATTTCATTGAATTTTCCTGGATTGTTTCATCTCAAGCTTTTGATTTCATTCTCATCAAGTGATGTTGATTGCGTGTCTCATCACACCTTGGCATCTACTTTTCAATTTGCTCTGCTCCCTTGCAAAGTAGACGCCAAGGCGGGACAGCTGTAGACACGCCAAAATTGACGTTACTGTGAGTGCATCTCGTATTACCTTGTAATGCCCCAATTTGACCCTCCAATTAACTTTGTTTGAGTTATTTTCCCCAATTTTCTTGGATTTCTCCGCTTTTTTTCCTTTTCTTATTTTTCCCTATTTTTCTGGATTTTTTGACTTGAAGTGGGGCGTGTTTTAATTAACGGCCTGGTCTGAGGCGCGTTTTGAAGAAAGGGCGACTAGAGGCAAAGGCGTCAGTTTCTGGAATTTTCTGGTTTCCAAAATAGAAAAATAAGAATTAACGACCCTCCTTGGGTCGTGTTTTTAAATAACGCCTCTCCCTCAGGCGTCTCTTCATTATTTTTAAATACAGAAAGTTTTTATTGCTAAAATTAAATCCGTGAATTAACGCCTTTGTCCCAGTCGTGATTTCAATTAACGCCTTGACCAAGGTCGTCAATTCTTGTTCAATTCTGAACTCCAGCGGCACCCCTTCCTTTCCTCACTTACACTCCTTTTTCACTTGCGAGAGGGTTCCTATGACTTCCTAATATTGAAAGGACACTTGGAGGAAGGATCCCCCTTTCCATCCTACCAAAACTAAGTTTTCTAATTTTTTTATGGAATTAATTCTGAATTTCCCTTCCTTTCCTCATTTAACCTCCTTTTCCACTTGGGAAAGGGTTCCTATGACTTTCCAAGGTTGAAGGGACACTTGCCTAAGGTTTATCTCTCCCAAATCCAACTAAAACATGTTTTCTTATTTTTTTATGGAATTAATTCTGAATTTCCCTTCCTTTCCTCATTTAACCTCCTTTTCCACTTGAGAAAAGGTTCCTATGACTTTCCAAGGTTGAATGGACACTTGCCTAAGGTTTATCTCTTCCAAATCCAACTAAAACATGTTTTCTTATTTTCTCTTGGAATTAATTCCGAATTTCCCTTCCTTTCCTCATTTAACCTCCTTTTCCACTTGGGAAAGGGTTCCTATGACTTTCCAAGGTTGAAGGGACACTTGCCTAAGGTTTATCTCTTCCAAATCCAACTAAAACATGTTTTCTTATTTTCTCTTGGAATTAATTCCGAATTTCCCTTCCTTTCCTCATTTAACCTCCTTTTCCACTTGGGAAAGGGTTCCTATGACTTTCCAATGTTGAACGGACACTTGCCTAATGTTTATCTCATTCCAAATCCCACTAAAATATGTTTTCCTAATTTCCCTTGGAATTAATTCTGAATTTCAACCCTATAAATAGAATCTCTCTCTCCCTTGTGAAAAAAAAAAGATCAATTCTAGAGGAGGTGCTGCCGGACCAAAGGCTCAAGGAGGAAGACTCCCATGCACCTAAAAGTTTCATCCATGGAGTTCTTCTTCCTCTATTGAAGATTTGAAGCCTCTACATCCATGGAGTTCTACATCATCTTCTTCCTCCATTGAAGATCTTCATCCTAGCTTGAAGCCAAATTGGAGAAAACCACTAAGCTTTCCCCTCCTATCTCTTATTTTTGCTTTAGTTAATTGCATGCATCATATCATTTTTTCTTTTATTTCTTTATTGAGATCTTCCCCTATTGTGCACTCTAGCACATCTCCATAGTGCAACACTTGCACATCTCCCTCTATTCTTCATCATACATCATCTTTTACATACCCTTTTGCATAGGGGTTTAAAGGCCAAACACCAATAAGGTGTGTTCATATCCATGCTTTCTATGTCCATACTTACATTTAGATTTGATGCTACACATCTTGGTTTCTAATCTATGTTTGTTTATTGGTGTTTGTTAATTTTGCAAGGGTAATCAATCAAGGAAAACTCTCTTCATCGACCGGCCGATAGAAAGAGAAGGTGCACTCACAATCTCCCCCGCATTCAAGGTATTTATATCGCGATCCCTCCATTGATTATTTGTTATATCCTTTGAGGCCCTCGCGTCTCTAGCGATCACATTCCCCTTAGCATCCTCTCATGCTCCCCTTTTCTCCCTCTTTTCCCATTCTTCTATTCATTTTCTTTTTCCTTTTAATTGTTCTAAGTAGATTTCTTAGAATCTACAGACCAATGTACAGACTTCGAATAAGAAGACCGATGTATGGACTTCGAATATGAAGACCAATGTACAGACTTCGAATAAGAAGATCGATGTACAGACTTCGAATAAGAAGACCGATGTATGGACTTCGAATATGAAGACCAATGTATGGACTTCGCCTGAAATGCAGGAACCTGGGCGCTGTACAGACTTCAACTAAGCAGGCCACAGGCCGATGTACATACTTGGAAGGCTTTGAAGGCAATGTACAGACTCTACCCATATGCAGACTTTGCCTAAAATGCAGTGTGAGACGCTGGTTGAGACGGACGATGTACAGACTTGTCGAATGCACTAAGACGCTGAACAAGACGGACCAATGTACAGACTTCTAAATGCTGATGGACTATGTATGGACTTGGCTTGAGATGCTGCATGAGACGATGCAGGCTGTATAGACATTAAGTCCAATCAGAAGGCTGTGTAGACTGGAGAGACGGACTAGTGTATAGACTTCAATGATGCGTGTAACAGTCCAATGTATGGACTTTGAAGATTGATGCATGTACAGTCCGTTGTACATACTTCGATTCCCAAATGCGATGTATAGACTTGAAGATCTCGGAGGGTCGACCCACTTTTGTCCAGTCAATGCATGAAGCATGGATGTATAGACTTTATGAGAAGCACACGATGCAAAGACTCTATACAGACTTCATGGCATGCAGCAATACACTGGACGATGTATAGACTTTACATTCTATATGCATGAGACCTTGTACATGGGCTGTACAGACTTAGTATGTGCTAGCATGTGGATGTGTGTGTTATGCAGCCAGATAAATGAATGCACATATGCATATTACACACTTAATCATGGATGTTCGGACATGCACCACTGTAAAGACTAAAACATGAAATGCAGCTATGCTCACAGTTAAACAATGTGCTGAATGACATCATCAAAACACAAGTAAACATATATGACATCAAGATATCCAGATAACAAGCAATCCAGATAACAGTCAATTAAGAAGTGCATCAGTAATAATGAAATGCACCAAAGCACACACCACACAATCATATTTAAATGCAGCAATAATTCAGATAAGATTTTCAATGAAACATTCATATGCACCACAAACAGAATTGTATGCATTCAGATGACTTATAGTGTTTGCTATCATCAAAATCACAGGGACACAATAATCTCCCCCTTTTTGATGATGACAACACTATGAGTACTCTATGAGTCATACTGACTTGATCAAATAGTTCTCCCCCTTTGACTTCAGCAAAAAGACTTGAATTGAAGAGGAAAGAATAAGACTGCATAAAATGAGTGAAGTACAAACTCCCCCTTTGACTAAGCTCCCTCTTATCAGAAAATGTTTTGATGAATGAAACCCATTGAGATGAAGGGAGAATGTCAACAAAAGTACAGGGACACTCAAGAATGCTAACTTTTCATTAGCACACTACAAGGATGAACTCTAGTTATCCAAAGAACTGCAAGTACACAGGTTAAATTGAGAGAAGTGATAAAGAGCCATAGGATGAGCAGATTCAACAATTAGTGATAATTGAGATATTGAACTTTTCAGCAAGATACCAACTTCATAGAGCATAATTTTAAGTTCTAGATTCCTCCATTATAGAAGCTTATGAAACCTTGATTGTCAGATGTGGTTTAAGAATGATGTAAACCTAAATTTTTCAAAGAGAAATTGTACTCATATCTGAACCAACTCTTAATAAAAAGGAACTACAAGCTCATATAAGATTCTAGTTCAACCAACTTCCATCTTACTCAGTTTACTTTCCATGACAGCTTTAACAGAAACATAAGTGAATGGACCTGAATTTTAATTGTTCTTTCAGAAATTGATTTACACAAATTTTTTTTTAAATGAACAATTTTGGTTCATCAGCACCTTTTGACGTGGGGAAACACCTTGATCAGAGGCCAGAATCCCCAGTTACTCAGTGTGACAATCGTATTGCTTCTTCCATTTTAGAGAATAGAGGTAGCATTAAAAGTATCTTTGGCATGAGGATACACCTTGATCAGAGGCCAGAATCCCCAGTTACTCAATACAACTATGCCATTGCTCTACCATATTTTCACAATAATTTCCAATTATCTCTTTAAACAGAGTTAACCATGGTACTTCATGACTCAATCCTTTGGACAGGTTTCTCAGTAACCACAGTCATTACTCTGTCCATACTTTTACTCAAAATGGATTCAGAACAAATTAGATGTTTAGGAACAACCACATACACTATATATCTCAGTCAGCGTAGACATGGATATCAACTTTTCAGATTTCAGAAAGTCTTACATGAATTTACATGAAGCAGACAGTTAAAGTTTATTAAGAGGTTAAAACAGATATTTTCAAGTTCCTTGTGACCAAACAAGAGTACATAAGACTTAAACCAGTTCCAGTTAACAAATGTTCTTAAGCATGTATAATGGAAGGTTCCTCATTGAAGATGTTTTAACTTTTATGAAGTAGTATTCAGGCTGAAGATTTACTTCATATCTTAGTTTAGTAATTCAAGTGAGAATATTCAACAGACAGCATGGATTCTGAAAAAATGTAGCAAAGAAGCTGCTCTTGAGCATAGAAGTTCAAGGATGACTGAATAGAAGTGAAGCTCTCCTTCAGCAGATTTAGGAGAGACAGACAGATACCTATAAGGTATGAATTCAGATTTTGAACAACTTCAGAAGCAGTCAAGAAAGATCTTTTGATACCACTTTCATGATGGAATCACTGACACTATAGAATTGACAAGATGAATCAAGTAGGTGGATAGGAAGAGTTCAGATAAAAACACAACTGAACGGATTAAGCATGCTCCCCCTATCTATATGCAGTGAGACACTACCTTCCCCCCCTTTTTTTTGATTTTTCAAAAATAAGTGATATGCTATGCTATGACTCCCTTTAACTAAAAACAATAAATCATCTTATATGTCATGAAGACAATGCAGATGATGAATGACTATGCAACAACAGATTTAACATGCTATGCAGTAAATCTAAAAACAGTTGTGTGATTTCAAGAGTAAGAATAATGCTCTCCCTAAATGTATGCATTCAATCTATCTTTTTGGCATTTTCAATGTAATGAAATGCAATGCAATTAACTACATGTATGCACGAGCATGAAGCAAAATATTCACATGAAGATGCAGACATTCTCTAATATGCAAATTTGACCCTTGGTACTTGGCGGAGAACTTGGTCTAAAAGACCATCTCACACAAAGTAAGGACCTCCAGACAGATTTCCTCTGCCCTTTAGTAGCTTACCATTTGATATACCAAAGTGGTCATGCATGACAATGTAATACCAATAGTCCTATATGCATCAGATTTTCAATGATTGTGTGTGAAGTGCATGATTATGCAATACTCATATATGCACTCAGCTCAAAGTACAAACAAGAAAGCCCACAAAGCTCAATGCAAGAGTCAAACCAAACAAAAAAAATATGTATGCATGAAACAATGACTTATCAGATCAACCATAAATTTCATTTGAACAGATGTGAAGAATTTACCTGAATGGGGTTTTATCAACTCGGGTGCCTTGGTTTATTCCCCCCCCCCTTTTTTTATTATTCTTCAGCTTCCAAGGCACACCTGCAAGTTAGCACACTATGTTGCATGGGCAAGTACCCAAACTGTCTTGGGCCCTGCATGGTTAATAGTGACACCTTTGGCAGGTGTTCTAAACAACCTCTTAGCATGTAGGTCATCAGATCTCATCAGATGGCAATTATTCATTGAATGACCTAGTATACCACAATAATAGCAAGAGGCAACAGATTTCAGATTTGATTTATGCACATTCTGATTAGTATGAGTTCTATGTGCATATGCATGAAATTTTCTGTTAACAGAATTAAGATTCTGTTTACCAACATAAGTCAGCCAACAGTCAGCAGCTCTATGGCCTGGCTTCCCACATTCAAAACATGTAAGTGTTTTCTTTTCAAACACAAATTCATTTCTATCAGAAATATTTCTATTGACAGGGAATTTACCAGATTTATTGTTAACCTTCCTTCCCTGAGCATGCCAACATTGGGCTGCAATGTGGCCCATCTTGCCACAGTGAAAGCATGAACTAGAATTTCTTCCACCAGCCCTCAGCCAGCATTCAATGGCCCTGTGGCCTGTCTTTCCACACTCAAAGCATGTAATGAGCTTATCTTTAAAAACAAATTTGTTCTTATTAGGACCATGTTGGCTTGCAGGAGATTTACCATGATATGAATGCGATGTTTTCTTATCATTTGTAAACCAGCATTGTGCAATTGTGTGTCCTAATTTACCACAGTGAAAACATTCAATTTTCTTTTTCTGAAATGAAGGATTTCTATCATGAAGGTTCTTAGCAGTTATATCATCCTTCTCCATCAATTTACATTCATGCATCAGATGACCAAATTTATGACAATAATGGCATGACATTTTATTTTTAGATGCATGTGAATGTGTGTGTGAACTTTGATCAACATGCCCTAATGAACCCTTTTTATTTATTTTCTGTTTTCCAATCTTTTTCTGATTTTTGTTCCATTCTTCAGTTTTCTGAACAATGGGCTATTTATCTTTTGAAGTGGTGGCTACATTTGAAGCTTTTACAAAAGATGTCATCAACTTGCTCTGAAATTCTTTCTTGTTACCATTATTGTAGCCCAGCCCTTCCTTCCTAGTGTTGATTTTTACACCTAGTAGCTTGTCTAGGTTTTTCTGCCCACTTACGAATTTTGACAAAGTATTGTTCAGATCATTTATTTTAGATTGAAGGGAAGAGACCTGATGTTCATAGTTGACTATATCTTCTTAACAGACCAGAATTTGTTGATGCATCACATCATTCAAAGTTTTAAGGGTATCAATTTCTGATTTCAGTTTGAGCTCATTTTGATTTTCATCAACATATTTTCCTTTTTCAAATGTCAGCAATCTCTCTGACATGGTGGAGTTCAACTGTTTTAGTTTCTCAATTTCCTCCTTTACACTAGTGTTCTCCTGCTCAAGTTTATCATCATCAAACAAAACATCAGTTAGGAAACTTGGATATTCTGATTTACAGTTTTCAAAGTTTTCCTGAAATTTTAAGTTCGCAACACTAACAGCCTTGAACTCTTCGTTGATCAATTTGTTTTCATTCTCAAGACTGATTAGTTTTTGTTCAGATTCTTGACATTGGTTTCGGAGTTTAGTGTTTCCAGATTTAACATGATCAAGTTCTGATTGGATTCCATCTAGTTTCGACACTTGTCTTCTGAGTATCTCATTTTCAGTTTTCAGAATTTCAGGATTTTCAAGATTTTCAGTTCCAGAAATAGGATCCCCTCGACTTGTTAATTTCTTTATCAGTCTTTTATTCTTCTTCCTCAATTTTTCATGGGAGTTTAACAGATTAGTATAGGCATCCTCCCAGTCATCTAAAGTGAAACTATCGAAAGGATTGATTACCTCTTCAGCATCTTTAAATTCATCTTGATCAGTGCTATGGTCGCTCTTATCAGCCATCAGGCAGCTGTCCTCATTCATCCTCTGAGCTAGCTTCAACTGATCCAGAATGTCCTTTGCAGACCTGCAGTCATGAAAATAAGAGTGTAGAGCCTTGTCAGTAGCTTCTTTCATTAATCTCAAAACTTTCTGATTCTCTCCATTTCTTGATCTGTCACTTTTAGTCCATTTGGACTCTTCCTTTGGCAGTCTGTGAGGACCATGTGAAATTAACTTCCACAGATCCGGATCCATCAATTCCACATAATTGTGTAGACTGCTAACCCATGAACTAAAGTTAGAACCATTGTAAACCGGTGGAGAACCCATGGATTAAATCGGCAAGTAGATTTATGCAGCAGAGAGTAAATTCAGAAATGCACCAAGGGACAACAGGATCCTCTGCAGATCGTTGGATCTGATCAATCAGAGAACCTGCTCTGATACCAATTGTTAGGGTGCAAGCCCTGGATACAGAGGGGGGTGAATGTATCCTGCTCGAAATATCGCCCAATTAAAATTAAACTCAGAAGCTAAACACAAATCCAGAATAAAAACTAATTCAATTGAACATATGAAAAGACACTTGGAGCGCTCCTAATCAGTCATCTAGCGGAAGCAAACACACAGACAAACCACTGCTCAAGAGATTTTAGGTGGTTCGATCCAAAGACCTACGTCCACCCCTCACTCCCAACCGGAGTGAGGCTTCCACTAGCACAAGCTAGAAAACTGCAGACTCAGTCTGCGAACAAGATGCTGCCACACAGCTTAACCAGGGGAACAGCCTCCCCTCTTCCTCCCAACCGGAGGGATACCCCAAGTGACTCCCAGCCACTTGGAAACCAGAGAAGCACAGTCTCTCTTCCTCCAGACCAGGAGGGAACCCACCAGTGACTCCCCGTTGTTGATTTTACTTTGCTTATCTATCTTCTTCTTCTTGGGGGGTCTTGTGTAGAGGATGAGATGACAAGCAAGTAATCAAAGATCTGCTCTTAACCTATGCACATGTGATCATGAACCTAGGCAATCAAAGCTAGCTCTAGCATGGGCATGCTATCTCAATCAAACTAAGCTAAGGAAAAGGAAAACACACGCCGGGGTGTGAGCAAAGAGTAAATGAAAACACACCGCGAGGGGTGGAACAAGCAAGGAAATAAAAGATATGCAATGAAGGAGAAAGCTAATGCCCAATACCAAGGAAAATCGTGATCGCCACCAAAGTAAAAACAAGCCAAAGACCTGAAAATACCTTGGAAATAGGTGGATGAAGCACCCGCCCACGGTAGAGAAAACCAAAGAGAACCTGCAGGTCAGCTAGAAGTAACGGCCAGAACCCTGTGCGTCACTTGAAAGTGACGGTCGCTCGATAGACCGTTGGAAGACTCTGACGCGCCTGCACAAGGCCGTCGTAATACCTGCAGTAGCAAAGTGTGGATCCTTTTAACTCCAACTCTTCCAGCCGGCTAGAAGACTTGGGCCTCGCCCTAGTGAACCTGTAAACCTGCCAAAGAAGTGGAAAACAAGAACAAAACAACTCAAATTAGCCCTTTCAATAATATAGCATCAATTCTTCAATAAACAAAATATCATCAACAGGAGAGGGAAATATCGGGGAGTTTTGGTTTTTTAACCCCTCTGGGCGTTTTAAAAGATTAGGAGGATGTTTAGGTGATGAAAATCAGTGAAAAACGTGGAGAAAGGAGAGAAATAATGCTTATGATGAAAGGGAGATTGAATGGAAACTCAATATGCAATTATAACCAATACTCCCTTCACCAGGCAGCAAACGAACGTGAGAAGCACTTCTCCTTGATCAAACGTGGCTCTAGAATGCGGCAGCACTTCGACGCAAACTCTAGATCTTCCCCCCCTTTGGCCATGAAGTTAAGGGTTCTATTTATAGACCTCCAAACTCTCAGGTCGAGCAGAGGATAATCCGGCAAGAGAAAGGGATAACTCTTAGCAAATCCTTGAAGATAATATCACTAAGAGTCCATAGAATCAAACAGAAGGTCCTGAGGATCAGATTTGAAAGAGATATCGTCAATCCAAGTTCTTATCTCGACCACGGAGTAGTAGAGAAAAGGGCTGAACTGCCAGGACTCTCTGAAGGAAGTAACGGTTGCACGACAGACCGCCACTTGGAAATAACGCACCAAGGATCGTCCGTTACTTTCAATCTTATCCCTAAAAGATAAGATCAACAGGGAGAAGGTCAAAGCAATAGGACTCTGTGAAGAAAGTAACGGCCAAGGCATAGGGCGTCACAATGAAACAACGGCTGCACGACAGACCGTTATTATCAACGTGTAAGCCAAAGGATAAAGATTTGAAACGAGACCTTAAGCTTCAGGACTCTTTAAAAGAGTAACGGCCCAGGACCCACTCGTTATAAAGAAACAACGCTCCTGGAGCAGACCGTTATTATCAATGGAGTTCAAAAAAGAAGTGAAGGTTCTGCTAAGCCTTAGCCAAATGAAATGCCACAAAAAGCCACATCCAATCAAGGAAAAAGACCCAAGAAATAGGCTCCAAATCAATCAAGAAGACTCAATGAAGAGTGAATTATTCGGAGCATCATGTAGAATGAACAAGGAGATGACCCGACTTATTGGTCATAAAACGGGTGTCAACAGATGCCCCTCCTTAACGTCCTCTTTGTAGGGGAGCGAGCGGAGGTGAAGCGAAAGTGAAATGGAACATGGAGATGAAGCGGAAGTGAAGCGGAGTAGATCAAGAAGAGGGCGTTAAGGTAAACGACACCCGTTCTTTACCAACAAGCGATAGGAATTTCTGGAAAACTTTGAACTGATCACAAGGAAATAGCCAACCAAAGAATGCAAGTCTGGAGGAGCTAACAACTAAGGAATGGAAACACGGCTAGCCGCCGGAGGCAACGGAAAGGAAAGAGAACTGACTAAACTCCAGACAGGAATCTTCAGCCAACCAGATCAAGTGAGCAGATCGAAGGAAACCTTCTTATTCAGAGTGGAATGATTCTCCTTGTTCGAGATCAAGAACACAGCTATTCACCATCACTGAGATACCTTGAACAAATGAAGCTTCAAAGAATGCTCAAAGAATGCGTATGATGCATGCTGGGCTAAAGGAAAAGAAATCATCAAAACGAATGCAAAAGAAAGATAAAATAGCAAGATACTCGAGAATAATATTGCTAGACCGGAGAAATTAGGGTCAGGACACCATCTGCAACCACGGTGTGCAAGATAGAACCATCGTTCCCAAATTTTTCCAACCTAACGGCTTATCCAACGATTAAACGTGTGAACTCAGATCATCATCATTTTTATTTAAGGGGAACATCAGATACCAGAACACATGAATGACCGGCCGATTCTCGAGATAATATGTCATAGATAACATATAGTAATGCATTAAGGGATAAGGAAATGAAATACAATACCTGACTTACCTGCCTGACGGACAGCCAAGTGTGACTTCGTTCATAAATTCATTCATGAAAGATAGGTTAGCAAAAAATAAATATGATCATGGATCAAGGCATAACCATTTGTACGTGCGAGAGACATCATCAATGACCATCTTGACAGAACATGGAACCATTTTGACATCAATTAGACCATTGAATTCATCAAGAAACTTGCAAGTTTGTAACGGTCTCATGTACGTGCGTCACATCAAGTAATGGACCACCCCTAGTCTGTCATAAACCAGGCGGTTCACATTCTTCAATAAAACAGGGCCAATACATGTAAC
Source organism: Amorphophallus konjac (assembly GCA_022559845.1). Lineage (NCBI taxonomy): Eukaryota > Viridiplantae > Streptophyta > Magnoliopsida > Alismatales > Araceae > Amorphophallus > Amorphophallus konjac. The sequence goes on from CM040120.1 coordinate 361,857,127, forward strand.
GGTCAAATCCAGACGCGTAAGAATGATGTAACGGTCGGTCGATAGACCGCCACATTTCCTGAGCGTTCAAAAAAATAAAACCGAATGGTCACGACCTTCATTCAATCACCAAGCAATCAAAACGTCCCAAAAAACTCCGGCGATTCCAACCCCCACCACCACCATGGCCGGCGACGAGGCATCCCAGCCGCCTCCACAGAAGAGAGAGAGAGGAAAGAGGAAGGCAATACAGCGGTTCCACCGCCGGCTCGAACGAGAAGCAATCCCGCCGGTGGAAGAAGAACAAACGGCGAGAAGAGATCCAAGGGAGGAAGATGAAGCTCCCACGGCCACGGAGAACCAAGGAGAAGCCCCATTGGGTGAAGAAGAGCCCAAAGAACCAGCCAAGAAGAGGAGAAGGGGCATGGACCATGAGGTAGGTCCTCCCGCCCTAACTTCAATTTTTGATTTTTTTGAATTGTTATTATATATGCATGTGGGTTTTGAGGGTAGAAAATGGGTCCAAGAACCCATTAGGATTGATTATAGGCCTTTTGGCCAAAGTGGGAGACCACAGGAATGCAAGGAAAAAATGCCAAAACGCAGACAATGTGACGGTCCTGCCAGCGACCGTCACACGCCTGACGCGCCACCCTGCGTGCGTCAGAGCCAAGCAACGCCCTACCCCAGGGCCGTTACATCTACCAAGGACCTAGACTATTTTTTAGGGTTTTTCAATTTCAGATTTTTGTTTGATTTTCATTTTAAAATGCTTATGCAATGTTTTTATGATGCAATCAACTAACTCATGATCTAAATGACATGCAGGGACAGTGAAGATCAAGGATCTCCTGGCTGCAGATCCGGGCAATGTACCAGGCATTGCCCGACTTCTAGAGAGAACGGCTAGCCAGTATGGGATTCACCGAGGTGCTCAGCATCGAGGTGATCCGGATGGACACACCATTGCTGTACGCATTGCACGAGAGGTGGGACCCGATTAGTAGGGCGTTCATCTTCCCGTGGGGCCATATGATCCCCACACTAGAAGATATAGCGAGGATTACCGGGTTGAGAGTCCACGGAGCCGCAGTGACAGGATGGACGTACGGTGATTACCGGGAGATGGCGCAGCAACTGCTCGGGTTGGATTTGATCAGGCCGGGACAGTCCTCATCTTAGCTCTTGAGATCAGTACTGCAGGAGAGCTTGGGGATGAGAGGAGCGGCGATCGCCGTGGGAGAGCTACCCAAGGAGCATCTGGGCAGAGTGATAGACCAGGTGCGCCCTCGCGTGGCGGCGGAGGCGGGACCAGAGGGAGACAGAGTGCTCAGACGCTTCCTGATGCTGCTATTCGGGAAGCTCCTCTTCGCAACTCGAGCAGACGTCATCAGCTGCCGACTGCTTCCGATGATAGAAAATTTGCACAGAGTCATGAGATACGCCTGGGGAGCGGCGGTGCTAGCGTTTCTGTTCGAGTCCCTCAGCACAACGGACCGGCAGACGATGCTGGGCGGCTTCTCGCCTTTTCTACAGGTAAATGCAATTTAAATGCTTTCAATAATATGCAAAAGAATGCTATGCAAATGTTTATGCAATTTGACTGACTTGATTTCTAAAATGCAGATCTGGAGCTACATGTATCTTCCGGGCATCGGGAGAGGTACACTACTCCACCCCGGCCACATCCCGATTGCGAAACGGTGGACGGTAGCGAGGGACACAGGGTTGATCATCAGATTGACCCGGACGATCCAGGACGACCTGGACTCCTACCCACACACGTCGGTAAGTCCAGGTTTCCAAATGATTTCTACATGCTTTTAAATGCTTCAAAATGCTTCTAAATGCTCTTGAATGCTCCTAAATGCTCCTAAATGCTTCTGAATGCTTCTAAATGCTTCTGAATGCTCCTGAATGCTCCTGAATGCTTCTAAATGCTCTTGAATGCTTCTAAATGATGAACTTATATGCTGATGAATGGACTTAATGTTTCTAGGTGAGATGGACCCCGTACCGCGGTGAGGTTTACACGGGACAGCCGTGGGTGGAGGCGGCCTTGTCGTACAGGGGGCGAGACATATGGCTGCATTGCATCCACATCATCGAGCCTCTGCACTACAGGCTGATCCTGCGGACTCGGGGACTACAACAGCCCGAGGTGACCTTTCCATGCCATAGTGATGACCACCCAGGCAAGTCAGCAAGGGGCATTAGTGGCAATGTGGATTGGTGCGCTCGGAAGGCGAAGTACGTCCATGACTGGAACAGGCGGGGCCGAGCGGTGAAGGAGCGAGATGAGAGCGACGAGGCATATCTGAAGGCCTTCGCTCGACTCTACGGCGATCGGGTGTACCGAGGTACCCGACGACCGGCATGCAAATTCTAAACTCAAAAACTCTTTCTATATGCAAAAATGCAACGAGATAGATGCACTGACTTACATGCTTTCTAAATGCAGCTAGACCCTGAGGGACGGATAGCTGAGCTGAGGGACTACTCCACTCCACCATCCAGCAGCGGGACGAGTACCGGACCGCCCTGGAGCTTCTGGTAAAACTTAGACTTAAATGATTATGATTATGCAATGCAAAAATGATGCTAATGCTGACTAACCATGACACCTAATCATGATTTCTAAATGCAGCGGGCCGAGGGAGCCCAACGAGCGGGACCGGATGCCCCATCGTCTTCCTCGCAGCCTGCGGGAGGCAGGGCTGAGCAGGAGGCTGAGTTTGCTCGGGCGGTTGCCCGGGCCGAGGAGGCGGAGGCCACCCTCGCGGAGCGGGTAAGATGCAAAAAAATGCTTATGCTTTATGATTATGCCAATTAAATACTTTATGATTATCTATGTGAAATGCAACCTACAGGCGAGAGAACTAGCCGCAGCAACGACCGAGACACAGCGACTCCGGGAGGAGCTGACTCGGTCACAGGCCGAGATCGAGCGACTCCGAGTTGGGACGGTAGATTTAGACCGCTACCGGACCGAGGCACGCGAGGCTCGGCGCCAGGCTTACGATATGAAGATCGCGCTGCGGACCCTCGAGAGGACTGTCCGGATGATAGGTCGAGGACCTGAGCGGAGTGTTTCGTAGAGCGGAGCACAGAGGAGCGTCACTCGGAGCGGGACGGTGGCTGATTTCCTTGTGAGTTCCTCCGGCCAGCGGAGGAATGAGAGGGTGGAGAGAGGATAGCAGGAGGAGAGTGCCTCCATAGCACCGCCAGCAAGGAAGCCGGAGGGTGGAGATGAGGAGGGCGGCCCGGCGAACGAGCCGGCCGAATGATGCATTTCTTTTATATTTTTGTACATGACTATATATATAGAAAAATGAAATTCTTTTGTGGCATTTTTGCTTTGTTTCATGAGTGTGCATGAATAAATATGCAGGAATGAATGAGTGAACGAATGGTTTGGCACGTTTGAACGTGAATGCAGAAATGAATGATCGATTCAGATGATTTGAGTGCGAGAGATGTGTGTGAATGTACGAATGCATGTATGCAGAAAAAAGGAGTATGTATGAGAATGCGTGGATGATGAATGCGTTGTAGAATGTGTGAAAGACTGCCAGGTCTAACACAAGGGTAGGAAGAAATTGCCTGAATTCAGCAGTAGAGAAAGTAACGGTCCAGGGTCAGACCGTCATAATCAAATAACGCACTGGCTGAAGGGCGTTATACACAACAGAGGCCAAATTTGTAATTTGAGCTGCAGGAAAAGCGACGGCCCACCTCTGGTGCGTCAGAGGGAAATAACGACCAATGCTAGACTGTAGATCATGGCAGAATGATGGGTTGTCAGGGCAACTAGCAGGAAATGCGACGGCCCACGGGAGATGCGTCGGGGTGAAATAACGGCCATATCCAAGATCGTCGGGAAAATGTTGAACCCGAAAGCCAACATCTGAACGACCGAGAGTGTAACGGATCATGGTCCATGCGTTACAAGATAACGACGGCCAAAGACTAGACCGTTAAGCTTCACAGAACATGGTCGGGCCAAATCAAACCCACAGGAAATGCGACGGCCTAAGGATGGCGCGTTAGAGACAAATGACGGCCCCACGATAGACCGTTAGAGACTGAGTTGTGTTCCGAGACGGATTGAGCCGTGAGAGCCTAAACCCAAGATTTATCCACTTAATCTCCCACTAGAACCTATCTAGATTGAAGATAAAGCCTTCCAACTCAAGTCTTATCCTTCCTAAGCCAAAATCAAGCCTTTAAAACTTGGAGACCCAACCAAAAAACGTAGCTTTGCTAAAAACCTCTGCTCTAGGGCTGAAGAACCTCTCCTAAGGGCAGAAATCAAGATGAAGAGAAGCTTCGAGGTGATGGCTATGGAGGAGAAGGTCTACACCGGGCCTAAAGCTGCCAGAAAAGAACATTGAGAGCTCCAACGGTTGACGACAATTCCAAAGCACTTAAGCTCCAATGTTCAAAGGGTGGTAAGTTCCCAACAACTCATCCAAGTTCAGAAAATTCTGCTCTTTAATTCTCTTTATGACTTCTTCTTCTCCTTCTTTCTTCAAGCCTCTTCCTGGTCCAAGATGCTACTCTAATCTGAAGTGGGTGGCTCCCATGATAAAAGCACTCCCTATAGAAGTCACATCCATCCTTAGAGCTTGGCACCTTCAACCTCTCTTGGTTTTAGGCAAAAATTTCCAAAAATTATCCTTAGATTGGCCAAGTATTTCAGCTCTGGTAGAACTATGGCATCCACAAACTCATACTTTCATCTTCCCTTCCTTCGAAGCAACAGTCCTATTAGAAGAGGTAGAGACCTACCTAGCCTTCCCTAAGACTAAGGCGGGGGATGAAGACCGGGTTTGCTATACAATAGAGCCTATTGACCCGTCCTTGATCTTGAGTGATTTCATCCATAATCCAAAGGACGTGAGGACCATGATCAGCCCACACCACATTCATTTGATACCCTTGGCACAGTGGATAGTGTCTCACTGTAAAAACAAGTGGGAGAGACACGAAGCAATAGCCAAGGCGGTGGCGGTTTGCCTATGCGGAGTCTTCCTTTTCACTACGACCGACCACCTTCTAGACACCCCAAATCTCAGCATTATTAGTGGGTTGTGGCGGGGAATGTCCATCTCTCAAGCGATCCTTTCATACCTTTATGAAGGACTCAGCTCGGCTTGCCTAGGAGGACTTCTGTTCGGCTCCATGATACTCCTTGAGTGCTGGATGGGAGTAAGAGTCAAATTCCAATACAAGGAGGACCTATCTTCAACTAGCCGAATCTTCGGGAGCCACCCTCTCTTCTTCATTGGAGGGGCGTTTGGATACTCTTCACAGGTTGAATGTAAGACGGCGGATAAGAAAACGCGGGATGAATGGCGCCTCTTCTTCAACACTTTGCTAATAGATAAGTTCATCATGTGACCAAGAATCCTTCGAAGCACTCTTCTTAAAATACCGCGGCGTCAAGGCCTGGACCTCCAGCTAGTGGGGAACACCACCATGGCGATCTACAACCCGCACCGGTGCCATCTTCAGATCGGACTTCCAAGAACCCAGGCTCCCGCACTATCACACTACCCTCCCCTTCTACCTAGGAAGACGGGGACCGAGGAGGATGAAAGGGCGATTCGGAACGCGCTGACCATGTGGGAGATCAGCAAGGTGCGTCCGTGGCAAGCAGAAGTAGAAGAGAACGATGAGGCACGCCGTGATTACGTGAAAGAGCTGAGAAGAATCCGCCCTCTCGTGGATAAAAAACTGAATGTACCTTGATTTCCTTTTGTTCATGAGAGATATTGTTTGTAATTGACAATCCGAGTTTGGAATTTTTATGAATTCATGTTTCATTAAGCTTGCTTGAATGAGATGAGATTGCCTTAGTTGAATGAGCATGAGCTTGGTTTGATTGGCTAGAATGATGTGAACAGGCAGAGCCTCTGGAGGATGTAACGGATGTGCAGTGGGCCGCTACAAAGAAACGACGGCCTGACGATAGACCGTCAGAGTGGAAGCACGAAGAACCCTGTTCTCTGAGGGATGTAACGGTCAAAACTTAGGCCATTAGAGTCAGTAACGGTCCTAACCTTGGCCGTTAGAATGATGGCTGCTGAAAGAAAGAAAGCTTATGCAAGAAGAGGAGTGACGGTAGGGATATGACCGTTAGATGACTGTAGCGGTCTGGTGATGACGCGTTACAGCCTTTGAATCTGCATAATTGTGAGCTTCTCACTTTGATCTTGATCCTGTGTTCTGCGCACACTTAAAACATGAAACAAGTTAGATCTGTTCTTAGACTCAACCCCTTGACTTGAAGTAAGTTAGATAATGATCGTTTCTTGATATTTGGTCAAGGGGTGGAGCCTTATTAAATAGGCGGGAAAAACATAATAGAACTAATGCGATGCATGCGATGCACATGATGGTATTTTTTGGATTTTGGAAAATATCTGAATTTTTGTGAGTTTTGGGTTTTAAAATATGTGATTTCTTTTGTTTGATTTTGGATTTTGGAAAATATTAAATTTGTTTGGATTTTGAAAATATTTCATTTTTTTGGATTTTGGAAAACCAGTGCTTCCCCAGCAGCGTGAGCCCTTCCTTGTTGATATTGAGCCCGGGGGGTGGGTGTGAGAGAAGGTGACGACCCCTGGACAAGGTCCAATTGTCATGACGGTGTTTCTGCCAGGGCCATACCCAGGGTATTAATCTTGGTCCTAAAAGAAAAATAGAATACGGGGGGTAAGCTTTAGGCCAGATATAGAAGTTTTTAAGACTTGATTTCATTTCCGTACAACCCATTAAAGACTTGGTCTGTTATGCCGGGGCTTTGAGTCCGTCATCGAACCTTAATCCACCCTAGGCATGCATGCGACCGGGCTCATAACGTCCCGCGGGGAGCTGTACTGCCACTCTTGTCATGCCTAGCTTTTCTTGCTTTGCCTTTCTGGAGCTTTGGAATTCATAATTCATACTATATCGACTTTGAGGTGATGCTTTTGATTTTGTCATAAAGATTGCCCCTTCGCTGTCTCTTTTGCCCTTTTTTTGTGGCGTCAGGTCATAACGGACTGCCCCTATTTGAGACCTCCTCTCGTGAGGGTGTTTGGATCGATTATCGCCTCTTTATTCACCTCTTGCCCCTGGTTTTAGCTGAAGGAAGAAACGGACAGGGACCTTGACTTTCCCCTAAAGCATGGCTAAGGAGAAACGTTGTCCTTTCTCAACGTTGGAAAACCTGACCAGGGATGTCGTGTAGTGTGTGATTGCCTCACTCGGGACTCCTTTAGTGATAGAAGGAACATCTTGCCGCCGGGGTAGCACATGGTTAGACTCTAAGGAAAGAAACGCTTAAGATACAACCCATTCCACGGGTGAGAGAGCTCCTCACCTTCCGCGTTTACTAAACGATAAGCATTTCCTGGATAAGCTTCTTTTACGATAAACGGCCCTTCCCAGTTAGGTTGTAATTTAGACCTAGGACCTGCAGACCGAATGAATTTTCGTTTTAAAACTATGTCACTTCTTTGAAACTTACGTTCGATTACCTTCTTTTGAAAATAGCGCGAAACCCTCTTTTGATAAACGGATACATGATCGGCCGCATTCATCCTCTTCTCATCTAAGAGTTCCAACTGAACCAGCAACGCCTCTCGACGTTCATCGAGATTAAGTTCCTTATCAAGCTGCACTCTAAGGGAAGGGATCAGGATCTCATATGGGAGCACCACCTCCATCCCGTAGGTAAGAGAATAGGGAGTTTGTCCCGTAGGGGTACGGACGGAGGTGCGGTAAGCCCACAGAGCTTCCACTAATCTTTCTGGCCAATCAGAGAACTTATGAGCTTCACATGTTTTCTTGATGATTTTAAGAAGGGTTTTATTAGTGGTCTCGGCTTGGCCGTTGCCTTGAGGATAATATGGAGACGAATGATGCAGTGCAATATTGAATTTCTTACATAGGTCCTTGAGCTCTTGGGAAACGAACTGGGGTCCGTTGTCGGTGATGATGCTGCTCGGCACTCCAAACCGTGAGATGATATTCTTCATAATAAAGCGGCACACCGTTGTAGCTTTGATCTCTGCGTACGCCTCGGCTTCATCCCACTTGGTGAAGTACTCAGTGGCGGTAAGGATAAAGGATTTCTGCTTGATCTGGGAGTTAGGATCACCGAGTGGGCCGACAACGTCAAAGGCCCACATAGAGAATGGCCAAGGAGCGGTCATAGGATGGAGAGACAAAGCTGGAGAATGAATTTTATCAGCGTGGAGTTGGCACTTAAGACACCTCCGGACATAGAGGGAGCAATCTTCCTCTAGAGTGGGCCAATAGTAGCCCTGCCTCAGGATCTTCTTCGCTAGAGCCTGGCCATTGACATGACCCCCACACTCACTAGAATGGGCTGCTTCGGCCACCTTCCAAGCTTCAATATCATCTAAGCATCTCATGAGCATCCCATTGGTAGCGCGCCTGTACAGTTCTCCTACGACAATAGTATACCTTGCGGCGGCTCTTCTGATTGACTTGCGTTGCTCAGCAGTTGCCCCTTCTGGGAACAATCCCTCCTTACAAAATAACTCGATTTCATGATACCAAGGCAACTCTTCCTCGTCCAGGATCTCTTCTAGTTCTGTTAAAGATACTTCTTTGAGGTCTTCCTTCTCAGCTCTTGCCTCTATAGATCTCCTAAGATTGACGAAACAAGGGTCATGAAGAGAGGGTGCGTCCAATCTCTGAACGATGATAGTCTCAGTGCTCCGACTGAGAGGGAAAGATAGGGAAGAAGCAAGGGATGCCAGAGCATCAGCTAGAATGTTCTGAGAATGGGGAGTATGGATATAGATCAGCTTACGGAATTGCCTGGCAAGGAGCGTGACCAGATCTTGATAAGGCTTGAGCTTAGGGTCACGAGTATGGTAAGTGGACAGAACTTGCCGTAGGACGAGCTGAGAATCTCCTATGATGTTTAAATAACGCGCGCCTAGGAGATAGGCGTGCTTCAATCCGGCCAGGAGAGCCTCATACTCAGCGATGTTGTTGGTAGCAAGAAATCGAAGTTGATAAGTGAAGGGAATGGTCACTCCCTCCGGAGTAAGCAAAACAGCACCGATCCCTCGGCCTTGAGAGTTGAGTGCACCATCGAAGTGCAGAGACCAGAAGGGCTGATGAGAGATAACAGAGAGATGCTCATCAGGGAAATCGTCCTGAATGGAATCGGTGTGAGGGATGGGGAGATGGGCAAGATGCTCAGCAATGGCATATCCTTTGACTGCCTTCTGAATAACAAAGGTGATGTCGAATTGAGAGAGGAAGCTCTGCCAGCGAGCTAACCTACTAGAAAGGACAGGCTTTTCTAAGAGATAACGGATCGGGTCCATTCTAGAGATCAACCTAACTAGGTGGGCAAGAAAGTAGTGTTTCAGCTTCTGAGCTACCCACACTAAGGCGGCACAAGTATTTTCCATAGCGGTGTACTTGGATTCAGCTGGATTAAACAACCGAGAGATATAGTATGCAGCCCGCTCTTTCCCTTCATCATCAACTTGTGCTAAGACCGCCCCTAGGGAGTCCTCAATAACCGAGATGTATAGGATTAGGGGTTTCCCAGGGACAGGAGGTTGCAGGACCGGGGGATTGGATAGATATTCCTTAAGGTCCTCATAGGCCTTCTGACAATCTTGATTCCATTTGAACTTGACCCCCGCCTTAAGCAATTCATAAAACGGACGGCACCTTTGAGAATGCTGGGATATGAATCTTCTGATGAATTGCAATCGACCAATCAATCCTCGAAGTTCCGTAATGTTCTTCGGCGGAGGCATGTCCATGACGGCCTGTGCTTTGTTAGGATCAATCTGGATCCCCCGTTTGCTCACTATGAAACCTAGCAATTTCCCTGAGGAGACACCGAACACACACTTCTTTGGATTCATCTTGAGCTTGTACTCCCTGGCTCTCTGCAACACCTTAGCCAGGATAGAGGGGTGTTCCTCCTTGGTTCTTGACTTCACCAGGATATCATCCATGTAAGCTTCCATATAGATGTGCATCATGTCGTGGAAGATGGCCATCATTGCCCTTTGATAGGTGGCACCTGCGTTCTTCAGACCAAATGGCATAACCACATAATAGTATGTGCCCCAGGGCATGGTGAAGGAAGTTTTCTCTTGATCTTTCGGAGCGAGACGGATTTGATTGTAGCCTGAGTACCCGTCCATAAATGACAGAGCTTCATACCCGGCAGTGTTGTCCACCAGGACGTCTATATGAGGCAGCGGGAAATCATCCTTAGGACATGCTTTATTAAGATCCCTGAAATCGATGCAAATACGCACTTTTCCATCCTTCTTGATAACAGGGACTATGTTTGCCACCCACTGAGGATATAAAACAACTCTGATGAATCTGGCCTTGTATAACTTGTCGACCTCTTCCTTGATCCTCAAGGCCATGTGGGGGTGAAATCTTCTTGACCGTTATTTGACAGGTGTTGCCCCTAGTTTAAGCACGAGCCGGTGTTCCACTAAGGAGGGGTCAAGACCCGGCATGTCCTCGTAAGACCAGGCGAAGGAATCTCTATACTCCCTTAGAACTTTGATTAAATCTTCTTCTACTTGCGGAGGGAGATTAGCGGCAACAATGATGGGCCTTGGGTCTTCTTCAGTTCCCAAGTTGATTTCCTTCGTAGGTTCGTCCACTACCGTCGATGGCTCGTCGAATCTCTTAAGTCCTTGTGCATGCAAATCGGCAGTGTCATCTACGTCGCTGTCCTCATTAACCGGATCTTTTTCACCCAGGATTTCATAGACGCTGAGTCCGTCATCGCCCCATGCCCCTTCTATTTCTTATTCATCCTCAATCGTAATTGCCGTAGCAACAAATTCCAGACATTTTAAAAGGGCATGACAGCGCTGAGCTAGGTCTTGCAAGAACCTATGAGGAACAGATTTGGGAGGACGCGCAAGCGGGCGCGGCTCAGAGGAGGAAGGGTTGGATGACCCAGAACAAGACCCTACTTCTTTAGACCTAACTAATTCTACTTCTCTAGACTCGATAGACCCTAACCCTAACCTAGGAGAAAGGAGACCTAGTGGAAGGGAAGGAGCAGGGGACTCGTGCCCCTGGGATGAGGATGGAGACAGGGTAGCATAATCTTCCACTGAAATCTCCATTTTGAATTTGACGTTTTTTTTTGGAAATCAGAAGAGACTATATAGCAAGATGGAGGAGGCGGGAGCTGCATAGGGAATAGCTCAGGGAAGATGCAGTCAAAGAAGGGATTGAAAAATGAGAACCACATCTCGTGGAGTTGGACGTTGGGAGGAGGAGGAGGGAATAGAGTGGATAAATCAATGGGCGGGCAGTGCCCGCAAGCGCAAGGAACGAATAGAATTTCGGGCGGATCAACGAAGGATGGGTTTACCATGATAGGAGGAAGACGGGGTAAGAACTCCCATTGCTGGAAGAGAGATTGAAAGCGGGAGGGAGACCAAGAAAAGACAATCGGCGAGCTCCCCTCCTCCGGTGGATCATCGTCTGGCCGCTTCTTCGGTCTCCATTGCATGAGCCGAACCTCTTGCTTCTTTTGGCAGTCTTCTTCATGAAACAATCTCTGAAGGGTTTGACCATAATCAAGCATATCATGTTCTGGCCTTTTTAGTGCCGGCGGAGGACCGACAATCAGACATATTGTATTTCTCCCTAACGGAGCTGGCTGCAGAGCCAATGTGCCGAGCTGGAGAGGCCCTCGGACAAAGTGCTGGCGGTAGTCCCAGGTGAGTGGCCCAGAATCACCCATCACAGATAATGCGGTCTCTTTGTAGCCAAGACCTCTCCTGCCCATCTTTCTTCCCTTGGGTATGGGCTTGGTCATTCCTTGTAATTGTGCACCAAGGCCTCTACCCGGTTGGTAGCCCAGTTTCAGTATAATGTTCCAGCCTTTTGGGTCTCGGATCTGGGGCTTCATCTTGATGTCAACTGGAGTAGTGATGGGCCTAGGAGGCGTATAAGCCCAAGGGAAGTTTAAATCCAGCACTGATATGACGGGTCGGCTGCTTGGCCAAAGTGTAGGAAGAATCTGTTCTGAAATGGCCTTAACTGATTGCACTGTAGATAGGCTTTTGACCTTGACGACCCTCCCTTGGAAAGGGAATTTGACGCACTGATGTGCGGTGGAGGGCACGGCACCGAGCGTATCCAGCCATGGACGACCCAAGATAGCCTTGAACATAGGGTCGATGTCTAGTACATAGAATTCTACGGCCATTGTAAGGGGTCCGAGCTCTGCTTGGATAGTGACCACCCCGTGACATGCTCGCCTTGAATTGTCATATGCGGCTATAGTGGTCGGGGTAGGTCGTAATAACTCTTCGGATATGTTGCAAGCTCGTAGAGTGCTGAGTGGGCACACATTGATTGAAGCCCCTGTGTCAACTAGTGCTGCTTCAATGCTGACTTTGTTCAGAGTGATTGTAATGCAGAGCGGCATTTACCGAGCTTCCGGAAGCGCTAGCTCGGATTCTGAAAATGTGATTGCTGGCCCTTTGGAAATAGTTGCTAGGGCTGTTGGTAAGCTGTCAACTGCCATATCTTCGCTGACCATTACCTTCTGTAAGAAATCTCTCAATGCATCCTGATGAAGGGTAGATCTTTTGATCAGCTCCAGCATAGATATTTTAGCGGGCACTTGATCCAGATGATGCAGCAAGTCATATTGAGTACCCGATAGAGGTTCAGTTTCTGCCTGCTCGACTGTTGGCTGAGAGGACTGGGGGTTGGAATTGGTAGGGTAATTCCGATGGAACATCTTCCCGCTTCTTAAGGCGCAACTTGTAGCGGCCGCGGCATCGGTGGATAGTATGATGGGCCCTGCGGGGTGGAGGAGCGGTGTAGGCTGTGTGGGGGAGATGATTTGGTGGGGTGTAAGGTTAGTGATGGTGGTGAGTGGTGGTGAGCGGATGATGGGTGAAGGATTGATGGAAGGCGGGACGGTGATGGTGGATGGTACGGATGGAGGGAGTGTTGGTGGAGGAGTCAAGACATGTGATAGGTTAGGTGATGGCGTGATGAGGGTGGCAGAGGTAAATGGCGAAGGGTATGACGGAGTGGTGGGTGGTAGTAAATTTGTTGGAGCGGGCGTAAACGGGAGGACCAGTGGAGCGGATATTGGGTGTGAAGGAAGGATGAAGGAGGGGGTAAGAGGATTGCGGTGGTTGTGGTGGAGGGCCATGATTTGCGGTGTGGCGCCATCGTCATCAAAAGACCACTCGGCACTAGGGGCCTGGGGTTGAACTACGTTCACTTGAGCCGGTGCAGGCGGCTGAGGTTGCTGTAGAGCAGGCAGATGATTTGGCATCGAATTTTGATGGATCCTCAGATCCTGAGCCTGTTGTAGTTGCTGTTGTGGTAGTGGCTGCTGTGGCTATGGTGCTTGTTGCTGCTGTGCTTGGTGCCTCGGCTGCTGCCCTCTTTTCTCCTTGATTTCAACAATGGCCTGATGCATCGCGGCCCAATCGATTCTTTGTCCCTCATGGAGATCGTATACCATATCCCAGAACTGATAACATCCTTCGATAGTGTGGCCTAGCTACCTATGGAACATGCAATATTTCGTCTAATCAACGGCTGGGTTCCAGTTAGGCCGTTCCGGAGGAAGTTGAATTGCATTCACCGACATAAGAGCCGAGAAGATATCCGTGAGGGTCTCTGGCAGTGGAGGATATTGTGCCCTCTTGGGAGCCGGGCGCTTGTTGTTCGGATTGTTGTTATAGCCGTTGGGTGGAGGGACATTATGGAATTGCGGAGGTGGTGGTTGTTGCTGCGGAGTGATGAAGGTGTTTTGTGGAATGGTGAAGGCGGGCGGAGGGTTTTATGGAGCGGCTTGAAAGTTCTGTGAAGCGGTATTTTGTGGAGTGCGGGGGTTTTGGGGGAAGCGGAATGGTGCGGCTTAGAATGGAAAGGCAACGGCTTGTACCTGTTCGTTTGTCTGGACCCCCTCGGTAACCGGTCCTTGTGGTTTCTTGTGATATTTGGGCTTTTGGTTTTCAAATAGGGCGTGTATGGGAGAATCCTTGAACTGGGTTTGTATGAAGCGCACCCGACTGTAGAGTTGATGCATGTTAGCTATATCATTCATCGCTAGGATGTTAGCTATATCATTCCGGAATGTGGCCAGGCACTCTAGCAGCCATCTGTCTCCACCTGTCTGCATAAGTGGCGAACTCCTCATCTGGCTTCATCTTCTCGGCTACTAGATCTGTAAATGAGTATTCCGGGCCGACCCTGTCTTGGAACCGCTGGATAAATTTGTCCTTTACTACCTTAAAACTTTCAGCTTCTTCTAGCGGCAAAGAGTAGAACCACTCCAGAGCAACACCATCCAAAGATCGGCGGAATAAGTACGCCATAAGGCGATCATCATATTGGAACTGAGCCGACTCGTACCGAAAATCCCTCACATGAATGAAGGGATTACCGTTCCCATCGTACTTGCGGTAGTTAGGGAGTTCTGATTGTGGGGGGAACCAAATATTCTGGAAGCTCGGGACAGGAACATTTGCCAAAGATTGCGGGCCAACCCGCTTCTGGAGGAAATCGAGTTGTTGCTGCATGGCGGCCCATTTGTCAAGCAAATCCTGCTCTCGGGAGGGAGCAGGGGTAGTGAAGGACGCTGATTGAATTTGAGGAGCAGATGGAACGATTGCGACAGAAGGTGGAAGCCCATGAGCAGGAGTGGAGGGATGAACAGTAGAGATGGGGGGCCCATAAGAAGGATATTGGGCCTGAGATTGGCCCAGATTAGAATGGGCTTGAGCCACCCCTTGCCGAGGGTGCAAGAAATCGGAAGGGCCCATGAGAACTTACGAAGCTACCGGAGTAGATACGTGATGATCCATTTGAACAAAAGAGGGGATGGGCGACTTTCCCTTATCGAAGGATTGTTGGGCCGAATTGGAAGACTGACCCGTTTCCATGCCCGCGAAAGTGATGGTCCGTGGTTGGACCGGGGTGAGATCAATTGGAGTGGGCTGAATGGGAAGCCCAACAATGGAAGGATTGGATTGATTTTGGATGATGGTAGAAGGAGATGCGTTGGACCCTTGCATGGCCTGATAAAGAGCTTGGAGTTGAGCCGGATCCAGTTGGGCCATCATCTGAAGGACGGAGCCCGCGGAAGGAGTGGAGAAAGAAGGGGTGGCTTGACCACCTTCCATGGAAGTGGAGGATAGAAGGGGGGCAGTCCCCTCTCCAGAAGAAAAGGAGGTAACCCTGGGAGGGTTTTCAAGAAGCCCTTGAGGAAGGGAGTCCTCTTGGGAACGGGGAGGATTAAAGGATGCCATGGTGGACTCGAAAAGAGGATTGGAGTAGGACTTGAAGAAGGAATTGACTTGAGGAGATGAGTCGGACGGACGAAAACAACTCCACATGCAACGGACAACCTTGACAAAATGCAAACAAACAACACAACCAATCACGCAATAAGTAACCTGATGTGACACAACCTCGGACTTAGTCAAACAAGCACATCTAAGCATCCAAATGGGCCTTAATGGGCCACCGCTCTCTTCGTTGCACTCTATTCCCGGGGTGACTATGTGATACCAAGGGTGACTTATGGGAATGGACCCTTGCTGGTAGAGGGCCAGCAAGGCCAAGAATTGATTCCCCAAGGTTGGTTGCCCAATTCGATTGGGGCCGACAAAGTGCACTCGGGCACCGGGTCACACTAACCCACGGCGATCACTCTAAGTCATGGACTTGAGGATCGGGCGCTCCTCACGAATTCAGCGGTGCATGAATCAAATATTGAGAGAGCTACACTAGGTGAGCAAGGAAGAGACACTTACTCGACCGGTTTGAAGAAACCGGTCCCGGTCGGAGACGAGGGCGAGCGGGGAGGCGGTGGTTCCCCACACGCCGCGGCGGTGTCGCTTGACCTGCCAAACCACTTACAAAACTACTCCTCTCGCAGGAGGGGGGATCTTGGGGTAGGGGTTAATATGATACATTCAAACACTACCACCACGTAGGGTGGGGCCTTCAGCCGGCCAAGCGGGGAGGGGTTGGTGGACCGAAACGAAGAGAAATGAGAACTAGGGAAGTTGCAGCTTCAATCTGGAATTCTGGATAGGGGGTCGCTGTGATGGCTATGTCGGGCTTGTCCGGACTCCAAATTGATCGAAACCAGCTCCTGAAGCTTCCTGACTGGAAGAGGTGGACTCCAGAATTTTTGGGGAAGCTCAGACGGTCGGAGGTGGCTGCACCAGCAACAGGAAGTAGCCTCCTCTGTCTGGCCGCAGGTACTGTCTGGACTGTAACAGCAAGTTGCAGAAGTGACTGAGCGCCCTCCCGAGCTCCGATCAGCATGAAACCAGCGGCATCATCTTCGTGGTCGAGGTAGCTTTCAGAAAGAGGTGACGGAGATGCATTCAGAGGTCGAGGATGGCCGAGGCACCCAGAAGAGTGGGTACTGGTCGGATTAGATAGCAGAAAACAGAACTAGATAGATCGGGGGAGAAAATTTGTAACTTCTTCCTCCGGTGGCCGAACGGGGTTCTGTTTCTTGATCTTGAAAGATGACCGGTAGAGGAAGAACTTTGATGAAGGGGCTTCAGCCTGAATCCGCTGGGGTTTGTCGTGGCAGAAGGATCTTCCACGCTCTGGTCCAGGATGAAGACCTCTCTGCGCACTGTTGGGAGAATGGCTCTATCTGGCAGCTCCGAGCTCCGATCATGTTGATTCCACCTCGCCTGCGAAGTAGACTGGAAGGCCTTTCCAGAAAGGTAGGCCACGCCTTCTGAAGAACTAGGATGAATCCGTGGTTGACGCTGCAACAAGGGCTGTTCTGCAGATCTGCACAGCTCCAACCTACTAGAAGAAATGAGAGGGAGATATGGCTTCTTTGGTGGAGGGAAATGGTAGGAATGACCTAAGGGAGAGTGGGGGCTCTTGTGGGGTGGAGAAGGGAGCTAATGGTGATGGGGAATGAGGTGGAGAATGGCTGGAAGCAAGTGCTAGCAGGTGGAGGAGGAAGAGCTACGAATTTGGGGAAGGTGGGTGAGAGGAGAAGGTGAGGGGGGCACAAGTGAGTGGAGGGAAGGGTGGATTTCAAATTCAAAAGGTCTTGGAAGGTGGGTGATTATGTTGGGAAGTGGAGTGCTTGCATTGGAATGGGGTAGATTTGGTTGGAAGGTGAGGAAGGTGTTGGAATGGGGAGACTTCTACCTAAGAACTAGGGAGTGGAGTAATGGAGGCCATGGGGAAGTGGAGGGCATTAAAGGAGGTGGTTGGAGGTTGGAAGTGGATGGGAGGAGGGAGGAGAGAGAAGGAAATTCGGATTTGGGGTTGGAGGAGAGAGAAAGAGGGGTGAAATAGAGAGATTAAGAGGGGAATGGGTGGGGAATCTCTCCCCTAGGGTCTCTCACCCAAAAACTAGAGGAATCACTCCAATTTTGAACTCAAATGGCAAGTTTAACTCAAAAGGATGTAATCATTCATTAACTTCAAATGAGGGGAATGGGGTCCTATATATAGGCAACCCACTCTTTACAATAAGTCCCTGACAAAATAAACAACTACAAATAACCAAGGGGGTTGGGAGTGCTAATGGGCCTAGTCCAACGAATGGGGCCCAATAGCTTACATTAGACATCATGATGATACCAAACATAGGAAAATAAGTGCTAGACTTAGGGAAATGACTCAAATAAAATGGAAATACATCAAAATGACTCAAAGGAAAACTACAAAATGGATAAGGGGCCTTAATAGAGTGAGGCCCAAACTCAACTAGCTTCTGAATGTGAAGAAGTGGACCCGAGCCAAAGGGAGTCGTGGGTGATGCCTCCATCAAATCCCCTGGGCCGCAAAGAGCTCGACTGCGTCGAGTAAGGGTCCATCCGGCTAAGGTACCGCTCGAGGAGATCTGGATCCAATCGCTGTAGGTCCTCCCGACTTACCCATGAGTCTTCCAACGGAGGCCGATCCTTCCACCTGACGAGATAGCGCTCATAGACCTTGCTCCGGGTGGTAGTGACCTGCTCATCCAATATTTGTTCAATGCGATCACGCTGAGCTCTTTTGGCTAGTGGACTCTCCTCTCGGGTGGGTGCTCTCTCAAAGGAGGGAGTGGGCTCGATCTCCTCACTAGGTCTCACCGTGGGGCCCTTGTAAGACACTAAGTCGGCAACATTGAATGTAGGACTTACCCCATAATCCTCGGGGAGATCTAATTCATAAGCATTCGCACCAATACGCCTCAAGACCTGGAAGGGCCCAGTCCCACGTGGTCTCAACTTGGAGTTGGCTCCTGGGGAGAGCCTCTTCGTCCTTACCATCACAAAGTCACCCTCTTGGAACTCTAAGTGACGCCGGTGAGAGTCAGCCAACCTTTTATAAGCCTCATTTTTTATGCTAATGTGCTTGCGGATTTCCTCATGCAATTTTGTGAGTGCTGATCTTCTAGTGGTTATGGGTGGACCTGGACAACCATATATAGACCATTTATGCCATGATGCCATATGGACCTTGATGAGCCTTGGTGGGCCGGGACAACCATATGTGGACTTATCATGCAATGTTGTCATATAGACTTTGGTGGGCTTAGGTGGACCGGGGCAACCATATGTGAATCTATCATGCAAAGTGGTGATGCATGTCGGGGGACCCGGACATCCGTAGATGCCTTTGATATGCTTAAGACCCATGATGAATGAAGGTGGACCACTACATCCAAATTTGGACCACTCATGCTTTCTACTTGACATGTGGGTGATATGAATGAATGGACCCAACATAGTGTTCATGCCAAGGGGTGTGGAAAGCCTAGACACATGCATACTTTTCCCAAAAGTGACTTCCATGTGTATAGGGGTGGGACAACCTTTGAATTCCCATTGGAACGGATCGAATGGATCTAAGAAGGTGGTCATCATGGGGTGGGGCACAACTTTATTACCTAGGGATATGTGGCCCAAGGTCTTGGCTCCCAAGGTGTAACCCGGGTCATGGATGAGATTGGTTTGGCCCAATATGATGGGTGAGGGTAGGAAAGGGTGGGTGGTGGGTAAGATGGTTGGGTTACATGGGGAACTAGACTCCCATAGGAAGGGATCAAAGGGGTCGTAGAAAGGTCTTCCTAGAGGGAGGCACTCTATGTCTTCAAGGTTCCCAAATTGTGAGTCATCCTCCTCCAAGGTAAGTGGGCCAAGTTTTCTAGTGGGTTGGCCGAACAAAGTGTTTGGGATCTTAATGGGTGGGTATAGGAAGGGATCGAAGGGGTCATGGTAAGGGTCACCTAAGGAGAGGAACCCTAGGTCCTTTTGGTCCTCACAACCCCTTGATGGTGGATTCTCCTCCTCTAGTAAAGTGATCGGGCCAAAGTTTTTGGTGGGATGGTCGGCCATGAATGGAGGACTAGGCTTTCTACCCGAGATAAGAAGCTCTAAATCGAGGAGAAGGTTGGGCTCATCGGGTGTAGGGAGGAATAGAAGGAGGTCACTAGTGTAGCAACCAATGGTGCAAATCGAGGTGATAGACCCTATGCATAGGTGTAGGAGGCCAAGGCTCTTAGGTGGTTTGGCCATAGGGGTCAACATGCTAGTGAACTCAATTTGCCATGCTACGCCCTTAAGAAGATTCTCTAAGGTTTCCACTTGGTAGGATGTTTGGATTATGGTGTGATAGGAGTTAATGGGTGCAATGGGAATGTTTTTCTCCATGGGTGGGTAAACATAGGACACGATGGGGTGAAGTGGTCTCTCCTTTAGCCATCTAGCTAGGGGCCCATCTATGATTATGGTGCTATTTGTGAAGGCTTGTGGCTCTTGGGGGTCCAAGCTAGGGGACATTTGTGATTCTTCCTTACCACGGATATGAACTTGGGTTTCCTCAATGATGGGGATGGGTTCATCTACTCCCATGTGGATGGTTGTGGTCTCCTTTCTCAAGGGAATGGGAAGGTCTATTGGGGGTGGGGTGATGATGGTTGGTGCATGGTGTACCCGGGGTGGTGGGTGATGGGAAACTTTGGCTTGGATAGGGAGGGGAAGTAGTGGAAGCCTAGGACTTTGGACTTTTGGGGTAGGGAGTGGGAGATGGGTTGGTTGGGGTGGCTTGGGTTGATTGGTTTTGGGGGGAATGTCCTTTTTCGGGGACAAGGGAGGGGTGGTGGTGGGGACCAAGGGGTTTTGTGGGGTAGGGGTTTGGTGGGAGCTTCTGGATTGGAGGGTGGTGACAATCATGGGCCTAGGTGGAGGGGTGGACACGGTGTCCACTTGGTTTTGAATGGTGAGGGTTGGTTGAGTGGTGGTCATCATGGAGGGGATTGGGTCGATTAGGGTCTTGGATTGACCGGGTGGGGATGATGGAGTTGAAGTGCTCCTTGGACTTTGGTGATTTGAGTAGGAGGGAGAGGGTTGGAGAGTGTAGGGTTTTCTAAGCTCGGTCTTCATCTCATCCCAAGTGCTAATTGGAGCCTCCCTACGGATCTTTCTCAAACCTTCCACAACTAACCAATGAGTTTTAGCTTGTTTGGAGAGGTGTGCCTTGGCTAGCCTCATTCTCCTTTCTTCGTTCAAGGGGAAACTTTTAAAGAATTGGTCGAGAGAAATCTCCCAATCTAGGTAAAGACTTGGGCTATTGGATCCATCAAAGGGGGGGGGTTTTAATTTTCAAGTGTTCTAAAAATATGGTTTCTAGATTTCCCCAAAGGTCACTCTCATTTACTCTTGGTGCACGGCTATTTCCTTCAAGTCGGTCGAGTCGAGACATGATATCTTCAAGCCGATTAAGGACATTAGGTAGGGCTTCTATGATAGAGGTGTTGCTACCCACTTTGTTGGTAATGGAACTTCCATGAGGATTTGGGCTTCTTGGGAAAGTTGATGGGGATGGATATGACGGGTATGAAGCGGCCATTCTAGTGGACATGGGAGATGCAACTGAGGACTCTAAATGCATAAAAATGGCCTAGGACCAACTTGATAGAGACAAGTTGTGAACTTGTTCTGATACCACTTGATGTGACACAACCTCGGACTTAGTCAAACAAGCACATCTAAGCATCCAAATGGGCCTTAATGGGCCACCGCTCTCTTCGTTGCACTCTATTCCCGGGGTGACTATGTGATACCAAGGGTGACTTATGGGAATGGACCCTTGCTGGTAGAGGGCCAGCAAGGCCAAGAATTGATTCCCCAAGGTTGGTTGCCCAATTCGATTGGGGCCGACAAAGTGCACTCGGGCACCGGGTCACACTAACCCACGGCGATCACTCTAAGTCATGGACTTGAGGATCGGGCGCTCCTCACGAATTCAGCGGTGCATGAATCAAATATTGAGAGAGCTACACTAGGTGAGCAAGGAAGAGACACTTACTCGACCGGTTTGAAGAAACCGGTCCCGGTCGGAGACGAGGGCGAGCGGGGAGGCGGTGGTTCCCCACACGCCGCGGCGGTGTCGCTTGACCTGCCAAACCACTTACAAAACTACTCCTCTCGCAGGAGGGGGGATCTTGGGGTAGGGGTTAATATGATACATTCAAACACTACCACCACGCAGGGTGGGGCCTTCAGCCGGCCAAGCGGGGAGGGGTTGGTGGACCGAAACGAAGAGAAATGAGAACTAGGGAAGTTGCAGCTTCAATCTGGAATTCTGGACAGGGGGTCGCTGTGATGGCTATGCCGGGCTTGTCCAGACTCCAAATTGATCGAAACCAGCTCCTGAAGCTTCCTGACTGGAAGAGGTGGACTCCAGAATTTTTGGGGAAGCTCAGACGGTCGGAGGTGGCTGCACCAGCAACAGGAAGTAGCCTCCTCTGTCTGGCCGCAGGTACTGTCTGGACTGTAACAGCAAGTTACAGAAGTGACTGAGCGCCCTCCCGAGCTCCGATCAGCACAAAACCAGCGGCATCATCTTCGTGGTCGAGGTAGCTTTCAGCAAGAGGTGACGGAGATGCATTCAGAGGTCGAGGATGGCCGGGGCACCCAGAAGAGTGGGTACTGGTCGGAGTAGACAGCAGAAAACAGAACTAGATAGATCGGGGGAGAAAATTCGTAACTTCTTCCTCCGGTGGCCGAAAGGGGTTCTGTTTCTTGATCTTGAAAGATGACTGGTAGAGGAAGAACTTTGATGAAGGGGCTTCAGCCTGAATCCGCTGGGGTTTGTCGTGGCAGAAGGATCTTCCACGCTCTGGTCCAGGATGAAGACCTCTCTGCGCACTGTTGGGAGAATGGCTCTATCTGGCAGCTCCGAGCTCCGATCGTGTTGATTCCACCTCGCCTGCGAAGTAGACTGGAAGGCCTTTCCAGAAAGGTAGGCCACGCCTTCTGAAGAACTAGGATGAATCCGTGGTTGACGCTGCAACAAGGGCTGTTCTGCAGATCTGCACAGCTCCAACCTACTAGAAGAAATGAGAGGGAGATATGGCTTCTTTGGTGGAGGGAAATGGTAGGAATGACCTAAGGGAGAGTGGGGGCTCTTGTGGGGTGGAGAAGGGAGCTAATGGTGATGGGGAATGAGGTGGAGAATGGCTGGAAGTAAGTGCTAGCAGGTGGAGGAGGAAGAGCTACGAATTTGGTGAAGGTGGGTGAGAGGAGAAGGTGAGGGGGGCACAAGTGAGTGGAGGGAAGGGTGGATTTCAAATTCAAAAGGTCTTGGAAGGTGGGTGATTATGTTGGGAAGTGGAGTGCTTACATTGGAATGGGGTAGATTTGGTTGGAAGGTGGAGGAAGGTGTTGGAATGGGGAGACTTCTACCTAGGAACTAGGGAGTGGAGTAATGGAGGCCATGGGGAAGTGGAGGGCATTAAAGGAGGTGGTTGGAGGTTGGAAGTGGATGGGAGGAGGGAGGAGAGAGAAGGAAATTCGGATTTGGGGTTGGAGGAGAGAGAAAGAGGGGTGAAATAGAGAGATTAAGAGGGGAATGGGTGGGGAATCTCTCCCCTAGGGTCTCTCACCCAAAAACTAGAGGAATCACTCCAATTTGAACTCAAATGGCAAGTTTAACTCAAAAGGATGTAATCATTCATTAACTTCAAATGAGGGGAATGGGGTCCTATATATAGGCAACCCACTCTTTACAATAAGTCCCTGACAAAATAAATAACTACAAATAACCAAGGGGGTTGGGAGTGCTAATGGGCCTAGTCCAACGAATGGGGCCCAATAGCTTACATTAGACATCATGATGATACCAAACATAGGAAAATAAGTGCTAGACTTAGGGAAATGACTCAAATAAAATGGAAATATATCAAAATGACTCAAAGGAAAACTACAAAATGGATAAGGGGCCTTAATAGAGTGAGGCCCAAACTCAACTAGCTCCTGAATGTGAAGAAGTGGACCCGAGCCAAAGGGAGTCGTGGGTGATGCCTCCATCATAACCAAACTCGAATGTTTTTAGAAAAAGATGTAAGTGATAAAAGGTGAAGACACTCAAAGTCAACCAAGTTGTTTTAAGATGATGCAACACAATTCTTGTGATTTCTCCTTTGGAACCTTAGTGAATTGATTGAAATGTGCTCTCAACAATGGGTTCCTAGCAGGAGATGGGTATGGGACTTGGTTTGACTCTAAGTGTAATCACTACTCACTTATGCAACCCTAGACATGGGGTGGGAAAGGTACAACCAGCCCGGTGTCTGTGTGGGAATCCACGGCTCGCGGGGACTTATGGAGGTCCCTGGTGTGATTTCCTAGTCGGCCCCAAGGAATATGGAGACGAGAGGTCCGCACACCAAGGTAGGAAAATGCAGTCTAGGATATGAAAGGATGAATGGTCCTATGTGCACCGGAGTGCATGCAAAGTCTAGCCTAAAATCTAGCAATCAACGATGCACACAATGATATGGAGATATGAAACAAAGCAAGGAGGAAGTCAAGTATCACCCAAGCAAACAAGTCACAGCAGAAACTGCGGAAATAAATGCACCTGGGGCGTACCTGTCTGGAGTATAACGGTCTAGGAACCCTGCGTCAGAAGAAAATAACGGTCGAATGCCAGACCGCCAGAAATAATATAACGCAGGGAGCTAGGACCGTCAAATGAGCCAGAAAACCAAAATCAACCAGAAGTAGCAGGAAAAACCGTGAAAGCTCTCAGCAGAACAGATGTGGCGGTCTAATGCCCCTGCGTCAGAGGACTGTAACGCAGGGACACAGGGCCGTCAGAGCACTCAGAGAAACAAGATTAACCGGAAATAAGGGGAAAACGGGAGGGGACAACACAAGAGATGATGGCAGGTTTAACAGAAATCAAAAGCACGATTGGCACAAGCTGTCCCACCGTGATCGCCAAAAAAATTATATGTTGATTTTACTTTGCTTATCTATCTTCTTCTTCTTGGGGGGTCTTGTGTAGAGGATGAGATGACAAGCAAGTAATCAAAGATCTGCTCTTAACCTATGCACATGTGATCATGAACCTAGGCAATCAAAGCTAGCTCTAGCATGGGCATGCTATCTCAATCAAACTAAGCTAAGGAAAAGGAAAACACACGCCGGGGCGTGGAGCAAAGAGTAAATGAAAACACACCGCGAGGGGTGGAACAAGCAAGGAAATAAAAGATATGCAATGAAGGAGAAAGATAATGCCCAATACCAGGGAAAATCGTGATCGCCACCAAAGTAAAACAAGCCAAAGACCTGAAAATACCTTGGAAATAGGTGGATGAAGCACCCGCCCACGGGAGAGAAAACCAAAGAGAACCTGCAGGTCAGCTAGAAGTAACGGCCAGAACCCTGTGCGTCACTTGAAAGTGACGGTCGCTCGATAGACCGTTGGAAGACTCTGACGCGCCTGCACAAGGCCGTCGTAATACCTGCAGTAGCAAAGTGTGGATCCTTTTAACTCCAACTCTTCCAGCCGGCTAGAAGACTTGGGCCTCGCCCTAGTGAACCTGTAAACCTGCCAAAGAAGTGGAAAACAAGAACAAAACAACCCAAATTAGCCCTTTCAATAATATAGCATCAATTCTTCAATAAACAAAATATCATCAACATGAGAGGGAAATACCGGGGAGTTTTGGTTTTTTAACCCCTCTGGGCGTTTTAAAAGATTAGGAGGATGTTTAGGTGATGAAAACCAGTGAAAAACGTGGAGAAAGGAGAGAAATAATGCTTATGATGAAAGGGAGATCGAATGGAAACTCAATATGCAATTATGAACTTTAGAACCAAAGGAACCAATACTCCCTTCACCAGGCAGCAAACGAACGTGAGAAGCACTTCTCCTTGATCAAATGTGTCTCTAGAATGCGGCAGCAGTTCGACGCAAACTCCAGATCTTCCCCCCCTTTGGCCATGAAGTTAAGGGTTCTATTTATAGACCCCCAAACTCTCAGGTCGAGCAGAGGATAATCCGGCAAGAGAAAGGGATAACTCTTAGCAAATCCTTGAAGATAATATCACTAAGAGTCCATAGAATCAAACAGAAGGTCCTGAGAATCAGATTTGAAAGAGATATCGTCAATCCAAGTTCTTATCTCGACCACGGAGTAGCAGAGAAAAGGCCTGAACTGCCAGGACTCTCTGAAGGAATTAACGGCTGCACGACAGACCGCCACTTGGAAATAACGCACCAAGGATCGTCCGTTACTTTCAATCTTATCCCTAAAAGATAAGATCAATAGGGAGAAGGTCAAAGCAATAAGACTCTGTGAAGAAAGCAACGGCCAAGGCATAGGGCGTCACAATGAAACAACGGCTGCACGACAGACCGTTATTATCAACGTGTAAGCCAAAAGATAAAGATTTGAAACGAGACCTTAAGCTTCAGGACTCTTCAAAAGAGTAACGGCCCAGGACCCACTCGTTATAAAGAAACAACGCTCCTGGAGCAGACCGTTATTATCAATGAAGTTCAAAAAAGAAGTGAAGGTTCTGCTAAGCCTTAGCCAAATGAAATGCCACAAAAAGCCACATCCAATCAAGGAAAAAGACCAAAGAAATAGGCTCCAAATCAATCAAGGAGACTCAATGAAGAGTGAATTATTCGGAGCATCATGTAGAATGAACAAGGAGATGACCCGACTTATTGGTCATAAAACGGGTGTCAACACCCGTCACCAGCAAACCAGAGGTTGAAGACCTCTCTTCCTTCAGACCAGGAGGGACCCCTGGACTTGCAACCCACAAGCCCAGAACCGGAGACGAATCTCCCTTCCTCCAAACCAGGAGGGAACCTACAAGTAGCACCCAGCTACTTGCAACCGGAGATAGCAATCTTCCTTCTCCTGAACCAACAGGAGGGACCCCGACCTCTCTATAGAGTATCGAAAAGACAAGATATCAAATGAAAAAGAAAACAGAAAATAGAGTCACAGCGACTTAAAGCTATAAATGAAATACAAGGAATGTGGCTCTCGTAGGAGCTGACTGGATTGGATCTGATCCAAAGTCCAGTAGGCAGATCTTCAACTAAAGCTTCTTTCTTCTTCTTCATGAGCCCTCTCTCTTTCTCTTTTTCTTCTTCTTCTGGATCTCTCGATCTCTCTACTACTCTCTGGCTCACTCTTCTTCTTTCTTCTTCAGCTGCTCTCACTCTCTTTCTTTCTCCTTTTCTTCTTCTTCTCTGTTCTCTGTATCGTGGAGGCACTCACTCCTCTTCTGCTTTTCTCGATGGCTCACTGCTCATCGATCCTCTTTGTCAGCCGATGGAGGAAGCTCCATATTTATACCACCAGCAGGCATCTAGGGCGTGAGCTCTCGACGATTCCTGCCCAGAAGGTTCGGTCCACGTGTCAGCATCTCAGCCTTTAGGATCACGTGCCAGTCTTAATAACCTCGTCCATTAATCCTGTTAGATAATCAGTCGTAGACAATATTAGAAGGGTGTACAGAGTTGCTACTTAAAGAGCGTTGAAAGAACAAGCCATAGCAATGTATAGACTTAAGCGTTTCTGTGCATGACAGAACCAATGTACAGACTTGCTTTCTGAACGATGCACACAAGTAGTGTATGGACTTAATAGCACATGCTACAGTATGCATATGGTGAAGTGTGTACATTGACGATGAATGCTCAGCAAAGCCAAACCGAGTGTGTAGACTCAGCCAAGCCAAACGAATGTGTAGGCTCTGCGTAACACTGTATAGACTTGCTCATATGATAACAGCAGAATGTGCAGACTTGAAGGACTTTCAGCTCGTGCAAAGAATGGCGATGTATAGACTTAGACAAGCACACAATGGAACAATGTATAGACTTGGCCCAACAAACAATGTATGGACTTGCGTGAATGCAACAGTAATGTTTAGACTTGCTCCAAGCTCAAGGCATAGTACGATGTACAGACTTGACGTTGAAAGCTTGAAGGCACAGGACGAAGTACAGACTTGGTCTCTAGACCATGGGCTGTACAGACTTTGAAAGAACGATGGCCAAGACGATGGGGGAGATGATCGGATGTACAGACTTTGCTTCGTGCAACAGAGCAATGTATAGACTTGCCTAAGACGCAGCATGAGACGCTGCCAGACTGTACAGACTTCGAGTGAGACAAGACGCTGAACAATGTATAGACTTGAGGAATTGAAGCCAATGTACAGACATGTCGAATAGCTCAGCATTGTATAGACTTGGCGAACCACGGTCCAATGTATAGACTTGAAGCCTAAAGAACGAGTGTTTAGACTTTGAAGCAAACGCCAGGTAAACGATGTGTAGACTTGGCCAGAAAACGTAGGGAAAGGTATGAGTGTATAGACTTGGCCAAACGTAGGGAAAGGTGAGGAGTGTATAGACTTGGCTTCACTTCGAACAGCCACAGTGATGTATAGACTTGGCCTTTGAGATGAGGCTGTACAGACTTTGTATGAAAGCTTGAACAGGCTTTGGCTGTACAGACTAGGCAACCTTCAACTCACTACGATGTACAGACTCTGAAGAATAGTAGCCAGTGTATGGACTTTGAATTGTTTGAATGGGAGAATGTGTAGACTTTAAGAGAAGGCAACTGAACACTGTACAAACTTCCAACGTACAGACTTCATATGAACACCAATGTACAGACTTCCAATATGAAGGCTGTAGACACGCCAAAATTGACGTTACTGTGAGTGCATCTCGTATTACCTTGTAATGCCTCAATTTGACCCTCCAATTAACTTTGTTTGAGTTATTTTCCCCAATTTTCTTCGATTTCTCCCCTTTTTTTTCCTTTTCTTATTTTTTCCTATTTTTCTGGATTTTTTGGGCAGTTTTCTCTATTTTTTGGATTTCACGACTTGAAGTGGGGCGTGTTTTAATTAACGGCCTGGTCTGAGGCGCGTTTTGAAGAAAGGACGACTAGAGGCAAAGGCGTCAGTTTCTGGAATTTTCTGGTTTCCAAAACAGAAAAATAAGAATTAACGACCCTCCTTGGGTCGTGTTTTTAAATAACGCCTCTCCCTCAGGCGTCTCTTCATCATTTTTAAATACAGAAAGTTTTTATTGCTAAAATTAAATCAGTGAATTAATGCCTTTATCCCAGTCGTGATTTCAATTAACGCCTTGACCAAGGTCGTCAATTCTTGTTCAATTCCGAACTCTAGCGGCACCCCTTCCTTTCCTCACTTACACTCCTTTTTCACTTGCGAGAGGGTTCCTATGGCTTCCTAATATTGAAAGGACACTTGGAGGAAGGATCCCCCTTTCCATCCTACCAAAACTAAGTTTTCTAATTTTTTTATGGAATTAATTCTGAATTTCCCTTCCTTTCCTCATTTAACCTCCTTTTCCACTTGGGAAAGGGTTCCTATGACTTTCCAAGGTTGAAGGGACACTTGCCTAAGGTTTATCTCTTCCAAATCTAACTAAAACATGTTTTCTTATTTTCTCTTGGAATTAATTCCGAATTTCCCTTCCTTTCCTCATTTAACCTCCTTTTCCACTTGGGAAAGGGTTCCTATGACTTTCCAAGGTTGAAGGGACACTTGCCTAAGGTTTATCTCTTCCAAATCCAACTAAAACATGTTTTCTTATTTTCTCTTGGAATTAATTCTGAATTTCCCTTCCTTTCCTCATTTATCTCCTTTTCCACTTGGGAAAGGGTTCCTATGACTTTCCAAGGTTGAAGGGACACTTGCCTAAGGTTTATCTCTTCCAAATCCAACTAAAACATGTTTTCTTATTTTCTCTTGGAATTAATTCTGAATTTCCCTTCCTTTCCTCATTTAACCTCCTTTTCCACTTGGGAAAGGGTTCCTATGACTTTCCAATGTTGAAGGGACACTTGCCTAATGTTTATCTCATTCCAAATCCTACTAAAACATGTTTTCCTAATTTCCCTTGGAATTAATTATGAATTTCAACCCTATAAATAGAATCTCTCTCTCCCTTGTGAAAAAAAAAAGATCAATTCAAGAGGAGGTGCTGCCGGACCAAAGGCTCAAGGAGGAAGACTCCCATGCACCTAAAAGCTTCATCCATGGAGTTCTTCTTCTTCTATTGAAGATTTGAAGCCTCTACATCCATGGAGTTCTACATCATCTTCTTCCTCCATTGAAGATCTTCATCCTAGCTTGAAGCCAAATTGGAGAAAACCACTAAGCTTTCCCCTCCTATCTCTTATTTTTACTTTAGTTAATTGCATGCATCATATCATTTTTTCTTTTATTTCTTTATTGAGATCTTCCCCTATTGTGCACTCTAGCACATCTCCATAGTGCAACACTTGCACATCTCCCTCTATTCTTCATCATACATCATCTTTTACCTACCCTTTTGCATAGGGGTTTAAAGGCCAAACACCAATAAGGTGTGTTCATATCCATGCTTTCTATGTCCATACTTACATTTAGATTTGATGCTACACATCTTGGTTTCTAATCCATGTTTGTTTATTGGTGTTTGTTAATTTTACAAGGGTAATCAATAAAGGAAAACTCTCTTCATCGGCCGGCAGATAGAAAGAGAAGGTGCACTCACAATCTCCCCCGCATTCAAGGTATTTATATCGCGATCCCTCCATTGATTATTTATTATATCCTTTGAGGTCCTCGCGTCTCTGGCGATCACATTCCCCTTAGCATCCTCTCATGATCCCCTTTTCTCCCTCTTTTCCCATTCTTCTATTCATTTTCTTTTTCCTTTTAATTGTTCTAAGTGGATTTCTTAGAATCTACAAATTGGCGATCACGGTGGGACACCTTTTATTTTTCTTTTGATTACCCTTTCCCCTTGGGCACCCACGTGTGCCATCTCCCCAATTGCACCCACGGTGCGTCTCCCTTTGTGCTCCACGTAGCACTCTCCCTATGTGATTTATCAGTTTGATAGGTTTTTAGAAATTCCATTTATCCATCTCTTTTTAAAAAAAAAAAATGATGAGCATGCTATATCCCTTGTCATGTTTGATTGCCATGATTCTTATACTGAGATTGTGAGTGTTTTTCATTTCTGTCGGTATTTTCCACTGTTTGAAGTATTGAAGTAATTAACGCCCCTCTCAGAGGCGTCTTTTATCAGTATAACGCCTCACATCAAGGCGTCTTTCACTTGAATAGCGCCTTACTGTAAGGCGTCATTTTTATTATCATTGTTTATTCGTGCTGATTACTGCCATTTGACGCCCCTGCTCCCGGGCGTCCATTCTAGAGAAAGCGCCTCACCCTAAGACGCTATTTTGCTCTGCTTGCACTATTCACAGTGACTAGCGACTGACGCTCAGATGCTATTTATTGATATAGCGACCTTTCCCAGGTCGTCATTTTGTGCTGTGTTGTTATCTGCTTGATACTGTCTGCTGCATTCATCCTTGCATTGGTTTGGGAGACCTCCTCTCCCCACACTTTTAGGAGTCACACCACCCTCTTGGTGAAGGAAGGACCCTCCATTGAGCACTCCGTCTCATTGGATCGGAAATTCCTAAACCAAGTCTCCATAAGTCCCCGCACCCGTGGATTCCCTCACGGACGCTGGGCAGGTTGTACCTTTGAAGTCCCGGGTTTAGTTGGCCTATGCATGGTGAGAGAGTGTTCCTAGTTGGCATCGGAGAAAACCACATTTGAAACTAGGTTCCCCCCTTGAGTGATCACATCAATTTACATAAAATCAATTAATTTGCCAAGGTTCAAATAAAAGAAATCAAAGGTAACCCCATCCTAGCTTGTTTGCTATCTATGTGAGCTGTTTTGATTGCACATTGAATTGTTTGGGTTACCTTGATAAGAAAGTCAACATGTTTAACTCAATTAATGTTCATGAGGGTGATCAACCTAGCACATCTTATTCCCTTCAATTTCAACATATTCATCACAACTCTCACCATAATCTTTTAAAGGGACCACGCCCTCATCTTCACGGTTTTGCCCCACCCATGGGCAAAGAATGGCGATGTATAGACTTAGACAAGAACACAATGGAACAATGTATAGACTTGGCCCAACAAACAATGTATGGACTTGCGTGAATGCAACAGTAATGTTTAGACTTGCTCCAAGCTCAAGGCATAGTACGATGTACAGACTTGACGTTGAAAGCTTGAAGGCACAGGACGAAGTACAGACTTGGTCTCTAGACCATGGGCTGTACAGACTTTGAAAGAACGATGGCCAAGACGATGAGGGAGATGATCGGATGTACAGACTTTGCTTTGTGCAATAGAGCAATGTATAGACTTGCCTAAGACGCAGCATGAGACGTTGCCAGACTGTACAGACTTCGAGTGAGACAAGACGCTGAACAATGTATAGACATGAGGAATTGAAGCCAATGTACAGACTTGTCGAATAGCTCAGCAATGTATAGACTTGGCGAACCACGGTCCAATGTATAGACTTGAAGCCTAAAGAACGAGTGTTTAGACTTTGAAGCAAACGCCAGGTAAACGATGTGTAGACTTGGCCAGAAAATGTAGGGAAAGGTATGAGTGTATGGACTTGGCGAAACGTAGGGAAAGGTGAGGAGTGTATAGACTTGGCTTCACTTCGAGCAGCCACAGTGATGTATAGACTTGGCCTTTGAGATGAGGCTATACAGACTTTGTGTGAAAGCTTGAACATGCTTTGGCTGTACAGACTAGGCAACCTTCAACTCACTGCGATGTACAGACTCTGAAGAACATCAGCCAGTGTATGGACTTTGAAGTGTTTGAACGGGAGAATGTGTAGACTTTAAGAGAAGGCAACTGAACACTGTACACACTTCCAACGTACAGACTTCATATGAACACCAATGTACAGACTTCCAATATAAAGACCAATGTACAGACTTCGAATAAGAAGACCGATGTATGGACTTCGAATATGAAGACCAATGTACAGACTTCGAATAAGAAGACCGATGTACAGACTTTGAATAAGAAGACCGATGTATGGACTTCGAATATGAAGACCAATGTATGGACTTCGCCTGAAATGCAGGAACCTGGGCGCTGTACAGACTTCAGCTAAGCAGGCCACAGGCCGATGTACATACTTGGAAGGCTTTGAAGGCAATGTACAGACTCTACCCATATGTAGACTTTGCCTAAAATGCAATGTGAGACGCTGGCTGAGACGGACGCTGTACAGACTTGTCGAATGCACTAAGACGCTGAACAAGACGGACCGATGTACAGACTTCTAAATGCTGATGGACTATGTATGGACTTGGCTTGAGATGCTGCATGAGACGATGCAGGCTGTATAGACATTAAGTCCAATCAGAAGGCTGTGCAGACTGGAGAGACAGACTAGTGTATAGACTTCAATGATGTGTGTAACAGTTCAATGTATGGACTTTGAAGATTGATGCATGTACAGTCCGTTGTACATACTTCGATTCCCAAATGCGATGTATAGACTTGAAGATCTCGGGGGGTCGACCCACTTTTGTCCCGTCAATGCATGAAGCATGGATGTATAGACTTTATGAGAAGCACACGATGGAAAGACTCTATACAGACTTCATGGCATGCAGCAATACGCTGGACGATGTATAGACTTTACATTCAATATGCATGAGACCTTGTACATGGGCTGTACAGACTTAGTGTGTGCTAGCATGTGGATGTGTGTGTTATGCAGCCAGATAAATGAATGCACAGATGCATATTACACAGTTAATCATGGATGTTCGGACATGCACCACTGTACAGACTAAAACATGAAATGCAGCTATGCTCACAGTTAAACAATGTGCTGAATGACATCATCAAAACACAAGTAAACATATATGACATCAAGATATCCAGATAACAAGCAATCTAGATAACAGTCAATTAAGAAGTGCATCAACAATAATGAAATGCACCAAAGCACACACCACACAGCCATATTTAAATGCAGCAATAATTCAGATAATATTTTCAATGAAATATTCATATGCACCACAAACAGAATTGTATGCATTCAGATGACTTATAGTGTTTGCTATCATCAAAATCACAGGGACACAACACTGCTTAGTCCATCTTCTTCCTTCACAAAGGTAGGTGGTCTCTATAACTCGGGCAAAACGCACTAATAGAAGTAGCATGCATGTAATCATGTTGACCCTTGTATTAATCCTTATGTTCCATGCGAGTTACACGCGGTTTGGTTAACATTGTTGAACGTTCTGTTTCATGTTGCATTCGTGACCAGAACAGTGGATGCGGATTAATTGGCGTCCCTTTAGGCAGGCGCTAGTTCTTGAATTAGTGTCAGGCCTACAGACGCGGATTAATGCATGCCTGTGACCCTTGACGCGAATTCTTTTTGTGTTTAAATAATTAACCTATGTCTAAAATTTTAATAACTATTGAATCATGTCCAATAAAATTGCTATGTGCATACTGCTAGAATCCTTGTATTTTTCTCCTAATTATCATGTCTTTTGATCCATGAAAACCTAGATAGGAATCAAAGTGCTACTGTTCATGCTTGTTGAACCCCGTGCATAACTTTGCTTTAAGGAATTTTGATGATGATCAAATACAATGTGACATCGTTTCATGTAAATAAATGAATGAGTAGGTTGTTGGATTTGACGTGCATTGATTTCTTTTTGAATGGTTGATTGATGCACATAGGCTTATCATTGTTAATATTTGCATGGAATCTCTTATTTCAATGCCTCTTTACTGAACAAGAATGACATGAACATAGCTGTTTGTGTTGGACTTAATTGAGAATTGAATGGATTCCAATTTACAAATGCTGGACTCAACTTGATGTGATGCAGCTGGTTCACCTAGATGACATGTTTCATCTTGTTACATGTAAAGCAGGGATACTTGTGCAGGTCAACATGAAGATATGAAATCCTCTTTGTGATTTACAGTGTGCTTTGGCTAACTTGCTTTTTCTTTGACATATGAAGAGCAGGGACAAATGTGGAGAATTGAATGGATTTGATGACAGGGTTATTTAACTGGCTATCATTAATAAAGACTGAATTGGAAGCCAATTTTGGTTGGCCTTCACCACACAAATGTGTGTTGTGAACATGAGGATGATGCCCTTGCTGTATTGTCCAACTTGAGTTCGTTCAACTGACTCCCTATGTTCAGCTAAAGTGGGCTTGTGTTCAAAGTAGATGCGCAAATGCCAAAGGTAACTTCTGTGCATAATTTTTGATTAATTAGCCTGTGAAATGGGGTAAGTTTTGTTTAATTTTTCTACTCAATATATGGTCTTTTTAGTCTCTTGATAATTGCAATCACCCCCTTGAGCCTTAGTTGCTTTTGTATTTTCCAGGCAAAAGTGTCGACTCAAGGAGTCGACACTTTGTCCTGTGTGTGGCATTGTTTCTTTGTGCAGCTTGTTATCTTTCAGAAAGCTGAAAAGAAATATCAACTCAAGGAGTCGACATTTATTTTCACCTGTTTTGTCTGGGCGGTTCTCAGGCGCTCAGGGAAGAAGTGTCGACTCCTTGAGTCGACACTTATTCCCCTGGGTTCTGTTTGAACCCTTTCCGCTGCACGGGTGACTGGAGGTGTCGATTCAAGGAGTCGACACTTTCCGACGATTGGAATTCTCGCCGGTTCGTGTGGGCTCGATGCCCTAAATTGGTTCCCCTCTTTTTGTGCCCCTCTGTGATTGGTCCAAGGGAGAATATCCCTTCCACGTGGCCCTTCGTTCCTTGAGCTATATAAGGTTTGAGATAGGAGTATTTTGAAGGTAGTGAAAGGGGTTTAAACATCTTATCCGATTTGGGGCTTTTGCAGGGTGAGCACAGCCGCTGCTCTTCTTCCTCCTCTCCAGGTTCATCTGGCATGAAGAAGACGATTAAGATTGGGAGATGGCATCGTCCAGCATCTTGGAGTGATACCTGCAGCTGGTTCAACAAGGGGAGGAGAGAAACCAAAAGCAAGTGGAAGAAGATGGAGTCCGGTCTAGGTGGATGGCTACTACATCATCCTCCCACCGTTGAAAGCTTCAACGAAGACATGTCCAAGGGCTTCATCCATAAGGAGACAAACGGATATTTCCTTGCTTCCCCTCTTTGTAGTTGCTATATGATCAGTTTTGTTGAGCATGTATTGAATATCTGATTCTCTATCTCTGAACTCTGAATAGTTGTGTGTGTGTATGGTGCTACGTCTCCATGTGAGGACTCAGTGCGGGGTGAGCTCCCCGTGTTCGTGTGTGTGTGCGCGCTACGTGGCAGCGTCTTGAGGCTAGGCCTCGTGTGTGGATTGCTACGAAAGCAACATGTGTGGTGTTGAGGTTCGTTCCCGTGTTGCTACTTTTGTAGCGTGTAGTGAAGCCTCACCGGGTTCGGTGAGGAGTGGACATAGGGAGCCCGTCGTGGTCCCGAACCACCTTAAAATTATCATGTCATTGTGAATGCTTATGTGATTGGTCCATATCTCCTACCTCCATTCACAGGTTGGTTTGATCATTGTGCTACTCATCGTTCTTAGACTCTCTCTTATACACGGTTTAGCTCAATTCCCCTATCTAACGTTTGTGTGAACATCATCATCATATATATATATAAGCATTTGTTAAGCTTGTGTTGTGTGGCGTTTGAGGTTTTTAATCGGTCTTAAATTTTTACAGAGGGATATATTCACCCCCCTCTAGATCCGTATTCTGCACTACGGGACCCAACAATTGGTATCAGAGCCTGGCTCTGTAATCACAAGATCTAACGATCTTCAGAGGGATCTTAGTGTGGTTTCAATCATGACCTCTTCTGTAGATAATGTTTCGATGAGCTGCTTACCTATTTTTGATGGCGAAGATTTTAATTCTTAGTTGGGCAAATTATGTAGGACTATAAACTCTATTAATCTCAATCTTTGGAAGTTAATTCATGATGGTCCTCACATATTGTCTCTGGATGAGACCAAGTGGTCCAACCTAGATAGATTGAAGAACCATGAGAATGCTACTATCTTGAGCCTATTGAAAGCCTCTGTAAATGCTAATATGTTCACCTCCGTCTCTTCTTGCAGAACGGCAAAGAGCTCATGGACCGATTGATCAAAGCTCAAGAGAAGGAAGGACAAAAAGGTCTAATGGCTGACGATATTGATCAACACAGTAATGAAAATGCTGAAGAGGTAAACTCTAACTCTGATGAAGAAGAAATGTCATTTGGAGAATTAGTTTATGCTTATGAGGAGTTGTCAAGTAGATACAAGAAGATCAAGTTTGAAAATAAAACGTTGAAGAAGAAACTTAATGAAAATGTGCATGATGATATTCTTTATGAAAAATGCATTGATTTAAATTCAAAAATTGGAAATCTAAAGAATGAGAATGAACTCTTGTTGTGTAAAATCTCCCTGCTTGAGGAAACTGAAGAAGTCTCAAAAACAAGTTAGATTCTCTGTCTGACGATGAAATTTTTTTTGAGAAATTACTTGATTCTGAAGTTGATAGCAAGTGCATCATGGAAGAAAATGAGCTGTTAAAATCTGAAAATGAAAAGCTAAAACAATTGAACACAACCATGTCTGAAAGACTCCTAACTCTTAAAAAAGGTAAGCATATGGATGTTCAAGAAAATGAAAATGTGAGTTTGTTAAAACAGGAAATAGAAACACACAAAACCATCAATGTCACATTGAATGAAAAAGTCATTTCTTGTGAAAATGAGATTGTCTCTTATGAACTTCACATTGCTTCACTTGAATCTGAAATTTCTGATTTGAACAAGTCTCAGGCTAGATTTGTAAGCGGGGAAGAGAATTTAAACAAAATCTTGGGAACCAAAGTGAATTTCAACGGGAAGGGCTAGGGTACAATCCTAGTAAAAAGGAAGCTTTTAGTTTAAAAACAGAAACTTCATTTGTCCATGCCTCTTGCTCCTCCGATATGTCAAATGCTTGTTCTACAGACAAACCCAAGTTTAACATGCATGCCAAGAAATCTCACATGAATTACCATGCTTCAAAACAAACTAATATGTCATGTCACTACTGTAGTAAGCGTGGACACTTGATGCATGATTGTAGTTTGATGAGAGAAGATGATTTGAATGCTTGTAGAAAGCATGCTATGAAATTCCACACTACACAAAAAAAGAACATTGAATGTTTTTGGTGAGGACACCAGAGCACGAGTACGGCTCGACTTAGCGAGCCGTCGGTACCGCACCCGCAACACGACTCGATCGACACCGACATCTCTGTGGATGGGGGACAGTCTAGAGTCGCCATCGGAGCACTAATACTTCAGTACGTATTTTTATATGTATTTGTACGATATACATATTTGGACATATTTGGTGTGTATTTAGCATGTATTTGGATTGTATTTGGTTTGTATTATCTTGGGTTTTTATATTGGGTCAATGGTAGAATAAATTGACCATGTATTTGTATTTTTATTTATTTTGGTCCAGGGAAATTAATTTGGTCCATGGGGATTAAAATATGCCAAGCCCCTTATGTTGACAATTAAGGAGGGCCGCCCCCTCTTTTGTCTCTTATGGG
The DNA here is from genome assembly GCA_022559845.1 of Amorphophallus konjac. Lineage (NCBI taxonomy): Eukaryota > Viridiplantae > Streptophyta > Magnoliopsida > Alismatales > Araceae > Amorphophallus > Amorphophallus konjac. Next base: position 361,894,916 of record CM040120.1, read on the forward strand.
GTGATTATTTTAATCACCTTGTCCCCCATTTCCCTAATATGCCCCTTTGACCAAGGGTATTCCATGTCTTTTGGCTAGGTCTAGAGTTATATTATATAGATTCTCTTGTGTATTTTGGTGGAACTTAATGAAAAAATCATTTGGCATATTGCTTGGTGAGCACCCCCCTCTCTCCCTTGGTGTTCTTGGTGTTCTTCCACCTCCCACCTCCAATCTCTTCTAGATCTGAGTTCCAATCTTCTATCTCCCTCAAATTTCTTCTTATTCTCTTCTCCCTCTATCATTTGTGATCGTTCACCGCCGCCGTTCGTGCCGCCGTTGAGCCACCACAAGCTGATCTTCATCCTGCTATCCCCAAACTCCGAGTTGCAGGATAGTAGCCCGGTGAAGAGGCTGGTACGGGAGATCCGACCGTTGGATCTTCGTGAAACATTGAGGGTAGGTTTCCCCCATCAGAGGCCATTTCCAGTTCAATTTTTAGATCGATCAGAGACTGTTTGCCCCCATTCCCAGCCACCTATTCTTTCTTCTCAAAGTCTGCCTGTGTACAGATCTGTGAGATAGATCTTGGCATCCGATTTTTCTCACCCATCAAATGTTGTTTAAAACTCACAAAAAAACTATGTGCATAACCATAACCCTCTCCTCTACCCACCATAAAAATATCGGGTCCTAATTCGGTCATTTGATCTTTGGTCAAAGCCCTTGATCGGAGAGGTTAGGTTCTGTCCAGCCTACTCTGTATTTCGGGATAGTGTGCTCAGTCAACTTGCAGTCACTCCCATCTCCATTTCAACCATTGGACGAAGCTGTAATTCAATTAGGTTGTAGCATTTTGAGTCTACTTTCCAACGGTACCTTTTGTGTCTCGATGTGACGTCAGACCTGGGAGTACGAGCCCTTATCGCCAGAGCGCGCAGATCTGGACAAAAACACAGCTGTGGGATAGTCTTGGGAATTAATTCCCAAGAAATTGTCCGAGTTCGTTCCGGTGATCGTCGCTCCCGGGGATCGACTCGGGACACTCCAAGAGAGCCCCCGTCAGTCGCTGCAGCCAGGAGCCGCCCCGGATGCCACCGTACCAGCAGCGGGTCCCACGTACCATTCTGCGGGCTTGAGTGAACGGAGCTGAATCGGCCGACCGCGTCCGCTCGAGCGCCACCGACTGCTGCCCGCCAACCCGAGATTGGTGCTCCCGGACCCCACGTGTCGCATGTTACCTCCCTGCGTGGAGTGGGCTGTAGAATCACTTATGTAATTAATAATTATTACTGTACCGGGAGTTCCGGATCTCGGTCGGGAAGTCTTCCCCACGCCCCGAGCGTGGAGGTACACTCGCCACCCCCCTTTTATCGTATTTTGCTTAGCTAGTATGCATTCTAGATGCCGCTGCATGTGAGTGAGATATTTTATTAGCTTGCTATATATTAATCACCGTTGTGAGTTGTGAGTGTGAGACCCATCCCGTGACTCGTTCCGAGCACGAGAGTGAGCCGACCACCCGAACTCAAAGCCGGTTTCCCAACCGTGCATGATCGTCACGTTTCCCTCACCGGGGACGACTGTGAGTAGTGCTTCTTGTTTGGGGCATGATCACCTCTTCTGGAGCTCTTTCGGTGCCACGTTGTAGTGTCGTTGCTGGTCGTGTCGTCTTGTTAGTCGCGTCGATCATTAGTGTCCAAGATCGTAATCCGTCCGTGTCGAGTCTCGTAGTCGTCCCGCATCAAATTGGTATCAGAGCCAATTTGAGTCTAGGGTAGTCGGTCCCAAGTGCTCCATTCCATCTGGTATATCCAAAGGTGTTCCCAGAACGGTAGGCTACGCCTATTTGGAAAGGGGCACACTTACGTGAGCTCGATCTTCGGATCAAACCTCCGCCTCGTACCAAATTTTGGAGTGTAGGTAGTCCGTTGTTTGCATTAGTCCGTCCATATAGGTCATAGTGAGTCACTCCCTTAGTTCCCTCTAGGTCCTCTCCCATTGCATGCCAACCCGTGGAGGTGCCCAGTACCATCGCCCTGACACTATGGGTGACCCCCGAGGTGCCAACCCGGGAGGCCGAACTCTGGATGACGTGGTCGCTCTACTCATGGAGCGCATGGATCGGTTCGAGCAAATTAGTAGGGAGCATACCAAGCACATAGAGGGCCATCTTCAAAATCATGGAGGACCATGCCGAGGTCTCTGACCTATCTATCCAAGGTCTGGTCGGAAGGATGGACAATGTGGAGAGAGTCCCCCGTCAGGAGCTCTCCGGAGCTGTCCCGGCCCCACAGGTGCCCCCTTCGGCGCTCGCTATCCAGCCCGCCCCACTTAGGTCCACAGAGAAATAGTCTCGTGCCCCCGAGGTTGAGGACTACGGGTCTGAAAATGAGTATGGGGGAGATGGCCGACGCCGTCGTGGTCACCGACCACAAAGGGATGATGAGGACGAGCGGGTCCTTAGGACGGTGCGTGCAGACCCTCCCACTTTCGACGGGTCCTTGGACCCGAAGGTCTATCTTGATTGGGAGGCCGGCATGGATCAGTATTTCAAGTGGTTTGAGATGACGGACCACTGGAAAGTCAAGTTTGCCAAAATGAAACTGCTAGGGCAGGCATAAACCTATTGGAAGAACATGGAGAACCTGTTGTTTCACCGTCAGGAGCCCTAGGTAGAGACGTGGGATGAGATGAGGTCCAAGCTTAGGAAGAAGTACCTCCCTACCTCCTACCGCCAGCGTCTCATAGACAGATGTCAAAGTCTCACCCAAGGAGATCAGTCTGTCTTCGATTACATCACCGAGTTCGATGAATACTTTTTATGATGTGATGCCATGGAGGAGAGCTCCCTTACTGTCTCCCGTTTTAGGCGTGGTCTGCGGCCACACCTACAGTATGAGCTTTTCCGCCGCAAGGTGGACAAGCTGGAGGATGCGTACCAGGTTGCTCTCGAGGTGGAGTTTGCTCCTACTCCGCGCCAGGGGGTCCCATATCCGCGTGTGTCTGACCTTAGGACCACACCTGGTTCCTACACTCGGTGGCCCGTGGCCCGCCCCCAGGAACCTCCTTGCCAGGACCTTGCTGCTCCTAGGCACCCCCTCCCTCCGAGGGATCCTCCCCTTCGCCAGCAGGCACCCGTCCCTGCCCTTAGACCGGCCCAACCCTCCATGCCGACGCGACCACCCCTACTTCCTACATCCCCAATCTGTCCTGTGGACAAGGGTAAGGGGCCGATGGTTGGTGGAACATCCTAGGGCTTCAGGACTCAGGGAACATGCTATAGGTGTGGTGGGGTTGGCCACTATTCGGCCAAGTGTCCCACTCGGGAGTCGCTTGTCATCTCTGATCCATCTGCCAGAGACCCCACACCTGAGCTGGTGATGATCATCTACGAGGCTGATCAGGATTTAGCAGAGGAGATCTTTGATGAACTCATGGAGGGAGAGCTAGTAGATCTCTCGGGTACCCAGCATTAGAGTGATGTACAGCTGGGAGTAGTCAGGTGCATCCTTACCCAGCCCTAGGTGAGTAACGATTGGCATCGTACCACCATCTTCCATACATTTTGTAGGCTGGAAGGGAAGGCCTGCAAGGTGATCATTGATAGCGGCAGTTACATTAACGCCATTTATACGACCATGGTTAAGCATCTGGGTTTGACGCCCATAGATCATCCCGCACCTTATAGGGTTTCTTGGGTGGATTCTACTTCCATCCCGGTCAGGCTGAGATGTCTGGTGCCGCTACAGTTCCAGGCTTACCATGATGAGATCTGGTGTCATGTGTTGCCTATGGAGGTAGGTAGCATTATCCTAGGTAGGCCTTGGATGTTTGATCGGGATGCCACCCTCCAAGGTCGGTCGAACACTTGCACATTGGACCACGGGGGCCATAGGATCACCCTCCATCCCACCCAACCGAAGGATCCTTCTGTCTGAGGACCAGCCGGTCCCAGCACTTCCACCCCTCCTAGTCAGGGGACAGTTGGTCCTTCCACCTCATCCACGAAGCAAGCTACTACCTCTTTGACTACTCCTAGCACAGGAGGCCTCCCACCCCAGAGGTTAATGATGATTAGCCCGTGAGAGATGGAGCAAGAGATGATCGGGGGTAGTCCTATCCTTGTCGTTGTTGTCAGAGGAGTGGAGGATGTCGCTCTTGGGTCTGATAATGAGCACCCCCCAGAGGTAGCTGCGATCCTCTGGGACTTTTCCGATGTCTTCCCGGATGACCTCCCCGAAGGCCGTCCGCCTATGAGGGACATCCAGCCTGAGATCGACCTTGTCCCGGGCTCGTCCTTGCCCAACCTTCCCCACTATAGGATGAGTCCCACGGACCATGCCGAACTTCAAAGGCAGGTCGAGGAGTTGATGAGTCGGGGATCTCTTAGGGACAACAAGAGCCCTTGTGCTGTTCTCGCATTATTGGCCCCGAAGAAGGATAGCACATGGAGGATGTGCGTCGATAGCCGTGCGATCAACAAGATCATGGTGAAGTATCACTTTCCCATTCCCCGATTAAATGACTTGTTAGATATGATGTCGGGAGCCACTATCTTTTCTAAGATAGATCTTCGAAGTGGCTATCACCAGGTGCGGATTAGGCTTGGGGATGAATGGAAGATGACATTCAAGACCAAGGATGGTCTTTATGAGTGGTTGGTTATGCCCTTCGAGCTTTCCAACGCCCCTAGTACCTTCATGCGGTTGATGACCCAGGTTTTACGCCTTATGATAGGGGTCTTCTTGGTTGTCTACTTTGATGACATTCTTATCTACAGTCGCACTAGGGAGGACCACTTAGACCACCTTAGGCAGGTCTGTGTCGTTTTGAGGCGAGAGAGCTTATTCGCCAACCCGAACAAGTGTGCCTTCATGACTGATCAGATCACCTTCCTCGGGTTCATTGTGTCTAGAGATGGAGTCTCCGCTGATCCGGAGAAGATTAGGGTCATCAGGGATTGGCCCGAACCCCGCACCCTCCACGATGTCCGAAGCTTCCATGGCTTAGCGTCGTTCTATTGCCGCTTCATTCGTGGCTTCAGTTCTATCACTGCCCCGATCACTGATTGAATTAAGAAGGGGGCATTCGTATGGACTAAGGTTGCAGCTACCGCCTTTCAGGACATTAAGGAGCGCATGACCCAGGTACCTGTCCTTGCATTACCTGATTTTTCTAAGGTGTTTTAGGTCACATGTGATGCTTCTAGAGTGGGTATTGGTGGCGTGTTGAGTCAGGAGTCCCACCCCATAGCATTCTTTAGCGAGAAGCTTAATGATGCCAAACTGTGATATTCCACATATGACAAAGAATTCTACGCAGTTGTCCAGACATTGCAGTATTGGGGGAACTATTTGTTACATCAAGAGTTTGTCCTCTTTTTTGATCATGAGGCCTTACGATTCTTGCATACCCAAAAGAAGCTGAACACTCGCCACAGTCGTTGGGTGGAGTATCTCCAGGAGTATACCTTTATGCTCAAGCACAAGGCAGGGGCGGAGAACAAGGTCGCCGATGCGCTGAGTCGACGGATGATGATGTTGACCACCATGAGTGTTGAGGTGGTAGGGTTAGAGAGGCTGAGGGATGCTTATGTTGATTGCCCGGATTTCGGTCCGATCTATGCAGCCCTTCAGGCCGGTCCCTCGCGCGACTATAGCGAGTTTGTGCTATAGGAGGGTCACCTATTCCGGGGTGACAAGTTGTGTATCCCACAGACGTCTGTTCATGATTTTCTTACGTGGGAGATGCACGCGGAAGGTCTTGCTGGCCACTTCGGCCGGAACAAGACCATAGAGTCGGTTGAGCATAGATTCTATTGGCCTAGTTTGAAGAGGGATGTCGCTCGCATCGTGGCCCAGTGCCGCACTTGCGCTACGGCAAAGCAAAGGAAGTCGAACACCGGCCTCTATACCCCCCTCCCCATCCTGGATAGTCCATGACAAGACATTAGCATGGACTTTGTGTTGGGATTACCTCGCACCCTCCGACGGCATGACTCTATCTTTGTGGTTGTAGACAGGTTCTCGAAGATGGCATTATTTATTCCGTGCTCCAAAACCTCGGATGCCTCTAGAGTTGCCGGTCTATTATTCTCCCATTGTGTCTCCAAGTTCGGACTTCCCAGCACTATAGTGTCTGATAGGGATGTCCGTTTTACTAGCTATTTCTGGAAAACCCTATGGCACATGATGGGCACCCAACTGAAATTATCCACTGCCACCCCCAGATCGATGGTCAGACTGAGGTTGTCAATAGGAGTTTGGGGGATCTTCTTAGGTGTCTGGTCCGAGATCGAGTCAGGGATTGGGACTTGGTCTTACCCTTGGCCGAGTTTACCTATAACGATTCGGTCAATAGGTCTACAGGTATGAATCCATTTGAGATTGTCACTGGCCGTAGACCTAGGAAATCCATAGACCTAGTCTCATCCCCCATCCAGTCCCGTGTGTCCGAGTCAGCAGAGTCTTTTGCTAGTCATATTAGACAGTTGCATGAGCATATTCGTCGTCACATTGAGTCTAGCAACGCATGATACAAATAATTGGCTGACGCCCATAAGCACCACCGTGAGTTTCAGGAGGGCGATTATCTCATGATCAGGGTCAGACCTGAACGGTTTCCCTCAGGAGCAGTGAAGAAGTTACATGCTTACGGTGCCGGTCCCTTTCGAGTAGTGAGGCGAGTCGGATCAAACACATATGTTATGGACTTGCCAGAGGATTACGGGATCAGCTCCACTTTCAACGTCTCGGATCTCGTCGCTTATAGGGACCCAGCGGTGATACCCAGTGAGCCCTTTGAGCCATCTCCACCCATTGTGAGTGACACCACCCTAGAGTGTCCACCTCCAGCCTTGTTACCTCAGCAACGAGAGCAGATAGAATGTATACTAGATGAGCAGGTGACGACTACTTGAGGCGGAGTGTACCAGCGCTATTTGGTGCATTGGAGGGGAGGACACTTGGATCACCTGGGATGAGCTACAGAGGATAGATCCAGATCTGTTGGATCGATACCAGAGTGACCCAGACCCTTACTCGACGGGATCGAGCTTCTCCTACCCGGGGAGAATTGGTGAGGACACCAGAGCACGAGTACGGCACGACTTAGCGAGCCGTCGGTACCGGACCCGCAGCACGACTCGGTCGACACCGACCTCTTTGTGGCTGGGGGACAGTCTGGAGTCACCACCAGAGAACTGGTACTTCAGTATGTATTTTTATACGTATTTGTACGGTATACGTATTTGTACGTATTTGGTGTGTATTTAGCATGTATTTGGATTGTATTTGGTTTGTATTATCTTGGGTTTTTATATTGGGTCAATGGTAGAATAAATTGACCATGTATTTGTATTTTTATTTATTTTGGTCCAAGGGGAATTAATTTGGTCCATGGGGATTAAAATATGCCAAGCCCCTTATGTTGACAATTAAGGAGGGGTGCCCCCTCTTTTGTCTCTTATGGGGTGATTATTTTAATCACCTTGTCCCCCATTTCCCTAATATGCCCCTTTGACCAAGGGTATTCCAGGTCTTTTAGCTAGATCTAGGGTTATATTATATAATGTCTCTTGTGTATTTTGGTGGAACTTAATGAAAAAATCATTTGGCATATTGCTTGGTGCGCACCCCCCTCTCTCCCTTGGTGTTCTTCCTCCTCCCACCTCCAATCTCTTCTAGATCTGAGTTCCAATCTTCTATCTCCCTCAAATTTCTTCTTCTTCTATTCTCCCTCTATCATCTGTGATCGTTCACTGCCGCCGCCGCCGCGGTTCGTGCCGCCATTGAGCCACCACAAGCTGATCTTCATCATGTTGTCCCCAAACTCGGAGTTGCAGGATAACAGCCCGGTGAAGAAGCTGGTACGGGAGATCCGACCGTTGGATCACTGTGAAACATTGAGGGTAGGTTTCCCCTATCAGAGGCCATTTCCAGTTCAATTTTTAGATCGCTCAGAGCCTGTTTGCCCCCATTCCCAGCCACCTGTTCTTTATTCTTAAAGTCTACCTGTGTGCAGATCTGCGAGATAGATCTTGGCATCCGATTTTTCTCACCCATCAAATGTTGTCCAAAATTCACAAAAAAACTATGTAAGTCACTGTAACCCTCCCCTCTACCCACCATAAAAATACTAGGTCCTAATTCGGTCATTTGATCCTTGGTCAAAGCCCTTGATCAGGGAGGTTAGGTTCTTTCCAGCCTACTCTGTATTTCGGGATAGTGTGCTCAGTCAACTTGCAGTCCTCCCATTTCCATTCCAACCGTTGGACGAAGCTGTACTTTCATTATGTCGTAGGATTTCGAGTCCTCTTTCCAACGGTACCTTTTGTGTCTCGATCCGACGTCGGAGCTGGGAGTATGAGCCCTTATCATCGGAGCGCGCAGATCTGGACAAAAACACAGCTGCGGGACTGTCTTGGGAATTAATTCTCAAGAAATTGCCCGACTTCGTTCCGGTGATCGCCGCTCTCGGGGATCGACCCGCGACACTCCAGGAGCGCCCCTGTTAGTCGCTGCGGCCAGGAGCGCCCCTGTCAGTCGCTGCTGCCAGGAGCTGCCCCGGACGCCACCGTACCAGCAGCGGGTCCCACGTACCATCCTCCGAGCCCGAGTGAACGGAGCTGAACCAGCAGACCGCGTCCGCCCGAGCGCCACCGACTGCTGCCCGCCAACCCGAGATTGGTGCTCCCGGACCCTACGTGTCGCCTGTTACCTCCCTGCGTGGAGTGGGCTGTAGAATCATTTATGTAATTAATAATTATTACTGTACCGGGAGTTCCGAATCTCGGCCGGGAAGGCTTGCCCACGCCCTGAGCGTGGAGGTACACTCGGCACCCCCCCTATTTGTCATATTTTGCTTAGCTAGTATGCATTCTAGATGCCGCTGCATGTGAGTGGGATATTTTATTATCTTGCTATATATTAATCACCGTTGTGAGTTGTGAGTGCGAGACCCATCCCGTGACTCGTTCCGAGCACGAGAGTGAGCCGACCACCCGAACTCAAAGCCGGTTTCCCAACCGTGCATGCTCGTCACGTTTCCCTCGCCGGGGATGACTGTGAGTAGTGCTTCTTGTTTGGGGTATGATCGCCTCTTCTGGAGCTCGTTCGGTGCCACGTTGTAGTGTCGTTGCTGGTCGCGTCGTCTTGTTAGTCGTGTCGATCATTAGAGTCCAAGGTCGCAATCCATCCGTGTCGAGTCTCGTAGTCATCCCGCATCAATTTTCACTGTGGAAAATTGGGTCACATGTTGAAAAATTGTTGGTTGTTAAAAGGGAAAAACAAATTTCATGTTCGGAATGTTAGACCTCCTGTCTATACACAAAAGCCTATTGTTCATGTCCATACAAAGAAAATGAGTCAACATGCACATTGTCATTATTGTGATCGATTTGGACATGTTATGAGTGATTGCTCTTTAATGCATATTGATGATATGAATGCCAAGAGAGTGTGGAAAGCACCTACTAGAGGTGCAACTAACCCCTCGGGGCCCAAGATGGCTTGGGTACCCAAAACTTCCAAACGAGAGATTTGCTTTGCAGGGGCGTCTTGAGGTGGAAGAATTTGTTCATAAATAAAGACCCTTCAAGGGAAAGAAAATGAAGAGCTTGTGTGGTAATGACTTTCAATGTTGCTTCCTTGTGTGAATAACAATCAAATTTTGCAGTTGTTCATAGAGTCTTCTATACTCATTCTTGCTTCTTTTTGTGAATAACAGTTAAATTTTTGCACACACACAGTATATACACTTAACCTCTTGCACATTTCATACTTATCTTAGCATACTTGTTAATAGGAATTAGTTTCAATCATCTTCCATTTACATGTACACACTTGCACATATTTCACATACTTATGTGCTTGAATGCCATGATTAACCGGTATATAAAATGACGCTAGTGGAAAGGTGGATTTCGTCCACCTGGAAGCTTTCCTTATGCGTGAGCAGGGTCTTTGGACCTCCACCTCCGCCACGTACCGGTAATCAGCCTGCTTGAAAAACTTCAACTCAGTGCATGTTTGAGTGTATATAATATACACCCTTCAGTTTTTGATTCCTCCTATGACCTCACTCCCTTTCTAAATAAAATTGCACTGATCAAGGCATGTTTATTACATGGCACATTTTTGCTTATAACTGTGCATACACAAAGGGGGGGAAACATAACCGTGATTAGACTAATTCATCTTTTACTTTCAGTACAATCACACACTATATGTACCTTTGAGACGAATGACTCTATTCAATAAGGATTTCAGTTATTCCATTCAACACTCTTGAGGACACTTGAATCCCTACGTCAAAATTGCGTGTCTCGTGAGGAAAAAGCTGTCAGTCTCACCAAAAATCTCAATAAGTGGTATTGGAACCGAGTAGTCAGGAATCCCCCCTGAAACAAAAGAGGAATGATGGAAATCAAGCTAGCTGCCGCCAAAGCCGATCGATGAAGCTGCTGGGCTGGAGATTAACACGCTACCTTTGGGTAGCGCGACCTGAAGAAAGCGCTAGGTTTCCCTAGCGCGATCTCAGGCAGACGGTCAACTGCAGACGCCCCAACTACCAAGCACTTGGAACTCCCAATGACTTTAATGTTCGCTGTTTCCCACTGTTGTAATTGATGTTTTAGTGTCGTTTAGGCTTCCCCTTCCCCCCTATATATGTACCCCATCCCTCTTGATTAAGAAATGGAATGAAAAATAAATTGAAAGTATAGCATGGCTATCTCTCCCCCCCCCCAATCTTTTGAATCCCCTCCCTCCTCCCCTCTACGGGTGCGATGCCCACGTTCTTCCTCTAATCCTCCCCTTTTCCCTTTCACGGAGGCCGTTCGAAGATCCGGGTGCATTGGCTTTGAGAAGAGGCCGGGTGTGAGGCCCCATTCGGGATCCGTTCTTCCTCCACCGACGATCGACGCCCTCCACCCTCGCCAACGACGTTGCTATGGCCACGACGGAGATTGGTTGCTCCGGTCCTGCGATGGGATCGGGTGTGATGCCCTAGCCAAAACCCTACTGATCCTAGCTCGCCCTGCCATGCCCCTTTCTCCCTCATCGCCCACCCCCGTTCCCACATTCTCCAAGTTATCCTAGCTAGCAATAGGTTAGTTTAATCGATGTTTAGGGCCCCCATGTTGTTTAGGATCCCCCCCCCCGTGTCATATCCACCCTCCTTGGTGCCCTCCCCTTGTGAATCACTCCCCCGAAGTCATCCACGAGCCCCCCAAGGTCGAAGTTCATCGTCCGGATGCAGTCTGAGAACGCGCCATATCGTCCCAGCGCTTTCTTCATGAAGGCGCCATGTTCCTATAGCGCGACTACGGGCAGAAGGTTGAAGAAGGCCACCCCCTACCGATCTCGTTTCACATCAAATGGTATCAGAGCCAGGTTAGGGAACCAGCCTGTTCTCACAGACTGGGATCTTGAGCTTCTAGGTTCGAGGACGAACCTTCCAAAGTGGAGGGGTTTGATGGAAATCAAGCTAGCTACCGCCAAAGCCGGTCGACGAAGCTGCTGGGCTGGAGATTAACGCGCTACCTTTGGGTAGCGCGACCTGAAGAAAGCGCTAGGTTTCCCTAGCGCGATCTCAGGCAGACAGTCAACTGCAGACGCCCCAACTACCCAGCACTTGGAACTCCCAATGACTTCAATGTTCGTTGTTTCCCACTGTTGTAATTGATGTTTTAGTGTCGTTTAAGCTTCCCCTTCCCCCTATATATGTACCCCATCTCGTTTGATCATCCACGAGCGCCCCTAAGTCCAACTTCTTCGTCCGACGACTGTCTGAGAACGCGCTGTATCGTCCTAGCGCGATCTTCATGAAGGCGCCATGTTCCTATAGCGCGACTACGGGCAGAAGGTTGATGAAGGCCATCCCCTCCCAATCTCGTTTCACATCAAATGGTATCAGAGCCAGGTTAGGGAACCAGCCTGTTCTCACAGACTGGAATCTTGAGCTTCTAGGTTTGAGGACGAACCTTCCAAAGTGGAGGGGTTTGATGGAAATGAAGCTAGCTGCCGCCAAAGCCGGTCGACGAAGCTGCTGGGCTGGAGATTAACGCGCTACCTTTGGGTAGCGCGACCTGAAGAAAGCGCTAGGTTTCCCTAGCGCGATCTCAGGCAGACGGTCAACTGCAGACGCCCCAACTACCCAGCACTTGGAACTCCCAATGACTTCAATGTTCGCTGTTTCCCATTGTTGTAATTGATGTTTTAGTGTCGTTTAAGCTTCCCCTTCCCCCTATGTATGTACCCCATCTCGTTTGATCATCCACGAGCGCCCCTAAGTCCAACTTCTTCGTCCGGCGACTGTCTGAGAACGCGCTGTATCGTCCTAGCGCGATCTTCATGAAGGCGCCATGTTCCTATAGCGCGACTACGGGCAGAAGGTTGATGAAGGCCATCCCCTCCCAATCTCGTTTCACATCAAATGGTATCAGAGCCAGGTTAGGGAACCAGCCTGTTCTCACAGACTGGGATCTTGAGCTTCTAGGTTCGAGGACGAACCTTCCAAAGTGGAGGGGTTTGATGGAAATCAAGCTAGCCGCCGCCAAAGCCGGTCGACGAAGCTGCTGGGCTGGAGATTAACGCGCTACCTTTGGGTAGCGCGACCTAAAGAAAGCGCTAGGTTTCCCTAGCGCGATCTCAGGCAGACGGTCAACTGCAGACGCCCCAACTACCCAGCACTTGGAACTCCCAATGACTTCAATGTTCGCTGTTTCCCACTGTTGTAATTGATGTTTTAGTGTCGTTTAAGCTTCCCCTTCCCCCTATATATGTACCCCATCTCGTTTGATTATGCATAGAATGAAAAAATGAATTGAAAGTATAGCATGGCTATCTCTCTCCCCCCCCAATCTTTGGAATCCCCTCCCTCCTCCCCTCTACGGGTGCGATGCCCACGTTCTTCCTCTAATCCTCCCCTTTTCCCTTTCACGGAGGCCGTTCGAAGATCCGGGTGCATCGGCTTTGAGAAGAGGCCGGGTGTGAGGCCCCATTCGGGCTCCGTTCTTCCTCCACCGACGATCGACGCCCTCCACCCTCGCCAACGACGTTGCTATGGCCACGACGGAGATTGGTTGCTCCGGTCCTGCGATGGGATCGGGTGTGATGCCCCAGCCAAAACCCTACTGATACTAGCTCGCCCTACCATGCCCCTTTCTCCCTCGTCGCCCACCCCGTTCCCACATTCTCCAAGTTATCCTAGCTAGCAATAGGTTAGTTTAATCGATGTTTAGGGCCCCCATGTTGTTTAGGATCCCCCCCGTGTCATATCCACCCTCCTTGGTGCCCTCCCCTTGTGAATCACTCCCCCGAAGTCATCCACGAGCCCCCCAAGGTCGAAGTTCATCATCCGGCTGCGGTCTGAGAACGCGCCATATCGTCCCAGCGCTTTCTTCATGAAGGCGCCATGTTCCTATAGCGCGACTACGGGCAGAAGGTTGATGAAGGCCATCCCCTCCCAATCTCGTTTCACATCAAATGGTATCAGAGCTTAGGGAACCAGCCTGTTCTCACAGACTGGGATCTTGAGCTTCTAGGTTCGAGGACGAACCTTCCAAAGTGGAGGGGTTTGATGGAAATCAAGCTAGCTGCCGCCAAAGCCGATCGATGAAGCTGCTGGGCTGGAGATTAACGCGCTACCTTTGGGTAGCGCGACCTGAAGAAAGCGCTAGGTTTCCCTAGCACGATCTCAGGCAGACGGTCAACTGCAGACGCCCCAACTACCCAGCACTTGGAACTCCCAATGACTTCAATGTTTGCTATTTCCCACTGTTGTAATTGATGTTTTAGTGTCGTTTAGGCTTCCCCTTCCCCCCTATATATGTACCCTATCTCGCTTGATTAAGAAATAGAATGAAAAATGAATTGAAAGTATAGCATGGCTATCTCTCCCCCCCAATCTTTGGAATCCCCTCCCTCCTCCCCTCTACGGGTGCGATGCCCACGTTCTTCCTCTAATTCTCCCCTTTTCCCTTTCACGGAGGCCGTTCGAAGATCCGGGTGCATCGGCTTTGAGAAGAGGCCGGGTGTGAGGCCCCATTCGGGCTCCGTTCTTCCTCCACCGACGATCGACGCCCTCCACCCTCGCCAACGACGTTGCTATGGCCACGACGGAGATTGGTTGCTCCGGTCCTGCGATGGGATCGGGTGTGATGCCCCAGCCAAAACCCTACTGATCCTAGCTCGCCCTGCCATGCCCCTTTCTCCCTCGTCGCCCACCCCCGTTCCCACATTCTCCAAGTTATCCTAGCTAGCAATAGGTTAGTTTAATCAATGTTTAGGGCCCCCATGTTGTTTAGGATCCCCCCCCGGTGTCATATCCACCCTCCTTGGTGCCCTCCCCTTGTGAATCACTCCCCCGAAGTCATCCACGAGCCCCCCAAGGTCGAAGTTCATCGTCCGGCTGCGGTCTGAGAACGCGCCATATCGTCCCAGCGCTTTCTTCATGAAGGCGCCATGTTCCTATAGCGCGACTACGGGCAGAAGGTTGAAGAAGGCCACCCCCTCCCGATCTCGTTTCACATCAAGGAAACTCGGATCGAAAAGTGACAAATATCCACATTGCCAATAAGTGACGAAACTGAGTAACCGAGAAATGCCTCTGAAACAAAGGACATGACTCGTGTCAAAAGGTTAGTCAACTTAATTGTTTAAAAAAATTATGGGACTGTGCGAAGCTACCAAAAGTCGAGCACTGTGAATGGAAATGTAGAAAGGAAAGGTTCTTATTAATGCTCTTTTGAAATCTGATAATCCATATTGTCTTGAAATTCATTTCTCATCGTTCACATATTCACTTCGGGTTGGATTGTGTGAATGTACCTTTTGAATCAGTCAACTTTCATGGTTTATGCAGTACCATCTTTTTGTAAGCACGACCTTCTTAATATTGTTCATGGACATCATGCTCAAATCAATTGCACTCTTCCTTAACCTGTCCCTAAGGGACTTATATGTTTGCTTCTATATCTAATTATGCATGCTTGAGTGCTTGAATTGCATAAAAAGGACTTGCTTGATTGAACCCCCATGAATGGTGCATGTATTCCTTGCTGACAATGTGAATCCACACTTGTGCTTCCATGATATCACTCATCTTAAATAATGAACTCTGCTGGAGCATTGAAATGAAAGTTTGCCTGTTGGTTAAGTCGGATAGCTTATTCCGGGTGATTGGAATCCCTTTAGTCTTTGATCAATCCCCCATTTGATCAACCCACACTCTCATCAATCCTAATCCAAATCAATGGGGTTTCATTCCTTTAACCTTGGCCCTCATTCCTTCTCATTTCCATTGAAAACTCATGTTACAGGGGAAGAGTCGACTCAAAGAGTCGACTTTTATTCCTGTGTCTTCATTTGCTCACGGGACAGAAGAGGTGCGGAAATGTGTCGACTCAAAGAGTCGACACTTTCCGGTCGCATTCCGATTCGCAAATCGGACCGCTGGGTCTTTCTTCATTTAAACCCGTTCGATCCCAGCCTCTTTACATTGGCTCTTCTACCCTAAAACCCCTCTTTGCAGCCCTCAGTCTCTCCAGCCCCCAAACGTTGTCCTCCTACGGCAACCACGGATCCTCTTCTTCCCAAAGCACCCAGGACACCCTTCTTCTAGCTCATTCTTCCCTAAAATCACTCTTTGCAAGCTCTCATCACCTCGAGCCTCCACCGTGGACTTCCTGCGGCGTCCGCGACTCTCCTTCTTCTCCAAGCACTCGCGGCGTCCTCCTTCGAGCCTTCACTGACTGGAGTTGTGCGTGGCCCTTCGAAAATCAGATTCTCCGAAGTAGGCCTCCACCTATTCAATAGACCGCCTAGCTTCATCCTTCATCTGCTATAAGTGTGAGGCTTGTCCGAATGGCACCAAAGAAGCGGTATGGGAAGGAGATAGAAGAGGCCCAGATGCTGAAAGAACTTCGCAGGAAAGACAAACAGATTCAAGCTCAGAAGAAGAAGTCAGCGGCCGAAACCTTCATGCTTGTGGAACGAAAAGTACTCCGCCCTAGGGCGGTTGATTTTCAGAGTCTTGGAACTGCACTGCCCGGGTTAGTTGAGCTACTTCAGAAGCAACCCAATTTGATGTCTTTCATGTCTGATCATCAGAAAGTTTATCACTCTGTTGTTCATCAGTTTTATGGCAACATGGAAGTAAAAAATGAAGATCTAGTCACGGAAATAAATGGTCATGCTATCCCTCTAACTATACAACTACTTGGAAAGGCACTCAATATGCCATATAACCGTGGTTGTCGTTATGAAGATGATATGTTTGATGAAGGTGATGCTCTTGAAGCTATGACTGGTGAAGACTCGGGTGATAGGACTATAAGCAAATTGAATGCCAACACTTTTCCCCCACTCTAAAGAATTTTACAGCATATGATGACTACCATCCTGCTCCCATGCTCTGGAGGAAGAGATCAAGTCACTCACCTTCAACAATTTCTTTTTGTGTATATCATGAGTGGGGATCCAATTAACTTCCCTGCTGTCATGTTGGAATATATTACAAGCTGTCGGAAGTCAAAGAACAAAAATCTCCCTTATGGTGCAGCACTAACTCCCGTTTTTCAATATCTGCATATTAATTTAGACAACCAAGTCTGTCACACCATCAGAGATGCCGATATCTACACCGTTCCTTCCATTTGCAACAACATGGGTTATGAGCTTCGGAACGGACGTCTTGTCCGCACACTCAAGTCTCACAAAGGGAAAGCCCCTACAGTGGAATCTGATCATAGTGAAGATGATGAACAAGAGGAACCTGTTAGAAGAACTCAAGTTACTCAACCTGCTCAAGTCACTCAGTCTGCCTCTACTGATGACACGACTTTGCACACAAAGATTGACGCTTTGGGAGGTGAACTCAACAAGGTCAAGGAGACTGTGGATGGTCTTACTAAGGATGTCTCTGAGTTGAAGCTGTACCACGAAACCTATCTCCAGAAGTTTGATGCTATGGCCAATTCCATTGACTCGTTGCACTCTGCCCTTGGGATTCAATGCTCAAAGATTGATGACTTATCAAATTATCTTCGCCGTCCCCCAGAACCGCCAGCTTCTCCTTAATCCTCGATGGCAACTCCATTTCAGTTGGCTCCAGCTTGAAGCAATTGTGCTTAACTCTTTCTCCCCCTTTTCTCCTTTTTGTTGATGCCAAAGGGGGAGATGTGTTTTGTGTTAACAGTGGTTAGGAAGGAACTTTTGTTTAATGTGTTATGTCAGGAATTTTTGTGGTTCAATTTAACTTTAAAAATCACATATGCTTTGTGGATATGCCTTGTGGCTGTTGTTTGTGGAATGGGAATGCATAGATATGATTTGTTGCTTGGAATGCATCTTGTGGATTGAAATGCCATGAAACACATTTTTGATGAATCAAAGCAACCCTTCTCCTAGTCTTTATTGCTTCAATGCACATAGTATTTTGTCATCATCAAAAAGGGGGAGATTGTTGAACCCCGTGCATAACTTTACTTTAAGGAATTTTGATGATGATCAAATACATTGTGACATCGTTTCATGTAAATAAATGAATGAGTAGGTTGTTGGATTTGACAGGCATTGGTTTCTTTTTGAATGGTTGATTGATACACATAGGCGTATCATTGTTAATATTTGCATGGAATCTCTTACTTCAATACCTCTTTACTGAACAAGAATGACATGAACATAGCTGTTTATGCTGGACTTAGTTGAGAATTGGATGGATTCCAATTTACAAATGATGGACTCAACTTGATGTGATGTAGCTGGTTCACCTGACATGTTTCATCTTGTTACATGTAAAGTAGGGATGTAACACCCTCAAATATAGTTAAGTTGTACTCTATATCATCGAGGCACCTTTTGAAGTATCGGCTCAGTTCTTGAAAAGAACTCCGAAGTTAAGCATGCTTAATGGGGAGTAGTACTGGGATGGGTGACCTGCCCGGGAAGTCCCCCATTCTAGAGCCGATCACTGTTAGAAAGGGACAAAATCGTGAGGCCGGTAGGCCAAAGCGGACAATACCTCGACGGTATAGAGTATAGGGCGTGACAAGGGATACTTGTGCAGGTCAAAATGAAGATATGAAATCCTCTTTGTGATTTACAGTGTGCTTTGGCTAACTTGCTTTTTCTTTGACATACGAAGAGCAGGGACAAATGTGGAGAATTGAATGGATTTGATGACAGGGTTATTTAACTGGCTATCATTAATGAAGACTGAATTGGAAGCTAATTCTGGTTGGCCTTCACCAGACAAATGTGTGCTGTGAACATGAGGATGATGCCCTTGCTGTATTGTCCAACTTGAGTTCATTCAACTGACTCCCTGTGTTCAGCTAAAGTGGGCTTGTGTTCAAAGTAGATGCACAAATGCCAAAGGTAACTTCTGTGCATAATTTCTGTTGAACCCCCTTGAGTGAAAGGTTCTTATTTGTTTGATTTTGATGATGACCAAATACTATGTGAGTCTAGAACAATTGTTGGGTGAATAACTCTGATCGAAATCATTTTGGACTGCTCTAGTACATTGAATTAGAAGATAACTCCTTTTCCTTCTTGATGTTGATTCACTAGTGCAGTGAAGGATGAATTTCAAAGGAACGAGAAAACTTTTCTTTTGAGTAAGTTTTTGAATTGAAATTGTCAAGACTTAATCTAACTTTGATTCTGGCATTTCTGCAGAACAAAGGAATGAGGCTATATTCATAAATAAAATTCGAAGACGCATGGTGAGACCTAAACAATGCTCTTTTTTGTTTACAGATGATTTCATATGATAGATGCCATTGCGTCAACCCCAAGGGTCGACCCGTTAAGTTTCGATTCTTAAAACTCACTCTTTTTGTCTTTAAAATAAACCCAGTAGATGGGTCGACCCCAAGGGTCGACCCTTTGGCTGTAGATACCTTAGTTTAGCTTCTTAGGTAAGTCCCTGAAGAAGGGTTGACCCCAATGGTCGACCCCTAAGTCCCACCGAGCCTTCTGGTTTTTGATTTTTTCTTGTGTTGGTCCAAAGGGTCGACCCAAAGGGTCGACCCCCTATATCCATAGTTCGGTTGTTGGGCAGTTTTTTGGTTTTGACCGTGAGGGTCGACCCCAAGGGTCGACCCTTGAGAGTCCCTTTTTCCCTCGAGTGCTCGGTTGTGGGCTCGGATGTCGCGACGGTCGACCCCTTCTGGACTCTGCATTTTGCGTGTTTGGGGTTTTTCTTTGAAGGGCCGTGAGGGTCGACCCCTTCAAGAACACACTTGTTTCACATTAGGGGGTCTTCAAAAGAGCCACGAGGGTCGACCCATTTCAGGGGGCCCGCCGCATAACCCTTTTCGAAGCCGTACAATTGTTACTTTTTGCACCCCCTTTTATCCTAATTATGGTGGATCCGAGGATACCATCACCATACACGTGTCCCCCAACCTTGGGAGTATAAAACCGATCATTAGGGTGACCCAAGGAATAATCGAACAGAATATTTTCTTACCCTTTTGAGCTTTTCTTCCTTGCAGGAGAAGCAACGCGAAAGAGGAGTTCTTGAGTGCGAACCCTGTAGATTTCAATGCAGATCTGACGCAGCTTGAGCAAAGAATAGTGGCCCTCGTCCTTAGATGAAGCTGAGTATGAAGAACTTCGAGTCAAGCATCATCCTCCAAGGCTCATCTTGAAGGATCCGGCTACATCCTCCTATTTCGTCCAAAGACTGAAGAACCAGCGGCTGCTCATCGTCATAGGGGGATTTCAAGTGTTCTTATTACAGACATTGTCTATATTCTGTTCATACACTTCCAGATCCTAGTGGTCATTGTATATCCAAATTTTTCTTAGACATACACTGTGTGTGTGTGTGCGTCTGCAGGTTGCAGTGCACATGTGTGTGTAGCTGTGCGGATCACAACGTGTGTGTGTGTGGGTTTTTCACATCATAGTGGAGCCTATCCTCACTCTGTGAGGGGTGGACGTAGGGGTCACTGTTGTGAACCCGAACCACCTAAATTGCTTGTCTTCCTTGTGGTTTGCTTCGGTGCTTTTATTCGTGTGGGCTTCTTGACGAGAGGAGAGCTTTGCTATTGTTATTCCTTGATAGTGCGCTTGGTCGTGTGAGTTCATCTCCGGATGAGATGAGTTGTGTTTGTTTTCTATCGCTATCTCATTCTCGTATATTCTGTTGTTTTCGTTAAAAAATTTTATGGCCAATCAATTCACCCCTCCCCTCTTGATTGCCATCTACCGGGACAACAATTTCTGATTGATTAGCATGTGAAATGGGGTAAGTTTTGTTTAATTTTTCCACTCAAGATATGGTCTTTTTAGTCTCTTGATAATTGCAATCACCCCCTTGAGCCTTAGTTGCTTTTGTATTTTCTAGGCAAAAGTGTCGACTCAAGGAGTCGACACTTTGTCCTATGTGTGGCATTGTTTCTTTGTGCGGCTTGTTATCTTTCAGAAAGCTGAAAAGAAATGTCGAATCAATGAGTCGACATTTATTTTCACCTGTTCTGTCTGGGCGGTTCTCAGGCGCTCAGGGAAGAAGTGTCGACTCCTTGAGTTGACACTTATTCCCCTGGGTTCTGTTTGAACCCTTTCCACTGCACGGGTGACTGGAGGTGTCGACTCAAGGAGTCGACACTTTTCGGCGACCGGAATTCTCGTCGGTTCGTGCGGGCTTGATGCCCTAAATTGGTTCCCCTCTTTTTTGCTCCTCTGTGATTGGTCCAAGGGAGAATATCCCTTCCACGTGGCCCTTCGTTCCTTGAACTATATAAGGTTTGAGATAGGAGTATTTTGAAGGTAGTGAAAGGGGTTTTAACATCTTATCCGGTTTGGGGCTTTTGCAGGGTGAGCACGGCCACAGCTCTTCTTCCTCCTCTCCAGGCTCATCTGGCATGAAGAAGATGATTAAGATTGGGAGATGGCATCGTCCAGCATCTTGGAGTGATACCTGCAGCTGGTTCAGCAAGGGGACGAGAGAAACCAAAAGCAAGTGGAAGAAGAGGGACTCCGGTCTAGGTGGATGGCTGCTACATCATCCTCCCACCGCTGAAAGCTTCAATGAAGACATGTCCAAGGGCTTCATCCATAAAGAGATAAACGGATATTTCCTTGCTTCCCCTCTTTGTAGTTGCTATATGATCAGTTTTGTTGAGCATGTATTGAATATCTGATTCCATATCTCTGAACTCTGAATAGTTGTGTGTGTGTACGGAGCTACGTCTCCGTGTGAGGACTCAGTGCGGGGTGAGCTCCCCGTGTTCGTGTGTGTGTGTGCTGCGTGGCAGCATCTTGAGGCTAGGCCTCGTGTGTGGATTGCTACGAAAGCAGTGTGTATGGTGTTGGGGTTCATCCCCGTGTTGCTACTTTTGTAGCGTGTAGTGAAGCCTCCCTGGGTTCGGTGAGGGGTGGATGTAGGGAGCCCGTCGTGGTCCCGAACCACCTTAAAATCATCGTGTCGTTGTGAATGCTTGTGTGATTGGTCCATATCTCCTATCTCCATTCACAGGTTGGTTTGATCATTGTGCTACTCATCGTTCTTAGACTCTCTCTTATACACGGTTTAGCTCAATTCCCCTATCTAACGTTTGTGTGAACATCATCATCATATATATAAGCATTTGTTAAGCTTGTGTTGTGTGGCGTTTGAGGTTTTTAATCGGTCTTAAATTTTTACAAAGGGATCTATTCACCCCCCTCTAGATCCGTATTCTGCACTAGGGACCCAACAATGCTTCCTAAAAGGAAATGGACAGTAGGATGTATCTGTAAACGTATCTGCCCGATGCGTGTGGATAAGTAAGCGAAATGAATTAGCGTCTGTATGAACGGACGTGTATTAATGAAATAGCGCCTCTCCATAGAGAGGCTAATTATTGTATTAATTGATAATGATAAATAATCTGGAAATCATTGAATTAGCGTCTTCCCAGAGGGACACGACTTAAAGAACTGGCGCCTCCTCACGAGGACGCTAATTTAAAATAACTTTATTTAATTATTGTTAACCCTTGAATTGGTGACTTTCTGCTGAGATGCGATTTATAGATTTAGCGCCTTTGTACAGTGACGCGAATTCTTGTTCCTTAGTTTTTCCTCACTGCTTTGACCCATACCGCGGGTTACTTGGCACTATTGTCTCATGGCCAAGATGGAGTCCCTGTTTTCATGAGTTTTTCATGATTACACCCTATTTCTTGGAGATTGAAGTACCCTTCATCGGGAATTCTCTCGCGGGATTGGAAATTCTTTCTTTAAGGCCTCCGTAAGACTCCGCTAGCCTTGGAATCCCTCAAGGAAGCTGAGCAAGTTGTACGTTAAAAAACCCATGAACCTTGTTTTGGTCATGTCCCTCTGAAGAAACATGACTCCCAGCCATCATAGAGCGTTGTGATTTGGTGTTCTGTGAGAGTTTAGACACTGCCCAGAATTGGCGTCTAGGACAATCGTCGCTATATCTTGAATTAGCATCCAAGAAAGGTGACACGACTTCATTCGTGCCTTACTATTCATGAGAATTGGCGACCTTATGAGAGGACGTGAATTCTTTAATTGATGGCATCCTAAGTGGACGCTAATTTACCCAGTTTCTCGCATCTAATGGTTTTCTCGGGATTCTTCCCTATGTTTTAGCCTTATCCTCGAACTCTTTCTTTCCCTGGAATCTTCTTAAATATTTCCTGCAATAGCTTAGTCCTTGGAATTCTATTGGCTATTAATATAAAGTGGATGTCTAGATATTTACATGACTCAATGCTAGGCGTTAATGGGGCCCGGTCTGGTCCTGGGAGGAGCACCCAAAAGTACTTGTGCCCATGGGAGCTATATTGACCACAGTGTGGCATTACACCGAAGTGCATGACTTTCTAGATTTTTCTATGGCATTCCACTCTCTCGTGACATGATAATACATGATATTACTTGACGTGCTTGACTTGCCATGGTACTTGCTTGACATGAATAGCCCTTATCTTGTTTATACCATACTTGTGATCTTATCAGTTCTTGCTATCTATTCTTGATTCATATTTCTTCCTGTTCTATTTTCAGCTCGTTCATGCATGATTCATGTAACATGTTAATTACTTAAAGCAAGCATGGTAATAGAGATATAATTCCTACTGAGCTTTTCCCTCATACAGCTTTATTTCAATATTTTTTAGGTAATCAGGTGGCTAGCGAGGTCATGGTTCTAGCGGGAAGGAAAAGTGTGCATGAGAGTTCCAAAAGATAGATGACCCATGTCTTTTATTTTCTTGAGTATAGATTAGCACTATGTCTAGTTAGTGCGTCTTTTCCCTTTTTCTTAATGTTGTAATTCGGGTCAAAGTTTGTAATGACTAGTTTACATTAATAAAATTCATTTTTGGTCTATTTCTGGTCTTCTTATGTCTTTAAGTTATTGCTCTGATCACTACAAGGAAAAGTGGTATTAAAGATGAAAATTTCAGACGGATTAATTTCCGTCTGAAATAGCGTCGCTATTTCAGACACGATAGATTTCGTCTGAAATACAGTCTGAAATATGCAAATATGCGACGGATGAATATATCGTCTGAATATCCGTCTGTAATTTCAGACGGAAATAAACTCTGTCTATAATTTCAGACAGAAATAAGTCCGTCTGAAAAAATTGCCTTCCCCGCCTCGACTAAACTCTTCCCCCATTCCCCCAGATCTCTGTCTCACTCTCGGTCTCATCTCTGTCTCACTCTCGATCTGATTGTCGGTTCCGGTGGCTTCGCCGCTTGAGCTCACCGTCACCACCGGTACATCACCGTCGCTGCTGGTCCTCGCCGTCGCTTGCCATCTTCTCCGGTCCGGTAAGCCCCCTCCCTCTCCCTCTCCCCCTCCCCCGCCGGTGCCATTGTCTCTTTTTTTTTTAGGTTGGGGATCATCCGGGAAGGGTTCCGATGGGGGGGTTCCAGTGGGTGGGGGGGCGGGGGAGGTTGGTCTGGGAGGGGGAGGGGGGCTCCGGGAGGGTGGAGGGTGGGAGGGTTCTGGTGGGGGAGGAGGGGGTGGTCGATGGGGTGGTTCAGGGAGGGGCCTCCGAGTGGGGGGGTTCCGGTGGGGAGAGGGGGAGGTCAATGGGGGGGTTCAGGGAGGGGTCTCTAGGAGGTGGGGGGGTTCCGGTGTGGGGGGGAGGGGGAGGTTGGTGGGGGGGTTCAGGGAGGGGGCACAAGGCTCCGGGAGGGTGAGGGGGGAGGGTGTAATACCCTATATTTGTATGAAAATGTACGTTATAATTAAATTAGAATTTTCTAGAATTATCTGTGATTTTTCTGGAATTAAATAAAATTAATAGAGGCTAAATGGGCTATTAAAAGAACTTTGGGTTTAATTGAATCTAATTATTAAGGCCTTATGCTAATTAGTGGACTAGGCCCATTTAGATAAGCCCACATGGAGTAAGTTATAGTTTTTGGTTGTTGGCCCACATTCTAGAAATTTGGATTGGTAGAATTACAGAATTAAGAGGATAAATAAGATAATTACGGGATAATAATAACAAAGAGTTTGAAATAGTTCAAATTCGGCCCCCAAGGTTAAAAGCTGTCTATCGAGCGACCGCCTGGGTTCAGAAACGGTCCTAATAGAACCGTTTTCAAGAGTCCGATCGCGAACAACAAAGAAACATGAAAAGCTTGAATCTTTTGCATCCAAATCACCTAAGATTGAT